>OY728137.1:442694068-443944068 GCA_963277665.1 Viscum album | reverse complement strand
CGAGTTAATTGGCCGTTTATGGGGTCATTAAATCACCCAAATCTAGAGGATTTAGTTTTGGAGAGTCTGACTGGACAGAATAAATGCTCAGAGTAAAACGACCATAACTCTCGGAATACATGTCCAAATCCGCTGAGACTTTGAGGGGACATGACCAAGGGAATTAGGAATAACATTCAAGAAGGGATCAACGTGTGAAAATTGTTGGAACCACTTTGGGTATAGGTTTTTATTTTTTGTCAATAGTTGTCAATGGAATATCAAAATGAAAGAGATCAAGAAGTACTCCAATAAAATGGAGGAATGGAAGCTCACAATGAAGGAGATCATGAAGTACTCCGATGAAGTAGAGGAGTAGTGATTCAGACGATTGTTGTGCTGATCGTAAGTTCAAAGAACATGTGTCAAAGGTGATACATTGTTTACAACAATGACAAATGTGAGGAGTAATCCATCCAAGGATGATTAAAGCAGGATGGTGTTTTTAGATGAAGACCATACAATTCCTCCTTATTTCATAAGAATCATGGGATTTGATGAAGACCATGAAATTCCTCATTATTTCATAAGAACAATGGGTTTTGATGAAGACCATGCAATTACTCATGATTGTGTGAGAACCATGCTAGAGACTTCTTGATGGATTGAATCACATGGTTTTCATGAAGTTGATCATGACAGTTGATGAAGGAGGAAATGTGCCAATGAGTTGACTTATGAAATGTCCATGCACATCACATTTTCATAGAAGATGATGGTACTAAAGCTGTTCCTTCAAAGAATACATATCACAATAGTGGAGTTTGTGATAAAAGCAAAAGAGTTGCTGAAGGATACAGATCACCAAGAAGAAGTGCTGTTGAGATGATCGTGCTTGTCGACAAAGAAAACAAACGACATACAAATTTGTTGACAAAGGAGATTCCATGGTGACATGTCGAGTTTAAGAGTTGTGGTCAACGATCTATGTTTAATTCAAGAACATCGACAGAGGAATGGATGATCTGTAGGCGGTATAAAAAGAGCAGATACATGGTGGCGCTGTTTTCCAGTGTTTGCCAAATTTCAGGGCCTCAAAATCAACAAATGAAGAAAGAGTGATTTTGGCAAAGGGACTTGTGCGCCATACTCTTGGAGGATAGGCAACTTGCGCACCATATGGTTTTGAAGATCAGAGCATCAAAATATGGCAAAGGGATAAGGGTCGCGCAAGTTTTGGTGAGGTCGCACAAGTGAATTATGTGCTGGGAAGAGAGTTGCGCACCGACGCCTTGAATGAATTATAACTTACACGACTATGGTTTTTCGAGATCAAAAGATCCAAATTTGGCAAATGCAAGATGTTCATGCAAGTTTAGATGTTGATCGCGCAAGTGCCTAGCAGGGGCCGAGACTTGCGCGCCGATGGATGACTTGCGCGCCGCCGCGCAGGGGGTCCAGTTTGCCTATAAATACTGGACCACCCATCCTCATTTCTCACGGAGCTCAAGGCTTTGAGATTGTTCAAGCTCTCGTCGCGCAGGTGGTTGAGCCGCGCAAGTGGTAGTTAGGTCATGCAAGTTGAGGTTGCACGCCAACTGATGGTTGAGCGCCCCAGGTGATTTGGGCAAGAAAGGAAGTGAGTCGCGCAGGTTTGAAGTTCAAGAGGACAGAGTCACGCAGGTGCTTTGGTGACACTTGCGCGCCAGGTTATACTTGCGCGCCTAAGAATTGCGTGCTAGATGGAGACTTGCGCGCCGAGATTGAAAAGGAGAGCCAAATATTGTTGAAGCACGCCCGCCTTTCTGGAACTACACAAGAGCTAAATATTGCCTGATACTTTCGGTGCAAAGCGAGATTGAAGAAGAAATATAAATGATACATGCATGATCTCATGCATATATGGAGAACTGATTCTGACAACGCCGAGTAAGCTGAGCTTCATTAAGTAAGCAATCACATCAGTGATTGTGATTCAGGCAAATGAAGACAAGGGGATCTAGTGCATTCATTCATTGCACTAAAGAAGAAGGATTGAACTAAAAGGAGCATCAAATATGAACCCTGATGCAAGCAATGTCTCATGCTGAACAGGAGACGAAGAACTTCAATGCACACCTATTGAAGAGACCTTCATGTCTATAAACTGAGTGGGACTTCACCAACGGCAGTGAGCCAGGGGGAGTCAATGGGAGTGACCCGAGGGACGCAGTGAGCTATCCCTGAACAATTGTAAAGGCAGTGAGCCTGGGACAGAGTGTCTGTACCCGAACATTTGTAATCTGCAGCTAGTGAAGCATAGTGGATTTAGGTACGACCGACAACCTGTCGGCGTATGCTCCTTGGACGTAGCCCTTAGTGGTGAACCAAGTAAAAATAGTTGTGTCATATCTCTTCATGTGAATGTTTAATTACTGTTCATATCCATCATACAGGTTTAAGTAGTTCCTACCAACATGGGAACAATATCCACAACTAAAAGAAGAAAAATTTGCCACCCTGATTCACCCCTCCCCTCTCAGGGTGTCCCGAGGTCCTACAAAAATTCCATTTAATAGGGCTACAATGCTTCATCCTCCGAAGGAAAAATTCTGGCTATAAAAGGAGGAGTGCTCCACCCTCTCAAAGCATTCCATTCTCTATCCCATTCCTTCTGGGACACCAAGAAGGAGATATTTTCGGATTTCTCTTTTATTTATTTTCTTTTTCATTGTTTTGTAATGACTTCTTCTTCCCCAGTCATCTCGATTACCCTTACCATGGTGGGGTAAACATTTAGAGTGATTGGAGAAGGGTTGGTTTTCTACATTGTAATGCTTGAGTTCTTGGATGCAGTTGAATAAATTTCTTTCTTATTCAAAGTTGTTTTCAATTTATTATAGTGGATTTTATTATCAAGTGCGGTATTTATTAAATATAAATTCCATTATTGATTTTTGCCTTGGTAAAATAATCATAATCTCCTTCCACTGATTTCTGGTTTATATACGATGGAATAGACCAGAGATTAGTGGTGAAGTAATCGATGATCGTCAGTACATGTAAAAGGTGTAGTGAATGTTATTTATTATTTTGGATAAACAAAACCCAATCAGGTATTGCCCATTTCAATTAAGTATATTCAATACAACTATTTTACACATTGAAAGAGAGTTGACCAAACCGAGATCTTGGTAAGGTTTTTTTCTCACCATCATAATTTCACTAAGGAAGTGAGAGGAAACGATTGTGGAAACTCACTTTAATCCACAAAGAAGAAGAGGTTTGAATTAAATTGAACAAGGATAACATTACAATTAGGAAACCGACCCCAACTTAATCACCTTTTTTAATATCATAGTTTTTCAATCATTTGAATTTCAAATTTCATTTTAAAACCAAAGCATTTTTACCCTCGTTTTAAAGTGACAACCTATTTGTGTGCACTCCTCTTCACAAGAAATCCTAGGTCAACCAAATTACTACATTTTAACTTAGGAAATAATTATTTTTCCATGCCCTACGATAGGTGTGCGTAAAACTTGGCACTGTTTCTGGGGAGGTAGTGCCACAAACTAATTGTAAATATTTGACTTTTTCATTTTTTTTATAAAAAATTTCAAAAAATCTTTTTCCATGTTGTTTTCAAATGATTATTTCTTTAATTCATGGAACAATTACCCACCAGTGAGAGAACAAATTATTGAATCACCTTGGTCTATATATTATAAAGTCTCTTTCTTGGAAAAAAAAATTCGGGGATCTTGAATCCAAATCATCACAGAGGATGAATTCAAGGATCTCATTGAAAACCTTAAAGAGAACCTCAAATACACAGTGTTAGAGGGATTGGCCAGAGAATTAATTGAAATTCAGGAGTATGTTCTAGAGTTTTATCAATAAATGATCAAGTTGAAACACCGAGAAGAAGAAGTTCACGAAGATCTTGAAACCCGATTTGAAATAATTAGTCAAATGGGTCAAAACCTAGAGACATCAATAAAGTGAATTGTGGAACAAGTACATACATCCCAGGATCAACAAATGGTGCCCGGACAAGAAACAGAACCAGAAAAATTGATGGAAAAAGTATCCCCAAACATCCTTCAAGTTGAAGAACCCATGGAGGCCTTGAGGAAATTAAAAGAAGATCCATTGAGCCCAGATCAATCAATTTTGGAGGAGATTGATGAAGAAGAGTTAGCTATTGAAATATATATGGGAGATCAAAATGATCTGGATAACTTCTGGAATGAGTGTGAGGAACTTCTTGATCCAACTATTCCTCATAATGTATAATATTCAGCAACATTGAGGGAAGAAACCAACCAATAAGTTGAATTTAAAGAGAAGATAGAGGATTCTGGCTACCTACCTCTATCTAGGGAAATTCAACTCCAAGAGGCACATCCCATTGAAGAAGCAATTGAGGCCAAACAAGCTCAGGGAGTTAATCTTTTCATAAACTCATTATCATTTTATTTTTTTGAAACGAAATTGAGTATTTCCTCCCATTCTTTTAATTTTTCAAATTCAGCCAACACATGTATTTCTTTGGAGGAAGATGATGAAAAAAAGGAGTCATCCATGGAAGAACATATAGAGCTCCCCAAACATGTTGAACATTTAATGGAGAGAGTACATGAGAAGATCAAAGTGAATTTTTTGGAGGAAAATTAGACATAATCTACTTACTTTTAAAGGGAAGAATTTGATATTGATTCTTCATGCTTTAATTTTTTTCAAATAGAATTAAACTCTGACATTCCCTTTGATTTTTCACCAGATGTATCATACCTTCAGAAACCACTGGATAATAAAGAAGATGTTGTTCATGCGGAACCCAAGAAAGAGGAGGACTCATTCATTGTCCTAACCCCACCATGTATATTGTATCTCATTACAAAGAGGGTGGACTTGGTGCATTTTATCGATGGATCCCTCAAGAAAAAATAAGAAGTTAATCCTAGAAAAAATAATTTTTGTTGTTTCATGAGCAAGAAACCTCACCCACCATCAGATTAGGGATAACCGATTAGAACTGCCCATCTGGAGGTAGTCAGAACCCAGGGCCCACTTGGGGGATTAAACCAAGTTTTATCCTTCTATTCTCATCCTATTTCTATTTTCATTTCCTTCAATAAATAACTTATGTTTTCTTTTGTTCTTTTATTTGTAGGTTTTCAGAGTGCAACACTTAGGAGGTTAACTCAATATTTCACTGCGAATAAATCAGGTTGTACCTCTCCTTCACACTTGCTTTATGTTGTGAATCATTTGAAAATTTGCTTACATGTTAAATCCACTTCAATTCCTTGAGGACACTGCATCGTTTAAGTGTGGGGGAGGGAACCTTTGTAGTATAATATTTTTATTTGATGTTTCTTTTCACAAAAAATAAAAAAAATATGTGTTTTCAAATTTTTGTGTGTTTATTTTTCAATTTTTGGTGTGTTTCTGAAACTTTTGAGCTGAAATGATTATCAATACCATTTTTGAAACCCATGTCAATAAGTAAACCAATCTATTTAATGAAATTGAGCTTAAATGAATGCTGGAATTACTTTTGTTTCAAGTTCAAATCTTTTGGAATTTCATGAAAAGTACACTTATTTTTGAAACCCGTGCCATATTTCACTGTCTATATCTTGGAAATCACTTTTCTATGAGGCTTCTAAAACATTTCTATCATATTCTTTTCATTCGCCTCATTTTATGAGAGAACCAGACTATGCTTGCTTAAACCAGAATTTGATTTATTTCTTTCAAAACTTTAGGGTTTGGGGTACGTGGGTTTTAAATGATTGAGGAATTTATTTGGTTTGAATCCCCCTTTCCAAAAAAATCTTTTTCATTATGGCCCACCTTTACATTTATCCTTCATTGTAGCCCCTAGCAGCCATGAATTTCCTATTAGGTTAGCCACATTACAAGCCAATTTTCCCTATCCTACCTGCTCTTGAAGTGAAATTGCATGATCTAGTTGAACTTAAGTGTGGGGGAAGATATATTGTGGTGTACTACCTCATTTAGTGATACTTTTGGAGGAATATAAAATTTTGAAGAGATGATGTTCCTACTGAATATTTCATTTTCTTAAAATCTGTGCCTTTTTGGAGCTTTCATGATAAGAGAAGTTGTGCCTTTCTGGAGCTTCCGATGTAAAAAAAAGAAAGTGGTGCCTATCTGGAGCTTTCAAGAAAAATCATGTTTGAAAAGATTGAAATTTTTTCTGCTGAAATCATGAGCATATTTAATGATTATGGAGCTGAGTTTCTACAAATGGGAAGATAAGGAGACCATACTTGAGTGAAAATTAGAATCTTGTAATTTTGCTTCAAAAAGAGACAAGCCCTCCTTTTTTGGCCTCATAATTTTTAACATCTAAATCCTACCAACAGAAAGCCACAGAATAACCCTGAAAAGTCCGTATGAGAAACACATGTCCTTGACTCACATCTCTTGTGTGAGTTTGGATGAGAAAAGACTTGTTCAACATTTACAATTGTGAGATAAGAGAAAATTCATGTGAGGTAGGTGTTTTGAGTGCATGGGATAATAAATGAAGTGGAAATATATTAAAATATAAAATGGAGAACTTGAAATAATTTTTTTTGATGAGAATGATATCTTTTTGTTTCTTGGAATTGATTTGGTAGATCTCATTGATATGTGTTTTGGATTTGATTTGATTTGATTTTTACTTGTCCAAGAGTCCAAGTGCTAAGTGTGGGGGAATTGATAGAGAAAATATTTTCAATTAATTTATATTGAATATCATTGTTTTAAACCCACAAAAGTGTTTCTATAAGATGAATTGTTTCATTTTTATGATATTGGTGTTATTTTCAGCTGAATAGTAAAAATTGGCCATTTTTGGATTTTTAATAGTTTTAAATTATTTTTGTAGTTTGGCCATAACATTATCTAAACTGATCCAAATTGCAAAATTATTTCTTTTCCAGATTCTAAACATCTATTGCTTCATTTACTATTTTTTCACTAAATGCTGAATCGTCCATATGGAAACTCAAAGGAAGCTCACAAATGGGAGAAAGAAAACTGTTTGAAGTTCTGCCTAGTTTTGGTGTGGGCTTCATAACTCATTCATGGTGGGCCCAAATGTTTTGAAATTAGGTGGGTGGACATACAAGACGTATTGGAGAATCTTTTATGAAGAAGGAACAGAGTTAATTGGCCGTTTATGGGGTCATTAAATCACCCTAATCCAGAGGATTGCGTTTTGAAGAGTCTGACTGGACAGAATAAATTCTCAGAGTAAAACGGCCATAACTCTCATAATACATGTCCAAATCCGCTGAGATTTTGAGGGGCCACGACCAAGGGAATTACAAACAACATTCAAGAAGGTATCAATGCGTGAAGATTTTATGTATTAGGGCTACAACGCATCAACATTCGGAGGACAAATTCCGGCTATAAAAGAATTAGAGCTCCACCCTCTCAAAGCATTCCATTCTCCATCCCATTCCTTCCGGGACACCAAGAAGGAGATCTTTTCAGCTTTCCCTTTTATTTATTTTCTTTTTAAAATTTTTAATGCCTTCTTCTTCCCCATTCATCTCGATTACCCTTACCATGGTGGGGTAAATAGTTGGAGTGATTGGGGAAGGGTTGGTTTCTACATTGTAATGCTTGAGTTCTTAGACGCAATTGAATAAATTTCTTTCTTCTTTAAAGTTGTTTTCAATTTCATATAGAGTATTTTATTATCAAGTGCAATCATTCTTGAATATAAATTTTGTTATTGATTTTTAACTTGGTAAAATAATGATAATCTCCCTCCACTGATTTATGGTTTATATACGATGGAATAGACCAGGGATTAGTGGTGAAGTACTCGACGATCTTCATTACGTGTAAAAGGTGTAGTGAAAGTTCTTGATTTTTTGGGAAAAACAAAACCCGAGCGGGTATTTACCATTTCAATTAAGTATATTCAATACAACTATATTACACATGGAAGGAGAGTTGACCAAACCGAGATCTTGGTATGGTTTTCTCTCACAATCATAATTTCACCAAGAAAGTAAGAGGAAACGATTGTGGAAACTCACTTTAATCAACAAAGAAGAAGAATTTTGAATTAAATTGAACAAGGATAGCATTACAATTAGAAAACTGACCGCGACCTAATCCCCCTTTTTAATATCAAAGTTTTTCAATCATTTGAATTTCAAATTTCATTTCAAAAGAACAACATTTTTACCCTTGTTTTAAAGTGACAACCCGTTTGTGTGCACTCCTATATGGGAGACATCCTAGTTCAACCACATTAATACATTTTAACTTAGGAAATAATTGTTTTGTCACGCCCTATGACAGGCGTGCATCAAACATGGCGCCGTTTCTGGGGAGATAGTGCCACAAACTAATTGTAAATATCTGACTTTTCAATTTTTTTTAAAAAAAAAATTAAAAATCTTTTTCCATGTTGTTTTCAAATGATTATTTCTTTAATTCATGGAACAATTAACCACAAGTGAGAGAACCAATTATTGAATCCCCGTGTTCTATAGATTATAAAGTCTCTTTCTTGGCTAAACAAATTCAGGGAGCTCAAATCCAAATCATCACAGAGGATGAATTCAAGGATCTCATTGAAAACCTTAAAGAGAACCTCTAATACATAGTGTTAGAGGGATTGACCAAAGAATTAATTTAACTTCAAGAGTATTTTCCGAAATTTTATCAAGAAAGGATCAAAGTGCAACACCAAGAAGAAGTAGTTCACAAGGATCTTGAAGCCCGATTTGAATGAATTAGCCAAATGGATCAAAACCTAGAGACGTCAATAAAGTGGATTGAGGAACAAGTACATGCATCCCAAGATCAAAAAATGGATCCCAAACAAAAACAAGAACTAGAAAAATTGATGGAAGAAGTATCCCCAAATATCCTTTATGTTGAAGAACCCATGGAGTCCTTGAGTAAATTAAAAGAAAATCAATTGATCCCAGCTCAATCAATTTTGGAGGAGATTGATGAAGAAGATTTAGCTATTAAAATACATATGGGCGATCAAAAAGATCTGTATAACTTCTGGAATGAGTGTGAGGAACATCTTGATCCAAATATTCCTAATAATGTAGAAGATTCAACAACATTGATGGAAGAAACCAACGAAGAAGTGTAATTTGAAGAGAAGATAGAGGATTCTGGCAACCTACCTCTATCTAGGGAAATTCAACTCCAAGAGGCACCTCCCATTGAAGAAGCAATTGAGGCCAAACAAGCTCAGGGAGTTAATCTTTTCATAATCTCATTATCTTTATATTTTGTTGAAACTAAATTGAGTATTTACTCCCCTTCTTTTAATTTTTCAGATTCATCCAACACATGTATTTACTTAGAGGAAGATGATGAAAAAGAAGAGTCATCCATAGAAGAACATCTAGATCTCCCCAAACCTGTTTAACATTTAATGGAGGGAGTACATGACAAGATCAAAGTGAATTTTTTGGAGGAAAATGAGACACAAGCTACTTACTTTGAAAGGGAAGAATTTGATATTGATTCTTCATTCTTTAATTTTTTTCAAATATAATTAAACTCTGGAATTCCCTTTTATTTTCCCCCATATGTATCATACCTTCAGAAACCACTAGAGAATAAAGAATATGTTGTTCATGCGGAACCCAAGAAAGAGGAGGACTCATTCATTGTCCTAACCCCACCATGCATGTTGTATCTCACTACAAAGAGGGTGGACTGGTGCATTTTATCGATGGAGCCCTCAAGAAAAAGGAAGAAGTTAATCCTAGAAAAAAGAATTTTTGTTGGTTCATGAGCAAGAAACCTCACCCACCATCAGATTGGGGATAACCGATTAGAACTGCCCCTATGGAGGTAGTCAAAACCCAGGGCCCACATGGGGGATTAAACCAAGTTTTATTCTTCTATTCTCATCCTATTTCTGTTTTCATTTCTTTCAATAAATATCTTATGTTTTCTTTTGTTCTTTTATTTGTAGGTTTTCAGAGTGCAACACTTAGGAGGTTAACTCAACTTTGCATTGTGAATAAATTAGGTTGTACCTCTCCTTCACACTTGTTTTATGTTGTGATTCATTTGAAAATTGGTATACAAGTTAAATCCACTTCAATGCATTGAGGACACTATATCATCTAAGTGTCGGGGAGGGAACCTTTGTAGTATAATATTTTCATTTGATGTTTCTTTTCAAAAAAAAATAAAAAAAATTATGTTTTTTCAAATTTTTGTGTGTCTATTTTTCATTTTTTGGTGTGTTTTTGAAACTTTTGAGTTGAAATGATTATCAATACCATTTTTGAAACCCATGTCAATGAGTGAACCAATCTATTTCATGAAACTGAGCTTAAATGAATCACTACAGGAAAACTGTCTATTAGCGGTGGTTTTTTTTCATATAGTGGCGGTTTAAACCACTGCTATATAGTTTGGAGGCGGTTTACAGAAACCGCCGCTAAACTTGGTGTCGGTAATCTATTAGTGGTGATTTTATGCATTTCGCGGCGGTCAAAGAAAAGCATCGTAGTTCCTCATTTCGCGGCAGTTTTAGGTAAATTTAGCGGCGGTTTTAAGGGCTATTTAATTAGCGGTGGCTATAATCAGCACGAAATTCAGGCGTGCCATGCGCCTGCTTAGCGACGGTTAAAACCGCCGCTAATTCTGACGTGATTTCACGGCGATTTTAACCACCGCTAAGCAGTCTACCAAATATATTTCGCGGCGGTTTTAACCGCCACTAAATGTATAAGTGGTAAAACATTAGCGGTGGTTAAAACCGCCACGAAATGCTGACCCGAAAAAAAATAGAATTTCAATTTATACTCCACCACTACCCTGGAAAACAAACCAAACAACACATACAACATATATATAAAAAGGAGGAAATTTATGCACCACCTACTCAATATTCATAAACACCCTTTCATTTAATGTTGATGAAAAAGTTAATCCAATTCAATAAGAATACCTAAATCATACAAAATACCTAAAATTATGGATTTAGAATGAAACACAAGATAACATCAAATGAAACAAGAGATTGGGGGTCACATTGATTTATACTTATAGTTTACAGATGATCAAAATTGAAAATATTTGATTCCATAAAGGATTAAAGTGTATGGATCAAAATGTGTCAATGAAGAGAGGGGAGGGCTCACTACTAGTTGTTTGTTCTATAAGGATGAGGAACGAGGATTAAATGGGTTGATGTTCACTACTGGAAAATAGAGCTATACCCACGGTTTTGGGAAAAACCGTGGGTATAGGGGTACCCTATACCAACGGTTTAAGAAAACCGTGGGTATATGTATAGTGTCGGAACCTATACCCACGGTTCTGGAAAACCGTGGGTATTGGTCACCTATACCCACGGTTCTTATAAAACCGTGGGGATAGAGTTTTTTTCGAAGGCCTATACCCACGGTTTGGTAAAACCATGGGTATAGGTATTTTTTTCAAGGCCTATCCCCACGGTTTTTCAAAAACCGTGGGGATAAAAAAAATTAGAAGGGCTATACCCACGGTTTTTTAAAACCGTGGGGATAGCCTATGGCGGCAGAAAAAAATAGACGCGGGAAAATAGAAACAATTTGGCGGGAAAATTTATTCCCACAATTTGAATTATTATTTATAAGCTGATATATTTTAGTTAACAAATTATATTGACAGCTTGGTTGGTTAAGTACTTAGGTTCGTATGCCCCAGATCGCCGGTTCAAACCTCCACGGGCGTATAATTTTAATATGCACCGCGTTGATAATATTAATATAAATAGGCAAATATATAATTATATAACAGTTGCCAATAACGACTCAGTTGGTACAAAACGCGGTTCTTTCGCGATTTGTCAGTAGAGTCGCGGGTTCGAAACCCGCGGGATTTTTTTAAAAATTAAACACCCTTTATTAATATATATACCATGATATATATATATAGCATAATGAATTATTGGCTCGGTTGGTCTCACAGAGAGGCAAATTCGAGCGGTGGGGTGTGGGATCAGGGTTCGAAACCCACCGCCGTGGATTTTTTGGATGACTAAGTCCCCACGGTTCTCAAACCGTGGGGTAAATCCTTTGACAGCGTGGCCACGCACTTGCCACGCTGTGTCAAACTTATGCCCACGGTTTCTCCAAACCGTGGGTATAGGGTGACCCCCCTATCCCGACGCCATTGCAGCCCACGGTTCCCAAAACCGTGGGTATAGCCTATACCCACGGTTTTGGGGGCTATACCCACGGTTTTGAACCGTGGGTATAGGGCAGTTTTCCAGTAGTGGTTCAGTCAGAATAAGAACCTTTAAAACATTATTGTTATAAAATACTTTATATCGATGATTGACATTATGGTTCTAGGAAATAAGGTCTCTCCAGTCTACCACATAAGAAGACATTTGAGAAATAGAGGGAATATTTAAAGAGAATAGAGAATATATTAGAAGATATGTAACCATTAAGAGAGAATCAGTTGTGCTAATCAAACAAAATAAGTGCATAACATGGAAAACATTACGTGGACCACATGATCCATTCTAGGTCATGAAAATCACATAACCCATAAACCATCTTTTGGTCACATGATTTTTCTTAATACATATAATCATGTTACCATGTGAAGGTCACATGAATCACATAAAGATTAGTAGATCATGAAAAAATCCTCAAGAGACAACCGAATCACATAAGATAGACTAATGGCCAAGGGTGTGCATCAAAGTTCTAATAAATTACCATTGATTAGTTCATGGATTGATTAAGTGAGATATTTAAACAAGGTGATCACACAAAGTGGTCAAGTGACATGATCACATGATTAGGTCTCTTGTATGGTTCTTGTGATGAGGTCATGCAAAGTTGTCTTGCAAAACAAACGCACGAGATATAGGGTTTTGAGAGCTATGGAGCTTCATGTCACCGGTCAAATGACCAGCCTCTCACCCCCTATTTATAGGGAACCTCAAGGAATATGAATGGACTTATAGAAGAAAAAAAGATGTTTTGAATTCCAACCAGATAAAGCATAAGAGACTCATGAAGTCATTTCCTACCTCATAACTGAGTCCTTGTTCCTTCGAACATCACTTTTGTGGGGGGGGGGGAATTTTTGACGCTAGCCAAATGAGCATTGTATATTTTAGGAACAAAGAAATACCCAAAGCCTAGGTATTAATATATACCAAAAGGAAAGAAAATTCTAGCATGTATACATATAGATTAATCACCTAGGTCACAAGGACCATGTGAACTTCAATGAGGCTCATGATCACATGATCCTAGGAACATCATGCAAAGGGGTTATGAAATTCATGTGATCTGTTCCTGATCATGTGAAGCCCCATAAAATAGCCCAATTAACCATGTAAAACCCCTATGATTATTCTTTTTTATCATATGACATATCATCTAACAATCTCCCAATATGTTGATAAAATAAAAGTTAGAAAAGAGGGAAGCTTCATGGGAAGGGAGTTGCATTGGTTTTCATGTGATGTGGTTACGTGCCTCATAAAAACTATTAATGATCATGAAAATCACCTCAGAAAACCATCTTGATCTAGTGATATCCATTCAACATGGCTGTTTGGATATGCAACACCCTAATGAGTCAAATTCCCAATACTGAATTTACAAGAGAAACATCAAAGAGCCTATTACCATAGATCATCTAACCAATGAATCAAACACATCATTCTCTTTACCACCTGAGGTTATTGTGATCATTCAAGGTTAGCCACTGAATCTCCTCCAAGACCAATGGTTTTATAAAGGTTCCATACACCACACATGTTATATATACAAACCAACCTTTCCCATATTTGTTCAACACATCAACAATACTACTCATGGTCCGATGATGCATCGTCACCCTCTCCACCTCTATCTCCTACTGCCACCTGTAAGAACATTATATTGAAAATTAAATATTGTTGAATATTTATAATTAAACTTAAAACCAATAAAAGTTTTCAAACTAAATTATTGTGATTTTTTGTGATTTACCTGCTCACCACCACTCGGTGCACTACCACTGGGGGCATATCTGCTCATCTGCTGATATAAATCAGTCAACGCTTTCTGCATAGCAGATATCTGAGCCCCTTGGTCTTGAACTATGGCTTGTAGAGAAGACATCTCTCTCTGAGCATCTTCAAGTATGGGCTGACCATAACCAGGAGTAGATGCGGCTGGAATCCCTGATGGCCTGCTAAAGACCTCAGATAGTACGGGTCCCAAACCAATCCCACACACTCTACTAGGATGCTCCTTCCCAAGGACTTGAGCAACCGGGTCATCCTGGGAGACTGAGTTGGACTGCCCAGGACTGGAATCCCATAGTTCTTTAAATTTTACCTACAAATCAAATACCAATACATATTAACACAGTAAAAACTGATAATAAGTTATTATAATAAAAATTTGACTTCATACCCCAACTTCTTTGGTAGGCTCATTAACAAAAGTGCCATCTGATTTCTTGTGAACATCCAACCACAGTTTAGTCCGGGAGGCTTCGTGCCCTAAATTCTGTGACTGCATTAAGCAAAGATAAATAAAAAATTCAATATATTAAATAGATAATATTGTATTATAAATATTTAAACTATTTAAAATATTACCAATGACATTCAGCTTCTAGAAAAGATTTTTGAGCCCGCCGTGTGAGGGATGACTTGCTTTGCCCTGTTTGATGCATTCTGTCATGAGAGATCCTGAAATAAATAAAATGAAATTTAACAGTAATGTATCCAATTTCATATACTCTTCATATACATGTATTAATGTAAAATGAGGATAATATAATAATATATATTTCAATACCATCCTCTTCTCATCACGATGTCTGTCAACAAAAACTTTCCACTGCTCTTTCGGTACCCCACTGGGTAGCTTGTCATACATTTGTTCCAAGGTCAACGAAGTATTGTTGACATCACACCACAATCTCCATTTAAAATCTTTCCATTTTTTACCGAGATTTTTCAAAGTCCACTTCCGTACTATCACATAAGTAACTATGAAGTGGAAGAACATCTGTATACAGAAATTCATTTTGAACATATTAGTAACATGACATTCAATTAAACCATAATGTAATAAAATTACCTTTATTTGAGAATCAAAAACTTCATTTTTCAAGTTTGGAGGAATATCTCTCCAATCATCATATGAAATGGGAAGGGAAATGGGCTCCGCTGCCAACTAACCTATAATCTGGCCAAGTAACCCTGTAGCATCATCCGTAGGGACCCCATAAGAATCAAATGACACGAATATCTGTTCGCCATTAAAGTTCCAAACATCTGAGATTTTTAAGTGTTTCTCCATGGTTTTATTTTTTTCATCTTTAATGAGAAAACAATTAGTATAAACAAAATGCAATAAATTTATTTAATTAAAATTTATACCTATGACTGTGACCCTCTAGTGTGTCCGGGATGAACTGGAAGGGGTCTGTCGCCGCCCAAATGATGAGGCACCTGTAGGGGGAGTCGACGACTCAGCCTATAATGGGAGGCTCTCTGATGGTGTGAGAGATGGTGCAGGGGGAGATGGTGCGGGGGTGTAAGCAGCTGGTGCCTCAGATGTCGTGGGGAGTGACCCAGATGGAACGGCATCCGTCGCAGAACTAGAAGAAATAGTATACCGCTTCCTCCTTGGCATTCCTGTCATTTAATCAAATAAAATTAAGTTCAGGATATATATTTCAAAAAAATTATGAAAAAAAAATTAAAATGATAATAGATTCCCAGTACTAACAAACAAAATATATATAACAATGATAATGAATGACTTGAGAAATGAAACAAGTGGTTGCTGTATGAATGAATAATTGTACATAAAATCAATTTACCCTTCAATAATGTCGGTTTCCTGCTCCATTACTTCATCCACTTCATTCATCCTTGTAATCCTAATATTTTTAATATCATGATGGAAAAATAATTCTTCTTCCTTTTGTTGATGACATTCAACTTCAGAGGTCAAATCTTCCACTTCATCACCCATATCATACAAATCTCTTGGTATTACATGAGTAACTACACTCCACCCTTCATCCACAACATCATTCACATAATATAACATTTTTTTCTTGCGATGCTAAGATATATGGATCATGCATTTCATGATCACCAACATCCATCAAGCAAGATAAGTTAACAGAAGTAAATTGCGATGAATCTCTTTTAACACCTCTGATAATATCGACCCATTTGCATTTGAATAAAACAACAGAAAAATGTCCATGGTAGTTTAATTCAATAATATAATGTAGCTTTCCATAGTATCCCACTTCAGCAAATGTAAATATACCACTATTTTGTGTTTTCAAACCCACTTCTCGATCAACTGTAGGAAATCTAAAGCCATTCACATTATAAGCGTCGAACTTTCTAACTTGCTTTATATGACCTCTAGTAAGAAACTTCAAATCTTCTGACAAGTCTGATCGAGTATTAGTATTCATGATCTGAAAAAAGAAATATAATTTAATAGATTTACAAATTGTATGTGTCAAACTAATATTCTTATTTATTGCAATATTTATGAACTTACACGTCGTGCAAACCATTCTACAAGATCTTTATTCACAACTTTCGTTATATCTTTCTCATTTAATGTTCGGCCTCTCATTCATCTCTTTGTTTGTATCCTCAACTCTTCAATAAATGGATCTGCAATTTCACTATTCAGCAGCACATATCTATGTGCCTGTAATAATTCCAATTCTGTCAGTGTCACATTTGAGGTTCTCCCAACTGATCGGCCAATAACAGGAAATATTTTTGATTTCTGATGCATTTGAGATTGATTTGATGTGTTGTCAACATGTCCGACTCGATTAAATATTGTCTCAATATCATCTAAATACCTATAACAAAAGGTAAGACATTCCTCTTCCAAATAGCCTTCAGCAATAGAGCCTTCTGGTTGAGCTTTATTTCTCACGTATGATTTCAAATGCCCAAGATATCTGTGAAATAAAATAATAATATTATGAATTTATTTAAATGTTAAAAATTGTTTACTTAACTGGAAAACATATAAATAAAATACCTCTCAATTGGATACATCCATCGATAATGAACGGGGCCTCCTAATTTAGCTTCTTCATCCAAATGCACAGTTAAATGCATCATGATGGTAAAAAACGATGGAGGAAAGATAATCTCCATTGCACAAAGAGTCAATACAAACCTCTCCTGGAGGTTTTCAAGCTGAAATGGATGTACAAATTTCTCACATAATTGCCTGAAAAATGTCCAGAATTGGAGTACAACAGTAATAACTTTTTCAGGTAATAATGTACGCAATGCCAATGGTAGTAACTGTTGTAACAAAATATGTGAATCGTGACTTTTCAATCCTTGTAACTTACGATTCTTCAAGTCAACACACCTCGAGATGTTACTCGAATACCCATCAGATACCTTCACATTCTTTAAAATTCGAAGGAACGTATCTTTATCTCTATTTTTCATTGCGAAAATGGCCGGAGCATACTTTTCATTCTCATCTGGCCAGAGATCGCATTTTATGTTCATTACTTGTAAGTCTTTGCGAGCATTAATATGATCCTTCAACATTCCATGCTCATTAAGTAATGTGAAAATCAAATTATCACAAACATTCTTCTCAATATGCATCACATCAAGATTGTGGCGCAACAAATTAAATTCCCAATACGAAAGTTTAAAGAATATACTTTTTTTCTTCCATTGTTGCATTCTGATTTCACTTGACGATGCACTTCGGACCCGTTCTCCGCTATCATTCAAATGATGAACCTTCCCAAATTCTGTTTCAACATTTTCAAGCTGTGTCAATATTTCAGAACCGGTTAACAACTTTGGAGGTGGTTTACGATCAATGAAACCATTAAATTTTGATCTGTTCAGCCGAAATCTATGAGATGCATTGAGAAATCTTCGATGGCATAAGAAGCACCATTTTTTACTGTGAGGTAGCCGTTTGGGCTCAAAATAAAAGTTACAAATGGGACAATCCAAACCCGTATAAGTGTTCCAACAAGATAAATTCCCAAGCCTAGGGAAGTCATTAATGGTCCACAGTAAAGCATCATGCATTTTGAACATTGTTTTAGAAGAAACATCAAATGTCTCAACACCGTTACTCCATAACTCCTGCAATTATTCAATCAAAGGCTACAAGTATACATCAATATCATTTCCAGGAATTTGTTTTTCAGGAATAATCATTGATATGATAAAAGATGATTGTTGCATACACATCCACAGAGGCAGATTATAAGGGATCAAAACAACTGGTCAAATGCTATAACTTGTACTCAAAGTCCCAAATGGGTTGAATCCATCAGCAGACAATCCCAATCAAACATTCCTTGGATCAGCTGAGAAATCTGGATGTAATGAATCAAATTTCTTCCATGATTGGGAATCTCGTGGATGTCTAATTAACCCATCATTGTTATTATCTATAGAATGCCACTTCATGTGTTCGGTGGTTTTTGATGACATGAATAATCTTTGCAATCGCGACTTCAAAGGAAAGTAACGCAAAACCTTTGCAGGTGTGTTCATTTTATTCTTCTTCATGAAATTATGTTCAGTCAGACTTCCAACATCACCCTTTGACTGCCATCTAGAAGAATAACATTTCTTTCAATTCTGTCTACTTGAATCCTCTCCCCAATAAAGCATACAATCATTGGGACACGCATGTATTTTTATATAATTCAGACCAAGCTTGTTAACAAATTTTTTCATATCAAAAAAACATTCTCGGATTTTTGCTTCAGGAAATGCATCACGAATCAATTCCAATATCATGGACATTGCCCTATTTGTAATTCCACATAGACATTTGATATGGTAAAACTTCAGCAGAAATGAAAGATTTGAATATTTCAAACACCCACTATACAACTCTTGATTTCCATCATCAACTAAATCATGAAACACATTTTTCTCAGTGAAGTTTTCTGTTACATTTGGCTCTAAAGAATCAATAGGAGGATCCAATTATATGTTCCAATCTTGATCTACTTTTGTTACAGTCTCAAAAACATCACTTGTCACGTTGCAATTTGTAGCACCCTCTTCTGGTTGTTCTGATATGTTTTTATACTGATAGTGGTGTCTTGCAGTGCCGAATGCATCATTTATGAGGTTTTTCATTTCATTTTTCATTGTCGACAAACTTGGGACCCCATTCTGTGGATTAACATCAGTGCTCAATCTTTCTGTATTGTTCGATTCTCCATGCCAATTCCAACACAAATATTGACCAAGGAATTGCTTCAGTATTAAATGTTCATAAACTTCATCTCTCTTCAACCATGTTCTAAATTTACTTTTAGTACATGGACATCTTATTCTCCCCTCAATGGATCGATTAGAAATTGAAAAATCTAAAAACTCATTCAAACCCTTAACATACTGAGGTGTGTTCCTTGGTAATGTTATCCAGCTTTTATCCATGTATATCACAATGTGCCTACACAAAATATACGATAGTGTAAGATTACAAAATCATAATATAATAAAGATGACCCATTGATCATAAAGTATGCATAATATAATAAAGATGATTCATTGATCATAATATAATAAAGATAACCCATTGATCATAAAGTATGCATAATATAATAAAGATGACCCATTGATCATAAAGTATGCATAATATAATAAAGATGATTCATTGATCACATTTAAAATAGGAGAGTGGCTATTTTGGTTTCAGTTCTTTTCTCCAGGCCCTTGGATCCCTACCTAGAGATCTTCTTGGGTTTTTTTGGGAGACTATACTCCATCTAGATTGATCCATTCAACATTGGATCTTTTATTATAGTTGTGGTGCATCTCTCTGGGTAAGAAATATTTCTGATTCTTCGTTTCTCTTGATAATGGTGGCACCCTAGGGTAACATTATCAGATCTGGTGGCCTAAGTTTTTGAATCTTTGTGTATTCTTCTATGTCCTTTGGGAGATCTCATTATGGAGGCCATTCCTTGGTTAGTTGTGGTGCGGTGGATGTATTTTCTTGAGGTATTTGGTGTTTTCCATTTCCACCAACCCCTTATTTTCTAATTTATATCAATATTAATTTTTTTATTATATTCTAGGGCCTTCGTTTTCATCATTGGGTTTTCATTGTTGGTGGATCCCATTACGGGAATGTGTGACTTCAACTTTGAGGTAGGTGGTTCCATCTCTAGCCTATGATAATTAGCCTAATTTCTCTTAATTTATAAGTTGATATATCAAATTGGAATGACTATTTTCATTTTTTTAAGAAGGGGTTTTTGAGAGAAATTTTTTTCCATGATTTTTGATAAATGAAAATGAAATGGGTACATTAACATAAATATGGGTTAGTGTTCAACCACTGATTGTGATCATAAATGTAAGAATAAAATTATGTATTCTTTTTTTAACCTTACCCATTTTTGGTAAATCTATTTTATTAGTTATGTAAATAGAGATAAATTTATAAAAAAATCCCTATAATATATATTGTGTTTTAATAAGATCATGATATCAAATTCATGACTCAAATATTACCATAAATTCACTACCCTAATTTCCATTGGATCAACTAACACCCAATGATTCTCTGCCAGATACAATATGAATTTGACTAATACTCATAAAATGTGTAGGTCCAATTTCTCTTATATTTAAAGGGATCTATAGGAGTCTAACACTGGTGAGGGTATGGTGGATGATATGGGGATAAAGCCCGATTAACTAGAATAGGTAGTAGTTCTTGAGGGGGTGGTGCTGACTCGTTCTACAGTGGTTGATGTATAGCCTGAGGCTGAGTAAGATGTTGATTCCTTAGTGAGGCTATAAAGGCTGATCTACTGGTAAAAATTCTAGTAGACTAGGGGACTCAACCTGTGAAACAATATCAATCTAGAACATAGAGTCTCTTTTCATAGGATACCTGAGTGAAAAAATTTACACCTTCTTAGCATGTTGGATGGATTTCTCCTGGCGATGAGTCCTATTAGAGAATTTTTTGAATCCACCTATAATGTTTGGAGTGATTGGGGAGGGAACCAGTTTAGCCTTACCATTCACCATGCACATCATCAGTAGATATTTGTGAGTTAATGACTTGTCAATTGAATTCATGAGGCCCTTCCACCTAGCAACAATGTCTATGACTCACTCATCTGGTCGTTGTTTTCAAATAAAGTAGTCAGATGTTCTGTAATTTCCCATGGTGGTGCTAAACTGAAAAATAAATTGATTATGATAGTCTTCCCAACAAGCTATAGACCAAATGGATAACTAGATGTACCAGAAAAACTCTGGCCCTTCTAATGTCAGCACAAAACATAGTGCTTTGTGTCTTCCTACTATGATAGAGTTCACAACATAGGGCCACACATTGAAATAAAATGGGCTAGGTGTTGTAGCAGATTACATATCCCATTGAAGGGGGGAATTTTTGGATTCTCAAATTCTATTGGTTCTGACATATAATAAACCGATGCATGTTATGACATTCCATCAAGTGGTATTTTTACCTATCACTTCTCCAATGCCTCAATGGATACGATGAGGTTGTCCATTGTGTCCTCTAAGAAAGGATTCCATTCTGGGCCAGGATCAATGACAACTAATGAATTTCTAATATCATCAACATGGTAGGTAGGCTAAACCACCCATGAAGTGATAGGTATAACAGCTGGGTGAATTCCATAAGATAATACTGGGGGAATTACTAGAGCCCGGTCTCGAGGAAGATTCTCATTCAATTTTGGTGGATTAGGCAATAAATAGTGTGATCACTTGTTATAGGCTCCTAAATTTACCGAATTGAGAGGAAATTGATTTTATAGATTAAAGGGAATTATTTTCTTAATGAATTTTGGATTCCCCTAATTTTCTAGTGGATATAGGACAAGATTATATCATATATCTCCATATTGTAGAAACTAATTAGCATGGAGCTCATTAATGGGAATCTTCTATTCGGAAATATGCTGAAACATAGAAGTCATACTAGGATCAACTATATTCTACATTGAACTAGATGGTTCATAGGGATTAGCAGTCCTGGTCGGTCCTTTACCCTGGTTGGGGTATTGGTGTAAGGGTAATTACTTAGAGGAATTTGAAAGGCCATTTGTCTTTCTTTGGTGGTGGGTGTCAACACTTGGGGTGTCCAGTAGATGTTGTGCAACCGCAAAGGGTGGGTCCTCTTACTCAGAATTTAATTTAGTTTATCACTCCCTAACTGTAACAATATCATCTATATTCAAGGTGACTATGTACAGAGGCACATTATTGACGTCATTGGGCAGATTTGGCTGTAATAGGATGGGATTGAAGTGGAGAGAAACATAATTCCCTATGATGAAAATCTGTACTAGTAGGGACACTTCCTTAATAATTATATGGATTAGAAAAATGTTCTGAAGACATCATTATAGATGGTACTGGTGGTATCTTGTTGATGTGGGTGGATACGACATGAGAAGCCCTGCTAAATAAACCATGTAACGTTACTGGAAAATGTCATCCCAATGCTCTTGGATATTATATAATTCAAAATAAGGTTCAAGAGGCAAAAATGTGTCTCCCAAATGGTTTGAAAAAAAAACCCTATCATGATTGAGTAACCCCAGAATTATGATGATGGAAGTAGTGATCATCCTTAATATATCAGAAAACTGATCAGTGGTTATAGTTTCATATCATATTCTCCACTCAGAAGTGCAGATTAACTCTTCATTTCAACATTCAAGTTCCTATGATAGGGATTCTAATTTTTTCATTTTCATTGATATCTATTATGAGAATTAGGTCTGTAGGGATCCTTGGTCTCGGTATCCTACACTAGTACAATAACCAAACTATTGGAATGGTCAAATATAAGGTTTTATTATCAGATTCTGTTACCCAAAACCATTTTTAAACTACCCATGCTAGATTATATAATTTTTATATGAATCCAAAGGTGAATATTTCATTCAGAAATAAGGTACACCTCAAGTCATAGCATAATGTTCATGCAATAGAAAAATAAAATAGATTGGTATTATTAAACAGAGTTACAACAACCAAAACATGGATAGAAATATAGAAACAAAACATGATCAACACATCCCCCTATAATCACCTCAGTTGAAACAATGAAACTAATCCCTCATGATAATCCTGAAGAGCCATATTGAAATGGTTACCCATTAGAACATTGCAGCAAAGAATGGAAGCAACCTTAGTGATTTTCACTTTTGTACTCATCTTTGGATGTATCCTTTATTTATCTCCAAGGTATATACTTACATGTTTGTTTGGTTGTAGGTATACATATATAGGTATCTGTAAAAAATCCCTCAACATATGCATAAAATATCATACAAGTTGAATGTTCAAATATGATAATGAATTCAGGACATGAAAAGTTCACCTCCATCACATGAAACCTGCTCCTTCTTCTTGAAATCACGTTATGAGTTAATTTTAGAGTGTGTGGTTCCTTTGATACCACATAAATTCAGATCATGAGTCCTTTTTATGGCTTATAAGAGTGGCGTAAACATGGTGGGATTCTTCAATGAACAACGTTGAAATTTGGGAATCTATGGTGTTTCTAAAACACATACATAGAATGAAGGATGACTTCATGGAATGAAATTTTTTGGGCCATCACGTTTTTTATAATATTTATTCATGTCTTGTATTTCATAATTGTCTTGAACTAGGTTCATGATACGAATCACTAGTTTCCAGCTCCATAACCTCTATTTCAGTTTTGTTATGTAGTTTCGACATTAGGAAGTGTTTGATTGACATCCAATGTCATGGGAATCCATATTTAAGTGGATAGATCGATCATTTTTTCTCCTTTCACTTATTTCCATAAAATATTTGTGTCATTAACAATATGAACATAACATCAAATGTATAAGCAAGAATTAAAAATTCAATTATCAAGAATCAATGTATTTATATATCATAATTGTGTTCATGAAATTTTCTTAGCATACTACATAAAATCTAAATAAATATTCATACTTATAGGATGAATAAATAATGTAGACCTAGTAATTAGGTCGCCGGAGATGAAGGTCGTGGAGTCACCGGAGACGGATGTCGTGGGGTCGTTGGAGGTCGCGGTTCGCCGGAGGTCGCGGGTCGCCGGAGGTCGCGGGTCACCGGAGGTCGCGGGTCGCCGGAGGTCACGGGTCGCCGGAGGTCGAGGGTCGAGGGTCGAGGGTCGCCGAGGGGTTAGAGGAACAAGGGAGGGCGCGAGGGTTTGAGGAACAATCAGGGTGGGGGAAGAAGGGTCGCGATTGTGAAAATGGATTTCGGGTTTCGCGGCGGTTTATTAAAAACCGTCGCGAAACCTTTCAGCGAAAATGTTTAGCGACAGTTTTGTGAACCGCCGCCACAAAACCGCCGCTAAACACGGTTTTGCTGTAGTGAATAATGAAATTACTTTTGTTTCAAGTTCAAATATTTTTGAATTTCATGAAAAGTACACTTATTTTTGAAACCCATGCCATATTTCACTGTCTATATCTTTTAAATCACTTTCTTATGAGGCTTCTAAACCATTTCTGTCATATTCTTTTCATTCGCCTCATTTCTTGAGAGAACCAGACCATGCTTGTTTGAACCAGAATTTGATTTATTTCTTTCAAAACCTGAGGGTTTGGGGTATGTGTATTTTAAATTATTAAGGTATTTATTTGGTTTGAAGACCCCTTTTCAAAATAATCCTTTTCATTATGGCCCACCTTTACATTTTTCCTTCATTGTATCCCCTAGAAGCCATGAATTTCTTATTAGGTTAGCCACATTAAAAGCCAATTTTCCCTATCCTATCTGTTCTTGAAGTGAAATTGCATGATCTAGTTGAAATTAAGTGTGGGGGAAGATGTCTTGGGGTTTACTACCTTATTTGGTGATACTTTTAGAGAAATTTAAAATGTTGAAGAGCTGATGTTCCTACTGAATATTTCATTTTGTTAAAAGTTGTGCCATTCAGGAGCTTTCATGATAAGAGAAGTTATGCCTTTCTGGAGCTTCCGATGTAAAAAGAAAGAAAGTTGTGCCTATCTGGAGCTTTCAAGAAAAATCATGTTTGAAAAGATTAAAATTTTTTCTACTAAAATCCTGAGCAGATTTAATGACGATGGAGCTGAGTTTCTACAAAGGGAAAGATAAGGAGACCATATTCAAGTGAAAATTAGAATCTTTCAATTTTGCTTCAAAAATCACCAAGCCCTCCTTTTTGGGATTCAGAATTTTTAATATCTAAATCCTACCAACCGAAATCCATAGAACAAACCTAAAAAGTCCTCCGGAGAAACACATGTCCTTGACTCACATCGGGTGGAGAAGTAGGAATTTATCTATCCTATAATGACTCTTGTGTGAGTTTGGATGAGAAAAGCCTTATTCAGGATTTATAATTGTGAGATGAGAGAAAATTAATGTGAGGTAGGTGTTTTGTGTGCATGGGATAAGAAATGAAGTGGAAATATATTAAAATCTAAAAAGGATAACTTGAAATAATTGTTTTTGATGAGGCATGATATCTTTTTTTTTCTTGGAATTGATTTGGTAGATCTCATTGATATGTGTTTTGGATTTGATTTGATTTGATTTTTACTTGTTCAGGAGTCCAAGTGCTAAGTGTGGGGGAATTGATAGAGAAATTATTTTAAATTAATTTATATTGAATATCATTGTTTTAAACCCACAAATTTGTTCCTATAAGATGAATTGTTTCATTTTTATGATATTGGTGTTATGTTGAGCTGAATAGTAAAAATTGGCCATTTTTGGATTTTTAATAGTTTTAAATTATATCTGTAGTTTGGCCATAACATTATCTACACTAATCCAAATTGCAAAATTATTTATTTTTCATATTCAAAACAACCAGGTATTCATTTACTATTTTTTTGACTAAAAGATGAATCGGACATATGGAAGCTCAAAGGAAGCTCACAAGTGGGAGAAATAAAAATGTTTGTGGTTATGCCTAGTTTTGGTGTGGGCTTCATAACTCATTCATGGTGGGGAAAAATTTTGTGAACTTCGGTGGGTGGACGCGCAAGGAGTATTGGAGCATCTTTTTAGAAGAAAGAACCGAGTTAATTGGCCGTTTATGGTGTCATTAAATCAATCTAATCCGGAGGATTGCATTTTGGAGAGTCTGACTAGACAGAATAAATTCTCAGATTAAAACGGCCATAACTCTCGCAATACATGTCCAAATCTGCAGAGCTTTTGAGGGGACATGTCCAAGGAAATTATGAAAAACATTAAATAAGGTCTCAACACATGAAGATGTCATTTAATAGGTCTACAACGTGTTGACATCCGGAGGACAAATTCTGGCTATAAAAGGAGGAGAGCTCCACCCTCTCAAAGCATTCCATTCTCCTTCCCATTCCTTCTGGGACACAAATAAAGAGATCTTTTTGGATTTCTATTTTATTTATTTTATTTTTCATAGTTTTGTAATTCCTTATTATTCTCCATTCATCTCGATTACCCTTAACATGGTGGGGTAAACATTTGGAGTGATTGGGGAAGGGTTGGTTTTCTACATTGTAATGCTTGAGTTCTTGGACGCAATTGAATAAATTTATTTCTTCTTCAAAGTTGTTTTCAATTTCTTATAGAGGATTTTATTATCAAGTGCGATCGTTCTTGAATATAAATTCAATTATTGATTTTTTCCTTGGTAAAATAATCATAATCTCCCTCCACTGATTTCTGGTTTATATATGATGGAATAGACCAGGGATTAGTGGTGAAGTACTCGACGATTGTCAGTACGTGTAAAAGGTGTAGTGAATGTTCTTGATTATTTGGGATAAACAAAACCCGACCAGGTATTGTCCATTTCAATTAAGTATATTCAATACAACTATTTTACACATGGAAGGAGAGTTGACCAAACCGAGATCTTGTTAAGGTTTTCTCTCACCATCATAATTTCACCAAGGAAGTGAGAGTAAATGATTGTGGAAACTCACTTTAATCAACAAAGAATAAGATGTTTGAATTAAATTGAACAAGGATAACATTACAATTAGGAAACCGACCCTGACCTAATCCCCCTTTTTAATATCACAGTTTTTCAATCATTTGAATTTCAATTTTCATTTCAAAAGCACAACATTTTTACCCTCGTTTTAAAGTGAAAACCCATTTGTGTGCACTCCTCTTCGGGAGACATCATAGGTCAACCAAATTACTAAATTTTAACTTAGGAAATAATTGTTTTTCCATGCCCTACGATAGGTGTGCATCAGTTAGTCACATATTCTATAATTTCTCAAAATAATTAATTATCATCATCAACATATAAACAATTAGTATAATCAAAATCTAATGGCATATTTTTATGATATTTAATTGTTACATTATCCATAAAGTAAGTTTATTTTTAGGAACTAATACATAAATTCTAATGAAATTCTTTATATCATTTCATTATAAATCACTAAATTAATATGGATATTCATATACACTTAGGTATTTATGGTTTTTGGAACATTATTTCATATACACTTTTAGGATCTTATGGACACCATCCCATTCTTTCTCAACCTTGAACAACCAGGCTTGATATGTCTTGGCTTCATTCATTTATAGAAAATGACATCACTTGAATCTATTTTATCACCACTTCAACAAAATCTACAAAATTTATACTTTTCCCTTTCATGTATAATACTATAATTTTTTTTTGCAAGCATCATGTTCACATGTTCTATTAGTTGATCAAGTTCTTATTTACATAATTCTATATTACTATAATCTTGATGATGTTTCATGGATGTATTATTTGAAGTAGTAGTATTTGAAGTATTAACTCTAGAAATAGATGCCACATAGTCAACACCATTCATTCATTTCTATTTTATGATACCTCTCTTTAATTTATTCTCAAATTTATATAATTTCCTAATCAGATCATTTAAAATTGTCTTCCATAGATGTTCCATATCGTTGATAGTAGTTATCTTAGATACCCATTATTTTAAAAGTATATTGATAATATTTTCAAATAAATGATCATCAATAATTTCTTTCTATCTAGTAAATTGTAAACCATTTAAAATTTTAATAATACTGAATATATATTGAGAAACTAATTATCCTAAAATAAAATCCAAATATCAGTAATATAAATTTATCATATCTCTTCTAGTTTCTAGATCATTCATGGTTATAAAATTTGTATATTTATATTCTTAAAATTTTCATTGGTTGACAAATAATGTTTGATCAAACTATATATATTTCAAGTCATATAACACTTGAGTTCATTGTGAGGGTTTTAAATTTCTTAATATTAAACCTTATCTCCTGAGTAAAATTTAAAAATTTATTCTCCATAATTTTTAATATTAAACCATCATTTGGTATTTATCTAAAACAGTATTAACAATGAAATTATTTATTATGAATATCCAATAATTAAGATTTAATTCATAAAAGATGAGTGTATGACTATGATTTTAAATTTTCTAATTAATTAAAAATTATATTTCATTCCATAGAAAATGTATTCAATGTACTAATATATTACTATATATAATATATATAGATATCTTATAATAAAAAATTTAGTCCTAGTATGGAAGCTTCAACATGGGGGTGAATAGAATTTTTTAAAAACATAAAAAAATACCTCTTTAATCATTTTACGTTTTCTATGATGTATCATTATAAACAATTCTGGTGATAATAAATATAGATATAGTTAAGTATAAACAATTTAGAAGACACAACTTAACTGAATCAAACAAAGCTAAGTGAAACAAGTAGAATAATAAGTGAAAATAACTTAAAATACAATGAGGTTTAGGATAATGATTCATAGACCCAAAAATTAGTATTATTAAATGATATAACCATGTTTCTAATACATAGAACTTCATAAATTGTGGTCCAAATTTATATGAGGATCAATAACCAGATTCAATAGTTCACATGTTCTATAATAGAAACCAATTTCATTAGTTCATTGAAAAAAAATTTCTTACTCCTGGGACTCTTTTATATAGTAGATAAAAATTATTATCCACATACTTCTTTGAATAAAATATATTTATAACTATTTACTATCCTATGAAATTATTAAATCTATATAAATTACAAGAATAGGCTCCTAACCATAAGAAAATCTTCAATGAATGTCATTATCCAATTCCTATCTATAAAACGTCTTTAGTAAATTATTATTAAAAAATAATTATTATAAAATTAAACTAAGTTCGTTTACAATGAAACATCATAAATTCAAAATCACCTAAATCACATCAAGAAATAAAAAAAGGATTCACTTATTCACCAAGATAATGAACAAATCTTAAAATTTCACCAATAATACTCTATTCCTCATATCATTGGTATCATATTTATAGGAAATTCATGTAACAATCTTGTAATATAATATGCAATTTCTCTTGGATAAAAAATATAATTCAAAACAAACTCGGATATTTCAATAGATTCTATCATTTTAATAATTATTTCCATGACATCGCTATTTTTCAGAATATATTAGGTATTGAATCATATATTAAAAAGATTAAATTCTCTGATAAATCATAAGATATAAATATTTGTATACAATCTTAAAATAATCCTTCAAGTAAAAATAAGTAAAATATGTAGTGTATTGTAATCTATTTAAACAAATACCTAGAATATGTCATTTTAGAATTTGAATTAACACACAGTTTGATTTTATAGTTCAAATATATATATATAGAAATATATGAAAAGTAATGAAAATAATACATTTCAATGAGTGTTTAAAATTACTTCTTAGAAAGAAGTAATATCAACAATTTAAATGTTTTATAAGAATTTAAGTAAACTTATCCTTATAATTGGATGTTACATTTTTAATCCTTATTATCGGGCATACTATATAATTTAGCATCATGTGGGGAAGATTATGGTCATTAATTTTAAGTATTTTCAATGAGGAACATTATTATTCCTTTAAGTATTATACAACCAACAACAATTATGTGACCATTAATGTTGTATAAAAAGGATCGATTTAATCCATTTTAATGTAATCCATCAAAGGAAAAAGTGTTCTATTTTATCATAATACAAAAAATTCCAATGTGATATGAAATTTATGGTTATATTAGTAGGATCAACAAAAGAATGATTTATAGAAATTTTTTAAAAGAGGGGTATACAAAATAACAAACCGTAATAATGATCACTAATAAATAAGTCATGTGACATTGTGGGGATTGTGATAAATGGTGTACCGTAGTAAATAATTCCAAATAGAAACTGGGGATGATAAGATTATATACTCCACTAAGGGAGGAACCCAATGGTAAATATATTTTTAAGGATATGAAATGAAATCCAAGGGATGGTGTGGCGAACAAATTTTGGATAAAGTTTGAGAAATTTTATTTCTACCTCTATAGTTATGTATGTATTTAGAGTTATGAGTCACATAATGATTTATTCAATATAAACGATATTTATTACATAGGAGGTGAAAAATTAATAATTCATTAAGGATCCATGTTAAGAATAAGTATTTGATATATAACATATTATATATGATATATGATTTCTTTTATTATATGTTTTTAAAATCATATAGTCCATATAAATGTGAAAAATAGCAAAATCGTAGAGGTGTAGTTATGGAGGGAATGAATAGGAAAAGATAAACTTTTTGGATGAGGAACTTGGAAAAATTAAGTCACTATATTCAAAAGGAACTCTTCGGTGAAATAAAATGAATTCAACTATGTTGGTGGCTTGGGAGTTATCTGAGCCACTACCAAAGGATTGGGTGGAAAGACTTTGGATTATAGGAGATATAGTGAAAACACCCTTTCCTAAAACTATTTTATAATTTTCCTTGAAAAGAATCCTTTGCCCACGAATAAATTTAATAAATTGTTGAGGCTTTACACTGAGAAGGTTCTATGTTTAAATCCTTTAGATGAATCATATTTAATCACATTCTATCTCCTCACTTTGCTTTCGAACCAGAAATTACATGCGAGAGTTGATAGTGTTGAGACTGAATTTTTTATCACTTATATCCTCCATAAACATATAATATATATTTCTTACCAAATAAGGATGTAAATGTGTAAATTTGGAGAAAAATATCTCCATGTCACCATACCTTTCTCAGGGTGTGTTCCCAACATCAATTATTGCCATCACTCCACATTCTTAGCAAGCTCACAATTTCTTACATCGTGCACACTCATCCTTTTGTATGATGCACACTATTAATTGATCATATAGTGGGATATTAATTCATCTATTAATGTACAGATTTTTAAAATTAGCACACCACCACCAAAAAATAGGAAATTCTTGCATGTTTTTCTCAACATGTTAAAATTAATGAATCTCAATTCAGACATTATTAACTTTTGATTTACGATTCTGCCTAAGAATCATGAGATTTGAAATCAAAATATATGGACCAAAATATCTTTATCTATTTAGAATTCCCATATAATTTTTTTTTAATTCTGTAATTAACCCATAAGGCCTTTAAAAATAAATTTGAATTTGATGGAAGGGAACCATGGTCTACTCATGATAGGATATTTTCACCAAAACACCTCTAGATTGGGTAATGTTTTTTAGGAATCATTATTCCTCTATGTGTGAGACATCATGTGGCACATTTATATCTCATTCACATCGCCTTCATAGATTTAAATAAGCCTTCCTTTCAAACATAACTCATGTCATCCGAGTGAGTATCATGTCATGGTTTCTATAGAAACATATTTAACAGACTTTTTGGAGCTTATACAATGTATATAGACACATAATATAATGACATAATACATATATAAATGAATATAAATATATATGTATTTATTCTTATGTGTGTGTGTGTGTATTATAAGATAAATACATATTTTTAAAAATACATATATATTGTTAAATATGAATATATGAATATATATATTTAATTATATATATTCACACACACACATATATATATAAATTAATTTTTAGTTAAATAAATATATGTATATAATGATATTAAAATTTACATAAATTCATGTATTGGAAATTAAATAAATATGTTTATAAGTACATTATATAAATATGTTAATATGTTTACATATATTTAAATATACATATATTCAGTTAACTGTGTGTATGTGTGTAAACAATTAGGTAATTAATTATATTTATATAAATATATGTAAATAAATATAAATATAAATTTATACTAAAATACACACACAAACATACATATGCAAATTTATACCTGAATATCTAGAAATTTACACACACATATAGAGATATATATATATATATATATAACAAAAAATGTTTTTGGGCTTGTGCTACATTAGACATTTCTTTATTAATATTTTCTCCTTCCTATAATTTTTAGATGTGTTGAGAAGTGATACTTTTCTCAGCACTAAATAAGAACTAATAATGATTATCTTTTCATAATTATAATTAAAATATTTGAAAATGTCCCATTATCAAAACATTTTCATATAGTGTAATTAAATGGATTCTTGATTTAAACCTTTTACACACCCTTCTTATTCAATCACTTACATGGGTGTTCTGAACTATTGTAGCTACTTCATGGTAATTTATTTTCTTCATCATGTTAGCATAAAATCACTAGTTTGTCATTAACATTTTTTTAATGCCAGTGATGTTTTCTTCTTCCAATTCTTATAGTGTTTTAGGTTTTCTTCATTATTCTTGGATTTTCCTTTATTATTATGGGGTTTCATGAAAAATTTGAAATATTTTCTGGAAACTCTCTTGAGAAAATAATACTGGAATATTGAATATTTACTTTTGGAATTATAGATGGATTTTAAAAAAACTTTTAATTGAGGTGAATCTCAATGGTTTTTAATATAGATTTTCCTCACTTAAGAAATTAGAGAAGCTCTTGAACTATGGTATTTTTCCACCATAAGTGAGGATTTAATGAAATTTTCTTTTTTCAAAAATTGTATATATATAATAAATGTAATTTTTATTACGATAAGACAAAAAAATTGGGCATAATAGATTAAATAAAAAAACATAAAACATAACATTATCATGTTTGATAACATAAACCATGTGTGACTAAAATAAATAGATGTGAATCAATTTGACCCTATATAGACACTAATTATTATTCTATATCCTCCATTATTTATTAATACCACATTAGGTTAAATGAAATGATTCCCCCCTTCATAGTGTATTCATTGGCTGGAAAAAAATCACCCATCATAGGGGAAAAGATAATATTTCTCTCCATGGTATGCCATTACTTCATGGGGTGAAAGATAAATAATAAAAAAGATTCAGGGAAAAGTATAATTGATAATATATTGGTTATATATGATAACACAAAATCTATTGAAAGTGGATTATTATAAATCGATCATGGATACTTCTCGAGTTATTAAGAATTAACTCTAATTTAACCAAATATATGAGTTAATTCATGCAATTACAAAACCCTTTCATAACACACATATAAATATACACTCATCAAATTAATGAATTATGAATATAAATAAATTTAATACATTAATGGAATATTTTTTTAGTGATAATTTTATCATAATACCTTTATTAATTCATTTATATAAATTCATTATGAAATCAATGAGGCACCCCATATCCAAATTTCAGTTAAACCTATAAAGCTCTTGGTTCTATCTACCTTTTTTTGTTGGGTTCTTTTATATTCCATATCCTAATTCCGTAGAATAATCTATCCTTCATAATTTCTTGTAAATAGTATGTGATTGACTAAATAATATCCTATATGAGTGTCTAGATTAGTGTTCATTATTTGGCCCACTCATTCTGCTCTGAGTGAAGATTGATATGATACTTAACTAGCCTTTTATATAGTGAATACCATAAGGTGCCTCTTTTCCATAATCATGTCAACTTTCTAGAATCTAGATAATGATTTAACTTCTAGGTGAATAACACAATATCTGATTTACCAAAATGTTTTTATGTTTTCCTATACTTAGACTTATCCAATAGTCCTTTACATATGTTTTAAAAGAATTTATTTATATTAATATCTTAAAATAACAAAATTGTTCCTCAAAAATATTTAAACCCTACATGGATACCCACTAAACCATCTCATACCCACACTCCCTAGTATGGTTCGATAAACACATTCATTAAACACTATATTTATAATATTTCCAATTCTAAACATAGACATTTTTGAGTAATTTAAACATTATATCTCACTAAAATTCACTAAACACCATGAATATAAGGTTTACTATCTTTGGGGATAAACTATGTATGAAAATTATTCTATGATACTTTTGAACATTTCACCATTATCATACCACACTATACCCCCATCTATATTTCTTATACACTACACTCATCATCATAACCTAGAGAATGGAAACATAAGAATGGGTTGGGGTCTAATTCATGGTAATGGGAAAAAAATCATCAACATGTCTTCATGGGTTAAATCATAATCATATTAGAAAACTTGTGAATGGGGGAAATGATTTATTAAAAATAATATTGAACAATAATTTTTATCCACATGTCATGATTGAAGGAAATTTATTTTTTAATGAACTATCATGTAACATGTCACAAGTTTTTATTAAAATAAAAATGATCCATGATGCATAATCCTAATTAAATAACTTATAAATATGGAATTTAATTCAAATATAGAATATTAAGTAATTATGGTTAAACATAAACAAATAAAAACATCACATTGAGAGCAATTCCAAGTAGGTCCATGATCTTCAGATACTACTACAACCCATGTATGTTTATGGGATTAGGATAATTCACATAGACCCTATTAGTCTTATGATACTTCTTGTGTACCCTATTGATATTGGGATGAAATCCATGTAACCCCTTGGGCTTTGGTTACTACCCATGTAACCGCTTTTCCTTGGACTTTTACCCATATACCCTCTTTGGATAGAGTTGAAGACCCATGTACCCTCTCTAAGATCATGAGATAAAAAATTCAACCAATGAATTATAGCTTGATATAGGACCTCAATAATTAACCATACATACTTTTTTATGACCATTTAAAATTATCATTCATCATATCATGGAGAATCCATGGAAAGAAAAATGGGATTCATAACATTTTCTGATGGTATTACAAAAAATTACATTAGGAATTGAAATAGTTTGTACCAAATATAAAATCACCCTAACATAGTATTTTATAAGAATATTTATATGGTAACTCATAAAAAATAATATCCATTGAAATAAATCCTTTATAGGTAATTAAGAAATAGTAGTGAAATTGTTAGAGTTTTTAAAAAATGCTTAAAATTATAGGGTAAATGATGAATCAATGGTAACATTGAAAAGTCCTTTTTATAAAGGTAAATTTTCAGAAATTGATTTTTTTTTGGAAAATCATTATTTTGAAAGAAATCTAAAAAATGACTCCTTGAAATAAATTAAATGTTTCCAAATGGTGAAGTAAAAAACATTTAGAGGAAATTTATTTTCAAAATGTAACTTGAGTAAAAGATTTTTGAAATGACATAATGGTTATCAAATATAAATTTGGAGTAGAAGAAGAAAACATTTGTCTTTGAATGGATTCAAGACCTTTTTAAAAAATTTGAAATACCATTGTTGAAATCTAACATCATAAAAATAGTAACAAAAATTCCTTTTTAAAATAGAATATGGGAAACATAAATTTCCCATGGGATAAAACACACTTAGTATTCAAAATATAAAGTATAACATTGTAAGTAAATAAAATATGGTTGAAGAGGTGAAACCATCATTAAATAGGATGGGAATTTTTATAAACAATGGTAGACTTCTTATGGAGAAGAGACTCATTTAGGGGGTGTTTTTAATAAAATGTATCAATCTCCACATTGATAAATAGAATGTTCTATTATATAAAATACAATGGTGAAATAAAATAGTATTATAAGAAATAAGTTCAAGAATAAAGATTATAACTCAATTAAGGGAGTTGAGTTAACAAAATCCATTAAAATAATGGTTTCTATTGAATCAAAATCCATTTATTAGTAGATCATGATATGGATCTTAAAACTTCTTTAATTAATTTAATATAGTAAAATAAATTTAGTAGGAAGTAAGGAACCTATATTTTTTATTCCATTGTGCACAAAAACATTTAAATTTTGAGGAGGAACTTCATATTTTATTTGGTGGGGGATTGTTTTTCAATATGGTTTGGGGTTGATGTTTCGAGAGCATGTACACTTAAAATATGTGGTTTAAAACATGGTATGAATCTCAAAGGTGAAAATTGGATTCATGGGAGAAAACATAGGGTTTGTTTTGAGGTCTCTAATTAAATAATGTTGTAGTATTTACCTGACAATCGGGTGTGAGACTAGTGGAAAATCATTTAATTGATCGATATTTTATTTAAATTTTAGAAAAGAGGTATTTTCCATCTTTTTTCCATTAATAAAACCCACATTGCTTTTAGCCCTATTAAAACTAGTATTTTCCCCCTTTACTTCAACTTATTCTATTTTTCACATGTGGAAGTTCTCATTTCCTTGGATATTTCATCTTCCATCAGATGTGAATCATACATAGAGGTAATTATTAGTGTTTTATCCTTATTTTATTATTTTCATTCACTATCACGTGATTTATTACAAATATTTTCTATTATTACCTATTTTTATGGTGATTTTTTGATTTTTCTTCTTCTTTCGATTTCGGAGGAACTAAAAAAATACACTATACTTAGATGCTCCAAATCCTATGGAATGTGGTGCGATAATTTATCCTAGATTCCTACCATAGATTTAGTACTTGTTCAGTGTGGCCACCTGAGTTTAATGTGTGATTATCATGGATTTAATTTTTTTTTCAATAGGGTTTTCTATTTATTAATATATCCAAAATTTTGATTGTTTCCCTTCTGAATAAATTTTCTTAAATGGTTACGCCAGGGAAAAATTATTCCAAGAGGGGGATTATATTTTTAGAATCATTTATTGTTAAATTTTATTTAATAATCAAATGTCTAGTGATATGGATTTGATTCATGATTCATCCCAATCTATGAAATGAAAATACGGGGTTTTGGTCGGTTTTTCGGTATGTGGTTTGGTAAAGAATTTTGGTGAAAATGGGTGGAACCTCATGTAATGATAGGATAGAATTTAGGTTGTTTGAAATTTTTTTGGTAATTTTATATTGTTTGGAATTAAAATGGAATCTACATTTATTTTTTGATAAAGAAATTTTTTTAACCTGAAATGTTTTAAAGAAAATGGAAACACCCTTGGTTGTTGGTATTGTTTTGGAATAGAAATGTATGAAGACCAACTTAGGCATTGAGATTTTTATTTCATGTTTATTAAAGATATTTTCATATGCACTTTTAATGTAATGAAATTTGAAATGATGGAGATGGTTCAAATTGCAGTGAAAATTACCCACGTTTGAACATTTCCATTGATGGTTAAACTAGGGTTGAACATGTCGTTGAGGTGGATGTTTGGATTGATGATTAAACCACGGGTGAAAATTTATCACGAGTGGATATCAAGGCACCATTGGTGGGTATATTACCTATGATTGGTGATTATGCTATAGAAGGCTATATGACACCAATTCGAGAGTGTTTCGGACTATAACATTCATCATGACATGCTAAGAGAAAACCCAGTATTGGAGAAACTATGTATGTAACATTCCATGGGTGAATATAGCTCCTAGGTATGGAATTTGTCAATGAATTTACCTATAAATGGTTAAATGGTTATATTTTAAAGGGATAGTTTGGGAACCATTACTTGTTCTATTATTATAGACTGGTTATTTTGGGGACATTATTAGTAGTGTCCTACTGAGTTATTCCCACACGAAGCTCAGACCACCTTAACACTTTGGTACTTGAGAATATATCACTATGTCATCATAGGTTATATTTTAGGAAAATGGCAGATCACATGAGGTATTTCACATCATGTTTTGGGAGAATATGGATAATAGTTATAGGAAGGAGTCAGGACTAGTTGTGGATGAGTTTTAGATTCAATTTTACTTGGTTATTTTATAATTACATTGTATAAAATCCTTCCATAGGGGATCCATTGAGATATTTATTTAATTTAACCTTTTTTAACATGTTACCTATTTGTTTATTTATTGTAACATTCCCAATTTTGATTGTTATCTGGATGTTATACAGATTTTTTTTGATTTTTATTTATACTCTGAATCGAGGGTATAGTCTCTCCATGATTTACTAATATTTCTTCACTACTAGTTGATAAGATCTATAATATGGGGAGGAACACATGAGGTGAAGTAGTGTTCCACTGGTCTGGGCACCATTTATGTGGTCTGGGGTGATTTGGAAGTATTAATTGGTAATGTAGGATGTTTTATTGTGTCATATAGGTTTGTTATAGTTTATAAGAGATTAGAAACATTTCATGTCTTGGTAATGAGATAATTCTAAAAGTGATCAACCCAGACATAGGGAAACCCCATTTTTTAAGATATGGAAAATACCATTCTGTGATTTCACTAGTTACAATTTTATATGATTTTTAACATGAGTGAGACAGATATTTTGGGATGTTGGTAACTAATTTGATTTCCACTATTGTCCTGATATAAAAATATGGTATGAGTATGTTCATGTATCATTTTAGGTACAAAGGGATTAATGTGACATGCCTCACACTATGTACATGGGATTTAAATATTGATTGTATGATTCCAATCGTTTATATTAGTCTATTATTATTTTATAATGATTTATATATTCCTTTGGTTATTAATTTATATTGAAAAAATGGTTTTTTCAAATATCGTTGTAGAAACAACAAATATTGTGTTTTCAAATGTTAGTCTATGATGTCATCATAGGTGGATAATTCCTGATATGTTCTGTTAATGTAAAGGTATATATAAAAGAAGTTTTTAATGGTTTTATTTTATTCATAAATTTCTAGTAAGAAACCTATAATATGGCTTCACTTGTTTCTTTTGAATAGTTTTTTATTTAACCAAGCACTATAGAATATTGAATCTTTGTAAGTTATAGAAGGTTTTATAATGTGGATATTATAAAACGTTTAGGGATTTTTATTGAATCCTATGGGATTTGGGAATTTAATGTGTGGCATTATAGACTATTGAAGTTTGAAATTTGTGTTTTATAAAGTGGTGGTTTCTGAGACAACATGAAATTGAAATGTCTCGAAATGTTGGTTTTATGATTAAAAATAAATTTGATTGTTGTTTAAAATGGGACATTATGGACATATGTTAATTATATATCCCAATGAAAAAAATTATGTAAACCCTATGATTATGCTGTTGGGAATCTTATATAAGTGGATTAACCTTGTTTGTGTATAGTTGGGGCTATTGGGAGTTCCCATGTTATGAAATTTTTTGATGTTGGTTAGGATAGACATATCTGCGGTGGTAGACCTTGAGTATGTTTAGTGTTGACAATGGTGGAGGTGTCTTGGGCTATGTAGATATCCCAGTCTGTGAGACCATACATGATATGTGGCTTTTTTCATAGTGAATGCAAAACTTATTGCATTTTCATCATGATCTTTGAAATTTGCGGGTTATGATGGTCCATGGTGTGTAGTGGAAACTTGTGATTCTTGTACTTTATATATGGCCTAAGAATAAAACTAATATTTTAGACCTATACATGTGTATCAAACTATGGAGTGGTGTATTGGAATGTTGGATTCCATGTATCCTTGAGATTTGAGGGAGTGTCATCCCATGAATTTTGGTTTTAGTGAGACCTCAGTTGATGGGTAATCTGGAAAGACCTAGTGACCTTTTGGATTTAAATTTAATTTTTTATCAAGTCCTTACCTAAATATACATATGATAAACCATTGATATCCTTATACCATTCCTTTCATTTCCATTAAAAATATAAGTTTTGGGATGGTGCTTTGGGCTATATGATGAGTGTGTGTTAGGTGGTGTGGAGTGATGGTGAAATTTTAGAGAAGCCCCATGAGTGATGGTGCCTTGTTTTTAGGTTGGTTTTAATGGGTAGGATCATTCAAAATCCTTACCCTATTGAGTGTGAACATGATTTTGGTATGTAGTGGATACATAGGTAAGAACCTTGAGTTCACAAAATGAACCCCAAGATGATGGGGGTTGTGTTCTTATCCTTGACACAGGCAGGGTCTCTAGGCCTTTCTGAGAAAGCTTCTAGGATTCCTGAGATTCATTTAAGTGATATTCTAGGAGTATAGGTGTTTTTTTTCATTGAGAAAGTGAGCTTACTATCAATGAAATATGACTCATAATGGGATGATATGGGATCTATATATTAGTCACCATTGAGTATAAGACCTAGAGAATATGATAAGAATTAAGTGTGCGGAATTGATAACACATTAGTTCACTATGGAATCTAATAGGTGTGTGAAATAATTTTTGGAATTATATTGGTAAAATACATCATACATATTTCCATTGAACATCATTTGGGTTTTTTAAATTCTCAATAAATGTAAGGGAAGTATATTTCTATTGGACCATGGTTCATGATTACTTGGTAAACGTTCGTGGAACTATGGAGGGTTTTGATGGTCAGTCCCCAATTATGGTGAAATGAACAAGGTTTGGCATATAATTGTGTGATAGGTGACCTGATGGTTTTGGTAAATATTTTTTGGTCTTAGGGTAAAGGTTTGATTTTTATGGATAGATTGGAATTTCATGGCATGATTGACCATAGAATTATCCGAATGCAAGTGTTGGATGTTTAATGGGTAGTTGATGCTCAGAACTACTGGAACACAGTCCTTAGTGGTGAAATGTGTTTGATCTACACTATTAGAGTTGTTTTGGTGAATCCATATGGTGGTGAGATCACCATTGGACATGTGATATAATATCCCCATTATGACATGAATTTCCATAAGTGTCAATAAAGATGTTTTGTAAGTCATGGTTAGGAAACGTACGAAGGGTGACGTAGCACTCACGTATAAACTAGTTTAGTCATTTTGACTATTTTTTCAGTGAATAATATTAAATGGGTCATAAGATTAGGTTTTTGACCTAATGTAACAAGGAAGAGGATACTAATATAGTGGGGTGTGTCATGACAATCATGGTCATGTGACACTCTTGTTGGAATAGTTGTTTATGTGTGGTGCCTATCTTTAGATGATCATGATAACATCATATACTGTTGAATTGGTAGTTATAATGAAATTTAGATTACTTTTTAAATTCTAAATGTTCATTTCAAAGTGATGTTGGCTGTAATTAGAGATTTTTTACAAGGTTGGGATGAATTTTGTGATTTAAGCATGTTTAGTGTAGTTGTTCACTAATGGCTAGGTGAGGGCATGGTAAATAGTGTGGGTGGTATGTGACTAGACCATATGATCACATTGGATGTTTGGAGAAGTAACATGAGATTTGATTTAGTGGGTTGTATAGTTTTTTAACAGGGAACCTAGATAATGTTTATAGAGTATAAAAACCTCAAAATATTAGTTTAAGATATTGAATGAATTTAGATTGAGGCTTGAGGAGTCATGATATAAAACCATGGGTTTATAGAAGGATATTAAAATTAATTATGCTACTACAATCCTGATGGCCAGTCGGTGGGATCTAAATGGTATGTTGGTAAGATTTTGGGATATTTTTTTAAATGTAAAGTTTCTCCCATTTTCCCATAAGAAACCCCACATTATTTTATATATCATTCAAACCATTTATGGTCCCCACTCTTTCTTCCACATCATTTGTTATTTAATGGGTGGAACTTCTATATGCAGTTAACGATTAATCTTTTAGTTTAATGAACATTAATGCTAGTGGTAATTCAATGTGGCTGTCTCCTTTAATTATTTTATTTCATTTTAAAGCGGTTTCTCATTAATTTGGATAATATTCCAAATTTCTATAGTGTTTTAATGATTTTTTGTTTTCTTATGATTCAGGTTAAACTGGCGGCCGACACTAAATGTGTAGAATGTCGTAAACCTAATGTTGGTGGTCCCATGATTTAATTATTATTTTTATATTACTCATCAGTTCATCAATTTTTTGTTCATTCCAATTGTGTGTGTGATGATATTAGATTTAAGTAGAGGGTTTTAATTAGAATTTTCCATGATTAATAGACCCCTAATTTAGATAATAATCATTTTTTACTTTACATTCATAAATGGTTAATGCCTATGAAAAATATTCAAATATGGGAATTATGTTTTGTGAACTGATGATTTTCAATTTTTATTTCATGATCACCAGTATATTGAAATGGATTTGATTCTCAAGACATCCCTTTTAATGAATAGGAATGTTGGGTCTTTTAGGGGTTTTGGATATGTGTTTTGGTAAATATTTTTTTTAAATTTGGTGGAACCTATTATTTTTTGGGGGAATTTAGATTATATTAAATGGGGTTTTCAATGTAATATTGTTGGGAATTGAAATGAAAGACATGTGGATTAATTCATAAAGAATAGTTTTTTTTATTTTGAAATGATTTTTAGGAAATAGAAACACTATTAAGGGTTAGAATTTTTTTTAATGGAAATGTAAGATGATACCCATTATTCCTTGATAATGTTATTTTAGGTTTATTGTTGATATGTGTGTGTGATTATTTAATGTAATAAAATTGGACATTGTTTTTATGGGTAAAACTTGGGTGAATACTGACTCTGAGTGTATATTGGGATTGATGGTTAAACCCAAGGTGCACACAACCCTGGGTGAATAAACGGATTGATAGTTGAACCCAGTGTAAGCACGACCCTTGGTAGATGTTGGAGCACTGGCATGGGTATAAAACTCCAAATTTCTAGTTGGTCTAGGGGAAGTATATTTCCCCTAATTAAGAGTGGTTTGGGTTAGAATGGTCATAACGACATGCTCAAAGACACCCCTACACTGGTCAAAGTAGCTATATATCATTCACATGGTGTTTATATGCCCATGGGGTCAGCATTTGTTTATTCATTTAGCATAGAATGTTTGAATGGTTTATTTTTAAATATTTAGTACTTTCACCACTACATGAACTATTATTACATACTACTTACATTAGGGACCTTTTTAGTGGTGGCATACAGAGTATTCCTCAAACCTTTCATGATTCATCGTGGAACATGGATACCTAAGAAAATATCACTATATGATTACAGGAAAGGGAATTTTTGAAATACCAAATATTATGAGGTTTTTCAATGAATTTTTGGGTAGAATATTGATAGTGGGATTGGTTATGACTAAATACTAGTTGTGGATGAGTAATAGATTCAATTTCATTTAGTTCTATTAGTATTTCCTTTAATAAAATATAGCCATATGGGATCTATTTGGATATTTATTTCATTACAAAAATTATAGAATTGTTGTATCTTTATTTATTAGAACATTTCCAATTATGATGGTTATCTATCTATTGTTCTAGTTTTTTTTTTCTTTTTATGTTGTTGATACACTGACCCGAGGATCAGGTCTCCGCACAATGTATTAATAGACCCTCACTTCTAATTAACGGCCTCAAGAATAAGGGGAGTTTCACCTATGGTACAAAAGTGTTCTGATAGTATGAGAATGGGTTTATTATTCTGTGTTAGAGGTTAATTACAATATTAAATATATAATGGTGCATAATAAGAAATATTTCTCATGAAATTAAATTTAGGACAAAGAAATTTACACCTTAATTCATAACTTTCACTAAAGAGTTTGAATATCCCATATAAAAAAATAAATATCTTAATCACCTATTTTAAAACTAATTAATATCTATAACCTTTAAAAAACTTCATATATTTTTATTCTCTAATCTATATTAGTTGTTACCTATATTCAATATCAGGTTTGACTAATCTTTATTGTTTTGAACTAGTTTCGTAGTATCAGTATTGTTCTTCATTATTCTCCCATAGTTTTTCAATTTTAGATCCTAATATGTTGTAGAAATAATTATTTATAATTATTTCTCATATTTTTATTTTATTTTATGTGATATTTTTTTATGGTCCCTAAATATTATATTGTAGATGAGCTAGTTTGGGTTATTTTAAATGAACAAAAATTGGTATCTAAATTAATGGGTTTAATGTTAAATACTCCATTCTAAAAAATTATTATTTACTTATTTATATAACATATAATTGATAATTAATTTCTTATGCTCATCCATGAAATTAGTGTATATCCTTGTTTGTGTAAGTGGCTAAACTGGCCCAACACGAACACTCCATAATTAATACAAGAGTATGGTTATGAAAGTGGTTTATTATGGAATATTATCATTATTATATAATAATTATGCTATCATTTTTTTATTTTCAAGGTTTGGAATTCGATTCTATTTGTATTTAAAAAATAATAATGAAACTAGATGATAAATGTGATACAATACATTGTGAATGTGGTAGTCCACAAACATGAAAAATTGATGTTTTCATTTTACAAAAGGGAAAAGAGTAAAGGTGGTTCATGATTATAGAAAAAATATAAAATAATTAGTATAATATGAATAAAAGAGTAGTTATATAAGACTATGAATAATATGTTTTAATGGGAAAGAGAGAAAAGACACAATATTTTGGAAATACTGGTACTTATGTTGAGAATTTCAAATTTCCCTATGATGAATCCATTGCAATGGATATATTTGGATAACATCATAAGACTAGAAACTAAAGGAAGTGGAAATGGATTATTAGGTAAGGAAAACATGTATATTTTTAAGAGGGAATCAATATTTTTATTAATATTTATGCGGTGGGGAGAGGCCCCATTTATAATTAGTGAAAATGACATTTTTACAATTATTTAATCTTAATATAAAGAGAGAACTTGTTTCACATGTCAAGAAGATTTAAAAGTAGAAAATAATGTATTGGGGATACGTTTTATTCTATAAACACCTAATAAATTACATTAAAAATATTATTTAACATGTTACCCCTTTACTCCTTTGGTTAACGGATTTTATGTTTTGGATTTTAACCATGATAACTAGTCTTTAACTAAGAAAAATATTTTATATGCCTAAAAAATTGGTATTTGTTACTTAATATAATGTATAAATCCAAATTTTGAATCAATTTTATTATATTCTGTAACACCTCGACCCCAGTTACCCAGAGTCGGTGAATTATTAAATAACATTGGCATGATCACAAAAGATCAAGTCTCAAAAGACTGATTAGTTTAGTAGTCTTGGAAACACTAGATATATTCATAAGTCTTACATTACATCAAAAAGTTAAAAAACTACAACAATATCTTGTCTTCATATCCCCTCATACTATCCATGTAGGTCATTCACAAATTACTTCTTCAAATCCTAGGAAAAATAAAACATTTAAAGGGGTGAGCTCAGATGCTCAGTAAGGATAACAATATAGTATAAACTTTCATAGATAAGCATAAAAATTTAAGGAAATGTATAACTAAAACAAAAGCCTTTTAAACTTTAACATCAACATAATATAGAAACGATAAAATTAAATAATGTCATTTACTTATTCAAATGGATATTCTACTAGTAAAATAACCACATGCAATATCAATAACCACTTTCATAATTATGGAATGCATAATGCTATACTATCATAACCACATAGTCAAGTCCTTGTGCCAAGACTACAAATAATAATTTTTCAAGGCCTTGTCCCAAACACTAGTTTGTCTCATGAGACCTACCGATGCATCGATGAGCTATATCGGGCTCCACCCATCACTTACTAAGTCCAATGCACTCCTCATATGAAAATTTTGAAACATAACATAAACATTCATATTGAAACTAGCATACGAAATGTCAATACATTATCCACAAACCATAAATGGTATAAAAATAACACATCCACAGTCAAACATAACACATTCAATGCAATATGGAATATTTTATTGTAACATATTAACCTCAATTAAGAATAATGAAGGATATTTACATAGATTAAAATAACCATCAAAACAATTTGAGAGAAATATCCCCTTTTTCTTGAAATCATTTAAAAGTCACACTATTTTTCAAGAAGCCATTTAAAAATATATTTTTGAATCAAAGTTTCCCATAAAACTTTAAAACTTTTAAAAGTAATATTAATTTTAAAACTTTAATGTCCATATAAATAATTACTTACAACTATTTTTAGAACATGGAAATTAATGAGAAAGATTTAGAATATTAAATCTTTAAAACATAAAAATTATATTTTAGTTAGAGTTCCTAACCAAAAGAGAGACACTTGAATACAAATAATTGAGGTAATAAAACCTTTGTAATATCATGGTAATAAATATATTCATGATATACTATGTCAAATTACATTATATAAACCATATAAAAGTGCTTATGTGTATAACAACAAAAGATTCTAAATGGAATGTAAATTGAGATGAAATCTCTCATTAAGTATGTATCCTTAGGTTAAGGATAAATCAACGACATAATTATATGTGAAAAATATAAATACACTCAATATGATTGGATATTCATGGTAAAACAATCAAAGGACATTCACACATATTCTTGTAAAAACAACACCAATGAATTGGATGTTTAACTCAACAAATCGATTTGGTGTAAAATAATCAATGAAGTATGCGTAAAGCCGAATGAATGGAAATTAAATTTTCCAATTCCTTTATCAATTTGGTAACTTACGAAAAATACACCCATGAAGGAAGTATCATACAATGATGATGTAAATATCCATAAATTAAATTATATTACACAATTAATACAATTATGGGAAGTACACACACCACATGCAATAAATAAGTGGTGAATAATGGAAATCTCACAGAATTAAAAGTGAGATAAGAAACCCCTTACTTTGTAACTTTTCCTTGGTCAAGGGTAGGTTAACCTCCTGTATAATGTTGGAATAATTTTTATTGAATTATACAAGAATCATTAGTATGATATCATATATGATCTTTTTACATTTATTTGTTAATAATATCATAGTATTATCGTCGTTTTGGGTGTTAACGGATTCATTTTCCTTTATATTATTTGTTATATGAGCCATATTTTTTATTGATGGGATGTATCTTATTCATATCCAGAATTATATCATGTATCTAGACAATATTTTTAATCATAAAATGAAATTTATTCTTGAATGGATATGATGGGGAAGGAATCTCATCGCGTTCGTGGAGACGGTAATCCGTACCTACGCACGAGCGACAATATCATTATTTTGAAATTAAAATAATATATAATTGGATTTTATATCATATATACCAAATAATTATCATGTTATATTTATTATTTTCATGAATTACACATCATTATTATACCCATCCAAATAATAATATATTGAATAACAATTACACAACGACGTGGAGACGGTAGGTTGTACATACGCACGTATGGTGACAAGTCATTCAAAGGATGGATAGAATAATGAATATGGTTGTAACATATTTATAATAAAATCACAGTATATAGAAGATACTGTATTTATTATTTTATAATGGAAATAAAAAATAAAGAAGAAGTGGAAGAAGAAAGGAACTTGAAAGAGGGTGGTGAAATCATTACCTATTCTCCAGGTTCTTCCTTATGATTTGATCAAAAGGGATACTTAAGTTGGATTTATGACCAAAGGAGGGCCTCTAGGATTAAGTGAGGGAAGTTTAGAGAATATTTGGGAAGTTTTTTTCTGATCCAAAAGGCATTTAGGGTATGAATTTGAGAGAAGGGGGAGTGCCCTTTTATAAGAGTGGTGAGGGGCACCTTAGGAAAAGCTAGAAATGTTATTTTATAATACATTCATATTCCTTTTATAATTGCTAAAAAGTGGATTATTTAATGTATAAGGTGGGTATAGGTCTAAAACAACTCAACCAATAGGTTTTAGATAGGATTCGGTCACTTTATTAACCTTATCTTTTACTTTAAACTCTTAGTTAATTAGTTTGACATTAACCATGTCACTTTGTATTTTTATATTATATGGTTAATAAAATAACTATAAACTTCCAAGAGACCTCCAAGTGGTCCATTAATAATACAAATATTATTATATAAGTCCTTTGGTCGAACCTTAGATTTTTAAGAATAGAATATCAATTAATAATATAAAATTTGTTTTAAAAACTCATTTATGTCAATTTTGACACTATTCAATAATTGATTTTTGTTAAAGTCATAAAAACTCTATTAATTCGAACAAAATTCATTTATGAAATACTAAAATGTCATATTAACCAATTAAATTCGTGTATGTCATCAAAACTTTTAAATTATATTTATTTTAACATTTATAATACCAATTATTTGATTCATTCATTAATAAGGAAAATACTACATCATTATTGTGTCATATATATATTTTATTATTCAATCTCTAATAATTATAAATAAAATACCATTATGTGGGAAATCTTTTTATCTTTCTAATGAATATTTATAGTTGAAAATATAACATATATAACTCTATGTAAAAAATTTTGTTCTAAAAGATATATGCTTATGTTATTTTTGTATTTACTTTAACTTAATTAATATAATGTTTCATTATCACTTACAAGTGGATCCATGGGGTCCCAATATCGACCCAAATATACCCAGAGTCAGACATGTATCAAAAAATAGGGTTAGGACACGTTTTAGGGTAAATTAATATGATTATAATATTATTATTTTACCCTTATTTACCGGATTTACCCTTTAACCATGGTACATAAAATATTTACAGAAATAATTATTCAAAATGTCTAAAAATAAGAGTTACCAATTTAAACAATTTGGAAATCCTGATTTCAAATATGAAATCCATTTTTCAATATTCAAAACACAGAAGTGGAAGAAATTAATTTAAAATTAATTCCCGCTGCTAAAACAAAAAGCGTGTTTTTAAGAAATAATAACTATCAAAATATTGACAATTGTTTATGTCCGGTTTAAATGAGAAATTACGTCTAATGACCAAAACTGTATTAAATGGTAAAAATATATTCTAAATATACTTTAAAACCACTAAAATTCATAATTTATCACTATTAATTATTTTGATTAAAAAAGTTGTTTTTAATTAAAATTTAGTAATTTTCACTATTCATCAAAATGTGAAAGTTATCAGAAAAGTTCCAAAAATTCACCCTAAGCTAATTTCAGTATTCTAAATCCAAAAATGAAGTCCATTTTGAAAGATAAAATGTATAAAATTTCAAAAAGTGGGTATTACTATTCATAACGGCTAGTTTGATTGGTTGTGGTGTGTTAGAATCTCGAAGTCGCGTACAATGCAAGTTATTGCATTATTCAAAGGGAAAGGTACGGTGGAATCTTGGGGTGTAACATTATCCCCTACTTTAATAAATTGAGTCCTTGACATTTATTCTCATTATTGGAAACATGGGGTTGACATTTCAAAATATCTTAGTTGAAATCCCACATCGAAAAATGGATTAATGAGGCCTCTATTTAAAATAAGGAGTGATAAGTATGAAGGTTACCGAAAATAACACATACTAGGGTTCCATGTAGGAAAACATGGATATGAAAGATAAATCTAACCATCAATATATAATGGAGAGTGGTAGATAACATGGATATGAAATGGTCAACAATCACAAAGCCATAAATTTGTGATGATCTAAGGTACCATATAGGTCAACGTTTTTGTTCAAAGTTACTTTTTTTAATGTTGAGGAATTTATTTTAAAGATTTTATAAGATCATAAGAATATACACTTACTTTTTTAAGTATAGTATCATACTTTAATAAATTTCTACTTCTAACTCATTTTTTTAAATGATTAGTATTCAAGAAGGCTTGGTCACACTGGAAGAGCTAGAATAAACTTCTATAGAATCACATGATCCACAGAGGATAAACTATATATTTACCTTGTCTTTAGAGATTAATAAAAACCAAAACGGTTAGTATAAGGTCTGATGATACCCCAAAATGATATTCCATTAGAGAAAAAAAACATTTATCTTAATTTCTAAAATTAAACCAACAATACCCCAAAGTCTAATAAATACCATTAAATAAAAAAATTGTCCTTAAAATCCTTCAATATAATAAAAAAATAATATTTAAACCCAAAACATAGAATAATTTGGTTACGTAGTCTTCCACGTTAAATTTTATCTCCAAATGACATCAACTACTCTTAAAGTAACATACTAAAAAGTAATTAACCTAATCACATGTTCTCTATTATTGGTTAATCATTTCCATAAATAACCCAAATCACTATAAATTCAAAATAAAAACATAGATAAAAATCCACCATTATTCCTCAAATTAAATCCCATAGTATTCTATTTTCATTGGGCATATAGTGTTCCCAACAAAGCGAACATCTTCCAAAATGACATTTATCACTTAATCACCAAATCATTTTCCTATAATAAGTGTATTCACTTGATAGGACATAAGATCCCAAATCAACTTATTATTGATCAATAAAATCATTTAACTAAAAAAAATTAGTCACACTAACCAAGGACTTCATGTAGTCCATTGGTAGGTGAAAAATCCCAATCGCCCTTTGGTTGTGGGTTTGATTCCCACAGTTTTTTCCGACGCGACGGGTTGTCACAAGTTCTGCATGTTGTCCTTTTTCAAAAAATATATTTTATAACATTACCAAAATGAGATAAGTTAATCAAAATTACCATAACATAATTTAACCACAAATTTTATCTCATACCTTTCATTTTCATCCCAAAATATAATAACTTGTAATTTTCTCAAACCCAAAGATCATTTAAAACCAAATGGTTATTTATAACTATATCCACAAGATAAAAGATATTTTTTCCCAAATATCATTCTCACATGATAAATAGTAGGGTTACACATATAAGAGAAAATTCAACCAAAGTAATCTCAACAACAAAGAGCACCAATACCTTTAAACATTTTTCCATCCATTTATTTCCTCATAGGTTCTTCCTTGACCAAGATGTTATCCTATAGAATAGGGAATTCACTTGGGTAATGGCCAGGCCCCCTACAATACAGAAAATGACTGTAAATGGATTCTTGGGACCATTTTTATTTTATTCCATAGTACTCTTCATTTTTCTTCAGCAATTCTTCACTTTATGTCCTTCTTTCCCGCACGTAAAGCATTTCTTTGTTCCATTGAGACACTTTTTGGGTGTCTCCTTCCACATTTCCTGCATGATGGAAATTGAGGATTCTTTTCTCTATGGTCTTCACTACTAGAGATCTTATCATTCATCACTTTTCTCTTCTTTGTTGAGTACAAGAGTTGGTTAATATATATGTTATTGATCATATTTTTGGAAAACTGATTTGGCATGAACATGATATCTTTTACGCCTTTCAACATTCCATTTTGTTTCTCATTTCCACCACCTTTCCCACCTAGTACATCATTCTCAAAGTTACTATGAATTCCTTGGACTTCAACCATTGACTAAAACCAGGAAGCATTGTGTGAGTAACAGTAGTCATAAAATCATTTATAGAATATCATGACACCATATTCTCAATTTGAAACACCTTAGGATTAACCAAGGTCATTTATTCTCATCTTATATTATAATCCTTCAAATCGGTTTTTAAATAAAATGTAATTTATCCTAAGCATATATCCCGGGAGTGTCATAACCAAGAGTTCAGCAAGGCCCATTGTTGACCACCAGTTCCTGTTCGAGTCTAGCTCAAAGCGTTGTTTTCAAGTTTTACCCCTTGGTAAATATGTTCCAGAGGCACCTCTACCTACTCGAATCCAGACATGGATATATTGATTGTAAAACTCACTAAATCTATACAATACCAAAATTCTAGGAAGTTCTTCTATACTAATCCTCAAAGTCTATCTTACGGCTATGTGCTCTAATCAGAGTTTATCTAAATCTAGTTTCCAAGTTTTTTACTAAAATTTTTCTGATACCAACTGTAACACCCCGACCCTAGATACCCAGAGTCGATACATTATTACATAACATTGGAATGATCACAAAAGATCATGTCTTGAAAGACCGATTAGTTTAGTAGTCTTGGAAACACTAGATATATTCATAAGTCTTATATTACATCATAAAGTAAAAAAAACTACAAAAAATTATTGTCTTCGTATCCCCTCATACTATCCATGTAGGTCATTCATAAATTACTTCTTCACATCCTGGAAAAAATAAAACATTGAAAGGGGTGAGCTCAGATGCTCAGTAATGATAACAATATAGAGGAAACTTTCATAGATAAGCATAACATTTAAGTCAATGTATAACTAAAACAAAATCCTTTTAAACTTGAACTTCAGCATAATATGGAAAAGATAAAATGAAATAATTCCATTTACTTATTCACATAGATAATATACTAGTTTAATAACTGCATGTAATGTCAATAACCACTTACATAATGATGGAATGACTAATTCCAGACTATCATAACCACATAGTCATGGCCTTGTGCCAAGACTAAAAATAAGATTTTGTCAAGGCCTTGTTCCAAGACACTAGTTTGTCTCATGAGACCTACAGATGCATCGAGGAGCTATAGAGGGCTCCACTCGTCACTTACTAAGTCCAATGCATTCCTCATATGAAAATTTTGAAACATAATATAATCATTTGTATTGAAACTAGCATATGAAATGTAAATATATTATCCACAAACCATGAATGGTACAAAAATAACACATCCACATTCAAGCGTAACTCATTCAATACAATATGGAATATTGTATTGTTACAGATTATCCTCAAATGAGAATAATGAAGGATATTGACATAGATGAAAATAATCATCAAAACTATTTGAGAGAAATATACCTTTTTTCATGAAATCATTTAAAAGTCACACTATTTGTCAAGAAGCCATTTAAAAATAGATTTTTGAATCAAAGTGTCCCATACCACTTTGAAACTTTTAAAAGGAATTTTATTTTTAAAACTTTAATGTCTATATAAATAATTCCTTAAAACTATATTTAAAACATGGACATTAATGAGAATGATTTAGAATAATAAATCTTTAAAAAATTTAAAATGATATTTTAGTTAGAGTTCCAAACCAAAAGAAAGACACTTGAATACAAAAAATTGAGGTAATAAAAACATTTTAATATCATGAGAATAAAGGGATTCATGATATACTATGTCAAAGTACATTATATACACCATATAAAAGTGATTTGGTGTATAAAAACAAAGGAGTCTCAATGGAATGTAAATTGAGATGAAATCTCTCATAAAGTCTGTATCCTTAGGTTAAGAATAAATCAACGACATAATTATGTGTGAAAAATATAAATACACTCAATATGATTGGATATTCAGTGTAAAACAATCAAAGGACATTCACACATATTCTTGTAAAAACAACACCAATGAATTGGATGTTTAACTCAATAAATCGAGATTGAGTAAAAATTACTCTTATCAAGTTCATACAGATGACTTGAGAATTTATCAATGTAGTGATTTTGTGTACAAAAATTATATCCACAGAAAGGGGAGTGAACATTATGACATAATAAAATGAATAGTGATTCCACACATAATCTTGGTGTAAAATAATCAATGAAGTATGCGTAAAGCCGAATGAATGGACATTAAAATTTCCAATTCCATTATCAATTTAGTAACTTACAAAAAATTCACCAATTAAAGAAGGATAATACAATGATGATGAAAATATCTGTAAATTAAATTATATTACACAATGAATACAATCATGGGCAGTACACACACCACATGTAGTAAATAAGTGGTGAATAGTGGAAATCTCCCGGAATTAAAAGTGAGATAAGAAACCTCTTACTTTGTACATTTTCCTTGGTAGAGGGTAGGTTAACCTCATTTATAGTGGTGGAATAATTTTTATTTATTTATACAAGAATCATTAATATGATATAATATATGATCTTTTAACATTGATTTGTTAATAATATCTTAGTATTATTGTCATTTCGGGTGTTAACAGATTCGTTTTCCTTTATATTATTTGTTATGTGAGCCATATTTGTTATGGATGGGATTTATCTTATTCATATACAAAATTATATCATCTCTCTAAACATTATTTTTAACCATCAAATTCAATTTAGTCTTGAATGGATATGACGGGGAAGGAATCTCATTGTGTTCGTGGAGATGGTAATTCGTACGTACGCACGAGCGACAATATCATCCTTTTGATATTAAAATAATATATAATTGGATGGTATATCATATATATAGAATCATTATCATGTTATATTTATTATTTACATGAATTACATGTCATTATTATACCCATCCAAAAAATAATATATTGAATAACAATTACACCACGACGTGGAGACGGTAGGCCGTACGTACGCACATATGGTGACATTTCATTCAAGAGATGGATAGATTACTGAATATGATTGTGACATATTTATAATAACATAAAATTATATAGAATATATTGGAGTTATTATTTTAGAATGGAAATAACAAATAAATAAGAAGTGGAAGAAGAAAGGAACTTGAAAGAGGGTGGAGAAATCATTACCTCTTCTTCGGGTTCTTCCTTTTGATTTGATCAAAATGGCTCCTTAAGTTGGCTGGATGACCAAAGGAGGGACTATAAGATGAATTGAGGGAAGATTAGTGAATATTTGGGAAGGTTTTGGCCAAACCAAAAGGCTTTCAGGGTATGAATTTGGGAGAAGGGGGAGTTCCCTTTTATAAGAGGGGTGAGGGGCACCTTAGGAAAAGAAAGAAATATTATTTTATAATAAATTCATATTCGGTTTATAATGGCTCCAAAGTAGATTATTTAATGTATAAGGTGGGGATTGGTCTAAAACAACTCAACCAATAGATTTTACACTATTTTGGTCACTTTATTAACCTTATCTTTTAGTGTTAACTCTTAGTTAATTAGTTTGACATTAACCATGTAAATTTGTATTTTTATATTATATGGTTAATAATATTACTATAAACTTACAAGCGACCACAAAGTGGTCCATAAATAATACACCTATAATTATATAAGTCCTTTGGCTGAACCTTATATGTTTAGGAATAGAATATCAATTAATAATATAATATTTTTTTTAAAAACTCATTTATGTCAATTTTGACACTATTCAATAATTGATTTTTTAAGTCTTAAAAACTTTATTAATTAGAAAAAAATTCATTTAAGCAATAATAACATGTAATATTAACCAATAAAATTCGTGGATGTCATCAAAACGTTAAATTATATTTATTTTAACATTTATAATACCAATTATTTTATTCATTCATTAATAAGGAAAATACTGCATCATTATTGTGTCATCAATATATTTAATTATTCAATGTCTAAAAATTATAAATAAAATACCATTATGTAAGAAATCGTTTTACCTTTCTAATTAATATTTATAGTCGAAAATATAACATATATAACCCTATGTAAAAATTGTTTTTCTAAAAGATATATGCTTATGTCATTTTTGTATTTATTTTAACTTAATTAATATAAAGTGTCATTATCTCTTAAAAGTGGATCCATGGGGTTCAAAATCAACTCAAATATTCCCATGGTCATACATGTATCAACCAATAGGGTTAGGACACGTTTTAGGATAAATTAAAATTATTATAATATTATTTTTTACCCTTATTTACCGGATTTACCCTTTAACCATGGTAAATAAAATATTTACCGAAATAATTATTCAAAATGTCTAAAAATAAGAGTTACTTATTTAAAAAATTTGGAAATCCTGATTTCAAATATGGAATCCATTTTTCCAAATTCAAAACACAGAAGTGGCAGAAATTAATTTAAAATTAATTCCCACTGTCAAAACAAAAAGCGTGTTTTTAAGAAATAATAACTATCAAAAGATTGACATTTGTTTGTGTCCAGTTTAAATGTGAAATTACGTAAAATGACCAAAATTGTATTAAATGGTAAAAATATATTCTAAATATACATTAAAATAACTAAAATTCATAATTTATCACTATTAATTATTTTGATAAAAAAAGTTGTTTTTAATTAAAATTTAGTAATTTTCAGTTTTCATCAAAATATGAAAGTTATCGGAAAAGTACCAAAAATTCACCCTAAGCTAATTTTAATATTCCGAATCCAAAAATTAAGTCCATTTTGAAAGATAAAATGTATAAAATTTCAAAAAGTGGGTATTACTATTTGTAATGGCTAGTTTGGTTGGTTGTGGTGTGTTAGAATCTCGAAGTCGCGTACAATGCAAGCTATTGCATTATTCAAAGTAAAAAATACCATGGAAGCTTGGGATATTACATATTCAGTTTCAAAATATGATAAAAATTATTAATAAATTAATAATGTATTAAAAATATTTTTATAGAATAATTTGACTTAAGTTCAAAAATATCAAACATAGTTTTGTTTAGTAAAATCCATATTTTAAATTTAATATATAAATTATAAAATACATATTTTATCTAGAAAAATATTTCATATATTTCCATGTCATATACATATACTAATAATTTCATAAAATTTAGGGTTTTTATAAAAATTATATTTTCACTATTCACATAAAAGACAATTATTTTAGAAAAATACAAAAATAAATCACTCAATGCCTATTTTTACATGATAAATTCAAATATTTTCTTTATTTTTAAAAAAAATATAATCCTTAAAATTCATAAATTCATATTTAAAAATTTAAAATTCAAATAAGAACCTATTTTATTATAAAATGTATTTTTAATACATTAAGTGTTCTGAATCCTTTTTTGAATTTATTTATAACGGATAACATTTTTTTATTTATTAGATGTTTTATTATTATTAATATTTTTAATCATATTCATATAGTATGTCATGAAGCATTTTATTTTAGTGTTATGTTTGAAATAAGATATCTAACGTAGTATGAATTTATAGAAAAATTTATTCCAAAATTCCAGGGTAATACAATAAATATAAGGTGACCCATATTTTCATATTAAAATACTATATATTATTAGTGTAAATTTATAATAAATATCAATTTAATCTATTATAAAATCAAAAAGGTCATGTGTCTTTGGAAACATGGATATACAAACAATAGGTACATATAAAATCTACATCATTTCTCGTTAATTTCATCATAACTATCATACTTATTAGACATAACATACTCAAAATAATTCTCCATAACATGGAGAAAGGAAAAATAAGAAATGGTGATCTCATATTCTCATTAATGGTAAACATAAGTGATATCAATCAATTTCTAGTAGTTTTGTTCTGGGTGGCGACCCCTTGATTCTCATTTTTGTAATGTCCTGATGTCCTTGATGTATTTGTTTCTCCCCCCTTTACCCTTAAAAGGAGGATTATCTAAAATCAATAAAAAAATTTGGCCATTACAAAATCATATCCATCAACTAATAGATAACAATCATGAAACATGACATAATGTTTTATTAATCAAAATTAATAACAAATAAAGGTCTAGAATCATAAATAATAAATAATGAGTCATGAGAAAATATAATAATAACAATACATAATTTTTTGGAATACATATCAGTATAAAAAATATATTTCTTAGTTAAGACTCACAACCAAAACTATTATATTGGATTTGGTTCACTCCTTATCCCATAATTTTCTTAATCATAGTTCACTCCCAATACAATCTTATTTAAAAAATTCGATTACTGAATAGGGTTCAATTCTGATTCTAGTCATCATTATCTCATTATATATCCTTCTTTATCCAATTAATTGGAAGGATATATAATAACAAGACCACCCATCACATAACTAAAACTGTACATTGGTATTCTAAAAGGTCATAAAACATTAATTATATCATTAAATCATAACATGTGGAAATGATATGAGTTTCATTAACATGTCATTGTAATAATCATAAACCATATAGGAAAATAATATTCATTAACATTGGATATTCCCCCAGTAAATCTTGTGAAACATCAAAGGATATTGTTATAAATAAAAATATATTTAACAGATAATTAAAACATTTCTTGAGAAAAATACCCTTTTAATTAGGCATCACTTATTTAGAATAAAAAAATATCAAAGAAAAAATTTTCATTAAAAAGAAAAAATGAATCTTATAAATAAATATATTAATAAAATAGTATTCAAAATGGTGTAATAATTTATTCATATTGTCTCTGGTAAAACAAAAATTCATTCCACATTTTTTTAAAAAGTCAAAAGTTTCATGTTTGGAAAATGATCAGAAGGTTCCTTTTAATCCTTCGTAAGGAAACAAAAATATAATCAAAAATGAAATTAAATACTATTTTAATAATATTAAAACCATTAATCAAAATATTTTTAAATAATATTACAGACAAGGATGAAGAGACTCTCATCCAAAGGGAACACAATGTTGGTTTTCATTAAAATTAATCTTTTAGTATCTTGAGTACTTAAAGGGAAGAAAATGAAATGAAAAATTATAAATCACCAAAAATAACCACAATAAAAGAAAAGAAATATGATTTGGGATGGACAGATCATAAAATTTCTTCATCAAAAACTCTTAGAATAAATAATCCTGGTAAAAATGATATTGTAACATAAAATCATTACCTCATGTCTATTTTGCTTCATCGGAGCTAAAACCTCTATATTGAGTGAAAACTTATGGATTAAAATTTTAGTTTTGAAGGATTGGTATTTAGAGAATACCATAATATATTTGATGAATTTATGGATTGTAGAAATGATCTAGAGTAGATATTTTCCAAACTATAAGGATAAAATTTTGTTAATAAGGGATGAAGAGTGGTACCCTTTTATAAGTGAGGGGCGAAAAAACATGGAATTTCTTATAGGATGTCAATGATGTGTGGTCACATTAATATAAAATTTTATCCAAAGAGGTAAGGAATCAAATTAATGATATGTTAATAATAAAATATATTAAAATAATAATAATTATATAGTCTTGGGTGTAAATCCTACCATCTTGGTTTAACCCCCAGTAATGTCATTTTATCCTTAACTATGGTAACAATATTTTGTTGTTTTTACTACATACTATGACCAAAAATTTATTTGACCTTATTTTATTATATTATTTATTATTATTAAAAAAATTATTCCAATTTATTATATTCAATTTCTTTAAATGTATCATTTTAATTTTTAATAAACTCATAACCTATAATGAAAACATGTTTTAGAAGAATAAAACATTAAGGATAAAACATAATTTACATACAGTCATTTAATTTTAAAAACCATTAAGTGTATCTAAAAATATTTTACTTAATATATAATTGATAAATTTAATTTATAAAATTAATAAATATAGATGAATTTATTATCTTAAGATAAAAATGCATTGCGTATATAAAACAGTTCTTTAGAGAAATTATTTTTTAAGCCAAAATACTAACTCATATCAAAATAAAGTATAATGATGATTCTTATGTAATTAATTAAATTATTTATAATTAAATTATTTATAATTTAATTATTCATAATGATATTTTAATATAAAATTCATATAATAATTATTTTATTTAATATAAATAATAGTTTTTACAAAAAATCTGTATTTTTTACTATTTACTAGAGAATAGTCCTTTTTAAAAATGTCCAAAAAAATTCTCCCTAAGATAATATTTACATTCTATTTTAAAAAATTATATTCAACTTCTAAAATAAAATTTCTCAAAATTTTATAAATTTATTATAATATATAGGTGAAAAAATTTGATGGAAACCATTTTTGAAGAAAATATAATTTTAATGTGTCAAAAGAATTTACTGAAATTTTTGTACAAATTTATTATGAATTAATAAATAAATATTCAATATTAAAAATATTTATACATATTTTTCATAAAGTGATTACTTCAATTCATATATTCCTATTTAATTCCTACATTATAATAGATTACTATATCTTGATTCATAATGAATTAGGATTCATCTGAGGAAAGATATCCAATACTTCATGATTTATTTCAATGGAAAAAATATTCAAAAGCATTGGTTTTTAAATTCTACCCACCAAAAAATTATTTTTACCCTCAAAATTTTATCACTCCAGTAAAACAAATGATGATATTTATGATTCAAACCATCCTTGGTTCCCATACATCACACTCAATTTTTTTATTCCTCAAAAGAACATTAACCAGTCTGATAGACTTGTTCGATAGAACATTATATCTATAATTTTATATTTCTACCATTTTTTCTTCATAAGATTAATATTTTCCAAAAAAATTTGACCTCTGATTTTAGTACATGTGAAGCACTGGGTACGTACTTACACTTGAGAGATATGTGGAACACATCATAAACATAAGAAAGGGTTGGATAGAGTGATAAGTAATAATTATAGCCTCTACTCAAACATGAATCTTAAAGGGACCAATATATCAAGGGCTCACATTTTCTTTCAGTATGTATATCATAACCTTCTACCATCGATAACATCATAGGAAAACCTTATCACCAATATCAAATTTCAAATTTCACCGATGATTGTCAATATAACTCTTGAATAGACTCAGAGCTTACATAATGTTATGTTCAATATATCTATCCTCTCATTACATTTCCTCAACTATCTCAATCCCCAATAATGTTTTTCTCCAAATTCATCCCATTATATCAATTTTTACACTTTATTCTATAGAGGGATCTATGAGGAAACATCTTAATGATCGAGTGAATATATTTTTATAGGGAAACTTCACTAGACAAGGAGTTCAACCCAACTACCTTTTAAATATAAAGAACAATATCTCAACAGATACTCTCAGTTTTTAATAGTCCACTTTGACTGAATATCTTTATGAGGATGATAAGAAGTAATAAAAAACTTTATATCTATTGTTTGATGAAAACTTCTCCAAAACATTATGGTAAACCCTGAATCCCAATCAGATACAATAGAAAGTGGAATCCCATGTAACAATACCACTTTATTAAATTATATCGTATATGCTTTATTAAGATATAAACAATCTCTAATTTCAATAAAATTCTCTGACTTTGTATGCTGATTAACTACAATCCAAAGGGAATTATCTCATGAGATATTTTGGGGAGTTTAATGACATAATTTGTGGTGATATTTTCCCATTTTCATTCTAGTATTGGTAATTCTAGTAATATACATTTATTCTTATATATTTTATCCATAACATACTAAAATACCAATCACTGAGATACATACAAGATAATATACCCCTTTATGTTATCCCACTAGAAATAATCTATTATATTTTAATACAACTTTGTGTTTAAGGATGAATAAATTATTATGATCTATGATCTTATTTAAATATTTCCATGTTAAGGTGTAGTATTGAAATAAAACAAACTTATCTTTTTAAAATTTTAATTCTATCACAATAATGGTTGAACTATGGAACATTTCTTGCATTCTTTTATAGCTCCAAATCCACTTTATGCCCTTTTTATTATTCACTGGTATAGATGGTTAGATTCACATTTTATAAAGATTAAATTTATAAATTTCCTTTATTATTTCAAGACTATAAATTAAAAATCCATAAATATTGGATATTTTATGATCCTTATCATAGATAATGTAGCATGCTCCTTTCGACTCAAATCATTTACCACCATATTTACTTTCTGAGGGTGTAAATTTATTAAGCTGTCATAGTATTTAATCAACAATAACTATATTATTTTTTCCTATTAAACTATTTCTGGGTGGATATATAGTTTAAGATTCTCATATTGGTATATAGGTCAAACCATTAACTATAAATATAATTCCTCTGTATCATTAATCAAAATGTTATTGTAGACAACTCTGAATCATGAGATGAGTAATTTTTTTAAATAACCTTCTATAGGAATGATGCATATGATATAACCATATAATTATACATAATAACAAGAATCATCCCCTTTATTGACACATCATTGTAAATCATTACCCTTTCTCCACTACAGGGTAGTGTGATCACAGTTGCACTAACTAACCATCTCTTTTGTTTCATGAAATATTCCTTACATTAATCAATCCAAAGGAACTTATTTCCAATTACATTTAACAAAGTGATTGGATTATATATACATGATAATTCTTTCACAAATCATCATTAATATTCATTCAATCCCAAAAAAACTATATATTTTTTCCCTAATGGTTCCACTGAGAAAATGTTAAATAAATAAAGTCTTTGGTGGATCCACTATTATCCCCCCACTTGAGATTATGTGACCCAAAAATGAAAATTTCTATATAAAAAGATAAAAATTGGTAAATGTTTCATAAAAATTATTATTCACAAGGGTCTTCAATATAATCCTCATGTGATATTTATAATTTACTTTTCACTTATAAAATATAAGAGTATCACCGATAAAGACTACCTTAAATTATTTATGGTAATATATGAGGACTCTATTAATTAATTCCATGAAGATAGTGGATATATTAGTTTACCAAAAAGAATGACTATAAATTATTATTGTCAATATTTTGGAAAAAATATCATTGTAATTTTTTTGAGTCATGTTTATTGACAAGGAGAAGAATGAGTCAGATACAGAGATAGTGTCACATCTTTTGAACCACAATGATTATTATAGTGAGAATAATAAGACTATATTATAAAGGAGTTTCATGGAGGGAATACCTTGCATAAGTATATAATTCCCAATTTTTAAAGGAAACTCTTTATGTAAGGGTTACTAGGAGAAGTATAATGGTAAACAACCAAGGCAACATAATGGTTTACCATATCTTCTATTACCCACATAATAGTAAACGGTTACCTCTATAAGGGTAATAATATGATGCTATAGTGTAATTAAACTCAACATGGAATAAGATCTAGTTTGATAAGTTTTAGTGTCACTAGATATTTCAGGGTGTCCACACTGTAGCATAGATTGATACATCTTGTTTCTTTTATGATATAAGTTTTCCTTGGTGAAGATACACCTAGAATAATTGAAGGTTCGAATTCAATATACATAAATAATTCAAGTTCCTAAACCCTACATAATCTCATGTAGTATTATTTTTCCCAAGTTGTAGTAGATTCCATGTGGCATGTGGTTAGAAGAGCTTTTAATAGAGATCATGAGATGGTTATTGAGGAGTTATTACTCTGGGAGAAGTGGATCTATTCAACTATATGACTACACACCATATTGATTATAATAACAGCATAGGTAGAATTTAGGAATGGATGGATAAACCATAGTAAATTTATTCATGTTGTAGTATATGAAAAATATGTTATATTACGCCACAATGTATATAGCCACACCACATCTATATATTTTCAGTCTACTAATAGAATGGGAGTTAGGTCTTGAATATCCCAATAGTTGATTAGGTTTTAATGGTGAATTATGATGCCAATATTCATATTGGAAACTTAAAAAATCCTGAAAACAGGTGATTTGATCCTAACTATTGGATAGATATGAAATGAGTAAGATATATGATGTACATAGGTAGAGGGAAAGAGGGAGACATCTAATTATTTTCTAGAGAATAATTTCAAAGGTTTCTTCCATATCCTATATAGATGTTATAATGTCAACGAAGATGTTTTTCCAAGAGTCCTATTCTCACTGGAAGCCAACATTGTTTTTGTTGAAGAGAAAAAAAAATTGGTGTAGGTTTTCATCATATTCATGTGAAGAAGGAATGTTTTGACATACAAAGTTGTGGGTTCGTTGATGATGGATTGCAGAGTTTTCTTTAGTTGTTTATGGTAGTAAACTAGGAAGTTCATAGAGACTGTTCAAAATTATACATAAACTAGTGAGATTATAGTGAATTTGGTTCTTAATCACATTATCATGCATTCTCAATATACTGAACTAGTGTGCGTGAACCATGTAAAATACCTTATTTTTTAACTTCTTTCATCGCTCATTAGGGGAATGGTAGAGAAAAATAAAATTGTTCCTCATCGTGGGAGAATAAGATTCTAACTCATGAAAAAATTATTTAATCATCAATAACCTAATTCACCACCATTTTTAGGGATTTATCCTTTATAAGGATCAAACAAGTGGTATCAAAAGGGTTTTTATTATTTTTCTATCTTAGTTGGATGATAACTGTTATAAACCATAAATGTGTCTGAATCATTGAAAAATTAAATTCATGTTGTGGAAAAGATGGTTGTGACATTATTTTATATCCTTAGGCATGACTGTTTATAAAAAATCCATTTATGGAAATCCCAGAAATATTAAAAGTAGAGCCTTGATATAGAGATATTATGGATAATTGGATTGATATTACAAATCCATAAATTAATTCAGAATTACTATCTATAATTCCATTTTCTAAAAGTTAATTTTGTTTAAAACCACTCATGTTATGTGGGTAAATCATCTGAATATTGATCAAAGAGATTCAAATGTTTTGGAGGAAATTTTTTAGTTTCTATGAACAAATATGATGATTTAAAAATGAATTAAAATAAGATTATTGAATCCTTTTTAAATCATCTAAATTTCCATATTGAAGATATTCAAGACATAGTGAAGTTTTCAAGGATGAAAATATTTTTAAGAGGATCATGAGAAGGATCTCTCGTTGTTTTAATGAAAAGGTGTAGTTTTTAATAGACAATGAACTGAATGATATTTCTATAAATAGTTTTTATAGTACTCTTGTGGATTATAAGATGAAAAATAAATATAATAATCCAATAATGATAAAAAATACAAAGGAGGTGGCCTTTAATTTCTATAAAAAATCAAAATCTAGGAGAACCTAGAAGGTAATGATGTTGCGGGGTTTTTTTCATTTTTCATCAAATTATAGGAGATGAAGATGAATGTTTCGATTGAAGCATCCAATTTCTTTCATAAAGATTGGTAATGTTCATTATCTTATAGGTAAACATCCCAAAAACATTCTGGAAAGTGTTGACAAAGAAAAAAAGACTAATAAGATAAAAATGGATGATATATATAATTTTTAATGGAGGTTACTCAAATGTAATAATTTACTTTCTAAATAATAATATTGCTCTAGAGAAAGTGATTTAGATGATGTTATAAATTATAAGTTTGAAGGATAGTTGATGGCTATTGAAAATAATCAATATAAGGATGATAGTGATTATGATAAGGAATGATTTTAGGGAGGGGTTGATATATAATAAAGATATGGGGTATTCATTTAAAAACATGATATTTGGTGGAAAAAGAGTATGAATGAAAATGAAGTGGTGTTTGATTCCAAGTTCTACATTAAATAGAATAAATAATAAAATATAGAACTGAAATTTGAGATTAAAAAACTCCAATATTGAAGTTCAGGAACGTCAAGGAAATATATAGAACTGAAAAAGAAATTAAAAGAAAAAAAATTGAATAATTTATGGTTTAGATAAAACAATCAATGATAATGTAAATATAATCAACAATGTAGAAGAACATGTTATGAAATGGTTTTAGAAGAATGAAGATAAAAAGTTACTATTGAATCCAGGTATGATGAAAGTTAATTCGGAGGCATCAATATCAAGTCTGTCCAAAGGTATTATTGAAGAAGAATGAATAATTATTCTTAAATTTTAGTAATAAAAAGATAGAGGAAATTATATGGTAAAGTATTATAGAGTAAAAAATAGAGACTTGGTTCTTTTAAAACCAAAAGCACCAAATTTCAAAAAGAATATATATATTAAAGACACTAGAAATACTAAAAGTAGTGTATATAAGAAAAATATTAATAAATTAAGAATTATATTCTTTTCAATGGAAAATTGGGGTACACTAACTATGTGTTCAATATTTCTATGAGGCCATTTCTTGATAAACACCAATAAAAATTGGTAAGATGAATATATAATCATTGGTTTTATTTTAATGGATTATATTTTTAGTGAACACTTTAGGAATAAGGACACAAATTCCATATCAAGAATGAAAAAATCATCTTCAATTAATCAATGATAAAGAAAGATAAATCTATATCCATTATCCAAAAGAACAGAGACACAAAACATAAATCTTATTTTGAAATAAGACGAAGTGTTCATAGTTCTAATTATTGAGTATGAATATTCCTCACTAATATGGGTAGTCAAAGGAAGTTTAAATAAGGGTAATTTTTTAGAAATTCTTTTAAAAAAAATGGGAAAAATCAAGCCTATTGATTTTGAATAAAAAATTAACATTCTATATGATCAGAAATAAAGACCTCATTGTGAATTTTATGCAAAAATTTAATGGTTTCATTCATTTTGAAGATGATTATGGTCTTAAGATTTTTGGTTTCTAAAAGTCCAATATTAGAGAAAAATATCTCTGGTAGACTGACATTCACTTGGTTTATTGGTGAAGTCATAATCATCACACTGTAATCCAACTATATGACCACGGACATGAAATAGATTTCAATGAAAAATTTATGAACTCTCAAATCCAAAGATAGATCACTTATTATTTAGTGAAAAATAACCATGGGAAATCTATACCGTATTGGGGAGGAAAATTTCTATATATCGTCAAAAGATGATGAGAATTGACTATGGTATTGGATACTTGTACATGTCAGCCAAAAAAATCTTGAGATGTTTGTAGAGAGAAATGGACCTCATGATACTCCCCATATCACATATGGTCAAACTCAAATTTTATATTCATGTCAAAAGTGGAAAATTATTTGGAAGTCTTACAAGACAAATAACATAAATAAATAATTATTTTTTGAGATTCATCGCATGGATGTTTATAGAAAAAATTCACCCAAAAAGAAAGGTGAAAATATATATTGTGTATTGTTTTATGGAAATTTAGTAAAATAGAATAGATTATTCTTATCAAACATAAAGCCATGGTGTATTGATATATCACTCTATATTGTATGAAATATTAATTGATGATTTGTGGGAAGATTCAAAAATTACGAACCGATAATAAGGCCAATTTTACAAATCAACAAAATGAAGCATATCTCTTGAAGCATGGAATTCACCAACATGTTTTATTTGCTAGAACACCCTAGAAAAAAGGGGCAGTGTAAATAATAAATCACATAATCATCAAAATGGACCTATCAATATTGATTTGAAAGTTTCTTCTAGAAAGATATTGAAAATAATATATTCTTGAAACAGAGTGATTATAAAATAGTGCATTGATAAATGAAAATGATGGGATCACTCCATATAAATGGAAATAAACCTACAATCTTGTACTTCTAATAGTTTTGAAGTAAATTATTTTTCTCAATTAATAAAATAGTTGAAATTTTTATGATTTAGGAGATGAAGTTATATTTTTTGGATACTCATAAAAGTGTAAATCCTATAGGTGGTAAAATAAAAAAAAACATGAATAAGTAATTGAGAGAAATGATTTTTTGGTGGTTCAAAGTGGGTAAATAACAAAAACATATGAATATATTTCACAAGAAAACCAAAAAAATTGAATATAAAAATAATTATGAAGCTTAGGGTTTAGGTGGAGTTACACAGAATTAAGATAATTATGATGAAGTCTCTAATTATGAAGAAATTGTAGAAATTTTCCTAGGCTCAATAAGAGAAACTAAAAGAGATGAAATCAATAAAAGAAACATTTTTGAAGATTAGATAACCCCAATTTAAACAAAATAAATTACAGATAATTAGAAGGAATGTTTTATCATTAGTGGAACCAAAATAATTTAAATAAACTACAAATTATGATATCGGGGTCATGGATATAAATGAAAAGTTTAACTAAATAGATAAAAATGATACGCGGTAGGTTCTTCCATTTCTAATTGACAATAATTTCCTTAGAACCAATTGGGTGTTCAAAAATAATATTAATAAAGATAGAAAAGTGGTTCAGAAAAAATACTGGAATGTGTCCAAGGGGAATTACAAAATTGAAGGAATTGGTGCTGTTGAGATGTTTACTCCCATAGCACAACTTGAAACTATTCATTTATTACTAGACATTTAAATTAAAAATGGCTTCTAAATATATCAAATTGACATAAAATATACTTATTGAATGAAATCCATGGAGAGGGAGTGTATATTATGAAACCAGATGGGTTTCTCATTTACGAAGATGAATGGAAAGTGTATTGACAAAAGAAGTATTTTTATGGCCTTAAACTAGAACCAAGATCATGGTATTCTAGGTGAGATAAATATATAAAGACCCTTGGATTCTTTATTTTAGGTGTTGATCACAATATCTACATCTAGAATGAGAATAAGAATAAATTGATGGTTCTTATCTATATTGATCAAATAATTTTTAGAGGCTTGGATGAAAACTAATGCAAGTAATTATTAGAAACCCATGATTTAGGAATTCTAGATGCCTAAAATTGGGGAAATGCTGTTTCTCCATTGCATGAAGGTTATTATTAAATTGTATTCTATATTTATCTTACAAAAAAAATATTCCAATGAGGTTTTATAGAGATTACATATAGAGGATTCAATGCTCATGGATACTCTAGTCGAGATAATGTTGAAATTATCTAAACGAGAGAAAAGTGACACGATTAATGTGATTTTATATTGAAGAATAATTTTTTGTTTACTCTATTTGATAACCAAAAATATATATATTATATTTTCATCTTATCAAGGATATCATTTTTTGAATGATTTTATAGAAATCCATAAGAAATATGTAAAAATAATACATCAATATATCTATGATATGATGCACTGTGGACTATTCAATAATAATTGTCACGACCCATCTCCTAGAGCCAGTGTCATGACTACAACAATCCCACCTTCCATAGGCCATGGACTGATGACTAGTAATGTAAAGGAATATCCAAAAATTGGAAATAATTTCATTTAATCATATACACAAACTTATAGAGAAAACTCCACAAAGCTATCCCTGAGGGAAAGAAGAGTGATACAACCACCAAAAAGTTCCACCATTGAGAGTAAAGTGTGTAAACTAAATGAAAAGGTACCAGAATACAATCCCAATAGAAAGTAAAGTATAGAGAAAGAAGTAAAAGCTCCGGAGGTCATCTTCCAAGGATCCTACCTAAAGCATAAGAATAGATCTCCACCAAATGTCACTGCAGCAGACCATGTCTATCAATCCGCCTCTGAGCACCGTCTAGTCCTAACTCCCCAAAGTCCCAGTCAAAGATGAACGTCATCTATATAAGACACAATAGGTAGTGGTAAAGCCCATGTAGGGGTGAGTATAACAATACTCAGTAGGGACCTTGAGTCCTCCAATGGACTCTCGATAAACCACGAAGGAAAACACCACAAAGGAAAACACCAAAAAGGAAATACCACAGAGGTAACACCACCAAGAAAGATCACAAGCACATAGAAAAATGAAAAATATTCATCTCACACCAGGTATAACTTAGGTACAGAATTAAATATTGTTAATCAAAATGATATATCATCTCTTTCGATCGAGAGGCTTTGTGGAAGATAAAAATAAGGTCACCAGCTGCTAACCCACACAAGATCTCTAGGTGCAGACCCACACAGGATCACTAGGTGCTGACCCACACAAAGTTTCTAGGTGTTATCCTACATAGGAATGCTTTGTGTTGACCCACATAGGATCTCTAGGTTCTTACCCACACAAGATTGCTAGGTCATGACCCAGAGAGGATCTCTACATACTGACCAACACAAGATTTCTAGATCCTAACCCACATAGGATCTCTATTTATTCATCATATCACATCCAACCACTAGATTCCAACACATAGATTGCTTGATTCAGGGAGGATTCAGTCCTTAATTCATCATTCATACCTCAAACACCAGAAATTCTCACATAGAGTAACCCCGAAGGACCTTCTCGCTATAAGGGCCCCAACACAATAGATGGTGCGTCGAACAGACGCCCAATATGTAAGATTTTGGGCATTTTTTTAAAAGTTCCATGTTGGATTTGAGTATGATCCAACCCATATCTATGAAAACTTCCTCTAAAACTCATGTATAGTATCTCATAAGTACACTATCATTTCTCGAGCCCCAACCCCACTGATAGAACATCAATTGAATGCCCGGTTTGAGAGATACATGCGTTTTAGTAAATAGGGGTCGGTTGTGTTTGGGACTAGTCCGACTTGGTCAGACTAACCTGACCAACACGGTACGAGGGTCCCACATACCCCAGTTTAACTCGACTAACACGACCTAACCCAGTTTAGGTTTGGGTCATTCTGGTCCGGCCTGGCCAGTGGGCCAAGCCCAATGGCCCTCACAGAACCTGGCTTGGTTTTATTGACGATCCAGTCTGCCAGGTCGCCCAAGGACCCGGTGTAGTTCGGCCCAACCCGAAGGGTGTGCATTTAGCCCTTTGGAGTGGTTTCAGTCTGTTGGGTGCAGGTCCAGCCTGCCAGCATAGGTCTATCCCCCCGGCGTTGGTCCGACCAGCAGCGCCATAGATCTAGCCTGCTGTCTGGGGGCATGGCCTGCTAGCCTAAAGCTCGGCCAATGTGGTGCGGGAAAGTGGTGCGTAGTATGGATGGGACATGACTGGCAGCCACTTCCACACTATGTTGGCCTTATGGACTCTTGTCCCTCCTACCTTGGTCGAGCAACTACGGCTCGCTGAGCTGCCTGAACGGCCCAGACATGGGCCATCCCTCCATGCGGCTCTAGGTGGCAACCACATCTCTCCACTACCACTGCGTCTGGTCAGCCACGACCTTCTTCCGATGGGCGTTCCACTCCTCCCAGACGTCAGCACGACAGTCGGCCTATTTTCCCGCCATCACTGCCGATGTCTTCACCAAAAGATTTTTTGGACGACCACCGAACATGAATCGATGGTATGTTATTCACGTCTTCAGTAGTTATAGCCTCCAAGGGGCATTATTTTAGTCACATAGGTCACAAACCCACCTTTTCATCAATTCAGACTAACTATTCACAAAGGGTGCACAAGAAGATGGCCTAGGGCCTTGTCGTATCGACCTACGCCTTCCAAGTCAGATGTTAAAATCATAGGCAGGCTCAGGGATTGTGGCTTAATTAAACTAGAGATAAACATATCCTAGATAATAACTCCCATAAGAAAAGTAATCCTCTCACATAAATTCTTAATTCATGTATCAAACTGTTCATGGGATTATTCATGTTATTTGTTTTAACAATAAGAACAAGGAAGAACATTAAAAATGAAACCCCTAACTCTTTAATGTTCATTATTGTAGTGTTAATTCCTCAAGGTTTCGAGGCATCGACATTGTTTTCTGCATCCGACTCCATTCTTATAGGTGTGTCAAATATGTTTGACATTAGTTGGTGTTGGACGTTCTTTGTTAGAGAGGAAGTTTTTTGGAGGTTTTTCAGAGAATCCTTGCTGTTTAATTCCATCTTCCATGAAAGAATTCATTTAAAAAAGCCACACGTTGTAGCGAATCTATTACACAGTGACATTGCATCGTTATGATGTTTTATTAATAAAATATTGAAGTCGTTAATCTTGCACAATGATCCATTAAGAGGCCTCCGTAATTGTGCCTCATCGCTACCTCGTCTTCGCACTGCAGTGTCGTCGTCCTCCGCTCAATGGTGCAAAAGAAAAATAATATAACTTTTTAATTTTATTTTATTATTTTTTTGAAAATTCCCAAAAATTAACATTTCATCTCAAACCTTTTCAATCGATGTCAAGTCCCTTCTAAGAAAATCCTGCTGTTTGAAGTTCAATGGAGCCCTTGGATGTTAGATACAAGTACCAATTCAAATGTTGTATGAAAATCTCGCTCGCACATTTACTGAACGTACATTTAAAAATTTTCAAAAAAATAAAATTCACCCTCAACTCGATATAGTCGAGGTTATGTTTCGCATAAGGGGAACATGCCCTCAATAATTCAACAGTACTCTCGGATTTCCAATCTGATTTACCGTTTAGGATTTCTAAGGATTTGAAAATAAAATAATTGTTAATTGTTTTATTTATGGCAAGAAAACATCCAATACTGGATTGTGCTGGCCAGTGTTAGGATGTGCCTAAGGAAATCATACCCTCACAAGCTCAGAGGTGGTCTCATATTTTTAATTAGATCCACCATTTTTGAGTTTTATTCTTTTTAAAAATATAATAATTTTATCTAGTTATTTTATTTATGATTATTCCATTCTCAGGTTTTCTCACTAGATGCATGTGCTGAATAAACATAATTCATGACTAGGTGAACCCGACATCTTGAATGCAATGTTTCCCTTTGATTTCTGATCTGGGTACCTATTTAAGATTTATTACACTTTTTTAGGAAAACTGCTCACACACACTATTTAAATATTAACATTTTTCAACAAATCATTCCGAGCACTTTTGGCCATGAAATCGCACGTCATCTAAGTTCATGGCCTCTATATAATTACATTTAATTACAAAAATTATATGGAAATTTAGGTATATTACATTCTCCCATACTTAGGGATTTACATCCACAAAATCCAAAACAAAGGCTAATGAAACAAGTGGGGGATAATGAGAAAGAATCTCAGCATCCCGCTCTCCTGTCCTCCCCTAGATATTCCCTTTCTTCCACCAAACACACACCAGAGAAATTGGATGTCCACAAAGGACCCACTCATATTGATCCTCTATCTCCACCGAGAACTTTGCAAACATACCCTCATTCTCAATGTTTAGATTTCCCCAATCGATGACATGTGATGGATCTTGCACATAGCTCCTCAGCTGCGGCACATGAAAAACATTGTGCACCTAATGCATCTTTGGGTAAGAGCTATGTCATACGTCACCTCGCCAACTATTCTGAGGATCTAAAAACGTCTGATGGGCCTTATATATAGTTTTCCATCATATCCAAATATCTGCAATTCTCATTGGGGTGAGACCCAAAGTAAAACATGGTCTCCCTACTCGAACTCCAATGTTATTCATCTCCTATCGGTAGAAGACTTTTGTCCGCTATGTGCATCCCACTTCTTCTCCTAGATGATCTGCACCTTCCCAGTGGTTGCCCGTACCAACTCTGGACCCACGAGTGCTGACTCCCATGGGTCTGTCCAGCATAGGGGTGATCTGTATGGTGACTCTTACATGGCCTCAAATGGTGTCATGCCAATGGTGGAGTGATATGATTGATGTAAGCAAACTCTACCAGTGGTAGGTGGTCCTTCATTCTAAGACCAAAATTCTAGACACTAGCATGAAGCATGTCCTCTAAGGTCTGTATGGTCCGCTCTAGCTGACTATTTGTCTAGGGTTAAAAAGTTGTGCTCAAGCACAACTGAGTCCTGAAGACCTCCTACAACCTATTACACAACTGGAAAGTAAAGTTTTCATCATGGTCTGAGACGATCTTTGAATGCACCTCATGAAGCTGCACTATCATTTTAATGTAGAGGCATCCCAAGACCCCTACTGTTCCCTGCTATCGAATGGGTAGGATTTGATCCAACTAGGTGAGTCGGTCCACGATCACCAAGATATAATTGTGGCCTATGGTCATGCATGGTAATCCTATCACAAAGTCTATCAAGATACCATCCCATATCCACTCTGGTACTTCAAGTGGTTGTGCCAAGCATGCTAGAACCTGATTCCCAGCTTTCACTAGCTGACAGGTTAGGCATCATGAAGCGAACTCTACCATAGCATTATTTATCCTAGAAAACCAGTACTATCATCAGAGGTCCTAGTAAATCTTCACAACACTAGGATTTAACACCAAAGGGTATGTATTGAATTCCCTAAAACCCTCATCTCATAACTTCACTAGTATAATGGTGCGCCCTCTGAAAAGGATGATGTTCTCCCACTTATCAAAAATCCATCAAGATAATATCTTAAGGATATCTTAGCACATCAAGACTTATAGTAAACATCCACAAGCAGTGCCTCCCTAATTCATTGAAGGATGTGGGGAGTGAAAGACAGACTAGATTTAAGCTTCTCCATCATCATCCACGAAGGATATCTGCATTGCGGCTAGATTCTTTGTCGCATCACTCAATAGTTTCAAATTAGACCTCTAACTGAGCATGTTATCCACCGCGTTCTCCTTCCCAGGAGTATAGACTATCTCGAAGTCATAGTCCTGGAAGAAATCCATCCATCACCACTATCTCAAATGTTGAAAAGTCTACGACCACCTTTTCATACATGCGAAAGGATACCCCCACCCTTTAATTGATTGATGCTCCCTTCAACCCTTTGGTAGAGGGTACTCGTTCTCTAAGACCACTTGGTTAAAGTGATGGTAATATTACATAACCTCAAACACTGGGTATTACTAACCCCTTCCACTTCATGTCGCCAAACTGTACTCTCAGCACCCGATCTCAGCGGGAGACATCTGATATGAAAGTGTAAATATCGGTATCATCCCTCGGTATAAGTCAATGCAGAAGTCACTTTCCCTACAAGGAGGTAATCCCAGAATAATCTTTTGAAAGGATATTCCTATACTCCGCCACTACTGTTGGGAATTAGAAACTCAAAACAACCACTACCACGAGGGTAGGGCTGCTTAACTCAAGAGTGATCGGCTGCACCCTCTTATGAATGAGTTTATCTTATGCTTTTTGGGTTTCCTTCTTCACTGAACAAGGAAAACCCCTTTCCAACACTATAGATATATCACATCCTTTATTCTAAAATAGTGAATCTAAGCATGAACTGTGGATGAACAATCTATACCCAAACTAACTTTCAAAGGCCTCGACACTGCCTCCATGAGGTTCCAAATGACACTCTCGCTTCAAAGGTAAGATCACACCATCGGTAGAAGTGTGATTATCGAGTCTCCTCCCATAAGTTTATTAAGACGTAAGGATCAAGTCATTAGTTTGACTAGAAACTCTAGGTCATGAAAAAGATTTTTGACATGAAGAAATGATTAGTACCTATGTCTCTTAGTATGGAAGCTAATAGTAGACATATACCATATCTCAAATCATTCCTTTAGACCATGGGTCATACTCTTTGACTGTATGCACCTACTCCCTTCCCATATCCTCTAGATCCCTGATCCTAGTGGGGACCACATTGGGGTGGTGGTTATAACATGTTGAAATGTATTCCACCTCATATTTCTCTCCTAGATCCTCTTCAATGTTTTCTACCCACCAGATTCATATGTCCCTATCACTTCCTCTTCCCGAAACATTTTTAAACATCCTTGTCTCTAAGACTGACATCGGTTTCCTACATTACCACTGCTGACATTCACTGGATGTATCTAGCCAGTCAAATAAATTTCAACCACAAACATTATCTCTAGCACACTATCATATTTAAAAATGCATAGGTGAATAATGATAGCTCAGATGTCCCTAAACACATCTCACTCGAAGGTTTGAGTCCTGATGCCTGGTCATATCATATTCATCGAGTACCTGGAATGGGCTTGTACACCTCGATGAGCACTCAGCTACCGACATGTCGTCCTTCCAAAGTTGTAGAAGCTCTTGGTAAGACATACCCCTTATAATTTTATGGAAATAGACCCCTTCTCTAAGATAGGTTATCAAGATCTATCCATGGAAAAGGTAACCTCATCGTAAGATCAAGGTAATATAAACCCTACCATCACCCTATTGAGCCACGTAGAAGGATCACTACTAGGACCACCATTTGATCTAATGGTTCCCTTGCTAGATGGAAACTTGGTCACCACCTCAGGCATGTCTTTATCCGCCTGTGAGTTGGAATATCCTTAGAACATGAGGGATATCTATCACTGAAACTCCTATAAGGAACTGAGCCTACATCTGTCCTCTACATGTAGCGATGGTAGTAATTGTTGACTATTGGGCGGTGGTATTATTGGGACATCTCCTGAAGGTACCATATTGGAAAAAAGGTCATTATACTAAATCCTCATCACTCTGTGGGCAATCCTAATAGGAACACACTAGAATATTAGCTGGCTGTATGCTTGCTGGCATCTTGAATGAGAATCAAGATATACCACCATAAATAAGAAGTACCTGGTGAGCTAAATCAAATGGGATCAAGAGAAAAAACATTTCAAAAACACATGAAACTAGTGATTTTGTGTATTGAGTTAGAAAACAGCATTTAGGGTCCTGGTGTATGGATACATCAGCCACCGCACCAACACTAGACTCCCCAGACTAGATTCTGAACTCTAGAAACTTTTCAGTATTACTCCCATTGAAAATACACTCTTAGTTCTTTTGGTAGGACCGACTGTGCTCTGATAATACGTTTTCTTGACCTGCCCTCCCAGGGCCCAGGTCGTGTCTCCCCCATGCCCTCCAACCATAGGTCAGGGGCTAGTGACTAGAAAAAGAAAGGTATATTCCAAAAAGTTAAGTTGTTTCCTTTAATCTTGTACACATACAAATAAGGAAGACTCTACAAATCTGACCACGACGGAAAGAAGAGTAATACAACCACCACAAAGTACCACCACTTAGAGTAAACTCTGTAAAAAGAATGTAATGGTACCAAAATAAAAGAATAACAAGGTTTTTTATAGTTCTCTATCGAATCTCGGGACAACACACCCCATATATTGATCTACCTTCGAGCATCATCTACTCCTAGCTCCCCAAAGTCCTCATCAATGTTTTACGTCATCTGCACAAGACCCTGTAGGTGCGAGTGAATAACATACATAGGTGAGTATAATAATACTCATTGGGGACCCTGATATCCCCAAAGGTATCTCAGTAATTCAAAAAGGAAAACACCACAAAGTAAATACCACATAGGTAATACCACCAAGCAAGATCTCAAACACAAAGCAAAAAGTAAAAGATTCAGCTCACATAAGGTATTACTTAGGTACATAAGTAAATATTATTAGTTGTAAAACTAGATTATCTTATTCTATCGAGAGGCTAAGTTTCTGATACACACAGGGTCTCTATGTGCTAACCCGCAGAGGATCGCTAGTTGCTGACCCACACAGGAACTATATGTGCCGACCCACACATGCTTGCTAGGTGTTTACCCACATAGGGTCACTTGGTGATAACCCACATAGGATCTATAGGTGTGAACACACACAGGATATCTAGGTGCTGACCCACATAGGATCTCTACATACTGACCCACACATGATCTCTAGGTTCCGACCGACACATGATCGCTATTCGTTCTTTACGTTACAACCAACCATTGGATTTTGGAACATAGCACACCAGATTCTAGGAGGATCTGATCCTCAATATGTCAGTCATAAATCATCCTCTGTGATGTCCCACATATAGTAACCCCAAAGGATCATCTCCTCATAAGGGTCCCAACGCAGTAGATGGTGCGTCGAACAGACGCTAGGTCTGTAAGATATGTGGATTTCTGTAAAAAGGGCACAGTTGGATTCGAGTCTGATCCAACCTTTCCATACAAAAACATCTTAGAAAAGTCACATAGAGTATCTCAGAATCACCTCATCATCACAAGGGTCCTAACACCACTGATGGCACATCAATCGGATGCCCGATTTGAGAGTTACAGGTGTTTTAGTGAACAGGGGCCAGTTGCGTCTGGGCCTGGTCTGATACAGTCGGACTGACCCAACCAACCTAGCTCGAGGGTCCCACATAACCTATGTTATCTCGAAAAACCTAACATGACAGTGTTCAGGTCTAGGTTAGTTAGTTACAGCCTGGCCAGTGGGCCTGGCCCAATAGGCCTCACTGGACCCAGCCTGGTTTGGCCGAGGCTCCAGTCTGCTAGGTCGCCTGGAAACCCAGTATAGTCTGGCCAGGCACCAAGGGCGTGGATCTGGCCTACCAGCATGATTCCATCCCATTGGGTGTCATTCCGGCCCACCTTCGTGGTTTTATCCCGTTAGTTCGGATCCGGTCAGCGGGGTAGTGTGTCAGGCCCATTGGTTGGGGGTGCGGCCCACCAGCCTAAAGCTTGGGCCTCGTAGTGCAGGATAGTGGTGTGATGTCTGGCTGGGACCTGGCTAGATGCCACGTCCAACCTTCACTATCCCCACAGATGGGTGGGTTCCTCCGACTACAGTCGAGTGGCTGCGGCTCCTCGAGCCACCTGAACATCCCAAATGTGGGTTGTCCCTCATCGCGGTGCCGAGTGGACACCGCATCTCCCTACTTCTGTTGTGGCCTCCTGCCGATGGGAATGCCACTCCACCCAGCCTCCCACACGGCCAGAAACTTTTATTGCCACCATCCATCACACGACTGGTGTCGCCAGCATCATTACCAACAGATTCTTCAGTGGACCACCAGACGTGTTCCGGTGGTCCATTATTTGCGTTGCATGTACCTATAGCCTCTAGGGGGTGTCCTCTTCACCACGAAAGTCCCAATCTATCTTTTCCATCAATTTAGACAAATTATTTACAATGTGTTCACTTACAGAGGGGATTGGGCATTGTTCAGGTCATCCTACACCCTCCGTATTAGAAGTTATAATCATAGAGAGGTTCGGGGATTGTGGAACAATCATACTAGAGATAAAATAAACCTATAAAATAACTCCCAAAAGAAAATTCACCCTCCTGCATAAATGCATGATTCGTGGATCAACATGTTTTTTAATTTCTTTGAATTATACTTTTCTAGAATATAAATAGGGAATAATGTGAACATATTAAACCCCTACTTCTTTGACATTTGTTGCCCCACATTACGTCCTTTAGGTTTTAAGATGTCGACGTCGTTTGCCACTTCCAACACTATTCTTTGAGGTGCGTCAAATATGTTCGATTTTCATAGAAATTTGTCATTAATTGCAATAGTGGATTTTCTTCATAGGCTTGTCAGAGAATCCTCTATTTTTACTTCCACCTTCCACCAAAAAATTTGTTTAAATAAGAAACACATCATAGCATTTCCCTTATGCTGCGACATTGTGTCGTTAAACTGTTTTATTTATGAATCATCGTAGTGGTTATGCATTCATAATGATCCATTATGGGGCCTCTTTAATTTTTCATCTTTATCAACTCATCACCGCACCACAACGTCTCCATCCACCGCTCAACGGTTCCCAAGAAAAATAAAATATTTTTTAAATTTACTTTATTATTTTTCTGAAAAGTCCTAAAAATTGTCTTTTTTGGTTGACCCTTTCTAGTTGATGTTATGTCCTTTCAAGGAAAATCCCAGAATTCCATGTTCAATCATGCCATTGGATTTTTGATCTGAGCACTGGTTTAAAAGTTAGAAAAAAATCATGCTCAAACGTTTACTGAACATACTTTAAAAAAGGTCAAAAATTCACATTCACCCTCAACCCATGCCTGCCAAGGTTTGGCTATGCCTCAGGAGAAAATGCCCTTATGAGCTCAATGGTAAACTAGATTGTCCAGTCTAAGTTACCTTTTAGGAGTTATATGGATAAAAAAATAACTGTTAATTATTTTATTTACATTAAAAAAATTACTTTCATTGTTGGCCCGCACCGGCAAATATTAGGTTCTTCGTAAGGAATGCATACCCACACAAGCTCAGCGGTGGTCTTGGATTTTTAATCAGAGCCACCATTCGTGAGTTTTAATCATTTGAAAACTATTATAATTTTATCTAATGATTTTATTTATTGTTATTCCATTTCTGATTTTCTCACTAGAGGCATGTGTTGATGAAGCATAACTCACACCTAGGATAAAGCCGCTATCTTGGACAAAATGGTGCCCAATGATTTCTGAACTAGGCACCCATTTAGTAGTTATTCCACTTTTTCAGAAAAACTTCTCATGCATACTATATAAAGCATAACATTTTTTGATGGATAATTCTGGGCACTCTAGGCCTAAAAATTATATGTCGTCTCAGCACCTGGTTTTGAAATGATTCTATATAATTAAAAAAAATTATATGGAAATTATGGGACTATAAAATAATGGTTTATAAAAATTGTTTTTATTTACTTATGTGAATTGGGAGGGTTTTCTTGATAATAAATATCATCCTCAGGTGGTTCTTTTTTTATCTTTATGTTCATGTATATAGTGGAAAATAAAGAAGTAGGATTTAATATCATTGAGAACTATGAAGGTCGAGTACATTTCTTCCACTAAATCATGCACCCAATTTCTATGGATGAAACAATAACATGATGAAGTTGGTGTAGAAGTGATTTATGCTATTTCAATTATGTGTGGTAAAACAAGTAATAACAATCCTTGAAAAATGTTATCCAACATTAATTAACCAATAACACTTTATTTAAATATCAATTTTTAAAAGAGATAGGGGAATAATGACGTGTGTTTTTGGATTATTGTTTACCTCAAGATCAATTTGTTGATATCTTCACAAATAAAACTTCCAATGTTTTCGTTTGGAAGAATCAACTGTCTCTTGGAGTCCAACCTATCTTACACTTAGTTGATTTTGTGATGAATCCACAATCTCTATAGTTTCCTTCATGAGGGGGTAATATTTTCTCAGCTAAATTTATTTTACTTCTAACCTCATCTTGTAATTTTTTTAGATAAGTGTATTTTTTTGGTTTGTTTCCAAATGGGTAGAAATATACCAGTTCATTTGAAAGGAGGATAAAGTAAAGTAAAGGGGGGATTATACTAAATTATTAGTTAAATAGATATGGTTATTATGGTTGTTGAAAGGATTCAATGGTAGTTTTGAAATACATTTCACACAATTCTTGTTTATTATAATGACCATGGATCCAATGGGCTTGGAATTAGTTATTAGTGTCTTGTTAATACATATAATTAATGTGGTGTTTTTAGAAAATAAATGTATTCACTCTTAGAGTATTTAGAGTACTATCAACACACCCAAACATGGATATTGTTAGCCAAAATCCTTTTGTATGTTTGCTTCTGTATGGTTTTTTGACAAGGGAAAGATGAAGGTGGGTGAAGAGACTACGATATAGATTATGCACTATAACATATATTGTGATCAAATTGAGAAGACTAATTTGTAGAGGAACACCATGTAGTATATTCCTTTTGTTAGGGTAGCATCCCCAATGCGTTAAGATAACTCTTTATATAAGGGTAACTGGGCATGATGTAACTTTAAATCATTGAGTTTGTGTAAGGGTAGATTGGATATTCTATTACCCACATCAGGTTATGTTATTTCCTATATATGGGTAACAGGTTGTGGATATGATGTAATAGGACTCACTATGATTCATGACGAAGTTCAATAAGTTCCAGTGTCCCTAAATATTTCAAGGTTTCTTTAGGACAACATATAATTCTATGCTATAATGTGTTTGGGAGAGATAGTTTCCATGCCACAGGCATTCCTTCCACCATGGAAGGTTTGAATTCAATAGTAGTAAATAATTTGGGATTATAAACCCTAAAAATATAACACTACAATGATATTTCTACATTATAGTAGGTTATTTGTGACTAGAAGTTATAGGAGTTTGTGTTAGAGATCATTCTAGGGTTAATGAGGAGTTATTACTCAGGTAAAAGTGGATATGGTCAATTAAAATACTCCACAATAAACTTATATTGACTATGCAATAGGGTTAACTAAGGAATGGATGGATATACCATATTTAATGTTTCCACATGGTCCTATATTAAGATTGGTTATATTATGACTACATATAAATGGACATGTCGTAGTCAAGTAGTTTTAGTGTACTGGTAGAAAATTATTAAGGATGGAATATTATGATGTTTAATTTAGTTAAAAATAGAGAAAGATGAAGACACATGTAGATTTTTAGGAGAAAATTTTCAGTATATTTTTAAAGATCTCATATAACTGGTCAAAGAATGTGTTATTCAAGGAGTCATATTGTCACTATAAGTCAACATTATTTGTGATAAAGAGAAACAACATCACCATTGTATTTTTTCATCTACATTATGTGATGAATGAAAGTGTCCAGATTAGAAGTAGTGAGATCCTTATTGAAGGAGAGCAGTGAGTTCTCAAAATGTTCATGCTAGTAATCTTGGAGGTTTAGTGAGACCACTACAAATTTTAATTTTTGTATTTAAATTATAGTTAAATTGGTGAATATGATCCTTGTCTTGTATGCTTCTTGGACATTCTCAATATGGTGATCCAAGTAAAATATTTTGTGTTGTTTAATGCTTTCATCACTCATTGAGGATAAAGGAAGAGAGAAATAAATGTTTTTATAAAGGTGAGATAATAAGATACTCACTCATGGAAAACATATTTTAAACATCAATACCATTATTCAACCACCCGAGTGTTATACACTATTGGGATCTGACACCATACCATGATCGGAAGGATGTATTCAGTATATCTCACATTTTACCCTCATTTGAAAGTATCTTAATCCAAGATCAATCATGGAAAAATATTGAGCTCCTCATATTTTTTCAAACAAATAATTTATATGGGATAGAGGATACTTATTCTTGATCATGATCTTGTTATGTTCTCAATAATCAATGAAAAGTCTCCTCGATCCCTATTTATTATTATAAAAGAATAGTTCAAACCCATGGTAACATACATGACTGAATGAATCAATTGTGATGATTATCTATGAGTTTCTTCTTTATTTCATTCAACTAAATTGGTGTTATTTAGTATATAGTATTTGAAAAAAATTTAGTGTTGGTTTTGAGTTCTATTGAAAAAATTACTTCAATATTTGCATGAAGACTAGGTAGCTCTTTTGGAAAGAAATAAACAAAAAATCATAAAATTGAAGTACATTTGATGTTTGGTTTATCTCTAACCATCTAAGATAAATACCAAATGTAAATATGAATCAATAGCCATGAAGAAAATTTAATTTCCATTAGAATTTTATATTTATCCTCCTGCTAATATACTGTCATTGATCGGTTCATAATATTAAATGTTACTCCCCTTACTCAGCAATTGATAAGGGATTTATATAAAGAAATGCAATCCATTCCCAAACTCACATAAAATTCAATTAGAGGATAAAATAAAATACTTTGATCCAACACATTCCCATAAACCTCAATTGGAGAAGATTAATATACATTAGATGTGATCATCATATAATTATGATTTTTTATTATTATTTCAATAACTAATCATTGAAGTGGTACTGTTATACCCATACAAATTATATATATATAAAATAGTGGGTAGGACCATAATCAAATATAACATTAGTATTTCAAGAGTAGATCGTAGGTGGATCTTCCACCACTTCATTATTTCACACCACATCAGATGTTGTGATCACATGAGATTTCCATTTTTCTATGGTCTTAAGAGGTTACTAATGTCGATCACCATGATTAACCCTCATTTTTTTAGCACATGTTATCACAATTTCCATACTCCTTGTAAAGATAGAAATGGAGTTAATGTGGTGGATTCTATATATATTTATATCCATTTTCTACATTATCTAACTTCTTCCCATTACTTAGGCATTTAATTTCATAACAGACTACATTTCAAAACATTAAAAATTTAATATTCCCATTATGAAAATTCACTCCATGTTTCATTCCAAACTTATAGAAAAATGCATAAATCATCTACTTCTTTTTATTGTTTTTCTTATAAAATTTTCTTTTAAATTCTGTCATTATTTTCTTAATACAATCGTAAGATTTATGGGTGAATCCAATCTCCAATTCTACCTTGATAGAATATCATAAAAATCCATAACTATCGAAGTCTATTATGGATAACGCCCTTTAGATGAGTTTTTTTAATACTATTTTTAGATTTTTTTTCAAATTCCCTTGGTTAATTTTTTTTAAATTCTGCATCATGGAAGCATCCACAATTCGACCTTTTTCCTAAAACAGTAATTCTTTTTATATTTTAATTATGTTTTTTATATAATAAAATTTTTAATGTTTTATTATTATGTTTTTGTGGTTATATATATATATAACGTAATGTTTCATCATAATTTATATTTTATTCAAGTATGGGATTTACTACCCAGTATAATATAAACTTTTAGACAGATATGAATGAAATTTTATGCATTGATTAAGCATATAACATATAGTCCAAAATAAAAATAAATTCTTAAAAATTTTGGTGAAATTTTATTTATAAGCTTTCTAATCCACTGACTTAAAACATAAAAATGTTTCAAGTATGTTACTTTTATAGCCTGTATAATATAAACTATAAGATAAATAGGAATTAAATTTTAAACATTGCTTAAACATATAACAAGTAGTCCAAAAAAACAATTTTCATAAATGTTTTGGTAAAAACTTATTTATAAACTTTCTAATCCACCAACTTGAATCTAAAAAATGATTCATGTACGAAACTTTTCTGGCCTATATAATATAAAATGAATGATATACATGAATGGAATTTTAAACATTTCTTAAACATATAACAAATAGTCTAAAATAAATATAATTTCTTAAAAATGTGGGTTAAAGTTTATTTATAAGCTTTCTAATCCACCTAAATGAAACATAAAAATGTTTCATGAACATGAGTTTGCTGGCCTATATAATATAAACTATAAGACAGATATTGATGAAATTTTAAAAATCTCTTAAACATATAAATATTAGTAAAAAATAAAAATAAATTCTTAAAAAATGTTGGTGAAAAATTATTTATAAGATTTCTAATCCACCTACTTGAAACTTAAAAATGGTTTAATTACGTGATATTGCTGGCCTATATAATATAAACTATAAGATAGATATGATTGAAATTTTAAACATTGCTTAAACATATAAGTAGTTGTCCAAAATATAAATAATCTCTTAGAAAATGTTGGTTAAAAGTATTTATATGCTTTCTAATCCACCTACATGAAACTTAAATTTTTTTCAAGTATGTGAAATTGTTGGCCTATATAAAATAAACTGTAAGACCAATATGAATTAATTTTAAACATTTCATAAACATATAACTAGTATTATAAAATAAAAATAATTTCTTAAAAGTCTTAGTGAAAATGTATTTATAAGATTTCTAATCCACCTACTTGAAATATAAAAATTATTCAAGTACATGACTTTTTTGGACTATATAATATAAACTATAAGACGGAAATGAATGAAATTTTAAACATTACATAAACATATGACTAGTAGTCCAAACTAAATATAATTTCTTAAAAAAATCTCTGTGAAAAAATTATTTTTAATCTTTCTAATCCACCTAATTGAAACTTATAAATGTTTCAAGTATGTGACTTTGCTGGCCTATATAATTTGAAACATAAGACTGATAGGAATGAAATTTTTAAAATTTCTTAAACATATAACTAGTAGTCCAAATTAAAAATAATTTCATAAAAAATCATGGTGAAAATTTATTTATATGCTTTCTAATCCACCTACTTTAATCTTAAAAAATTTTCAAGTACGTGACTTTGCTGGCCTATATAATATAATCTATAACACAGATATGAGTTAAATTTTAAACATTTCTTAAAAATATAACAAGTAGTCCAAAATAAAAATAATTTCTTAAAAAATATTGTTGAAAAATTATTTATAAGCTTTCTAATCCACCTATGTGAAACATAAAAATGATTCAAGTACGTGACTTTGCTGGACTATATAATATAAACTATAACATCGATATAAATGAAATTTTAAACATCGCTTAAGCATATAACTAGTAGTCCAAAATAAAAATAATTTACTAAAATTTCATGGTGAATGTTTTTTGTATAAGCTTTATAATCCAGCTAATTGTAACATAAAAATGTTTTAATTCTATGACATTGTTGGTCTATATAATATAAACTATACGACAAATATGAATGAAATTTTAAACATTGCTTAAACATATAACTAGTAGTCTAAAATAAAAAAATCACAAAATCTTGGTGAAAATTTATTTATAAGCTTTCTAATCCACCTACTTGAAACATTAAATGGTTTCAAGTATGTGAATTCGCTAGCCAATATAATATAAAATATAAGACCAATATGAATGAAATGTTAAAAATTGCTTAATTATATAACTATTAGTCCAAAATAAAAATAATTTCTTAAAAAATGTTGGTGAAAAATTATTTATATGCTTTCTAATCCACCTACTTGAAACATAAAAATGATTCAAGTATGTTACATTGAAGGCCTGTATAATATAAAATATAAGACCGATATAAATGAAATTTTTTATTATTATTAAACATATAAATAGTAGTTGAAATTTTAATTCTTATTTATAGGGGTCTTATAGTTTATATTTTATAGGGTCTCAAAGTCAAGTACGTGTCTTAGGATCCTCCTTTCTATTCATTCTTTTCTCTCTCTCTTCTGAGTTACATTTCATACATTCCTTTCATTATAATTTATTTATTTTATTTATGAAACTCCTTATATTCAACAAATTTTTAGATGATTAAGAAATATTTTAAATTTTATTTACATTGTTTTTATACTATATATTTTTTAATCTTTTAATGTTATTTACAAGAAATTTACTAATTATTTCTATGATTCAAGTAGTTGACTTTGAAAGCTGTCAAATATAACTTCTGCCTAAAATATAAATGAAAACTGAAATAATGGATAAACATATAAGAAGAGATAATAGTAAAAATAGTATTTTGATTTCAGTAGACATAAAACATGTAAACAAAAATGTAAAATTAATATCTATGTATGTGGCGAGGAGATTCTATCTAACATGGTGTTTTACGAATAGGACGTCTGCGTCGAGTGCGTAGTGGAGTCTGATGACCTGTAGAAGGCTGACCCTTAGGCACTATAACATCGACTGGCACATCCTCCATTTATTTTTCAGTGGTAGGAGTAGTCAACTACATCTCGTACTACCCTCCAGATCCTTCTCCCACTAGGGTGGTAAAAGGACCCGCCTACATCGCAGTGGGGAACCAAGACTACGATAGAGATATACCCCAAGATGGTGATGGATCTGGAATCCAAGGCTGCGATAGATCCCAATGCTATAAAGGATCTGGAACACAAGATGGAGGGAACTATGGATATGCTGATAGGAAAGACGGATCCCATGCCACATGAGGCACATCCTGAATGAGATGATCTTGGACTACTAGAGGGTCGACCTCTTTCTGTGGAATAGGTGAGGCCTCATGTGTAGCACAATGATGACTACATCACCTTGTTCAGGGAACCTCAGCACTAGTAGAATCTACAAGATGTTTTTCTAGGGCAGGAACCACCTATCTCCAGGCTAGATGTGCAAAGATGATCCTATTAAGTGTGCAAAAAGATTCCCTTGCTTCCATCGTTGTAGTGTGGACGACTTCCCGACTAAAGAACCCCTCCCCCTCTTTATTCCTCATGTGAACAAGTTTCTCTGTGTGACTACCATGTTTATAGATTCAAATTAAATTAGAAAATAGTTCAATAAACAAACTAATGGAAATTTATTGACATACCATCCTCTACATCTCAATGTTGGGTGAAGTAAGATACTTTATAGACTTCAGTCTATACCGTGGAACATACTCAACCTTCTCTGAAAGAGAGAATCAATTCTTATGAATTCCATGAATATGAAACTCTGCACATCTATGCTAGCAGTCGATAAAGATGGCATGTAATCAGGACTAGTCATCATCTTTCCTCCCTATCAACTTTATCCCATTAAGTTGGTCTATCTGTCTTGATGGTAATGGAATCAACTGAGTACTTAAATACTAGCACATGACTCGGTCAGGATGCTTCCACTCAATAATATGGAAGTGAATGAGGTTCCCCATAGAAATAGCATCCTCAAGGCGATCAGTACAATATGCTGGAAAAAGGCCCGTAATACTCTAGTATGGAAGCCCTGAAATCTGAAATGACAGGTGATTTTTTCAAAAAAGCACCAAACTAAAAACCAAAATTGATGTTATTATTAAATATGTTAGGCACTAAAAGATTTTATATACATAACTAATCATGGAAGAGATAGTCCAACTATAAGGCCCTGGCCTTATACATTACTTAATCATGAATTAAATGAATAATTCACATAGAGGATCTTTTTAGGTTTAGAGTTTTAGAGAATTAGGTCATAACTATTACATATCAAAATATTACATATTAGACACTTCTACTAAGTTTCATAAAATAAAAAAATCTTAAAAAGAAACATTTCTAGTTCCATGTTTTAGGTAGCATGACTTTCCCTTGATCCCATCCTTGACCCTATTCCACGTTAAGTCCTGTGAATTTTTTTTCAAAAACTTGGGGTGAGCATAAAAAGTTCAGTAAGGGATACATAATGAATGAAAACTGTTAGTTTTTAAAAACAACAAGTAAACCATGTATACTTTATCAAAGTAATACTTTTCACCTTTATGAAGTATTAAAAACTCTCCACTGAATAAAAGTTCATTACTTACCCATTTGTAACCAAATGATTACCATAAAACCCATATAAAGAACACATAACATATAAAGGTAACTTGGGACATAAACATACTTAAATGGAATAACCATACGGTCAACTTCCACACATACTTAATAGAATAGACATACGGCCAACTTCCATACCCAATGCATTGTAGGTTATAACGTAACCACCCATCCTGGTATTCACGGCACCACCCGTCATATGGTTTATCACGTAACCACCCGTCAAATGTCCAAGTACCATTATAAAATCATAAGACATAAAACAAATATAATGGAAAGAAAACATTTCCACACTTTGATCAAAATATATCACTTAAATATATTGACATAACAAATCCATTATAAAAACCATTTTCAATACCAAAATACATAAAAGAGTATATGGTATTTATTTCATTTTAAAAAACATTACGGCTTGTTCAGGAAGCCAAATACCAAATAATACTCGCGGCGGCGGAAAAGGGTCGTTGTAACCGCGTACGTTAAAAGAAACATTCCTTTTTTCGTTTAGTAAAACGCTTCGTAGAAAAAGATTCCTTTTTTATAAAGGTAAAAGTTAAAGGTGTTTATACACCGTATAAAAGAAAGTTTGTATAAAACGAAATATGCCTCAATGAAAGGAGATTGAGATGAAGTCCCTTACAAATTCGGTATCCTTGGATTAAGGATAAATCAATGTCATAATTATGTGTGACAAACGAATTCACAAAATATAAGTGGATATTAAGTGTAAAACAATCAGATTAAATTCACACATATTCATAGAACGACATATTCAAGGAGTACAAGTTTATCCCAAAGAATCAAAATTGGGTTAAGAAGTTCCCTTGCAAAAAATCGACAGCCTAACGGCATCACTTCAAAATTCAGAAAAAGAGTTGATGAGAGAGACAATAGTATCTCATCACTTGGACATAAAATTTACATCAATAAGGGCATAGAAGAACATATCCCAATATAATAGTATGTGAATTAAAAGACATAACAAAAGAAGTCTTTTAAAAAAATGAGTGTGAAAGGTTCCCTTACCGACTTGGGTAACTTTCACAACGTACACCCCATTGAAGAAGGGTCATACAATGAATATGTAAATACCCATAAATGAAATTATATTACACAAAGAGTATAATAATGGTAAGTACATACAACATTCAAAGGAAATGGTGGCAAATGTAGCATAAATCTCACGGGACTAAAAGTGAGATGAAAAATCCCTTACGAAAACTCGGCAGCCTAACGACACCACTTAAAACTTCAAAAAATGGATTGATGAGATCAAATATTGTCTCTCATCATATTAAAATAAAATGTACAGCAAGAGGAATATAAAATTACATCCCCCATCATAACAAAGATGATCTTAAAAGAAGTGACATAAAGGAGAGTACTTAAAAAGAAAGAGAGAGGTTAGATCTCTTACGAAAATTCGGTAGCCTAACGACGCCACTCAAAACTTCCAAAATGGATTGGTGAGAGAAAATAGGGTCTCTCATCATATGAAATTAAAAAGTACAGCAGGAGTAATATAAAATAACATCCCAATTATAATAAAGATTAGCTTAAAAGGAATGACATAAAAGAGTGTACTTAAAAAGAAAGAAGGGGGCAGGATCCCTTACGAAAATCCGGCAGCCTAACAGTGCCACTTAAAATTCTTAAAATGAATTGATGAGAGTAAGAGAAGGTATATCATCATAATAAAAATTATAGTATGGTGAATATAAAATAACATCCTTTAATATAAGAACATGGAGCATAAATGAAATGATATAAAAGAGGGTACTTGAAAAGAAAGAGAGACGTCGGATCCCTTACCTCAAGTCTGACTTGTCTTGTTCGTTTCTTTATATTCCTGAATAATAAAATTTGTTCAATTTATAATTGCTTAAGGACCTCTTTTAAAGATTATTATTCAGTTCATATCACATATTATAATATTATAATAATTGGTTAATAATGTGAGTTTATATCAGACGTTTTTGTCGATGTTTGATACATGAGTCAAAAATGAACTTGTTTGAAAATGATTGTCCATGTAGTTATATGTAAATCATATCCAAAATAGTATTATTTATTTAAATATAATATATATCCATTACATATTCATTTTATACTACTCCATAAAATTTGGAGATAAAAAAGAAATGAAATGCACCGTTCATGGAGACGGTAGGCTGTACGTACGCATGAACGCTACTTTCATTTCTTGGTCATATTAATGGAATTAAAAATAATTGAGAGATATATATATTATAATTCCAGTATAATATATATGTTATATAGGTCACATATTTTCATTAATTTCATTCTTTATACATTCCATGTATTGCATGAACGAGTCACATCACTTGAGGGGGCGGTAGTCCACACTTCCTCGTATGAAATTATCGCATTTGCACAACATGAAAAGCATAAAGGCATGTTTTAAATATAAAATTCATAAGCATATAGAAAACATAAATACCATATATATAATATATAAAATATAGTGACATCATAATGGACACCATGAATGGTGTTAAGAGAAGATTGAACAATCATCGTTTCGTGAGGAAGAAATTCGCCATCCACAGAAACAGTATGTTCATTAACCATTAGACGAAGGTGTGTGTAAGTGTATCTCGAATCCTTCACATGAAAAAATCCTAGTATATTGAAGATAATATTTATGTTACAAAATAAAGTAATAAAAAGAGTTTATAGGGTTGGAGAAGCAAAATAAAACAAAAGAACACAAGGGAAGACATTACCTTTAAATCTGGTAACTCTTTTTGATTTGAGCTCAAAGGCTTCCTTGGAAAGGATTCTTCCCAAAGTGAGGCTTCAATGATGAATAGAGTTATGTGGGGAGATGAAATGGACAGGGTTTGGACAATCCAAAATCTTGATTGGTGTGTGTAAGGTGGTAGAGGTGGGAGCCTTTTATAAGAGGAGAGGAGGGGAACTCTTGGAAAGTCAAAAAAAAGTTACATTATTTTAAAATGAGTTTCGAATTTTAAAGGTCCCAAATTGATATATTTCGAGGATAATGTGATAAGGGTTCGAAATCCACCCATCCAATAGGTTTTTGACATGTGTAGGTCTTATATTTTACATTATCTTTTCAGTTTATTTAAATCGTTAAATAATGAGGTAATCGCTGCATCATCATGATGTCATAAATAAGTTAAATTATTTAATGTCTAAAAATTAAAAAAATACTATGATGTAGGAAATATTTTTATCTTTCAAATGAAGATTTATAGTAAAAAGATGACTTGTATAACCCCATGTAAAAATTGTTTTAGTAAAACAACTCATGTTTGTGACATTTTAATTTTAACTTTAAATAAAAAGTTATTAATGTCATCTTCCAACCAAAGTGGCTCCATGGGGTCCCCAAGTTGACCCATGGATTTTCTTGGTCGTACATGACTCATAAAATAAGGGTAGGACATGTTTAAAGGTCATTTCATATTATTAAAACATTATTTTTACCTTACATTACACTAATTACCTTTAATCGCGATTAATAAAACTTAAAAGTTACTATTCACCAAAAATTATTTTAATCTCATTGAACCACATTTTACTTCCTAATGACGAAAATGTATGTCAGATTTTTTAAAATCAAATCACAGAAGTGGTAAAGTTTCATTTAAAAGAAAAATCTGTTTCTCTAACTACCACTTAGTGGTTTCACTATTCATCAAAAATTGACGTTTTTCAGAAAAATACCAAAAATTCACCCTAAGATATATTTGATATTCCGAATTCAAAAATGATGTCTATTTTAAAAAAATTCAAAACATATAAGTTTAATTAATTAATTTAATAATTAATTCCCGTTGTCAAAACAAATAGCGTGTTTTTAAGAAACAATATCTTATTAAAAGATTAACACTAGTTTAAGTCCAATTTCAAAGTGAAATTAATTACAATGACCACAATTGGATTAAATTGTAAAAATATATTCTAAATACACTTTAATATCAATTAAAAATATAATCTATCCATATAGATAAATCATATTAAAAGGAGGTTTTGAATTAAAATGCAACATTTTCACTAAAAATGATATTTGTCAGAAAAATAACAAAAATTTACACAAAGTAAATTTTGATGTACATATTCTAAAGAAGGATTTTATTTTTTCAAATAAAACATATAAAATCGTCAAAAGTATATTTAAAAAGGGTTCTCCATCAAAAGGCGGTTAATCGACCATTTAAAGAATATTATAATATTTATGCTTAAAATTGGATTCATTTGCCTTTTACACCTCTAACATTTATTGGATAAAAGTAAAAATATTTGAAAAACATATATAATCATTTTGTAGTTAGTTCCGTTCTTTCCCGCCATTACAATGGCTAGGTGTTAACTACCATTTAAAATAATATTTTTTTATTATTAGAATGCAACGTAAGATTTCAAAGGAACTTGTTGTCGCGTATTGGGTACGCCATCGAGCATAGAATTCTCTTTAAAGTAATATTAATATTTTATTCAGAAATATGGATAAATATAAAAATGACATATTTTTTATTTACCTGGGGTGTTACACCAACTGTAGTTGATATATGCCCAAATGCAATCTCGAAACCACATCAAAATTGTGTCACTAACCCCACCTGTAAAATACATCAATGATAGTGAAAAATAATGATAAATTATAGTCAATAACTCATAAATGAATAAGAAACCAATATAAATTAATGATCATACCAGCATCCATGTGGAACGTAATGCAGCACCTCTATCTTGACCAGTGGACTAGAAAGGTCAGGGCGGAATGCTGGAATACACTCTCATGCCCACATTTGGATAAGAATGACGCATCCCCTGAGACCTGTGTGGTCCCTTTGGGATATCCTACATAATTCTATGTACGTGTATGCTAACCAGGTCAATCCCCAGCTAGACATCCCAGCCCGATAAAAGTCCTCTAGTGTGGGTTGATACATCATGTGCACATGCATCCCCCAGTGATCAGTATACAAGGTCCCACCAATGAGTCATAATATATATGAATGGGTATAACACATGACAGTATGCTCATTGTAATCATCCTATAAATGTTGAATATGTGACTCCAACCATGGCATAGATATGGACGCTCCATCTGTATCCCTACGATTGGAAATAAAATCAATTCCTAAAATGCACTAAACAAGGTCTGGACATGCTACATGAGGGAGTCCAATAATAGGTCTCCCCTAGATAGGAATAACGAGAATCACTTCCACATCCTCTAGGGGGATTGTCATCTCTCCCTCAAGTAGGTGGAATGTGTGTGTCTCTAGTCTCCACCTCTCAAAAAGGGCACCAAGTAGGTAATGATATACACATGTGAAATATAATACGGCAAGTCCATAGATTCCAGCATGGCGCAAGTATGGTTTAATGGTATGTGGTAGATCCCTGTAATGTAAATGGTGTACTCGACGCAACAAGATCAATCGATTTGGATGACCCTCTAACACAGCCTTCGAAATATGGGTAGGTTGTTGAGTGAGTAGTATGGTATCATCCCTATGCATATAAACAAATGAAATGAGTCTTAATTGTAAAATGTAAATATAACGTTATGGTTAGAATAATGTTATGACTTGTAGAATGGAAGACTTGACATTTTTATTCACATTGTTTTATGAAGTTATTTATACAAAAAGAAATATAATTCTCCATTTATTTTGGTTATGAATGGAATAAAGATAACAAGAGGAATGATGAGAGAAAAATAGATAGAAAAAATTATGGTGTGAAATAATTTTATTAATGAAAATATCTTTGTAAGAATTTTATTAATTGATATGTTCTTTAAGGGAATATATATAGGTTTTGGATTTTTTCTATAGTTTTAGTGTTTAGTTTTATGATTTTTGGGTTGGGGTTTAGGTTTCAAGAATTAGGGTTTTGAATTTTGATATTATGTTTTAGGAAACATGTTTCTAGGTTAAGTGTTATGCATTTGGGTTTTGGTGTTTAGAAAAAAAAGAAAAAAAGTATTAGATAACAACATTTACAATACAATATCAATTATGTGTTGTGATTTTGGATTTATGAAAAAAATTATATTATATAAGATATTATTTAAGAAATAAGGAGAAATTTATTTCATGAAAACATGAATGTTTTTATGAAATAAGTTCTATTATCTAAAATATTAGGTCTTGAATTTGGTTAGACATATTTTGGAGGAGATTTATGATTAATAAATATTGATTGTATTAAGGTAAACCATGTCAATTACTAATGATGTTTTTGGAATTTATCTATTTATTTGTATTGAATAATTTATGATAATCATTTTGATAATATTATTTCGTTTTAGAGTAGTTTATTGAAATATCTCAAATAATCTAACCAAAAACCATGGAAAAAGGAAGATGTTTTTGGGTTACGGTTTAGGTTTGAGGGGTTAGAGTTTCTAATTTTGATATTAAGGTTTAGGAAACATGTTCCTAGGTAATGTGTTATGCTTTTGGGATTTGGGGTTTAGAAAACTGAGGGAAAAAATAAGAGAAAACAACATTTACATTACAATATGGGTAAAGTGTTCTACTTTTGGATTTATGAAAAAAAATATATTATCTAAGATTTTAATTAAGGAATAAGGAGAATGTTTTTTCTTGAATGTGAGAATGTTTTTATGAAATATGTACTATTATCAAAAATATGGGGCTTAAATTTGGTTAGACATATTTTGGGGGAGCTTTCTGATTAACTAATTATTGGTTAGATTAAGATGAACCATGTTAGTTACTAATAATGTTTTAGGAATTTAACTAATTATCTATATTAAATAACTTATGTTAGTCATTATGATAATATTATTTCATTATAGAATATTTTATTAAAATATCACACATAATTTAACCCAAAACCACGGAAAAGGAAAGATGTTTTTGGGTTGGGGTTTAGGTTTAAGGGTTTAGGGTTTTAAATTTTGATATTAAGGTTTAGGAAACATTTTTATGGGTTAAGTGTTATGCTATTGGGTTTCAGGGTTTAGAAAACCGAGAAAAACAGAATAGATAACAACATTTAATTTACAATATGGGTTTAGTGTTCTGCTTTTATGTTTAAGAAAAAAAATTCTATTATCTAAGATTTTATTTAAGGAATTAGGAGAATGTAATTTCTTAAAATTATGAATGTTTTTGTGAAATAATTTCATTTATCTAAAATATTAGGGCTTGAATTTGGTTTGACATATTTTATAGGAGATTAATGACTAACTAATTATGGATGGGATTAAGATAAACCATGTCAATTACTAATGTTGTTTTAGGAATTTATCAAATTATCTGTATTGAATAACTTATGCTAATCATTGTGATAATATTATTTCGTTATATAATAGTTTATTAAAATTGAACACATAATTTAACCAAAAACCATGGAAAAAGAAATATGATTTTGGGTTGGGGTTTATGTTTGATGGTTTAGGATTTCGAATTTTGATATTATGGTTTAGGAAAAATGTTCCTATGTTAACTGTTATGATTTAGGGTTTTGGGATTTATAAAACCAATATAAAAAAGAAGATATAACAAAATTTACTTTACAATATGAGAATGTCTCAATGAAGACAATACATCATTCTGGATAAGAATCTGAACTTGACCCAGCAACATTTGAGCATCGTTTCTGGTTATGGCCTTCTTTATTACATTTCGTGCATAAAAAACTCTACCCTTGTTCTAGAGGCCAGTCCATCTCATTATGCATCCTACTGGCCTTTGGTATCCCATAAGGACGTAACTGATTCATGTCAGGTATCACTATCGACTGGCCTTTGGGCATTGGGAAATAACGATACTCCCCAATTGGTGTCCATGGTGCAGCATAACAGTTATCAATGGTATCCATCTAGTACACTAGATTAACATTTGCATCCCATGATCTTTTCACAGAGGCACATGCTACGATGGTGTCTGTTCATAGAAACCGTAAGGGCTAAAAGTTTCTACATTAACATTGTCATGTTTCGAGTATTACCACCATTTTTTCACCGATGCGATTTGTGATGGGGTATGAACACTGATGAACATAAAATCAAGAGTCTTATCATCGAAAAACACAGATGTGATAACCAAAAGCTTCTTCAACATTATTTTCAATCTCTCATTGAAAGTGTCTTCTATATCTTAGGCCCTGCTATATTTCGGCTGATGCTGGTTTTTGGTTATCAACAATGTAAATCATTCATTGATATAATGTCTCTTGAACTAGAAAGGTTATATGTAGATTAATAAGACCTTTGAAAACACCATTGAGGCAATCCATAATGTTTGTCGTCATCTGTCTGTGCCTCTTCCCCCCATCATATACCAATGTCCATTTCTCTTTTAGAATCTGCATCATATAATCATAAACTTCATGATTAGCCTCACAGATTTGTTCAAAACCTTCTTCAAACCATCATCAGTCCGACTCATATTCTATACATAATAGAATATATTTCACATAAATTGATTTTATATTTATATTGAAAAAGTAAAAAATAATGAATACAATGCGTTGCGGGCCTCATGATTTCCTTCTTCATCTATTCAGTGTGGAATTATTTATGCACATTGACAGAAATGTTTCTAATGAAGAACTGATGATGTGCTTTTAGGTATCTCCATATATTAGGATCCGCATTGATTGCGTTGTTAATTTCCTGATGCCGATCAGATATCAAAGAAACACCTTGAATGTATGTGAAATGGTTGCTGATACATTCCATAAACCAACTCAATGATTGAAATTTTTTTCTCTATAATTGAAAAGGCAAGCGGAAAAGGTCAATGGTTTCCATATTGTATTTCCTCAATAAATAATATTCCCTTGTATTTTTTGTATTGAAATTTTTCATCAATCTCAATAAACTATTTGTTGAAATGAAATATAGAGATACAGGGAAGGATTTCCCAGAACAATCGAGGAAATTAAACATGTGATGGATCAAGTCAGTTATCAGGAGACACATGTTTGTTTGTACCAAGATGGACTATATATTGGTTATGATGCCTCAGTATGGCTATCAATTATGGCAACACCCAATATGAGTCATCCCAATCACCATAGACCGATACAATTGCATTCTGTTTCGCCATCCATGCCTTATTATTGGAAAATCTTATAACCGAATGTTTGTTTAATCATTTCTTTCATAAGGGCTATTGGAACATCATGACATGTCCTAATCATATCAAAAATAATAGAAGACACAAATTATGCATCCAAGGAGGTATGATCTTGTGTGAGTCTTGGCTGAACGCAAGTATGAGCCGCCTCAATCCTCGATATTTTCCAACCTCCAAATGCAATGCCCAGAATTTCCCTCAAGAAAAATCTACAATCATCCCCATACTTCTCACAACGTATGACATATTTACTATGTCATGATTCATGATCTATATAGTTCTATTGCATCTCAATATGAAATCTCTTTGTGATTTTTAATGCATATTTACTTGGAAAATTCTTTTTAATGTATAAGGGTTTTTCCAACTCACTAAACCTATTTGGTACAACTCCGGGGAACTCATTTTTCAGTGTGAGAACATTATTTTCAAATTCATACACATGTGTCATTTCTTTTGACCAAGATTAAAGGAGTAGTGTATGATTTATTGTAGGTCAAGGTTGATGTAGGACTAATTCATTTCTAGAAAAATCCTTCCTAACATCAGTTGAACGCTCTTCATCAGTACTGTTGTCCCCATCTAATCTGTTATTACGAAACTCCTCATTGAAATTTGGATTGACATGTATATATGGGAGATCATCTAGGTTATCCTCTTTTGCAACATCATTTAGAAGAGGCTCAATTTCATAGGGTTGACTGTCTTCAACCACTCTTGTAATTCTATGTCTTCATACAAATGGATGTTGTTGTTGTATAGTAACAACATCAACGTATAACTCCATCATGGTACCATATGATAGTTGAAAAAAAATTAATTGCTTGGACCCACTACGCATGAGAAACCAAAGGAAAATCTATATGCAAAAATGTTTCGGGGAATTGAAAATGTCTATAACTCATAGACTTGATCTCTTGATCAGATCCCAGATTTAAGGAACCATGAATTCTTTCATGAATGTCACTTATGGTTACACATTCAATTATACTAACCACCATTATTGGTTGTGTACTATGCAAAGCTCCTTGCTCAGTTTTAATAACCTTCCCATAGTAATACACACAAGGTAACATTACTCACTACGTCAAAAATGTTTCTTTCATCAGAATTATGATATTGTAACAAATATTAACAAGTGATTATAATTAACTAATCATATGTATTCATTTTTACTCCAATGATATCATTAATTAATCTATAATTAATCATTACTAATAGTAAGTATTATTTCTAACCTATATATAACTAACTAAAATACTTAACACATAACATATTTAATTACTAATAATAACTTTTTGAACTAATCACTCATTCTTTAATAAATAGTTAATCAATATTAATTTATTCTTTAATTATTTATTCCTTAATCCTTAATCATGTTATATTCATCAGTTATTTATAATTAACTAATCATAAGTATCCATTTTTAATCCTATTTTATCATAAATTAGTCAATAATTAGTTATTACTAATAATTAGTATTATTTCTAAACTATATATAAATAATTTAAATAATTAAACAGATTTAATTACTAATAATAACTTTCAGTCATTAATGATTTTGTCCTTATTTAATTCTATAACATCATAATTATCATTTTATCATTGAAAACTATACTAATTTAATTTCTTTTTTCTTAGATATTTTAGTATATTATAAATAAAATATGATTCATATTAATCATATCACCCGGGAGTGTCAAACCAGGAGTGCAACAAGTCCTGTTGTCATATACCCGTTTTCATTTGAGTCTAGCACAAAACAGTGTTTTTGGGTTTTACCCGTATGTACATCTGTAACAGAGCCACATCCACTTGTTTTTATCTAAACAGGTATTTTATTACTTAGATAACCACATAATCTTTATGCTACCAAAATTTCACAATACATAATCCTAAGTTAATCCTATGTTAATCTATACTTAATCTATACATAATCTATAATACTAACAATAATTATTTCAAACTATATATAACTAATTACAGAACCAAACAAAAAATAAATTAATAATAACCTAAACTACTTAAAACTGAAATATTTAAAACAAAAAATAATTCAATTTAATAAATAAAAAACAATAAATTAAATAAATAAAAATACCTCTAAATGATGGTTCGCAAATACCCACACAGAAAATGTGTTTTTTAGAGAGTGATAGAGAGAATTTTGGAGAGATTAAGGAAATATTTGAGTGAGAATAGGGGGATTCCCTTTTATAGGGAGGTGAGGCCAAGGATCCCCCCTGCCTTTTCCATGTCATCGATCCTGGCCAAAGGCAGTGTGGGGGAGCAAATGAGGCATCGCCGATGCCACCTTTTCGGTGAATTTATTTTAAAAAAATTAACATTTCCATTTTAATTTTTTTTTCAAAAAACATATAAAAAACACCTCATCAGATACATGTCCATACACCGCTAATTAATAAAAAAATCTTACATTAATACTAATTAATAATAAAATATGTTTGCCTCACAAATATTGTAAAACATCTATTTTAGGTAGCAAAAAATTCGTCATCATTCTTCTAAAACTCAAGTAATTCATTCTCCATATTTAAATAAAGAATATTAGGAAGGAACTTATTGGAAAATAATCTCTGAAACTAATCCCACTCCATAGATTCAATTTCATCCCATTTCCTTGTATTATTGATAGGGGTCCCCCATTTATCAACATCACATTCCAAAAAATATATATACATGGTGATATTTTCATGTTCCAAGCACTAGAGAATGTAAAATATCTTTACTATGTTATTGATCCATTGTTCAAGAATTATTTGATCAACAGTCCTACTAAAAGAAGATTGATGTTTCCTCATAAAGGAATAATCAATATATTGTTACTTCATTTTTTCATTTGGAAGCTCATCTTGATTCATGGATTAAGAATGTTATGTAATCCTGAAAATAATATTATTCCTTCCAACCCCCAAAAAATTTGGTTACTCAGTGGGAGATTACCCACATTAAGCGTTATCATGGTTCCTTCTTGTTTCATTAGTTGACTAAAACTAGAAAACATAGTATAAGAAAAACTATTACAGTGGGAAATTATAAAATCATGAAAAACCTTTATAGGATCTCCTAATTAATGAACCATATTATCAATTTGTGACACCTTAGGTTCAACCTAGACCATATATGGTAATTATATATTCAAATACCCAATAATGGTTATTAAAAAGTTTGAACTAACCGAATAATCTCCCCCAGGAGTGTCAAACTTGGTGTACAATAATCTCCCATTTTCTATGAACTAGAATGAAGACCTAAATATACTCGACCAATTCTTTTGGATATTATCTCTACTATATGAATTTATTATAAAAACAGTTCCACTCATAGTATGTTTATAGGAAATTATTTTATTAGGTAAATAATAATCCATTCATTACCAAAAAAATGATTCTCTCATAAACGTAGGATTTTTAAGGGTTCTCACTAATGTTCCCCCATTCAATTTTCCAAAATTTTCTGAATCTTTATTCGATACCAGCTATATTGATGCATAAATTTCATACATAAGTAAAAAATCATATTATTGAAAATATCCATTAAATATCAATATGATTCAAACTCGAACCACAAACTTTAACTGTCTTTGGATACAAGGATGCATAAAAAATATGTATATAGGTGATCTACATCATTTCCCATTAATTTCATCACAACCAAAACCCCTCTATGAAATTACATTATTAAACCCATTTTCCAGAACTTTGGGATGCGAAACATAAGAAAGGGTGAGATCATATTCTCAGTAAGGGCCAAAATAAGACATATCAATCACTGATCAAAAATTAGAATAATAAAATCATGAGGTCATGATAACACAAACCTAACATTAGAAAATCATACTCATCAGATTAAAGATAATAATCTAGAAACCTATAATAAATTTTTATAAGTCAATATATATAATATATAAGAGTTTGAAATCATCAAAAATCAATCATTAACCATGAGAACTTATCTTAAGAATAAGTCAAAAGTTTTTGGCATACATGTAGTCCAAAAATAAATAAATCCATAGTCATGTATCACTACCAAGACTATTATAGTGGATTCAGGTCACTATCCATTCTATTATTTCCATAGTCAGGGTTCACTCCCAAGACTTCTAATAGGACCATATCCCATACTCAACTAGGTTTACACCCCTTCAAGTCCTTATTATCTCATTATATGCCCTTCTTTACACACATCATTATAAGGTTATATAATTCTAATCCCACTCATCATATAATCAAATTCATACCTATGTGTACCATAAGATCATAAAACTATCTTCAAATCCTAACCCATGGAAAATGATATAGGTTTCATAAACATTTCATCATATTAGTCATAAACCATCCATGGAAATAATAAAGAATGTAACATTGGGTCAAAACCCTAGTAAATCATAAGAAAATTAAAAGGAGGTTGTTATAGATAAAAATAAATTTAAAATGTCATTGTAACATATATTGAGGAAAATACACTCTTTATTTTAAATCACTTATTTATTATCTGAAAATTTTAAAAATGTGAAGGAAAACTTTTCAATTCAAATATAAAGTTAACATATATATTAATGTTTAAATAAAATATTTTTCATGATGGAGGAGGACTTTGTTAATGTAGAGCATGTTAAAAAAATTCCTTTAACATTTTATGTAAAAAGTAAAAAGTACCACATTTGGATTATGATAGGATGTTTCATTTTAAACCATGGTAAAGAAAGTCAAATATTTTAAAAATGAATTTACGTGATATTTAGATAATAGTAAAAACATTCCTGAAAATATTTCAAAATAAAAATATGTACATAGAAGAAAATATTATTAACCAAAGTGAAAAACTAGGTTGGCTTACCTTAAAAACATTCTTTTAGTCTCTATTGTACTTTAAGAGAGAGAAATGAAAGGAAAATATGAAATATCTAGAAATAATCATAAGTGAAAGGAACATATAAAATCTGGGGGAGATAGATCAAAAAAATTCAGCATCAAAATATTTGAGCACAAAAAGTCCTTGAAAGTATTAGATAGTAACATAAAAGCCTTATCTCAAGGTTTTACTTCTCCATAAGAGCTCTAATATCATATTATTTTAGAAACCTCCATTGCAATACACCTTATGCATTAAAGTATTGGTCTTAGGAGAACATTAGAAGATATAAGATGATGGGAGGGTTAGAAGGTTGGTTTGGGTGTACCTATTCTCTATTCTAGAATCTCAAATGGTGTGAATAACATAGGAGAAGAGGCTCCCTTTTATAATTAAGGATAGGGGACCACATGGGATTTCTAAAAGTATTTCAATGATATAAGGTTACATTCAGGGGAAATAATCTCCAAATGGATATGGATTTGAATTTTAGAAAATATATATGGTTAATATCATCAACTAATGATAATTATAAAGGTGTCGGTGGAGTACTAAAATTTATATCTTGGTATACCCCCCAACCCCCAACATCGGTAAACCCATTTTAACATTCATTACAGTAACAAAATTAAACTATATTTAATATTAATAATGAATAAAAATTATGTTTATCAAATTATATTATATTAATTATGATTATTAATAATATATATTCTATTTTACTAGAATATATTTCTACAAGTGGCAGCATTAAAATTTAAATAAACATGGAACTCGTAATGAATACCCATTTTAGAAGAATGAATCTTTAATGGTAAAACATAAATTACTTGCATTTATTTCCTTATAAAATCCATAAAATGAGTTTTAAAATAAATTATTCAATATATAATATAAAATTTAATTATATTCATTAATCAATATAGATTAATTTAATTTATTAAGATAAAAACACATTACGAGCATGAAAACAATTTTTTGAGGAATGTGTTTTTAAGCCCAATAATGAATTTATATAAAAATTAAGAATAATAATAATACTTATGTAATTAATTATTTTATTTATAATTAAAAGATACTTAGGTTAAATTAAGATTAAATTCAAAACCTAATGGGACTTTTAAATGAAATTAAATGACAGTTTTTACAAAAAAACCATATTTTTTACTATTCACTAAAAAGTATCATTTTACAATATTCCTAAACAATCACCCTATGGGAATATTAATATACTAATTTAAAAAAATTATTTTCATTTAATTATATAAGATTTCTAAAATTGGTTGAAACTAATAAAAAAATTTACATGAAAAAATGTGATAAAACCCACTTTTCAAGAATGAAATGAAATTACTGAATTTAAATACTTATTTATGATTAATTAATTAATAAATTCTCATTATTAGAATAATTTAATAATATTTTTCATAACTATGTTATTAATATTTTTAAATACTTATTGAAATACTATCTTATAATGGTTAATTATATCACTATTCATATAGTCTTTTTATTACATGTATGGAAAGATATTGAATTTTTCATGTTTTAAATCAAGGGAGAAAACATAATAAAATTATTATATTACACTATACATCTAAGGTAAGATATATAAAATTTAGTAGTGATACGATATCCTATATTGTAATAAATGATATCACATTCCTGAAAAATTCTATTGATATTATCACAAAAAATATATGTATATTATGCCTTATGATATTGGTTAAAATGTATCATATACATTATAATACTTCAGGAATATATCCTTAAAATTACCAATTACACTAATGACTCATAGAATTAGTGTCAATCCAACTTATATTTTATCATATAAAATAACTTGTGAAATCAAATCTGAAACTCCATTTAGATATTTTCCATAATTATTTTAGAAATATATCATTTACTTCACCATGTATTTCATTATATAAAATACCTTTTGAATACCCATAAAAATTTTTTTATTTAAAATATAGAACTCATTTAGAGAATATATATGAGTTAATATCAATCCTCATTCAATCAAAAACAATATATAACCCCATGATATTTTGTGTCATTGAAAATAAATATTGATTGATAAATTAATAACGTAACAAATGAGTGGCCTCTAGAAATGAATCAATGCTACTCAAGATAAAATTGGATCAGATGATATATCCTTCAAACACAAGTATCTCTATAATTTCTTTTCTTAAGAAATCAAGTGACTGTAGGAAAGATAGTATGCAATTACCTTTTAGATACTCATATGTTCTCAAATATATGAGTATAAACTATTATACCTATCTCTACCATGGTGTTTTCATGATCTCAAACACTCATTAATGTTTATGAATATTTCATTTGAGAATGATTTGGTGATTATATTCAATATCATGTGAATATATCTTTTTTATTTTTAATGACATTATCAAAGCATATGATATTTTTTTAAGATCCTATTGAAATATTCTTTCATGTCTCAATTATTTGGAATCAATTGGGAAAAACCATGGAAGACTATTCTTTGAATTATAAGAGTTTCCTTTTGTAATTTCATAAAAATATGGACTAAATAGACAATTTCAGGGCTTGGCGGACCAATTACAAGGTGCAATTGACATGTTATAGAGTGTGGTTCTAAGTGGTTTAAAAAACATAATTTTAATGGAAAACTACCATGAAGATTGTAACAGGGCACCATGAAAGATGTTTCAGCATGTGATGGACTCAAGTTTCTTTTAATATTGGTTAAACAACTCTTAATGTCAATCTTCAAAGTATTAACTACTCTAGGTGAATTCCAAAAAAATACCAAGCTTTTTAAAGGATATAAAAAATGGATTAATGAGGCTGTCAACAATAATCATTCCCTTAACATTGTTATTGGTCTAAATTGACACTGATGTTCTTTCTTTCTCAAAAACATCTAAAAGAACCAAAATTAGATTCTAAATCTCTCAAGGCTCTCATAATTTAAATCAAATCACTCCTTCACTTTTTTAATCATACATCAAATAGATTTTTGAGTTTCTTTGTAATCAGTTTTCAAAAAACAATCCTCACTCTTCTCATCAGCTTTCTCCAATAGGTTCTCACTCTATAAAAGTGTGGGATGGGTTCCTTGGATGCCTAAAAAAATTAATATAGTTATCAAAAACCAAAATTGTGAGGGATGAATTTATGGATCATGTTTGAGTTCAAATATTTTTTATAATTTAACTCTTTAGTTGAGGGGTGGATATATAGGGTCTCACATAGAACTTTAACAAAACTCTTTATCAATAATGTTTTAACTCTATTTAATTTTCTATATTACAACATTTAACATTAATTCACATACTTTTATAAATTTTTTTCAGTCATTTACATGGATAAATTACTTTTTAATCTTCATCATTTACTTGAATTATATTTATCAACAATCTCTTAATATATTTATTTGATTACTCTTTTATTATTCAATGAAATTCTATATTCAAAATTCACCCCCCTGTATTCATATATAGTGGAATGAAAATTGGTATCAAAGGAGTTATATTTTTTTTTTCAAAAATCACTTATTTTCAAAAAAAATAATTAAGTGATTTCAAATATTGATTTTATTATAGAATCTATTTCCCATTTTCATGCACCTGATTTTTATAAGTTCTACTATTCCTATTGGAATAATGATATGTTAACCTTTCATTGTTGTATTTATCATCCCAAATGGATAATTTTAATTCATGAGTATATTTACATTAAATAATATAATGATTAATGGAATCCCACATATATTATCAATTTTTATGTTAGTAATAAAGATATGAATGCCTTAAATTTTGTTCATGATAATTTTAGTTTAATCATGTTTCTTATTGAATAAAACTTTTGAAATATAGAAATTTTTTTAATTAACACACAATGGTAAGAGTAATGTAATGTATAATAGATTGGATATTTATCTTCCATATTTTTAATGTATCACTATGAAATTAAATGAATATATTACATGTATTTTTGTTAGATTTATTGGAATTCGTAATGGTATAAAGTTCCATGGTGATATATTCCCTTCAAAAAACACTCATAAATAAAATATTATGTTTTTATCCTTTCCCATGGTCTGCCAAATTCAAAACCATTAAAATATATAAAAATGTGAAAAAATGCTAGTCGAGAAACTCATTGGATCCTTAATGACAAAAAAATCATGAAAAATGACAAGAAGAAAATGGAATTCAAATAATCTAAACAAGAAGATAAAATAATCAATATTAAAAAATAACAATACTAAACCATACTTAGGTGAGTTAATATACCATGATATTATTTTTAAGAAAATTTAAACCTTTTAAGAGCTGAATAAATTCTATAAACAATCAAAACATCAAATAAGAATGTGGAAAGAACATTGACATGCTATGAATATAAAAAATAAAGGCCATATAAAATTAGAGTGCCACAACACCAATAAAAATCTCAAATAAAATAAAAATGGTAAAAATTATTTCAAATAAATTATGTGGTGTGTGATTTATGACTCCACGAATTCAACATCATTTTCCATATCTAGTGAATCACGCCCGATGTGCCAAATGGAACATTTTGATGAATATGTAAAGGGTAATACCTCTATTCATATTTTCTTTTCTTAATTTTCTCCCACTTATTTTCATAATTCTTCTTCTTATATATACTCTAGTCACCAAAATTATTAACAACTGAAATACGATTTAAATCATTCGTAAAATGGATTTTTTTAATATTATTCTATATATAAACATCTTAAAAACAAATATAATCTAGTGGTTCAACAAAAAATTAATCTTAAATAATAAAAGGGTCTTATCTTCAAGAAAAATTAATATCTATTCATTATAATAAATAAGAAATGGATATCGATAATCTTAAATCCATTATTAAATACCTAATAATTTCTCTTTTTTAAATTCACTCAATGTGAGGAAAATTTGAATTAAATGTTTTGATCCCAAAAACCATGAAAATATAATCCCATAAATGGATAATACAGTAGTTAAATCACCTATAAAAGTCCACCAAAAACTAAATTTTTAAAAGGATACTCTCAAGGAATATTTTGTAATAATAGAGATAGAATCAGTCATTTAATATCTAAATGAGATTTCAAAAAACCATGATACAGGACATTGAAGTCAATAAATCTTTCTTTAAAATTTTCAAAAATATTACCCACTATGAAAATTGTGATATTGAAATTATTATTGGATAAAATAATCTAACCCAAGTATATGTGGGTACCAAAACATTAAATTATATAACTTTGTAGGAAAAGAGTCTTTTGAAAAAAACACAAGAAGTAATGTGGTACCTTGATAGTGATTCCTCGATACACATGTATGGTGAACTCTTAAAATTTATCTAAATTGATAAACATGAAGAGGACATGTCACATATAGTGATAACTCTAATGGTAAGATAAATAGAGAGGATAAAATAATTTTTCCTAACTCATCATTTATAAAAAATGTTTTGTTCACAAAACACTTGAAAAAAATTAGGTATGAGTCAATTGTTTTATAAAATTTTTAAAATATATTTCAAAAATGTATTTTTAAATATTTATTATTAAAAAGGAAAAAATATATTCACCTCATCATGATTTAAATTTTTTTATACAATTAATTTAAAATTTCATTATTTTCAAAACATTTTATATTTGGTTGCACGAGTTAGTGATCCATGGATTTGGAATTGACGCTTCAATCATTGAATAACTCAATATCTTGTTAAAATCAACCATTATTAACTATTATGAGATATTACCAAATTTCATTTCATTGAAGAAATGGTTTGTGATGCATGTTGATATGGTAAGAAACAAAAATCCTCTTTTAAATTTGAAAAGGTAATTTCATATTCAAAAGTTCTGGAATTAATTCATCTTGACCATTTAAGTCCTTCAAAATTGATTGTATGGGTGGAAAAACCAATAATTTTTTATTTTTTAATGAATTTATAAGATTCTCATGGTCTTATTACGTAGCTCATAAAATTGAAAATTGAAAATCCATTATGAAAGTTTCAAAAAACATCTCAAATTAAAAATGTTTTAAAATTATTTAAATTCATAGTGATCATGGTAGAGAATTTAAAAACAATTTATTTAATGATTTATATTCTTAATAAGGCAATAATAATTTTTTTCTACTCCTAAAACCCCTCAACAAAATATGGTAGCAGAGTGGTGAAATCAAAAAATCCTAGAAATCACTTTAACTCTTTTAAATGAAATTTATCATTCAAATATTTTTGGGCTGAATCTTGGAATTATAAATTCTATATTATTAATTTTGTTCTCATAATACCTTTTATTAATAAAAATAATTTGATCTTTTGATTAATAAACAACAAAAAGCCATGTATTTAATATCTTTTTCTTAGAAAATATTTATTTTAAACACTAAATACATTTATGTAAATTTTGATTCTAAATCTGATGATGTTATCTTTCTTGGATACTCAATTCCAATAAAAACATACCATTTATTTAAAAAATCAACTAAAATTATTGAATAATAAATAAATGTTATTTTTAAAGAAATTATTTCAAAAAAACAAAAAAAATTAATTGTTATGTTTAAAATGAAAATTTTCATACCAATTAATATGAAAAAGAATAATAATCTCCATCAAATTATTTTTTAAAACTATTTTGAAAATATAAAGACCATCCTCTTGAAAATGTCACTGATGATTTATGACAAAAAACTTGTACTCATATATCGGTCTTAAATGAGGTTGAACATATTACCTTTTTCCCCCACTTTAAACTAAAAACCCATAATGATGTCCTTAATAATTAAAATTGGGTACTTTACAATCAAATGAAACTAAATAAATTCACTAAAAATAATGTATGGAATCTTGTGGAAAGACTTAATGATATTTCCATAATAGGATCTAAATGGGGTTCAAAAATAATATAGATGAATTTAGAAATATTACTAGATATAAATCTTGTTTAGTTACAAAATTTTATAATCAAGAATAATGAATTTAATATTGATAAACCTTTACACCCATTTCTTGGTTAGAATAAATTATAAATTTTTTGATAATCAACTATAATATTAATTTATACCTCTATCAAATGTATTCAAAAAGTGTTTTTTAATTTGTTTTACTTTTGAAAATGTTTTTGTGGAATAACCACATGCTAATGAGAAACATCTTTTTATAAATTTAGTTATTAAATTACCAAAACAAATCTATATGTTTTAATATAAGAACCTAATTATTGGTTTGAGTGATCTTAGAGTTATCTTGTTAAAAATGTTTTATAAATGGTATAAACTAATTCAACTCTCATTCCAAAACATATCTCAAATGATTTTTTATTCATTCAATTTTTTATTAATGATGTGATTTAAAACTCTACTAATAAATCTCTTTGTTCTAAAATTTATGATATAATTAAATAATAATTTGAGATGATATTTATGAATGAACTCAAATTATTTATCATTTTTAAAATATCACTAAAAATATGTTATCTTTTTAAACCAAATAAAATAAACTAATGAATTCATAAAATTATTCAGAATGGATCTGTGTAAAAAAAATTAGTACTCTCATGAGTTAAACATGTAAGATTACATTGGTTGAAGCCTGTAAACCCATCAACAATAAGATTTATATAAGTATGATTGGTAGTATACTTTACCTTACTATGATCATAAATATTTTCATGTTTAGTGTTTTTATACATGATTATTATCAATTGAATTCAATGGAATCTCATTTGAAATTTGCTCAAAATCAATTTTTAAACGGTTCTAAAATATGTTAATGTTTTATTTTAAAATAACCTATTTTTGAATTTACTTATCTTCTCAATTATAATTTTAGAGGATGGGGATTGATAGAAAAAGGTCTAGAAAAACATTTTATCAACTAGGAAAATCGATCATCTCATAGACAAGTAAGAATTAGAAGCTAGTTAAATATATTACAGCTAAAGAAGAATATATACCTTATAGTTATTGTTGCAATCAAATAATATTAATGCAACACATTCTCTTATATTTTAAATGTATATATGACTAAAACCCAATCATTTATAGTAGAACTAGTACTACTAATATCATTAAAAATATTATCCCACACTCTCACATTAAAAAATGTCCATCAAAACCATTTTTTAAGTGATCACTTTCAAAAAGGTGATATATTATTAGACTTCATCCCAATTAAAAATAAATTTTTTAATATTTTCACCAAACTAATATCCATCGAACATTTCAAAATCAATAAAGGTGAATTGAGAATAGTTCACTTGTAAAACTATTCATTAGATAGATTGCTATCCTGAGTTATATTTTTCATGTTTACCTTTATCTTATTTAAAAACATTTTAAAACACAAATTTATTCTTTTATTTTTTTTTATTATATCTTTTTTAGGATCCCTTTAGCTAAACTTTTTTATCATTTGAAGGGGATAAATATTTGTTTCTATTCCCAAATTTTTTATTAGAGATATATTTTGTTTCCAAAATTGATTATTTATTACTTTTGAAAATATTTTTTCTTATTTACAAAATTTAAAAATAAAATTTTCCAAAAATAATTAATTAATTTATATATTATTAATATTTATTTCAAAAAAAATTGATATGTTTTCTTTAAATCTCTTAAAAATTATTTTCTAACTCATAAAAGTACTTATGTATATACTTTAAAAAAATAATTTCTTTCATCTATATTACTGAGGATTAATGGAGAGTAATGATATTTTATATATTTTTCTCTGTAACTATTTTTTAATATTTCATTGATAAAATAAAAATCTATGAAATCATTTGAAATATAATTTAAATAGAAATAATTTCTTCATGATGGACTTTTCAATGAATAAATCATCCAACTGAGGTAAAGACATTTCTCAAGAAAATGTGATTTTATAGAAGATATATAAAAAGTTTTAATTTCAATTTTTATTTTTTATATTATTATTTATCTTTACTTATTCTTATTTTCATTAACTCATATACATTTTATTTTTTTACATTTTACCTTTCAACTTTTATCTTTATAATCTCTCTATTTAATGATCATATTATTTGTGTAGTTTGGTTGTAAAGAGGTGTTTCCAAAATAATATCTTCCACTTTTATCTTTTTCTTCTCTCTCTATCTCTCTAATTATTATATTATTCTTGGAGTTTATAAATGAAAATAAAATTTTAAAAATATGTCAATTATTTTCCAAATCTTTTTTTCTTATGAAAATATTCATTTTTATTTAATATTCCTTTTCAAAATTCTTTACAAATCTTTCTTGAGTTTATCCTCTCTCTTCATATTTTTATATTTTTTTATACTTATAATGGGGTACAGTTATTTTATTGAATTTAACTGTGTTTAATTTTTTAAAGGGAGTGAAATATGTAAAAACAATTTTCTCAAATGGGTAGAAGTTAATAAAATATTATGATTTTCTAGTTATTAATTATTTTACAAAAGGGAATACTATTTTATAAAGTGGTAGATTTTATAATTATTCTTTATTGTGGTTAATGGAATTCTTATTATGCTTTATTATTATCTCATTGCATATCTCTTCAATATCTAGAATTTATTTATTATATCTTTCATTCTTGATTTATGTTATGTTTTCATTTTTTTTGGTTATGTTGTTGTGATCGTCAAAACTGGGGATATTATTGTACCTCTCTCTAATGGTATTTTCATGATCACAAACACTAATATTTGTTTCTAAAAATTTCTTCTGAGTAACATTGTAAGATATTATTGAATATCATGTGATGGAATCATATTTTATTTTGATGATATTATTGATGGATATGAGTATATTTTATATTAGTATTATGTAAAGGACATAGACAGAGATATCATTGAGAGTTTGGTGAATCATAGTATGCATATTCAATATCACTAAAAACTATTACTCTGTTAAAGGTATCGATTTATCTAAAGTATATTGACCACTAAACTTTGAGGGTCACATTATTATTCAATTTAATCAGAATTGCTTAATATTTATTGATTTTTTTGGTGCACAATCATAACTTATATTTGGAGACATGATATTTTTCATGGTTCATAATTAATTGTTGGTGCCAGAAGTGTACTAAACACATTTTTTAGGGAACTAATAAAACTAAACCCAATGATTATTATTTCTCTCTAGGAAACTCTTATTCCTAAGATCATTACCTAATAGTTTTTTGAATATCAAACTACTTCCCTAGGGTAACTCCCTCGATCACCCTTTCAATGACTCAATGATGGTGTAATGGATTACCTTCCTCCTCCATTCCAACAGCTCTAGAGAGGATCAACACATAATTTCTTGAAATGTAGGTCCCATAATTAGAAAGTATCAATGCATGTTAAAATATAAGAATATTCTCCACTAAGGCCCCTTTATTTCTCCTTCACAATATGGGAAAATACCTAAAAGAAAAACCTTATTCTCTACTTTCTATAACTAGCATTAAATAATTCTTCACCTTATTGTAGAAATTTCATTTTATGTACATTATTTAGAAATATCTTTAATTGTTCCAATATCTTTAATACTTTAGTCCCCTCATTAGAACAATATTCTTCTTCTCTTCAAGGAAATCACATATTTAGTAAAGAATGTTTTCCTTACTAACTCTTTATCTATTTTCTAGATATTTATGACGTGCACCAAGATTCTTCTTTAGTAGAGATGTATTTCATATGATACATGACTTCTCCTCAAATACGACAGTTGTTTCCATGTATTTTAACTTCTATTTTAAGAGACACGAAACACTAATAAATCCCCCTATTTCTTTTCTAGATATTATTATAAGGTAGAGCGAATGCCCATGACAATTTCCTTTAAAAATAACTTCTTCTGAATAGCTTGTATTTCTATATCATCATGTATAGAAAACTGAATCCACATCACCACAATAATTCATTGGATAATTCATGGATGCATGATTGCAAATCCATTAAACAATATGATTTAAAGTTCATTTAAAAATGACCACAACTTTTGTGTATTTGTTGAATAATTTAGAGGCTCCTATGATCTACCCCTATATATGCACATTGAAACTGAAATGTGTTTGTTAGTCGCATGGTTCTATAAACCACTTAAAAATGATAATTTTTTATTAAAAATCCCTATGGAATAGATGCCATGAAACATTCTTTGCTACGGTATAGTAAGAATCTCCTTGGTGAAGTTTCCTGAATGTATTAAAAATAGAAAAATATGTAGCATTATTATATTCTTTGCTACGGCATGGAGACCTCTCAAATGATAGACCACCAAAAATATGCTACAAATTCCCTTTCATTGTAAGCATCATTTTCATGGTTCATCCATCCCCATAATTCCAACCATTATATCTTCTGTTGTAAAGACCTTAATTTATGATATAACTTATCTGAATATCCTTACACATCCACCATTACATGTGTGAGCGTAACCTTTTGAGGATGGGTATTTACCATTACATGGGTGATATATACCCTTACACAACCTTACTATTTACCCATACACCATCATCAGAGACACTTACACTGAAGCCGCTATGATCATGAAATTTTCTATACTCAAGTGGATGTGTAGAATTTTGACTTAATATCCACTGAAAATGGTATATGGAGCAAGTTTTCCATCATCCCCAAGCACTCCTTCCCATATTCTAGAGGTTTACAACCAGCAGAGAGGGTATAAAGGTGGTACTGTGGTAATACTATGCCATCTTTTTCATATTTTAACACAGAAGAATAAATAATAAATAAATGTCATGAAATATTAGTAAAATTTAAGATAAAATGAAAATGAGTGAATGATTTAAGACTGAACATTCTAAAATGTACAAATGAGCACACAAAAGGTGTACATTTTAATGATCCATAATTTTGTCAATGAAATTTTCCTTATTATAATTATGTTATATAGTATAATTAATAGACATCACATAGAAAAACTACCAAGTATTATTCTCATAATTAATTATTGAATGAAATAAGTTGTATTTAAGGAAATTAAAGAATCAATATCATTGATATAGTTACCTGGTTGTTGGAATAGTAACCCGATTATTAGAATAGTAATGTAATCATTAAGAATAGTAATTTTTATATTAGAATATTACCCTCACTTATGAAAGTATAAATAAATTTTTGGAATCTTAAAAATTAAAATATTTTTTATTTATAAAGTTTAATAGTATAAAAATGTTTTAAAAATGATGAAATAAGGGTTTGTATTTTTGTTAAACGCAAATGTTTATTTAGAATTTTATAATTAATATAATTATTTTGAAAAAATATATATAATAAATTTTTTTGTTTTTTTTGAAAAAGATTGTATATTATTTTCTTATCATATAATTATAAGATAATTTGATGAGTGTTTAATTAATTTTTCAAAGTGTCATAACTTCTATTATGATATTAAAATCATTAGCTTCCTAATAAATATTGATTTTAATTAAAAACAAAATTTCCAGTTTTTGGATAATTATTTTCATAAAATGGATTGCATTATTAAAATCTATATGTTAAAAAATAATTTCATTGATGTTTTGGGATTTTAATAAAATATTATATTAGGGGTGAATAGTGAAATATGGTAATTTATGGTTTTAAAATTATAAGAAAAATACAAGAATCATTGAGTCATGGATTGTAATAACCCAGTTGTTCTTTGAGGAATATTTTACTTACCTTTTGACAATTATCAATTCAATTGTTTAAATATTTATTAATGTGAATACCCTTCTAGGTCATAGAGTAGTAGGGGGTGTTTTGGGGCTAGTTTGGAGCCCAGAACCCGAGATTTTGGGTGAAAATAGTATAACGCACAGCTAGTTTAAATTATATAGAGAAGGCCACATGGTTTTACAAAATGTGCATGTACTAGGATTTTAGAACTATTTTCAAGTATTTAGTAAAACGATGTTGACAAACCATGTGGGTGACCATTTACTATAGATAATCTTTCGTGGTTTTTCCATTGTTAGGGGAACTCTATTCCTAAACCAAGCTACCCCATAAATTTTATAAATTTTAATAATTTTAAATTAAATTAAAATCCATTTATTAAACCCAAATTCCACTCATTCCTCCTGTTCAGCAACTCAATGGTTTTAAAGCTATCCTTTGAGCCTATTCTTGTGTTTGAGTGATCTCATCTGTTTGACCTCTAAATTGATGGTCGTTCATCTTGTTGAATTTGTAACGGTAACACCACAATTAAATTTTATTTGTTTTCTATTCTTCTGGATATAAGTTGCACTATTTAGGTATAAGATGATTTTCCCTATTTTTGGGATATTCATCTGTTATTGAAATTTATCTCGATCTAAGCGAGATCAGGATATGATACTGGACAATATATCAAAAATGGACCTTAAGGAATGTGGTATCATGCCTTTCTCTTAAAGTAAATAATTTTTTTTCTGTCTTCACTCCACGAATCCAATTTTTGTGCATAATCTTAAATTGAAATTGAATCCTTTAGTTATAGAGAATGCCTATGTAGTAAAAGAGGCTCAATAATGTTTTTTTGTAGATGAAAAATCTTGAATTAAATGGAACCACCCCTTTGGGGTGTGTCGGTATATTGATAGACCCCCATAGATGGCTATGACTTGGATACCTTAGTGATTTCCCTTTTCCTTGGGTAATGGAATTTTAAAAATGATTTTATAATGGTAATTCAATTTTCAATTTATGAATTGATATGTGAATAGAATTGGTTAATAGTAAGGGATGGTTTTGACTCTGAACCTTGGGGTTTGTTATTTCATTTCTTGATTAAGCTTGAATTTCCCTTTTTTTACTATTCCCATGTGAGATAGATAATATTATTTCATATAATAGTTTATTTAATCCTTATAATCTTATTATAAAGATTTTACCATGTTAGTTAAATGATTTATATACTATGTAATATCTAGTTTATGTATGTGTAGTTTCATATATTGAGATTCCCCTGTGAGTAATTGAATGGAAATATTTCAAATCATGCCCAGTGCATGAGTCACCATTAATGTGATTTTGAATTAAATGTTATTGGTTTTAAAATTTACATGTTAATTGAATTCATTAAATGATATTTAATGCTAAAGGACTTTGGGTGATACATGGATTCAAATGAGAGTTCCATCAATGCACTCAATAGGAATGTACTTTGCTTCTGCTTGACTAATACATGGACTCCATTGAAGACTAATAAGGATAGACTCGTAGGCATGACTATTATATTCCATATGATTCATGTATTCATATGTGAATAATATGGATGGACTCAATGGTCAAAGGGCATTGATTATGTATTCCCTGGGTGATACTTCAGCTCCCTTAGATGGCCTCTTATAATGAACTCAATTGGCAGTGACTTTATACCAAACCTAGAGAGATACATGAGTTCTTGAGAGGTTCACCAAGGATGGTCCTGTAGGGTGTTGGTTTATGTTATACCATTACTGGTACTTGGATTCCAACATATGAATTCCATGGAAGGTCTCATTTTCTAAATTGGATAAACAATTAAATGACTTATATGAAGCATCTTCTAGGCCAAAGAACAATCTTGGATTTGGGGATGAATTACACATTCAGTATGGTCTATTTAGGCTTCCTTGGTTACATGTGCATATGGGGAACACTAAGATTTATGTTAGTTTCTAGGACATTATTTTTAAATGATCTATTTATTTAAATGACAATGTTATAAATGACATAGGTTAAACTATTATATCAGATACTTCACTTCTAAATGAATGTAATTAATTGGATTTTTTATAAATGAGATCCTGGACATATAGGATGTCTACTTTTGAGTATGTCCTTTAATTATTTAATTATTTCCATCACTACTGCTTATATATATTCACTAACTAACATGAACATGACCATAGGTTGTCGACTATGGGGATTATATCTCACTCGATGTTTTTTCCCCCTTTGTGTACCCATACAGACTATATGATTTTAGGTATTGATAATCGAAATCACCCAACTAATGGCACATGATTTCTACATTGGAGTAGGGGAGATTGGGACCATGTGGAGGCATGAGATTCTACTAGGACACTTTGGGATTTTTTGTACTTAGGTTATATGTATTTTACATCTGTCGTGTGTACCTATTTTATCTACTTTATTAGAGACATATGAAATGAATCATAATTTATTATATGTGTTGACTTTTGGAAGTGTTTATATTCATAAGTCTTCAGTTGTTTACTTATTGTATGTCTATTATACTACTTCTTCCACTTGTATAATATTTATTCGGTTATGTTACACTATGTTAATGTGGTCATAGTCTCCCCACTAACAAACTTAGGCTCTCACTGCTAGTCGGTAGCCTCTATAATTTTGGGAGATGTGTTTGAGGCCTTATGACCAACCGGGCTCTGGGCACTATAGAGTGGAATCCATGTCTGGTACATAACAATGTGGTATCAGAGAATTATTTTATGGTTTTCTTTACTATTTAGAGATAATATAAATGGATGGGATGTAAATGATATATGGTAATGTGTTGGTCCTGGGCGTAGCTAACCATCAGACAGGAAAAATCTACAGTACCTCAAATTGATTATCATTTTCTAGACTTTTACTATTATATTTGATTTAATTTCCCCACTATGTGAAGAAAGTGAATTTTGATGTTATAACGGATATGATTGTGTATCTATTATGTTGAAACCGGATGAGATTAGGGAATTCCTTCTCACAAATCATAAGAGCCAACTATATTTTACATTCCAAGTATTATACCTGGACATTTATTATACATTACATATTTCATTCTGTTGGGATGGTTTCTAAGATGGATATAACTACTATTGTGAGAGGTGTACTAGAATGTGTAATGGTGTGAAATTAGGGGACATAATTCTTTGGTCCCTGAGATGTATGGTCCCTCTCGATTTGGAAGATGGAGAACCATTTCTTCTAGCTTTAGAGTAGAATGTGATATAAATAGGAATTGAGTATGATTTCAAATGAGAGTGAATATTTATGAATTCAAATTCAAAATGAAATAAATATAGCAATTTGAGTGAAAATAAATGGAATGTTAATTTACTATGGAAGGGAACATAACCAGACTCAGCCTTAGTAATGGGATTTTGGTAGTATCTCTTGCTTATACATAATCTTTATAACTCCCAGACCTGAATCATGGAGTAGGAAAAGGTGATATGTTCTTATATTGAAAGGATTTTATGTATGATATTTCTATTTCTGTTCTTTTGAGATGAAAACTTGGTTATGAATCTCAATATGAGGCATGTGTTTTCCATTTTAAAGGCATTCCATCAAGATGAACTCCACTTATGCTTCAGAAGGTTGATGATGACCACAATCTACAGGTGGAGGTTCAAGGGCCCCCAGGGGAACCTCTAGTAGTGTAAACTATGGGACCATTTGTTATACTACACACCAGTGTTGAAGCACAGTTTTGTAATGGGTTCTTAAGATTTATGAAAACTATTTGGGGAGCATCACAGATTCCTCCAACTATGGAAGTTTTGACACGTGATATTTAACAGCAGTATCCACCCTTGTTTTTAGGGGATTCCAAAAAACAGTATGTAGAGCCATGAATCGAGGCAATTCTATATATCTTTGATCATTTAGAGACGACTCTTGAGATGAGGGTAAATCTCATGACGTATATGTTGTTTGATTATGAAAATAGATAGTGGGATGTTATCAATATGATGAATCATCATGATAGTTGGCCTGTATGTATTTTCATTAGTCCTTCTATGATTATTAATGTCCCGAGATGTGAACAGTTGATAGAGCCCTCTAGTGTTTTCACCTGGAGTAGATCACGTTATCTATTATGGATTACTCTACTCATTTTATAAATCTTAAACATTTCTCACATATTTGGATGGATGAAGAGTTATCTAGATCCAGGAGATTCAAGGATGGTCTCAGGTAATACATTCAATAATAGGTATATGTATTTTGGAAGACTATTATTTTAAAAACAGTGAATCAGGTGGTAAACATAGAAAATAAATTGAGAGATGCTGGAGGTGCGATCAAGGATAGTTTTACATCTCGATCTGGTACTACATCGACTGATAGTAGGAACCATCATCTAGAGCTTCCATGTAGTGATTCCAGTATATCGAGAACGTACTCTAGTAGCTAGGTGAGTTGTTACTAGGGTAGTACTCTGGGAGTTATGAGCCCACATTGTATGAGGGCCTGAGTCGAGTGTCAATATTGTGGAAAGATGGGACATCTATAGCGCATCTATAAATGTTTCCACCAGAAGCTAGTGACAGAGGACATGCACCGACTCCATGTTGAGGAGAAAGTTCGAAAGATTCTCTTTAGGTAGGGAGATGGGGTATAGGTTGCTGATCGGTCCGAGGTGGTGGTCATTTTCATGGTAGTCAGGCCCCAATTTTACAGTGAATGTTGATTAGATAGGTTCAAGGTAACTTGGAATTATAACATGGACGTGTTTCAGGCTAGATATATACAGTGCAACAAACCAGTGAGGAGCAAGATATAGGAACATATACTACTAAAGGTATTGTTATAGTAGCCTCTACTTTAGCATCATCACTTTTTGATATAGGGGCTTCTCATATATTTATATCTAATCCTATTATAGATATCCTTAGGATTAGTTTTTAGTATTTTGATGGGTTTGTGATGGTTAAAACTTTGTTGTAGATTAGAATGAAGGATGCATGTCATTTATGGGAGTTACCCCTCGAGATAAGTGGGTGTCACTTCTTATAAGACCTATTTTTCTTTGACATGATTACTTTTGACATCCTTATTAGAATGTATAGGTTGGTTACCTTTAATGATTGTAGTTATTTCTGTCATTGAAGGGTGACCTTCACATCACCATAGGGCAGTGAGTTTCTTCACAAGGTTGAATGGGGGTGTATAAGAAATCTAAGATGGACATGAGAATCATTGGATGAGCATGATGATAGCCCATATTGCGGGTTTATATATTGATGATCAGGGAACACACCAGATAGATTTTCCATCAGTGTTTGTTCATTTTAGGGATGTCTTCCTAGATAACTGTTTATGATTACCTCTAGTGAGAGCGGTAGAGTTATCTGTCGACCTAGTTTCATGAGCTTTATTAGTATCTATTCCTCCTTACAGGATTGATACTACTGAGTTTAAAGATATCAAGAGGAAGCTATATGAATTAGAGTAAAATGGTTTCATTCGAACCAATAGTTCTCCATGGTGTTCTCCTATAATTTTTGTGAAAAAATAAAATGGAACTCTCATACTATGTTTGGATTACCAAAAATTGAACCATCTGATGATTAAGATCTGATATTCTCTCCCATGTATAGATGATCTATTCGACTGGCTCTACAGATCTTTTGTGTCCTAAAATATTTATTTGAGATATGGTTATCATCAACTATGTGTTATAATATTATACATACCTATCATATACTTTCAGAGTATGTATAGTATATAGGAGTGTTTGGTTATATTGTGCAGCATCGTGAACATGGTACCAGTCTTCATGGAACTGATGATCCATGTGTTCCATTTACATCATGATTCATTTTTGGTGTTTTCATGGATGATATATTGGTGTATTCTCACAGTAAACATATCCATTAAAAACATATTGAGATCATATTGATTACACATAGAGAACATCGGTTTTATTTTATGGTCAAAAAATTCAACTTCAATATGGATCAGATTCACTTCTTGGGTCATATCATCTTAGAGACAACAGTATCAGTGGACCCATAGAAGGTGAGAGTTGAATTTTTGTGGGAGAATACAAAGAACATATTTGAGATATATAGTTTCTTACAGCAATCTCATTACTACGATTGTTTCATAAAGGACTTGTCATGCTTATCATCACAACTTATGGGATTGACAGAGAAGGGTTTGAATTATTTATGGACATATTCTTATGAGACAGCCTTTCAAGAGATAAAAGGTACATTTTCTTCATCATCAATAGTGATTTTTCTAGAGCCCAGTATGAGTTACACTATTTATTATGATGCATGAAGAATCATGATAAGATAAGTACTTTTTTTGGGAGATAGATTCATGGTGCATGGGTCTTCACAATTGTGGCCACATGATTGGAATTACCCAATGCATGATCTCGATTTTGCTTCCATTTTTCAAAAATTGCACTATTCGAGACATAAATTTTTGGGGAAGTGTTTTTTGGTGTATAGAGAACATAAAAACCTCATGTACATATTTACACAGTGTGCTCTAAATCTGAGGAAATAAAGGTTGGTTGAACACCTTCACTATTTTGACTTCGAGATTTCAAACATGCCTAGTAATGTTAATTTAGTGGTTGATTCACTAAGAAGAAGGACTCAAATATAGGCATTTCAGTATGCTAGCAGGGAGTGGAAACACTTGGCTTTGTTCTCTATGATACTCTGGGAGGTGCATGAAAGTTTGGGGAAGAATATTCTATCATCATTAACTATCACCTCAATCCTTCTAGATAGAGTTAGGATGAGGAAACATTCGAATTTAGATGACCTAGTCCTACTAGAGTGTGGTGAGTGAGGACGCCATCCAGGTTGGATCTTAGGAGAGGATGAAATTCTATATATACATGATCATGTATGGGTATTAGAAGAAATTCATGAGGTGTTGATGTGATATTTTCATTAATTTGCTTGTGAAGAGCATCCAAGAATACCAAGATGTAATGGTATTACTTCAATAGAATCTCCATTTAGTGGCATTTTTTTGCATTTCGCGGCGGTTTATACCGCTGCAACATGGTTTGGTGGTGGTTTACAGAAACCGCAGCCCAATACGACGTCGCCAATCTATTCACGACATTTTTTCTGTTTCACGGCGGTTTAAGTAAAGCATCATAGCTGCCTCATTTCACAGCGGTTTTTCTGAATTTAGCGGTGGTTTTTATGATGCTTGGATATCAATTTATTCACGGCAGTTATAACCACAGCTAATAAACTCAAATTCAGTGGTCGTAAAACCGCCGCTGAAGTCACGGGAACCGCCACGGAACGTGGTAGCAACGAGTTGGCTGTGTCGCGGCGGTTAAAACTGCCTCTAAACGTAAGAACAAATTTATGTTTACTGGTGGTTTTCACAGTTTAGCGGCGGTTTAAACTGCCGCCCATATAAATGTCATGGTGGTTAAAACCGCTGCTAAAAGCTGCCCAGAAAAAAAATATAAATTTTCTGCTTCCGATGCACCACTTCCCTGAAAAACAAATCAAACCAAAAATATAAACCAACTAAGATACATTATATCCCTCCTACCATGCATAACCCACATCATGTATCATCATCACTAGCCCTCCTCCTTCACTACATCACATTCCAACAATCACTTCCACAATATCAAAAATAACAACATGACAATCACACACCAAAACATCACTTTCCACAAAAAATCATTTGGTAAGAAATTATATATTATTTATATTTGGTTAAAATGGATTAATTAATTATAACTGATGATAAAATATTATAATTAATTATGTATGATTCCTTTTTATGTTATAGGACCTAAGAAAATGGGTGGTGAAAGATTGGTCCATGGAAAGATAGGGGGTGAGGTCTGTCCAGGAGCTGTTAAGTGGTGTGTCAATGGAAAGGGGATTCAAAATGAGTTAGGCTCTCTAATGTTCTAGACCTATTGTTTTTATTATTATTTTGTGTGGTTTTAGGTGTGTAAGATTTCCATTGGATTCCATTCTCCTTCTATAAACCCAATTATTATTTTTTAATTAAATGGTTAATTGAAATTAAAATGTTAAGGTGATTGAAGACCATGAGAAAACTAAACTATGTGCTTGGGAACAAATAGAAGATTGTGTACTGGCCTGATTCCTTGGTCTCTAAAGGATGAGGCATTGAACTTAAAGATCTCAAGTGACTTCCTGACCCCTTCATTGGGGGGGGGACCTTTTGAGATGTCTTTTCCTTAGAGGATGAGCCTTGTATACCTCTTTATGGAGGTGTTTTGTGACATAAGATGACCATCCAATGTGGGCTAGATAAGACCCTTGAGACACCACCAAAAATTAAGTAATGTTTGGCTTAGAAACCATGGCCTATCTAGTCTAGAATGTGTCCTGGGTATACCATCAAGTTATACAATCATAGTAATTGTTTGTATTGACCAAACCCTTTTCCATTAGTTCTGATTTACTCTCGGTGGATGAACATAGGATGGACTAGGATTGGGTTTGCTGAGTGGACCATCTAAGTGGAACCTTCTAACTAAGATGGTCCATGATCCATATTCCTGGAAAATCCATTATTTGGTTTCCGCATTGAGGCCAAGATGTTATTTTATATATTGACACTGCTAGAAATTGTGATTTTATCTAATGAAAAGTACAAGATTGAGATAGTGGTCCATGAACAAGGATCTCAAGAGAGATTCCTCTATATACATACAGACCTAGAGAACACGTGTGGGTTCCTAGTAGATAGACCAACCCCAAACAGGTGCATGTGTTTCTTTAGAGATGGTTACAGGTGTCACTATAGAACGGGAACCAATGTGGATGCCTGATGGAGCTAAGATGATAATGATGGTAATGGGTGTTCCGTTGACCATGGTTTTATTTATATTTATATTTAGTCTTGATTCATGATATTTAACAAGATCACTATGGGAAAAATGGCTAATTGCGACGGGGAATTTTCGAAGGGAATTATTCTCGTCGCAAATATTTTATGGAACGGGTTATCTGCGACGGGAAGCAATCCCCGTTGCAAATAACCCCTTATTTGCGACCGGTTTCTTTTACCCGTCGCAAATGGTTTGGCGCGAAATGCGCTCCAAACCGCGCGAAATTTATTTGCGACGGGGTTCTAACCCCGTCGTAAATAACCGGCGGTGGTTAATGAGTATTTGCGACGAGTTTCTTTTAACCGTCGCAAATGGTTTGGCGCGAAGTTTATTTGCGATGGGGTTAGAGCCCCATCGCAAATAACCGGCGGCAGGGGTTATTTGCGACGGGGCCCATCGCAAATAACTGTTTTAATGCCGCCCATAATTAAATGCGGTCGGGGTTATTTGCGACGGGTCCCGTCGCAAAGACCTTTATTTGCGATGGGAATCCCGTCGCAAATAGGCCCGTCACAATTAATCTAACTTATAAATATTGCCAACCGTTACAGTTTTTTTCACTCTGAACTTCTTTTGACGATCAGTTGTATATTTTTTTTTTCCGATTTCGAGGAGTCAGTTGGTGGTGTCCTACAACTACATCGGCTCGACATTGACATCAAGTTTAAGGTTTTTATCTGAATTTTAATTTAATATTTATTTTATTTATTTATTTTTAATTTTTATAATTTTTTTTCTGATTCCAAATTAGAAATAATTATGAATAACTATTAATAATTAACAGTAATTAGAGACAATTAAACACTAATTAATTTAAAATAGTTAGCTGTAATTACAATTAATTAGCAGTAATTATGAAAAATTAAAATTAATTTGAATTAATTAATAATAATTAGAAATAATTAACATTAATTAGTAATAATTAATAATAATTAACAATAATTATCAATAATTCACAATAATTACCAATAATTAGTAATAATTAGTAATAATTACTAATATTTACTAATATTTACCAATAATTGTCAATAATTGTCAATATTTTTCAATAATTACCAATATTTACCTATATTTACCAATAATTGCCAATAGTTGTCAATATTTAACAATAATTAGGAATAATTACCAATAATTAGGAATAATTACCAATAATTAAGAATAATTATGAATAATTCCGAATAATTACCAATAATTAGGAATAATTATCAATAATTAGGAATAATTTTCAATAATTAGGAATAATTATCAATAATTAGGAATAATTATCAATAATTAGGAATAATTATCAATAATTAGTAATAATTACCAATAATTATCAATAATTACCAATAATTAGTAATATTTAACAGTAATTAGTAATAATTAACAATAATTAACATTAATTAGTAATAATTAACAATAATTAGTAATAATTAGTAATAATTACCAATAATTGCCAATAGTTGTCAATATTTACCAATAATTCCCAATACTTGTCAATATTTACCAATAATTAGGAATAATTACCAATAATTAGGAATAATTACCAATAATTACGAATAATTAGGAATAATTACCAATAATTAGGATTAATTACCAATAATTAGGAATAATTACCAATAATTAGGAATAATTACCAATAATTAGGAATAATTACCATTAATTAGGAATAATTACCAATATTTACCAATATTTACCAATAATTACCAATAATTACCAATAATTACCATTAATTAAGAATAATTAGCAATAATTAGCAGTAATTAGCAATAATTAGGAATAATTAGGAATAATTAGGAATAATTACCAATAATTAGGAATAATTACCAATAATTACCAATAATTACCAATAATTAGGAATAATTAGCAATAATTATGAATAATTACCAATAATTAGCAATAATTAGGAATAATTAAAAATAATTACCAATAATTAGGAATAATTACCAATAATTACCAATGATTAGGAATAATTACCAATAATTAGAAATAATTAGCAATAATTACCAATAATTACCAATAATTAGGAATAATTAGCAATAATTACCAATAATTAGGAATAATTACCAATAATTTGGAATAATTACCAATAATTAGGGATAATTACCAATAATTAAGAATAATTACCAATAATTATGAATAATTACCAACAATTAGAAATAATTACCAATAATTTGAAATAATTACAATAATTTACAATAATTACCAATAATTAAGAATAATTACCAATAATTAGGTATAATTACCAAGAATTAGGAATAATTACCAATAATTAGGAATAATTACCAATAATTAGGAATAATTACCAATAATTAGGAATAATTACCAATAATTAGGAATAATTACCAATAATTAGGAATAATTACCAATAATTACCAATAATTGCCAATAATTACCAATATTTACCAATATTTACCAATATTTACCAATAATTAGGAATAATTACCAATAATTAGGAATAATTACAAATAATTAGGAATAATAACATTATTACATTATTAGTATATTTTATTATTAATATTATAATAATATAATTTTCTAAATTATATACAATTATCCTTTCATCTCTTTGTTTTTTGTCTCCACATGTAATATTTGCATTTTTTTCAAAATTATCAACCTACTCACCAATGGAGAGGTGAAAGTGAATGCAAATATTACATGTGGAGACATAATGTTAAACACACAGATAATAGGAGAATGTATATAATATAGAAAATTATATTATTTTAATATTAATAATAAAATATAATAATAATGTATTAATGTTATTATTATATAATTAATATTTATGGAAAAAAATATTAGTATTATTAAAATAATAAAAAATTTATATAATATTAAAATTATCAATATTTGTAACAGGTATTGCTTTATTCTTAACATGTCCAATTCTTAAAGGGTCAATATTTAGGTCTATCCCAATAAAAAGTTTGCGTCAGTTGTGTCTGATGTAAACTCTATAATTATCCTTGCTTGAGTGTTTTTTCTAACAAATTATTCAAAACATGTAATGATTTTATATTTTATAGAAAAATATGGAACAACGAGGTCGTCAATAGTCATTATTAGATGACTACATATGGATAAATCAACGTAGAAATCCAAAAGGTTCTGATTTAAATCCAGTATATATAGAGGGTGTGGAGACTTGTTTATCATTTGTGGCATCAAATCCAGAATTTGTTTCAAAAGGAACAATAAAATGCCCTTGTAGAAAATGTGCATTGAGAACGTTTGACACGTTTGAAAAAGTGGGGGAACATCTCTTGTGTTTTGGTTTTCAACCAGATTATGTTTTTTGGTATCAACACGGTGAACGCAGTTCCAAAGTAGGTGATACCAACTTGATTCCAGATCCATCCTGGTTTCAAGATTTAGTACATGATGTTGTAGGTTCATCTGTTCAACATACAGAAACTCTGGCTAATATAACTTCAAATCCTGAGTTGGCACCATCTGAATTTTATGAGTTGTTGAGGTCTTCTAAGGATACATTATATCCTGGCTGCAAGATGAGAAAATTAGAAGCAGTTGAAAAAATTTATGGCTATCAAATCAGATAAAAGAATGTCAAACTCTTGTTTTGACAAGATATTTTCATTGCTTAAAACACTGTTACCTAAAGGAAATGTTTTTCCAGCAAATTACTATGAGAGTAAGAGGCTGGTTTGAAATTTGGGACTTACTTGTCAGAAGATTCATGCATGTTCAAATGACTGCATTTTATATTCTAGGTAAAATGAGTTGTTGGATAGTTGTCCAACATGTGGGCAACCGAGATATAGATAAGGGAAACATGGGAAGTCTGGTTCGATTCCTGTAAAATAGTTGAGATATTTTCCTCTTACATCCAGACTATAGCATTTATTCATGTCTAAGAATACAACGACAATGATGTCATGGCATAAAGAGAATATTTCAACCAATAATAGGTTAAATAATCCAGCCGATGGTGATTCATGGAAACATTTTGATAGAGTAAATCCATCCTTTGCTTTAGAAGCTAGAAATGTACGACTAGGCATTTCCATTGATGGTTTCTGTCCCTTAGGTTCTTATGGTAGTCAGTATTCATGTTGGCCTGTTTTTTTAACTCCGTACAATTTACCTCCATGGATGTTGATGAAGGAGCCCAATATCTTTTTGACTTTACTAATTCTAGGACATCCGAAGAAGAATATTCATGTTTATTTGAAACCATTGATTGACCAATTAAGTTTATTGTGGATTACTGGTGTCAGTACATATGATGTTTCTACAAAACATAATTTCATACAGAGAGTAGCATTGATGTGGAAAATTAGTGACTTCCCGGCTTATGGGATGTTATCTGGATGGAGTACACATGGTCAGAAATCATGTCCTTACTGTATGGGAGAGAACAAAGCATTTATCCTCATTCATGGAAAGAAACCTTGTCATTTTGACTGTCATCGCAGATTTCTTCCAGCTGATCATCCTTTTCGCAGAAACAGATCTCATTTCAGAAAAGGAACACTTGAAAGGGATGAACCTCCAAAAATTCTACCAGGTTCGGAGTTAAAATCAGTTGTATTTTCATTACCTCCCATCACTTTTGGTTCTATAATAAACCAATATAAAATTTCTGGTTTTGGGAAAGAAAAAAATTGGATTAAACGTAGCATATTTTGGGATTTGCCATATTGGTCTGATTTTTTGGTCCACCACATGTTAGATGTTATGCATATTGAGAAGAACTATTTTGATAATTTGTTTCATACATTTTTGGATACGCCAAGAAAGAGAAAAGACAATGTAAATGAACGTTTAGATCTTGTCCAAATTTGCAGGCATCCAGAACTGGAACTGTTTGAGAATATCAGAACAGAAAAGTTACTGAAACCAAAAGTATCTTATACACTATCTAAAGAAAACCGTTTATTATTTTTTCAGTGGATTGCAGATTTGAGACTTCCAGATGGTTGTGCATCCAATTTGGGTAGATGTGTAAAAAATGGTCATATTACTGGATTAAAAAGTCATGATTGTCATGTTATAATGGAAAGACTTCTACCCATTGGATTAAGAGGTCTGTTGAATTCTGTGATTTGGGATTCCATAACAGACATGTCATATTTTTTTCGGAACATTTGTGCAGCTACAATAGATTATGATGCTCTATGAAAACTTGAAGAATATGTTGCTGTAATTATATGTAAACTGGAAAAAATATTTCCGCCGTCTTTCTTCGACTCAATGGAACATTTGATATTACATTTTCCATATGAAGCCAAACGTGGAGGTCTCATACAGTTTCGATGGATGTACCCATTCGAAAGATGCATGAAAAAATTGAAAATAAAAGTACGTAACAAAGCATCTATTGAAGGATCTATTGCAGAAGCTTATTTGCAAGAGGAAATATCTTTTTTCTGCTCCCATTATTTTGAATCTGAGTATCCTTCAAAACACAACCGAATGGGATGGAATGAGAGGAATATTGATGAAATTGACAATCAATTATCTGTTTTCAACCAGCCAGAGCTTGGTTTTGGTGGAGTTCATGAACGCTGGCTTTCAGATGATGAACATCACAGAGCTCATACGTATGTTCTGCTCAACTGTGAAGAGATGAAATCAGTTGTACTGTAAGTGTTTATATCACTTATTCTATCATTTATGTTATAGTAAATAACTTTGTTTTTTATTGGTTGTATGATAATCATATCAAGAAACAAATTCCACAAATTACAGCAGCTGCTCTTGAAGAACACCGACAGAAAAATTTCTCTCATTGGTTTCAAAAACTGGTAACATAAATTCTTTATATTTTAGCAACTCATTAAATGTATAGTTTACTATATTGATAATTATTTAACAAATTTTCAGATGTCTTGAAATGCTGATAAAATTGACAAATGGTTGTGTATATTGTGTAACCCACCTTCCAAACTTTTTAAAACATATAATTCATATGTGGTGAATGGATTTCGATTTCATACACATGCATATGGGGAATCAAAAAAAACAATGAACAGTGGAGTTAGCTTGAGAGGATCTCATTATCAAGAAAATGAAGTTGACTTTTATGGCATTCTTGATGAAATCATTGAACTCTGTTATCTTGGACAACATTACATAACAATGTTCAAATGTCGGTGGTCAGATACAGAGAGAGGCGTGTGTGTTCATTCGACTCATGGAATCATCGATATTAAATGTAAAAGTGTTCTCGCAGTAAATGAACCATTCTTATTGGCTCAACAGGCACATAAATTTTATTACGCAAAGTACTTTGCTACGTCAAAATACTTGACTAATTGGTGGAGTATAATAAAAATCAAAATTTGAGACAATCAGTTTAGTCAAAGTTAATGTGCTTTCACTGATGTGCAAGGAATTGAAGTTTTTCAAGAGATTACTCAAAATCAATCTTTTTTACAAAGAGACATGAGTATAGATGACGACACCCCACATTTAAGAGTTCGTGATGACGATGATGTTAATGATGTCACATATGAATTTGAAATGGTAAGAGATGAAGCAACTGGAACTCGAATGGATATCGATGATGTTGAGGAGGAATATGAAGATGACATTGACATATATGAAGATGATGATGAAGATTAACACTGATAGAATTACATGGTAGTTATATATAATCATAACTAATGTATATGTATATATAATAGTAATTATCAATTATTTTCTAACAAAATTAACATTTTCAGTTTCAGATAGACGACGACGCATTGTGTGAGTTGGCGGATGCTAACTTTTCTTTCAATGTAGATGAGTTGCTGGAAGATGACCCTCAGCCTACAGGAGCTTCAGGGAGACCACGGAGGGGGCGCAGTCTTGCACGATTGATGATTCCTGACCCCGTCCCCGAGTGACGTCCACATCTTGGGTTTGATCCACGCACACGGAGGTGTGATAACCTGTGTGATAAAATATGGATTTGACTAAAATTTCATTAATCTATTCACATAATAAATGTTTATTATTTTTACAGTTTTCTGCATATAGCAGTCAGACAGGGCAGCGCTATTTTGCACAACTATTTCTCTAAGCCTTGGACCACATGGTAGCAGATTCCCATTGATGTGCAGCAGGTCATGTTCGTCCATTGGTTGGTATGTACGTAAATAAATAATTTTTCTTTTGAAAATTATTTCATTTCTAACTTGATATTTTGATTTATTTATAGGGTTTACGGTATCCGATCAAGGATACCATGCATGGCGCCATCCACGATGCATGGGAGGTGGTCATGCGTGATCTCTTTCGTCAGTTTTTGCACAACTTGAGGAGAGCGGCCGTGACGAAAGTAGATTTATCCATTTTTTATGACTCCTGTACAGCGCACTGACCATAGTACATTTTATCCCAAGTATGGGATGGATTATGTGCGCACTGGTTAAGTGATGTCTTTCAGAGGAGATCATCGGTGGGGAGGCAGAATCGGGGTAGACAGGAGGTGACTCATCGAGCTGGGAGTCGTAATTTCAGTACTCATAGATAGCATCTGGTATGTACATTATTTATAAATATTTTATATAAATATAAATATTAATAGTTTATTTTTTATTCTTATAGGCTGTCGAGCACCCCGATATTACTGAGTACGACGTATATCGGAGGATGTATAGTGATCATGCTACTAGGGAGCTCAGAAGTGATCGTCAGTGTCACATTGTGGTCAGTATTATTTGTTTTTAAGTTTAAAAATTAACTAAATATAATATATTCACAATTTTAATTTTAAAATGCAACTACATGAGTCATATGAGGCCGCAGCATCAAAGACCCAGCCTGAGTGTCAGACAGCGTCATCAGATCAGACCAGTGGTCGTTAGTTTGATGAGGCAGCATAGATGCAGGCCAGCCAGTATGCCTTCGAGAAGGGCCGGGTAGTTGGTATCAGCTCTCGACTGACTCCCGGAGATTATTATGGAAGTGCTGCTATGTTCCCGTCCAGCTCGAGAGGAGCTCGTACATCTTCTTCTGCTACACAGTATGAGGATCAGTTGCGATCTCAGACTCCACTGATAGAGAGTCTCCGACAGGAGCAGGAGGAGATGCATTAGCAGCAGCATCATGAGGAGGAGCGTCAACGCCAGCAGCAGCTGTACGAGGAGCAGATGAGTCGGTGGCAGCAGCAGCAGGAGCAGATGGAGTACATGCACCGACTCACTCGTGCTTTAGGGATGGAGTTTCTTGCACCAGCATCTGCAGATCCCCCCTCCCCCCTCCTTCAGATTAGAGTTTGTTTTTATGTTATAAATTTTGTTAAATCAAAATATGATTTTTTTTCTATTCGTAGTTTTTGTCTCATTATAAAATATAAATAATATTATATTTTGAAATAACAATATTAATATGAATAATAATATTATTTATATTTTATAATATTAAATTATATATATACATTAAAATTTTATAATATTATAATTTAATTATATTTTTTATAATATTTGAATTATTTTAATATTTGAATGTATTATAATTTTATTATTATTATATTTTTTAAAATAACTTATTAATATTTATTTTATTTATGAATTATAATTGTAATATTGTTATATTAATTAAAATCATTTATTAATATTTTATTATTTTTTATTTATGAATTATAAATCAATTATTATTATATTAATTAAAATAATTTATTAATAATTTATTATTTTTATTTGTGAATTATAATTCTATTATTATATTAATTAAAATCATTTATTAATATTTTTTTATTTTTTTATTTTTGAATTATAATTGGATTATTATTATATTAATTAAAATAATTTATTACTAATTTATTTTTTTTATTTTTTTATATTATTTGTGACGAGTACTATGCCCGTCGCAAATAGTATTATTATATTAAATAAAATAATTTAGTAATATTTTTTTAAAAGTTTTTTAAATATAACGACTTGTATTTGCGACGGGATATATTTTCGTCGCAAATACTACTTTTAGCGATGGGCTCGTCGCAAATAATTCTTGTTGCGACACTGTTTTCCGCAACGGGCTATTTGGGACGAACCCCCATCGCAAAAGCACATTAGCGACGGGATCCTGACGCAAATGCCCTGTCGCAAATGTCCTTATTTTCAGTAGTGGATTCATTAGAATCTCTAATTGGGCATGACACAATTTTCATTACTTAGGACACCTGCGAATCACTTGTTGGGATGGATGAGACCCTTTGGTTCTTATTGTGTTTCTAATCTATTATCATGACATATTTGGGGTGGACACTTAGTACAACTAGCATCAATCATATATGATAGATGTATGGGTGAATAACTAATGGTGGTACCTTTTTTTCAAAAAAAATCCATCAGGTTCTATGTGCTAGATATATCCTAGTAATTTATATATCTTCTCACCAGAGTGTTAGTATGGGACATATGAGTAGTCCATTCTAATAATTTTTCTATATAGAACATGATGCTACACATGAATTCATAATCTGGGGTTTATATTGATAACATAAAATCAGATGGTGCTTTATATCTTTGTAGGGATTATGATAGGTGTGGGTGGACAGTTGGAGCATCCATCGGGTGGATAACCCTCCTGGTAGCATAATGGATCCAAGGAATGAGTCCTCTATTTATTTTTTGAATTACGTAACACTATCATAGTGATAGTACATGGGTCCTCCATTCATAGATTTGGTAACCCTCTCAGTTGATGCACACAATGCACATTGAGGCATAGATCATTCATTGCAGCCAGTAACCCTCTTGCATAACAATGTATTTAGTGTTTAATGAGTCCATTATTACTTCTACTATTAAGGGAGGATGTATAAGTGATTGATGTGTGATAGTATGGGTGAAATTTAGGACATGAAAATGTGTGGTGGAAACTACCAATTCAAACACATGCCTAAATGGAATGATGTATACCACACTCGAGAAATAAAAACATAAAAAGAAATATCAGAAATCAATAAAATGCATAAAAATAAACATGAGAAATCAAGGAAATTTTAGGACATGAAAATGTGTGGTGTCAACTATGTGCCACAAATGTTACATATACAAACCAACTATTCCAATATTTGTTCAACACATCAACAATAAAACTACCCAGGGTCTGATGATGCATCGTCACCCTCTCTACCTTCATCTCCACTTTCTGTTGTCACCTGTAAGAACCTTATATTGAAAATTAAATACGGTTACATATTTATATTAAAAATTAAAACCAATGAAAGTTATAAAACTAAATGAATTTGATTCTTTGTGATTTACCTGCATACCACCAGTTGATACACTACCACCAGGGGCATATCCGCTCATCTGCTGATGTATTTCAGTCAACTTTTTCTGCAAAGCATATATATGATCCCACTACTGGTGAATTATGTTTCATAAAGAAACAATATCTTTATTAGAATCTCCAGGTATGGGCTGAGTAAAGTCAGTAGTAGATGCAGCTTCCATCCCCAATGGCCTGCTAAAAACATCAGATGGTACGGGTCCCAAACCCATCCCACACACTCTCCCAGGATGCTCCTTCCCGAGGAATTTAGCAACTGGGTCGTCCTGGGAGACTGAGTAGGACTGCGCAGGATTGACATCCCATAGTTCTTTAATTTTTACCTATAAATCAAATATCATTACATAATAACACAGTAAAAACTGATAATAAGTTATTATGATAAAAAATTGACTTCATACCCCAACTTCTTTAGTAGGCTCATTAACAAAGCTTCCATCTGATTTCTTGTGAACATCCAACCACAGTTTAGTTCTGAATGCTTCATGCCCTAAACTATGGGACTGCATTAAGAAAAGATAAATCAACAATTCAATATATTAAACAGATAATATTGTCTTATAAATATTTATACTAATTAAAAGATTACCAATTTCGTTCGGCTTCTAGAAAAACTTTTTGAGCCCGCAGTGTGCGAGATGACTTGCTTAGCCTGGTTTAATGCATTCTGTCTTGAGAGATCCTAAAATAAATAAAATTTAATTTAATACTAATTTATTGAATGTCATGTCATTTTCATATACAAGTATAAATGTAAAATGAGGATAAAATAATAATATAAAATTCAATACCATCCGCTTCTGATCACGATGTCTATCAACAAACACTTTCCATTGTTCTTTTGGTACCCCACTGGGTAGCTTCTCATACATTTGTTGCGAGGTCAACGTACTATCGTTGACATCACACCACAATCTCCATTTTAAATCTTTCCACTTCTTATCTAGATTTTTCAACTTCCACTTATGTGCTATCACATCAGCAATGGTAAAGTGGAAGAACATCTATAAACAGAAATTCATTTTGAACATATTAGTAACATGAAATTAAATTAAACCATAATGTAATAAATTTACCTTTATTTGATAACCATAAACTTATTTTTTCCATCTTGGAGGCATATTTATCCAATCGTCATATGAAATGGGAAGGTAAATGGGCTCCTCTGCCAGCTGTCCTAAAATTTGGCCAAGTAACCTTGCGGTGTCAGCCGTAGGCACCCCATAAGAATCAAATGGCATGACTATCTTCTCGCCAGTCATATTCTAAACATCTGAACTTTTTATGTTTTTCTCCACAATTGCATTTTTTTCATCTTCAATGAGAAAACAATTAGTATAAACAAAATGTTACAAATTTATTTAATTAAAATTTGTACCTATGACAGTGACACTCCAGTATGCCAGGGATGAACTGGAAGGGGAGTGTCGCTACCCCACTGCTGAGGCTCCTGAAGGGGGATTTGATGAATCACCCTCTAATGGAACATCCACATATGGTGTGAGAGATGTTGTAGGGGGAGATGGTGTAGGGTTTTCGACAGATGGTGCCTCAGATGTCGTGGGGAGGGAGCCCGATGGATCGCCATATGTCACAGAACTAGATGAAATAGTGTACCACTTCCTCCATGGCATTCCTGTCATTTAATCAAATAAAATTAAGTTCAGAATATATATTTCAAAAAATTTATGCAGAAAAAAAATTAAAAATGATAATAGATGCCAAGTACTAACAGACAAAATATATATAACAATGATAATGAATGACTGCAGAAATGAAACAAGTGGTTGCTGAATAAATAAATAATTGTGCATACAATAATTTTCCCCATAAGTCATGTCTATTTCCTTCTCCATTTCTTCATCCAATTCATTCATCCTTTCTAGACTAATATTTTCAATACCATGATGGATAAATAATCCTACTTCCTGTTGCTGATTAACTTCAATTTCAGAGGTCAAATTTTCCACTTCATCACCCTTATCATACAAATATCTTTATATTACGTTAGCAACTACACTCCACCCTTCATCGGCAACATCATTCACATAATATACCATCTTTTCATGAGATGCTAAGATATATGGATCATGAAGTTCACGATCACCAACATCCATCAAGCGAGAGAAGTTTACAGAAGTAAATTGTGAGGAATCTCTTTTAACACCTCTGATAAAATTGACCCATTTTCATTTGAATAAATCAACCGAAAAATTTCTATGGTAGTTTAATTCAATAATATCATGCATCTTTCCATAGTATTCCACTTCAAAAAATGTAAATATACCACTATTCTATGTTTTCAAACCCACTTCTCGATCGACTTCACGAAATCTAATGCCGTTCACATTATAAGTGTCAAACTTTCTAAATTGTTTTAGAGGACCTCTAGCAAGAAACTTCAAATCTTCTGACACCTCTGCTCCAGTATCAGTATTCATGATCTAAAAAAAGAAAATTTACTTTATTAGATTTAAAAATTGTATGTTTCAAACTAATATTCGTATTTATTTCAATATTTATGAACATACATGTCGTGCAAACCATTCTACAAGATCATTATTAACAGCTTTTGGTATATCTTTCTCATTTCATGTTCGGCCTCTCATTCGTCTCTTTGTTTGTATCCTTAACTCTTCAATAAATAGATCTACAATTTCACTATTCATCAGCACATATCTATGTGCCTGTAATAATTCCAATTCAGTCAATGTCACATTTGAGGTCCTCCCAACTGATCGGACAATAGTAAGAAATATTTTTGATTTCTGATGTATTTGAGATTGATTCGATGTGTTGTCAACACATCCAACTCGATTAAATCTTGTCTCAATATCATCCAAGTATCGAGAACAAAAGTTCAGACACTCCTCAGCCAAATATCCTTCAGCAATAGAGCCTTTTGGTTGAGATTTATTTCTCACGTATGATTTCGAATTCCCAAGATATCTGTGAAATAAAATAAACATAATTATGCATTTAATTAAGAACCAAAAATTGTTTACTTAACTAGAAAACATATAAATAAAGTAACTCTCAATTGGATACATCCATCAATAATGAATGAGGCCTCCTAATTTAGCATCATCAACCAAATGCACAGTTAAATGCATCATTACAGTAAAAAACAACGGAGGAAAGATCATATCCATTGCACAAAGGGTCAATACAAACCTCTCCTGGAGGTTGTCAAGCTGAAATGGATATAGAAATTTCTCTCATATTTGTCTGAAAAATGTGCAGAACTGGATTACAATAGAAATAATTTTTTCAGGTAATAATGTACGCAATGCCAATGGTAGTAACTGCTGTAACAAAATATGTGAGTCGTGACTTTTCAATCCATGTAACTTACTATTCTTCAAGTCAACACACCTAGATATGTTACTTTAATACCAATCAGATGCCTTAACATTCTTTAACATTTGAAGGAATGTATCTTTATTCCTATTTTTCATTTCAAAAATTGACGGAGGAAACTTTTCATTCTCATCTAGACAGAGATCGCGTTTTATGTTCATTTATTATAAGTCTTCGCGAGCATTGAGATGATCCTTAAACTTTTCATGCTCATTAAGCAATGTGAATATCAAATTATCACAGAAATTCTTCTCAATATGCATCACATCATGATTATGCGGCAAAAAATTAAATTCTCAATACGAAAGTTTGAAGAATATACTTTTTTTCTTCCATTGTTGCGTTTCGGTTTCACATGACGATGCACTTTGGACCCATTTTCCACTCTCATTAAAATGATGAACCTTCTCAAATTCTGTTTCAACATTTTCAAGCTGGGTCAATATTTCAGAAAAAGTTAACAACTTTGGAGGTGGTCTACGATCAATGGAACCCTTAAATTTTGATCTGTTCAGCCGAAATCTATGAGATGCATCGAGAAATCTTCAATGACACAAGAAGCACCATTTTCTACTGTGAGGTATCCATTTGGGCTAAAAATAAAAGTTACAAACGGGATAATCCAAACCCGTGTAAGTGTTCTAACCAGATAAATTCCCAAGCCCGGGGAAGTCACTAATGGTCCACATTAAAGCAGCATGCATTTTGAACATTGTTTTAGAAGAAGCATCAAATGTCTCAACACCATTTCTCCATAACTCCTGCAATTCGTCAACCCAAGGCTGCAAGTATACAAAAATATCATTTCCTATCATTTGTTTTCCAGGAATAATCATTGAAAGGATAAAATATTTTTGTTTCACACACATCCAAGGAGGTAGATTATAAGGGATCAAAACAACTGGCCAAATGCTATAACTGGTACTCAAAGTCCCAAATGGGTTGAATCCATCGGTAACCAATCCCAATCGAACAATCCTAGGATCAGTTGAGAAATCGATATGTAATGAATCAAATATCTTCCACAATTTAGAATCTCGTGGATGTCTCATTAACTCATCATTGTTATTATCTACAGAATTCCACTTCATGTATTCAGCAGTTTTCGATGACATGAATAATCTTTGCAATCGAGGCTTCAAAGGAATGTAACACAAAACCTTTGCAGGTGTGTTCCTTTTCTTCTTCTCCATGAAATTATGTTCATTTAGACTTCCAACATCACCCTTTTCCTTCCATCTAGAAGAAGAACATTTCTTGAAATTCTGTCTACTTGAATCCTCTCCCCAATAAAGCATACAATCATTAGGGCACACATGTATTTTTGTGTAATTCAGACCAATCTTGTTAACAACTTTTTTCATATCGTAAAAATATTATGGGATTTTTTCTTCAGGAAATGCATCCCAAATCAATTCCAATATCATGGACATTGCCTTATTTTTAATTCCACATAGACATTTGATATGGTACAACTTCAGCAGAAATAGAAGATTTGAATATTTCAAACACCCACTATACAAATCTTGATTTCCATCTTCAACTAAATCATGAAACACATTTTCCTTAGTGAAGTTTTCTCTAACATTTGGCTCCACAAAATCAAGAGGAGGATCCAATAATATGTTCCAATCTTGATCTGCCTGTGTTATAGTCTCAAAAACATCACTTGTCACGTTGCAATTTGTAGCACCCTCTTCTGATTGTTCTGATATGTTTTGATGTTGATATTGGTGTCTTGTAGTGCCGAATGCATCATTTATGAGGTTTTACATTTCATTTTCCATTATCGACGAACATGGGACCTCATTCTGCAGATTAACATCAGTTTTCAATCTTTCTATAACATTCGATTCTCCATGCCAAATCCAACAAAAATATTGAAAAGGGAATTTATTTAGTATTAAATGTTCATAAACCACATCTCTCTTCAACCATGTTCTAAATTTATATTTAGTACATGGAAAATTTCTTCTCCCTTCAATGGATTGATTAGAAATTTCAAAATCTAAAAACTCATTCAAACCCTTAACATACTGAGGTGTGTTCCTCGGTAATGTGATCCAACTTTTATCCATGTATATCACAATTTTCCTACACAATAATAAAAATAACTAAAACACATAGTTACTACTAAATATAGAAAGAGATTCATATATACGATAGTGTAACATTACAGAAACATAATATAATAAAGATGACCCACTGAGTTAGATATGAACCCTCTATTGTTTGTGATAGGGGAAGTTTCTTTGGTAAAGAGAAATAGTGTGCTAACAACGTGGCAGCTACATTACCATGAAAACCAAAGTATATTGTTAATTTGGAATAACCCCAACCTAAGTTCTCTATAGAGTCTTCATATAAAACTCTAATATCAAATAAATCTATTATAAATAATGTTTAGGGAAAACCTTATGATGCTTACAAAACTCAGCACATTGTTAATTTGGAGTGGCAAGAACCACGTTAGGTATAGTCTTGAGGCATGATAAGTGGTGGTGTTCATGGAAATGCATGATGAAATATTTAATCAATAAATATCAATGAACATTATATACCATCAAAATAAGAAAATTATTAGAGGGGGTAACACGTATGAGAGGAATCACCTTCATAATTTCCTAGGTATAAAAATAGAACCACCAATCAACTTAGAATAAATATATTTATATATATAAAATAAAATAAATAAAAAATTTCATACAAATTAAAATGTATATAATAATGAATATAATGCATCAAGAACAATGAACAAAGACCTCTTAAGATCTAATCTATCTTCACAAATAGTAGAATATAAAATCTCTATCGATTTGTCCAGAAAAACAACTCAAGAACACTATAGAGGTGGTGAACACTTGGGACTACTCAGTAGGAATATATTTCTAAGTAGTTCTATATCCATGTAAGATATATGTGCTAGAATAGACATATGTGAAACAACTAAGCAATACTAGAATATGGGTTATGCTAAAAAGAAATGTAACACATTATATATTTTCTATCTTTAACCACATCACCTATAAAGGTATTATCATAATAAACAAATGGATTATCAAAAGAAAGTAAGCAATGGGGATTTTTATTTCCATGTAATTATAATAATAATGTATAGATTCCATATTTATAACATCATCATCGAATAATCATGCCACTTCACAAAAATTTCCATAATATGGAAACCATCAATATTTTCAACAAAACAGAAAACCCAACTCTTAACATGTGTCAATCATCACTTTCACATCATCATATTAGCTAGAAAATAGGTAATCCCAACTCTCAACCTATGTCAATCATCGCATCATCATCACATCAACATAACAAGAAAGTACAGCTCTCAACCAGTGTTAACCATCCCAGCATCCACTAAATTTCCACATCATTACCTCAATAACACATGTTATAACCTCGAGACATCACAACCAAAAACATGACATAGCCTTAAATCCATCACAACCTTGGTAAATGTGTACATGTTATACCTTAATCCATTATAACCCATAATATAAGCATGTATTGTAACCATGAGCCATCACAACCAATGAGTATAGTATCAAACAACCACAAACAACCAAGTAGATAGAAAAAAAATCACTTAATAATAAAAACTAACAAACACATATAAAAAATCACATTCAATAAGTAGAAAAACAAATAATCATAAACGAAAACATCTGCATACAATACAATAAATAAAACATTACAATTTATTATAAGAAACAATAATAATAAAGAAATAACTAATATCAAAACAACAAAAAAATTATAAATCAAACCCTAGGGTTAATATAGGTCTCCAGAGAATCAGGTTCATAGGGTCGTCGGGGTCGTGGGGGTCGGGGTCGCCGAGGTCTCGGGGTCGCCGGGGTCGTGGGGTCGTTGGGGTCACGGGGGTCCGGGGTCTCGGGGGAAGCGGGGGGCCAGGGGAATCACAGTCACCGATTGAGAAAGAGGAGGGTCAGGGTGGGGGGGAAGGGTCGGGGCTGTTAAAAAAAAAATTCGCGGCGGTTTATTATAAACCACTGTGAAACCTTTTTTAAAAATGGGTTAGCGGTGGTTCTAGGAACCATCGCTACAAACCTGCCACTAAACGACGATTTTGTTGTAGTGTATTGACATCATTAGTATTGGGGTACGTGTATAAGATGGTATGTAGCTAGTTTTTCATGAGGTGTTCCACTACTCTTTATGTGAAGGTAGAAAACTTGTGGTGATCCATACTCTTAAGAAGCTACCCATTCCTAATGGGAAATTAAATTACATCATCATGGATTTTGTGGCTGGTTTTCTGATGTCACCTCAAGGTAATGATATGATATGGGTTTTCTTGAAAAGATCACAAATGTTTCACACTTACTACCGATAAAGGAAAACTTCAGTGTGGATGAGCATGTAAGGTAGTATATCCATGAGATTGTGAAACATAAATGGGTCCCAAATATTATCATTTCACATTGGGATTTCTGGATCACTTCATTTTTATAGAAATTTTTACAAAGGTTTTAGGGTATACAAGTGTTTCTGATCTTGGCAAACCACCCCCAAATAAATGTCCATTTAGAGCGCATGATTGAGGTGCTTGAGGACATACTATGGGAATGCATTCTAGATTACAAGGGCTCTTGGGATAATTATATACCCATAGTTGAATTAGCCTACAATAATATATTTTCAGATAATCTTCATATGTAACCATATGATGCTTTATATGAAAGTTCGATCACCTCTGTGCTGGTTTGAGGTAGTAAAGGCAGCTTTTCTTGGACCATGACTTATTCATGAAACCATAGAGCATGTGCGGTTAATTTGGAGGCAGATGCATACTACATAGTTTCATCAAAAATATTATGTTGATTCTTATAGATGACCTCTAGAGTTCATGGTTGGGGGTCATTTTTTTCTTATGAGTTTCACTGATGATGGTACATAAGAGTATCAGTAGATAGTGTATGATTTCACCGTAGTTCGTTGGGTCATTCAAGATTATAGAGAGAGTCATGTTGGTATCCAATAAATTGCAGTTACCTTAGACATATTGATCAATTCATGACGTTTTCCATGTTTCTTATCTCAAATGTTACTATTCAGACCCATCACTTGCCATTTATCTTGAGCAGCATGAGATACAGGTATATATGTCCTTTGAGGAGCATTCTATTCGTATTGTGGATTGTATTATAAAGGTACTCTAAGGCCAGTATATTCCTTTTGTGTGGGAGTTATCATAGCACAACCATGTATAGGATGAGTCTATGGAGTGGGAGGATGGTGTATGGTCCCAGTTCCAAGAGGTGTTCTCAGATCATTCTTTGTGACCCTTGAAAGGGCAATTTGGGGACCAATTTCATTAAGGGGTAGTTTGTAAGAATCGGGATTTTCTTTGAGGTATGGGTCCCTTACATTATATCAATTCTCACTACAATTTTTAAAATATGGATTAATGGGAATACCCTTTGAGGTCATTGGGGTTTTAGGGGTGTCTGGGGCAGTTTAGGATCCTGGAACCCATGCTTTTGTGTGAAAATGGCCTGGTGCATGGTTTATTTAAACCGTGAGAGGTAGGACACACATTTTAATAAACTGTGTGAGGATTGGTTTGAGAGTAGAAATAGGCCATGATGTTATAGAAATTTTTTTGACTTAGGTAACATTAATGTTAATCTAGCTCAACAATCTTGATAGTGGGTTTTGGCACTGTTTTCACTTAGTTAGTCAAATCATGGGAAAAGCATTTGTGAGTTCCCCTTACCTACATAAAATCGTGAATGGTTTGTGTATGGTATAGAAAACTGAGTTCCAAAACTATTTGACCCCATAAATTTTGGAAATTATAATAATTTTAAATTAATTTAAAATCCTTTTATTAACCCAAAATGAATCTTCTTCCTCTTGCACAATAACTCAATGGTTTTGAGTTTCTCATTTTAGCATATTCTTGTATTTGAGGAATATTTTCCATATACGATCTAAATGAAATTCCATTCATCTCATTGGATCTATAATGTTAGTACCTCAATTCATTTTTAACCATTCTCGGTTCTTCTAGATATCATTTGCGCTATTTTGGTGCAAGACGATTTTTCTTATTATTGGGATCTTCACCAATTCTTCTTATTTATCTTGATCTAACCCAAATAAATAGATAATACTAAAGGAGCTACCAACCACAATCCTAATGTATGTGGTCTCATTACTTTCTATTTTAGTCAATCTATTTATATAGGTCATCATGCCATATGCCCAATTTCTGGGTGTCTCCATTAATTGAAATTGAGTCTTCTAGTTTCAAGTCATGGCCTATGTCTTTAAAGAAGCTCATTAAATTTATTATGTAGGTGATGAATATTGAATTAAATGCAACCACCCATTGTGGGTGTATTTTTATATTGATAGACCTCTATGAATGGATTTGACATAGATACCTATGGGTTTTCCCTTTTCCCTTGGTCATGGGATATTGTTATATAATAGATAACGGTAATTGAATTTTTAATTGATTAATTGATAAGTGAATTGAATATTAACATCAATTTTATTGAATTGCTTAATGGTAAGGGATGGTTTTTGACCTTGAGCCTTTTCCCTTGTTATGTCATTTCATTATTGGGAATGAATTTCCCTTTGTATTTCTATGACCATGTGAGATAGATTATATTATTCTATATAATAGTTTATCTAATATGGATATAATTATTAAAAATATATTCCCATGTTTGTTAAATGATATATTTTCTATGTAATATATTTTTTATGTGCGTGATTCCTTATATACTGAGATGACCATGTTAGTAATTTAATAGAAATATTTCTATGCTTTTTCAATGTCGGAGTCCCCATTAAATGAGTTTGAATAGAATGTTTTTAGTTTCACCCATGACACGATAATTTAAATTATTAAATGATATTAAGAGGTAATGGATCTTTATTGATACATATATTTAAATGATAATTGCATGGACGGTTTCAATTGGCTTGTACCTTTCTTCTCCATGAGTGATACTTGGACTCCTTTGAGGACTTCCAGGAAGGGACTCGTAGGCTTAACTGTTAAATGACGAGTGATACATAGATTCATATGAGAATTCCATGTATAGACTCAAAAGGCATTGATTATATATTCCATGGGTGATACTTTGGCTCCTTTAGAGGACCTCCAAGGTTGTAATCAATTTGCAATAACATTATACAACACTTATATTGATACATGGGTTCTTGAGAGGTTCTCCATAGATGGTTGTGTAGGGAATTGGTTTATATTATACAGAGAGTGATACTTGGATTCGAACAAATAATTGAATAGGATGGGCTCAGGTTCAAAATTTTATAAAGAATGAAATGACTTGTATGATGGGTACACCAATCCAAACCACAAGATTGGATTCTGTTTCTACTAACACATTCAGGATGGCCTATTTAGGCATCCTTGGTAACATTTTTTTACAGGGAATTCGTTGATTTATGTCATGTTCCATGATGTTTGGTTTAAATAAACTGTTTAGTTAAATTATCATGTTATAAATTTCATAGGCCACGTTGATAAATTAGATACATCCCTTCCAATTGAAAGTGATTCAATGAATTTATTATAAATGAGTACCCTAGCTTATTGGGTGTTCACTTTTGAGTAAATCCTTTACATTTTGATTTTCCTCATGCACTGTTTGTTGTATATATTCATTGAATGATTGGAACTTTTCCTTTAGTGGTTTCCTACTAGTGTTATATATGAAAACCTATTTGGGCCACCATTGGGTACCCAAAAAGACTATTTGAGTGCAGGTATTAATAAAAAAATTCCCCACATGTACTTGATTGATGCCATGGATCAGGGGAGCATGGTAACAATCTAAGGCATGTGATAATATTGGGGAACTTTTGGCATTGATTTAATTTTGTTATATGTGTTGTGAATATTTAGTATCTACCATTTTTTTCTTCTTTTTTAGAGACATATGACATGTATAATCACTGTTTATATGAGTTGACCTCTGGAATAGTTGATATTCATCAGTCTTATAATGTTTAATTATGGCCTAGTTATTATACTACTTCTTCTACTTATACATTATTAATTGTGATGTATTACACTCTGGTAATGAGGTCATAGTCTCCGCACTAAAACACTTAGTCCCTCACTACTAGTTGGTGGCCTATGGAGTTTGGGGATATGTGCATGAGGTCATGTGACCCTCCATGGTTGAGGCACTGTTGAGTGGCGTCAGGGCCCGAGACATTACATGGATAATGTACAAACCCATTATTTCAAAATCACAAGCACCAATTACTATAATTAGTCACAATAGTAAACAATATTTATAGTCTTGATCCAAAATAATAACCTAATAAATAAAATAATCAAAAGCACCCCTATGTTATCCCTATAAATACAACCCCACAATACCTCTTCTACTCACACCATCTAAGATTGAGATCAATCTAATATTATGCCCAATTCATCTCCCAAGCCACTTCCCCACGTTCCATTCATTTTGGTCTCACAAAAAGATAATTTTCAAGTGACCTAAGGAGGTTCTCAAGGGGACGATAATCAAGAGGTAAAATCCCCCCTTCTCTTTTAAGTTCTTTATTACTTCTACCTCATATTTTACTACACTATACAAAGTGACATGATAACTCAATTATTATATATATATATATATATATATTTATATTGTAATTTTATTATTTTAATTTCATATCCTTTATAAAACCTCTTCTCTTATCTTTTTATCTTAAAAATGGAAAACATCATATGTTATGTGTCGATTCACCACCTTCATGGATGCCGGTTTTTTGTTATCACCTTCTAGGATACTAATAAAATTATTATAATCATTAAATAATATTATAAAATGTATAATATAACTTTTTCATGTTTTTTCACAAATATATATATATATATATATAACTAATTAATAAAACCAAAATATTTACTGATGATCAAAAATCTGCCAAAATAAACAAGTCATTTTTTATTAAAATTTCACATAATGAAACATTATCATATCAGAAAAAAATGATTTCTGTGTATATTTAAATTTTTTTAATTGAATTAATATAATTTTATTCCACTTTAAGAGTTTTTCTTACATTTTATAAGTACATTCCATATTATGCACAATTAAACCGACCATGAAATCAATGAAATGAATGATACTAGAATAAAAAAATTAAACCTTATATCTCATAAAATGTATATATATTAAATTAATAAAATTATAAAAAAAATAAAATATATGTGTTGGAGGACATGAATTCATTAATTAATGGATAAAATTTGATTTTATAGGATATTAAGTGCAAGTACAAAACACTTTCAAACATAAGGAAATGGATCTCTATGAACCTTCAAATTACCTTTGGGTTACGCTTTCACTTTATTTAAACAAATTTAGTTCATTACTATTCTAATATATTTCCTTTAAATAATATTTATATGTTCCATAATTACGGTTCCCAATCAATTCATTATTCTTTTTATGGGGAAATACATGTTTTTAAAGTTTTTATTCTCAAATTCCTCCTGATAAGAAAACCCAATTAAATGGTACTTCCCAATTTCTTACTCAATTTCAAGAACACCCCATAGTCTATTTTAATACCCCATTATTTTTATAAAATCACTCATTTTTTCCTAAAAAACAATTTTAGTTTAATTTTGGTTTATTCTTTTTTCCACTTAAATGTATCTTTGATATTTTCCCTTAAACTCCACTAATGTTACAAATTTCTAATGTTTCGTAAACACTTTTTTACATGTTTTCAATTCATTTAGAAATAAATTTTCATGATATGGTCCTATTCTACATTACGAATTCCCATGTATGATTTAATTCCATCCCTTCATGGGAACCATTGTGATACTCCAATTGGTTATGCCTTATGACAAGCTTATAATACCCATTTCCTTCCATGTGTAACCTTTATGATTATTAATTATGTTTGATTCTTCATGTGGAACACATATTCATGAACATGTTATGATGGGTGAAATCAGATAACACTCCAATTCATTGGGTAATTTTTAGTCTCATGAGACATCATGAATTGGATTTAGGAGTAAACCTAATCCATTATGGAACTTTTTCAACCCTGTGATATAGTATTAAAAGTTAGCCTTGACTCATTTTATTTAATGTTATTTTTTGATTCCATATTTCTATGTTACCACACTCACATGATCCCATGTTAAATATGTTATTATTTCATTTGTTTATTAATGTTCCATTATTAGTTTTTATCTTGTTATTCCTTGTACATCATGTGTTATGCTTTATTCCTATGTTTATTTACTTACTGAATTTTTTAGCTAACCATTCTATCTATGTATTCCCTAATACATCTTATGTATATAAATGAGATCAAATAAAGACTGAACCTCATTATGGATGATTAATCTAATGTTGTTTTATTTTAGTTAAAAGTTTTTAGTTTTGTGAACAAAATCTTATAAACACCGTAGACATTAGAATCCTTGTTTTGTATTTGTTGGATAATAATTCCTAAAATCATATAATAATATATGTAAAATACTAGGGTCTCTATAGTTGGTATAAGAAGAGGGTATTGTAATTTTTGGGTATTATAATTAGAAAAATTTATAAATAACCCTAAGGATAACTCTATCACCATGGATAACCTAGATTGAATCATAGGTAATCACAAGTTAGGATATACATTTCATTTACAGTTTTATCCTACTATGTTCCAAGTTCACTTTTATATACTTATTGGATAATATTTCAAGCCCCCATAATTGTATATTATTCTAATTAGTTAATGGATGGAAATAGGATAACTCATTACAAAAATTAATGTGATGGTAAGTGTGAATATTTCCTTAATGAAATTCCAAATCTGATTTGAATGGGAGCTCAAAACATCATAATAGTGCAATCAAAACTATCTCATCTTATGAATAATAACATGAGTCATGTGGAACTACCTCCTTCTCCTATATAATATCATTTTGTGGTCAGGACATTTATGAGATAAAGGCCTCCAATATTTAGTGCATCTTTTGATCCCCTCATTTCATAACAATGAGTTTACTCTATTAAGAAGATGTTCTATGTTCTATAGTGCTTAAAAGAAGATAATGTTGTTCTGGTGGTCTATCATTTGGATGTGGAAGTTGATCAATGGTGGACAGTAATCATGAAAATGAATTATAGGGAGGAAATTTATTCTATTTATTTGGAAGCATTCAATAAAATATTTTTTTTATAAATATTTTCCTACAACACTTTTTTATAAATCGGTGAGGGAGTTCTTTAGACTAATGAAAGTGGAAGATAATACTATCAGGGCCTATAAAGAAAACTTTAAAAGACTTCCATTATATTCCCCCAGCATTGACATGAAAATTGAAATCAAGTTGGATAGCTTATTTAGTTGACTAAATCCAATTAAATGAAAAAACAATGTCATTTTGAGACTTTATCAACTATAAGGATATTTTCTATAGTGACCATAATGTTGAGATGGATATTGGAGGCTCTGAGTGGTCTCGTGGGCACAGAGATAAAGAAAGAGTATAATGGTGTTTAATATGGGTGGAACAATAGATAAATCATATAATGAAAATAAAACCCAACATCCCATTTGTCAAAAGGGTGGGGAAAAACAAACTAGGAACTGCCTAAAGGGAACCATCAGATGCTTCAAATGTAAAAGAGAGGTTTACTAGGATAATTATTTCCAAAAGGATATATAGAGTCCCAAAAATGCATAAAAAATTAGGGAAGGTTCATTTCAACACTCAGAACATATTGTAGTGTTCCAACTAAAATGAACATGGTAATATGAAAGAAAATTCCCTAATCCAAGGTTTTTTAGAGGCAATCCACAAAAAACCTCTAAGGTAATAATAAAGTTAAGTTCTACCACTAATGCTTAGCTGGATCCCAAAAATGATTTGGTGACAAGTACGCTAGTTATTGTTTAACAAATAGAGAATGTAATATTTGATTCTAGTTCTAAAAATTATTTCATATCCTGGATTTTTAGTAGAACTATTGAAACGCAACCTCAAAATATGATAGTTGAGTTATCCATGAGAAGAGAAAATAACAAAATTATTGCAACCAAATTATATAACTCCTCTTTGGTTAATGTTTTTGGACTAAACCTCCTAGAAAATATTATCTTTCCTACAATAGTTGAGTTTTATTCTATATTGGAAATAGATTATAAATCTTTGTATAAATCCAACAACAACTTTCAAAAAGGTAGATCACTCTTCACATCTCTAGGCATCCTCTAATTCTCCATAAATTTATTTTCGGTGATGAATATACATCATAATTATCATATCAAATGGGATATTAATTCATTATTATAAATTATAACTCGGTCTAATTATTAAGACAAAGGGAAGAATCATGCTTGAGTACATGCCCATTATGATGGACTACAGTAACGTGTTCCCGAAGAAATTTTATGGTCCTATTTTGACCCGTAGGTTGAGTTCTCAATTGAACTTATTCCCAAATCTTGCCTATATCAATAAAACATTATAGAATGGCCACTATTTAGTAGGAATAACTAAAGAACCAGTGATAAGATAATTTGGACAGGGGTTTAGTACTCCCAACTACTTCACCATGGGTTTTGAAAGACCTCTTTTTCAAGAATAATGATAGATTAATGCCCCTCTACATTAATTATCATGATCTAAAAAAAGATCATGATAAAGAACAAGTTTCACCAGCCATGAATAGATGACTTGTTCTATGAACTATGTGGGGAAAATTGTCTATGGTGGACCTTAGTTTGGTATATCACCAGTTAAAAGGTGAGGAAGGAATACATTCCCAAAACTAGAAAACATAGTTATAGCCACGGTTTATAATCGTGTCTCTAGACCCCAAAAATATGGATATATATAATATCTACAATTTAACTGGCTGTGGATCTTATTGAAGTGGATATATGAAAAATTATATAGGGATAGTTTTTGATGCTGGAAATATCCCTACAACCATAGTTACAAAAAGTGGTTATATAATCTTCCATGTATATTAATTTCCATTTTATGTAACTATGGTAGTATAGAAACATCAACAATTCAAAACATGGAACTATATCTAATACCGTGGTTGTAAACTATGGATACATCCCTCTTTTTCCGTAAAAATACTAGAAAATATACTGCCATGATTTAGAACTATGGTTGTATCATTTTATTTCAAGAAAAAAATATCGGTGGTACAAAACCACACCCTACACTACACACTGTAATAAGTTATCCAGGACAGCCTCCAACATCGAAATTCTACTCCATATTAACATTTAAAAACTGAATCTACCCTTATATTCATCTTGAAACTCCAACTACTAGTGAATATCCTTCAATATTCTCTACATGTGCAACATTATACAATCTTCCCCAACTTAGGAGCTCTGTTTTATGCTAAAATCAATATCAAAGTCCTTGAAGATCCAAGATAGTAACCCCTTCATACATTGAAGACCAGTGTAGTGTCAGTCCATCTTTCTTTCTAATTTTTTCATTCTATTGAATCCCACTAAACCATTCATGCCAAATATTTTTGTAAACACCTAAAATGGGAACTACCAATATTTTAGCTCATATAAATCAATAAACATGTTTATCTTGGGACAAATATAGGTCAAAACTCCTATTTTTGGTGCATCCCATATAGTCTAGGACCACAAATAAGCCTTGTTGTCACCATCCTTTTATATCATTTATATTCAATCACTCTAGAAACTAATAATAAAAAAGGACATGAAAGAGAGAGTGTGAATCAATAACAAAACAAAACCCATGAAATAATTATTCCTCTACCCTGAAGATGTATATATAATGGCCTAACCTACTACATAAACAGAATGATGGAGTAGATGATCACTGCAAAATGAATCTTTGGTATCCATAAGGAAAAATTAATCAGAAACGACAACAATAAAAAATTAAAATCACAACCATAGGGTAAACAAATATAAACATATTATAACAATCCTAAACTAAAGCTCCACCATCCTCTTTGCATTTTCATAGATTTATTGAGAGGGATAAATCCAAAATCATATCATAAAATTATCCTCATCAGATATAAATATCGACCAAAGACCTCCCAAAAAGTCCCCTTCACCCAATAAATGTGAACAATTTCTAGGTTTCAGACAGTTTACATCAAACCCACTCAATCAACCAAAAAAAACAAAGTTATTATGACTGACTTTATTAGATGTCACTACATCTACTTATGATATTGATAATGAGAATGAACATAAAATTTCCTATAAAAAACTATATCATTTAAATTAAAATTTTAAAGTGATGAGATGGATTAACATTTGGTTCTATAATGGGGATAAATATTATATTTAATTATTTAATAAGGTAAAATGAAAATTTTCAAAAAATTAAAATAGTATTTGGTAAAACCCTAACTTGGGAAATAGTGGATAAGATAACAATTGGATGGAGCTTTGAAGAATACATAGATGAATAACGCAGGGAAAATTTTACATATATATTTCATTTTTTCCCATGTACTTAAAAAATATAGTAATGGTACAATAAAAACATTAATAACTTTTTATTAACATGTTGAAAGTTTTCAATTTCTGAACCCATTCAATCTAATCCATATATAGGAAATGTTTTAAAATTAAAATATTTTTCTTTTGTGTCCTTCTAGTATAAATGATTCATTATAAAAAATATATATATAATTAATAGACAAGCTTGTATTATTGGTTTCTAGACATGTTTTTATAAGATATAAAATAACAGTGAGACACAACATAATATTGGCCTAGCCAATCCTCTCTTATTGATAAATATATTGGTGATGGATCATGGAAAACCACCCAAGGGAAACATATTTTGTCCCCTTAGTTTTCTATTGGGTTAAAATAATGTAAATCACCATGATAATATCTTTAAAATATCAAAATAATGTTTTATAACAACATGAATAATACAGTAATCCAAATAATATTTTCCATATAAAACCTTATTCTACTACACTAAAAGAATCAAGAGTATCTATTATGTAGGTATCTGGACTGATATATATCTAGTATATGTCATCCTTTCATGGAATACATTTATGATAATCATATAATGTATCACAAACTAATAAACATTGGATAACCCTTAGATACCATTCTCTAATATATAAACCTTATTAAATTGAATGGATTAGCTATCTGAATTTATACATGGGAATCTATCCCATATTCTTCCCTAATATCTATTTAAATTCCATGCCTATTAAAATATACCCATTCCCATCTAATCCTTGGTTATGATAAAGAATATAGCACACACCCATTTTCTATATTACCCATCTTGTTTCAAAAAATTAACATTACATAAATTCTTTAGAATACTTAAACATTATAAAAATAGACACCCAAAGATCATAGTTGGTATAGTGAATTTAGAAACATAGAAACATAAAAACTAGTACATATGTGAGGTACATCATCTTCCACTAGTTTTTTCAGGACTTGAACCCTTCTTAAACATATCAAACATAGTATATATCATCATAAATTATGGGAAAGGAAATATAAAAGGGGTGAGATGAAAAGCATAGTAAGGGTTAACAAGGGAGATATATTAGAATAAATATGATCATAAAGATATGAGAATGTGATCATGAAAGTATAAGATCATACCATGTATATAAAATATCATAACAGAGATTGTGGCATAAATATTTTCATTTCAAAAGACATGAATCATGAATAAATAAATAGAATAAGCCATGAAATCATTACATAGGAATAAAAAATGAAATAGTGGAAACATAAAAGCATATAATATGATTTCCATAATATCCAATGAATCACTTCAAATACCATATTAGTGGACAAATTCATTTAATAAATTGGGTGAACCCCTATTCCATCCATGTATTACTGAACTGAGTGAACCCTCATTCCAACCATATATTACTAAACTGAGTATACCCTAATTCTAGCCAAGTACTACTGAACTGAGTAAACCCTCATTCCATCCCTATAATACTAAACCGAGTAAACCCTCATTCCAACCCTAGATCATTGAACTGAGTAAACCCTCATTCCAGCCCTATATTATGGAACTAATTTCATCCTCATTCCAGCCCTATACAGTTGAACTAAGAAAACCAAAGGTCCATACTTGTATTATTGATCCTAGTAAACCCTCATTTCATCACTGTATTACTGAACAAAGTAAACCCTCATTCCATACATATATTACTAGACAAAGTAAACTTTCATTCTACCTTAATATTACTAAATAGTGTAAACCCTCATTCCATCCCAATCTTACATAACTGAGTAAACCCTCATCCTATCCTTGTCTATCTCATGAGATATAAATATTTTCCAAATGTATTGGAGGGAGATATAACTCCCGCCCATCATATAATGGGATCATACATACATGTGAAACAAGATCATAAATAAACACATCATAACCGATGAAATGAAATGGGTATCATAAACATGTAAATGTATCATAACCCGAGGAATGATACATGTTTCATAATCATTTCATCAAAAAACATAACCCATAAAAGGAAGCAGGTTTCAAAAAAGAGTATAACCCGTGAAAGAGAGGGGGTTTTATAAACATATTAACCATGAACAAGAAATGGGTTTCATGATGACCATTGCATTGAGAATATCCTATTAAAATAAATTATATGAATGGATCCTTTAGATAATTTCCTAAAAGTCCATGAGTAACATCCATATGTGTCATCTTTGATGGAAACTAATTTTGAAATATACTCTCACAACATTTCATGACATAAATTTCCTTTTTAAGGATATGTAAAACATAAAACCATTTGAAAATCATTTTCATAGAAAATACCTAAAAAACATATAATGAATACATGAAATTTTTTTAAGAACCATTTTACTTGAAAACTATTAAAATAATCTTAATAAAAATTTAAAAACTTTTTTCTCTAAAAACACTTGAAAAATTTTAAATAATGCTTCAAAATTTATTGAAAACCATTTCATTGAAAATAAATTGAAAACTTATAAATAACTCATGAAAACATTCTGAAAATTGTTTTTCTGGAAGACTTATAAAAGATTCATGAAAACGTTTTGAAAATCATTTCTTTGAAAGCACTTTGAAAACATGTAAATAAGACTTAAAAACCTTTTTAAAATATTTTCCCATGAAAACATATAAAACAAATTTGAATCCATTTTAAAAACAATTTCCCTTTAAAATTAATTTTAGAAAACATTTTCTTGAAGATAAACCTTTTTAACAATGTAATGAGATATTCAAAGAAATGGCGGCATGTAGATTGGTACAAACCATATGAGGTCAAAAAACATTCCTTTTTCACTGTTTAATGGACAGAAAAGTGCCTTTTTCGGAAAGTTATAAGAATATTCCATTTAAGAGACTGAAAAAACCCAAGAAGGGTAAAAATTAAATTTAGTTGTTATAGGGGAATGATATAATATTCTTCATACCCTTTTTTAGAAAACATATATTTCCGACCGAAGAGAGAGTAAAGTTGGGCTTTCCTAAAAATATATGTTCTTAACTAAATTATGTAATAAAGAGTAAACAATTGTACCAATACATGAGTATATCATTAAATAATATATGATAAGGAAACTCATGAATATTCTTGAGTGATTTATCATAATATTTCATCAAATGAATCAAACACATAAAAAATTTCAAAAAGAAATGATATTGTCTCAATATACTATTATAACATGTCATCTTGGGATCATTCTCTCCATATAGTGAAAGAAAATTAAATTAAGCATATAATATCATGAAAATATTGAGATTCGTGATATTTCAAGTAAAATGGAAGTATATTCACCCCAAAAAAGAGTTTAGGTGCATCATAAAACATGAGTCTCAGAGAAGAAAAATTGACATAATCATTTTTACTGATTTGGTAAATTTTGAAACGTAAATCCCATGAAAGGAGAATCATAAAATGGTAATTTTATACCCATAAATTTATTTAAAAGATACCTATAATAAAATAACAGGTAGTACATACACCATAAAAAAGGAAATAATGGTGAACATAACTTCTATCTCATAGAAATTAAAAGTGAGATGAAATCCTCTTACCTTGTTTCTTGACTCTCTCCGTATTCATACAATATTCTTGTATAATAAATATATGTTTACTATAAATATTTTATAAAATAATATTATTTTAACTATTACCATATATTCTTTGATTATGACTATATATTACCCTCTTTTTAATGATCCTATGTTAACGTTTCACTTCGGGCAATATTTGTTTTGTTCTTCACATTGGTCTTAATTTATTATATTTTGGATCCTTATACCTATTACAGGATTCCAAAATTCGAACATGATATAAATATCAGTTATATCCAATATATTTATATTATAATAATATATATCATAATTAATTTTTTAATATAATAGACCATTTATGGAGACAGTAAGTCGTACGTATGCTTGAACATTTTTTCCAATTTTATTGTCCTATTGAAAAAACAATGTAAATCACATATATTTATATATGTATTTATGTAAATATATAAATAATTATTATAGTGTCATTAATATATTATATATATCATATAAGTTCAAAAAACCCACCTTAAAACATTCTATGTGGTGTTTGAATAAATCACATCACTTTGAGGGGTCAGTAGTCCAAACTTCCTCTAAAGAGATTATTATCTTAACACCATATAGAACGTAAAAAGATTTGTGTTTTAAAAGGAATATAGAAGAATAAATAAATAATAAATATATTATATTACATAAATAAATCAATTTTCCATCATAATGGACACCGTGATTGGTGGTAAAGGGGAAAATGATGATCATCGTTTCGTGAGGCAGTAGTTCGCCAAACACAGAAACAATATGTTTAAAATATATTATATTGATGTGTGTGGAAGGTTAGGTCATAAATTTTTTATAAAAACAATCTAGTATATGGGGGATATTGTTTCTGTCACACAAAAATTAAATAAAGAGAGTTTATGTGATGAATAAGGGAAATGAATGGAAGGTTCCGGAGAGAAGATATTACTTTTAAATCGGGTAACTCCTTTTGGTTTTTGCGAAGAGAATTTGTAGAGAATCTTCGGTCCTAAGTGAGGATTAAAGGTAGAAGGGAGGATTTTATGGAGAATATATGGTTAGATCATGGACTAAATTAAAAAAATTTATAGGTGAGATGAATGGGTAATGGTGGTGGTATTTTACAATGATGGAAAAGGACTCACTTGGAATTTTATTGAAACAAGTTCAGTGTGCACTTGTTATTACATAAAAAAAGTCATACCAAACAAAAAAAAATCAATAATTAAATATTTATGTCCGAAATATTTATAGTAAATGGGTCATGGAAAAGTTTTTAGGTCATTTGGGCCCTTAAGTTTAAGGTTTATTCTCTAATTAAGCTTACTTTGGCCTTAACAACTGTTATTATTTTTAATCACTTTTACTAATCGTTTTGGTCAAAAATTAACATGGTCATCTTAGACTGGAAATATTATACTTCATAAATTGGATCATGTTGTATTATTGAAATTGAAATCATAGGATCAGAAAAATTAATATTAGTTTTAATCCCGCAACGGGACGAAATAATAAGGTTTTAAATTAGGAAAAACGTCACAAGTTTGTTAAGATTTTATATTTAGTTTCCAATTGAAATTGATTATAACGAATTGAATTGAATTAATATATGTAATATTTATCTAATGTGACCTAAAAAAATATTTATAATGTCATTTATTATTAATAATTAATTAGAAATAAGGTGGGATTTATCTAAAAAGCAGCACTTTCACTATTCATAAAAAAAATGAAGTTTCTCAAAAAAATCCCAAAAATTCACCGTAGGATAATTTTGAAAATTAATTCAAAAATGAATTTTATTTTACCAAATTAAATTTATGATTTTTTTAAAAAAAATTACTTTCATTTTTAGAAGCAGTTCGTTAGTGAAAATGATGCTTTTAAACCTAGAATAAATTTATCAAAAATCATGTCTTTTGTGATCAATATAATTTATTTATATAAAAAATTTATAAATAATATTTGTAAACTAGTTATTAATATTCATATAACTATTTTTAACAGTTCACTTATAATTATCAAGTTTAATTAATAATATATATATATATATATATATATATATTTGTGTGTGTGTTTCATAGATACTCATTGTCCCGTGCATCGTATGCCATGTCAGAGTTTCATGTAGTGAAAGCCAAGTTTGTATAGATTGTAGCACAAGAAAAGTTGATATTGAGTGTGAATGGATTGTTTTAGTTAGTGTTATAATATATATATATATATATATATATATAACAATTTCATGTTTCATGTGCAATGAAAAATATTGAAAAGGGAAATTAATTTGAAAAAAATTATTCGAAAAAATTTTATTCTCAAAATATTGGGGAGTTACATTATACCCCCCATAAAATGAAATTTTCCCATGAAATTCATCTCGGTTATCATCATTTTAATACTTGAACGTCTCATTCATATATACCGACATCGTAAAAATGGATACAAAAACTACCCTTAAAAAGGGAAATTTGGAACCACACTAGTTAAAAAAAGTAACATATAACTAGGTTTCCACATACGAGAACATATGATGGGAGTGAAGATTGGACATAGAGGAAAAATGTAAAAATTCAAAAGGACTAATTGAGTTCATCAATAACAAATAATTGTATGATAAAAGGAAAGTTGAGGGCCTCAAATTCATAAATGCTTTATGATTTAAAAGTCTATAAGCTCAATGAAAATTAAGGTACTAGAACAAAAAAAATTATCAGTTTCAGAATGTTGAGTAATACATGATAAATATATAAAAACAAAATTTAATTCTTGGGTAAGTCTTTGAAAAAATTATAATACATACATCACCTCATGTGATGAATATCTAGAAATTAACTTTGATTAATAGAGCACTGGAATATATTTTTAATGAGTCTTAAGTCCCATAAAAGAATGAAAAGTCTAACAATTTGTCTCTTAAAAAACAACATGCATTAATATTTAAAAATAAAAAGTAACACCAATATTTCATCATAAATATTTATTCATTAAAATTTAATATTCATTAACCCATATATCGCATAGGAAAGTGGTAGGCATGAAACCTTATAGTCCTTCAGTATTAGGATCAAGACTTGTGGCCTTACCAGACTCTATTGGATGCCACCCTACATACATGATGTACTTTTCTAAAAATACACTAATATAATATATAAAAAGGAAATCCTTGAAATAATGTTAATCACTGATTATATTTTTAACCATGGTTTTCAATATAGAACCATTGCACAAATTCTTCCTCTGATGTTTAACTTAAACATTTCACAAATGGTTTACCTTATATCCCTTATCAGGGATGAAAAATACAAAATATTAGAAAGAGAGTAATGAAATTAGCTTAACATTAATACCCATATATAACACAAAGTATATTTGGGTTGTAACATTTCGATTATATGAATTCCCTCATCATATATTCTCCGGAATCATTGTAATAACCTGAATTTCCATAAATCCATTTGGAAAACTATCATGATTCCTCATTCCAAAGTGTATTGAATATATTATTTAAATCCAAAAATGTTGTAAACTTCATTAGTGCAAGTATAAATCACCTGTAAACAAGACCTTACTTATTCCCATGTTAATAAATACTATATAATTTACTTATTTATATCCCATGTATCATTATCCATACCAAATTATCTTATTATAAAGAACATATTAAGGCTTAACTTCCCATAAAAAATATCACCTTGTCATTAAATAACTTAACCAATCCATAGGGAACATTTGACATAAACTTGTAAATACTGGGTGGAGAAATATGTAGTACAATCCTTGTATACTTCATCATTCATAACATTTGAATCTGAATACCTAAATACATCTATTACTTCATCCATAATCCATTAATGATAATACCTCTTTCCTTTCACATTTCATCTATAGTCTCATCATCATCGACAATGAAACCGTTACTCACACCGCCTTTATAATTCCCTTCAGGAACATTCCTCTTGGGACATTAGTTTATATAATGACTATATTCTCCTTACAAAAAAACACTTAACGTTCGATGAAATCTTAGGGAGACTAAAATTTCCATCCATTTCATTAATTAAACTCTATATTTTTTCCTTTAAGTCAATTTCTATGTATCCTTCATTTCCATAGTCACAACACCTTCTTGTTTATCTAAGGCATTCACGTAGGTGATTCTTTCCACATTCTTAACATAAATGAAACCGAATTTTCTTTCCTTCATCATCTTTATTATCCAAACTCTCACCTAACTCTTTCTTTCTCATCCTTAATGAGTCCAAGAGTTGGTTATGGAAAAAAAATTTAATCATGTTCTGTGAAAACTAATTCGGCATGATCATGAAATATTTAACTTTAGTGATCATCCAACATGACTACTCATTAGAAAATCATCCCTCACATTCAAAATTAATCTAGTTCCACTCCGTTCCTGACCTCTACTGAAACCAAAATCATAGTATGATAATTACTTATCACAGTAGAAAATCACATATTCGTGAAAATAATTACATATATAATATCTAAATCATGATACCTTCCTTAATAATACACATACTAGGTTCATTCTAGTTTATTCATAGACAACTTATATTTAAATCCTTAATAATTGTTCGTGAATAGTTAATTAATTAAAGAAGAATATCCCCTGAGAGTGTCCAACCAGTTTCGAAGAAAGGATTGTTATTGTGTACCAAATTACCATTAGTAAATACTGTAACATCTTGTAAAAGTTGTTACCCCTATGTACATTTGTTCCAAATCCAAATCCACTTTTAGTATCTAGAGATGGATGTATTACTTTCACAGACTACTCACTTTATCCTTTACCAAAATTCTATTAAATTTTCCTAAATGTAAACTCATCCTTATATGTATCCTTAGATACATCCCTAGACATATAAATATAAATATACATAGGGACCTCACTTTGGTGTTCGCATCCTACATATCGAACGTTAACTATACCTTTTCTCTAAAACCATACATAGTAAGCTTCGCATTTCAAAACATTAACATTACACAATGTTTGTAGAATACTAAAACATTATACAAACAGACACCCAAAGACCGTAGTTGGTATAGTACCTTTGGAAACATGGTGTCATAAACACCAGTACATATGTTTTCTACATCATCACCTACTATGTTCTTCTTGACTAGAACCCTTCTTAGACATATCAAACATAGAACATATAATCATAACCTATCGGAAAGGAAACATAAAAGGGGAGAGATCAAATGCTCATTAAGGGTAAACAAGGGAGACAAGTAAGAAAAAATGTGATCATCAGGGTATGAGAATGTGATCATGAAAATGGATAATCGTGCCCTACAAATCAAATATCATAACAAAGATAATGGAATACACATTGGTAGTTAATAATACATGAATCATGATTAAATATATATTATAAGCCATTAAATCATAATATAGGAATAAAACATGGTATAGTGGAAACACATAAGAATATAATCTGATTTCCATAGTAGCCAAGGCACTAATTCCAAGAGCATCTTAGTGAAAAAAGTCCATTACTGAACCAGGTGAACCCCCATTCTAGTGTTGTATTACTGAACCAGGTGAACCCTTGTTCTAAACCTATATTACTAAACAAAGTTAACCGTCATTCCATTCCTATATTACTGAACCAAGTAAACTCTTGTTTCGTCCCTATATTACTGAATTGAGTAAACCCTCAGTCCATCCCAATATTACTGAACTGGGTAAACCCTCATTCCAGCATTTTATTACTAGACCTAGTAAACCCTAATTCTAGCTATGTACTACGTAACCGAGTAAACCCTCATTCTAGACCGGTATTACTGAACTGTGTAAACCCTCATTCCAAACCTATATTACTTAATTGAGTAAACCCTTCATCCAATAATATTTTAATAAACTAAGTAAACTCTTGATACTTCTATGTCATACTAAAACGAGTAAACCCACGTTTCATCCCTTTCTATCTCACGAGATATATATCTTCACCCAATGCATTGGAGGGAGATATAGGTCCCACTAACCACATAATGAAATCATACAAACATGGTTCACAAGAAAATAAATAAACATATCATAATCCATGAAATAAAATTGGTATCATAAACATCTAAACATATCATAACATATTGAAAGATACCAGTTTCATAATCATTCCATCATAAATATAAACTGTGAAAAGAAGCAGGTTTGAAAAGAACAGAATCCGTGAAAGAAAATGGGATTCATAAAAATATTACCCATAAAGGGGAAATGGGTTTCATAATGACCGTGGAATTAATAATAACTCAATCATAGAAAGGATATGAACAGAACATTTTTATGATTTCCTATAAGGTAATGAGTGAAATCAACAGATGTCTCTTAGATAGAATCTAATTTTAAAATATACTCTAAAATCATTCCTTAAGGAAAATATCCTTTCTTGTATGAAAGGGATTTCTAATACTTAAATCCATTTGAAAATCATTTTCAAATAAAAAACCTTGAAAACTTATAAAGAATACACAAAATCATTTTCAAACCCTTCTTCCTTTAAAACTCTTAAAATAGGCTTCATATCATTTTAAAATCCTTTTTCTTTGAAAACACTTGAAATATTTTAAAGAAATATTGAAATGTTTTGAAAACCATTTCTTTGAAAATACTTTGAAAATATATAAATAAATCCTGAAAAATTTTTGAAAATAATTTTTCTTATTAACTTATACAAGAATCTTGAGAATGTTTTGAGAACCTATTCTTTGAAATCACATTAAAAACATGAAAATATGATTTGAAATAATTTTGAAAACAATTTTCCATGAAAACATATAAAAGAAGTCTGAAACAATTTTGAAACCAATATTCCTAGAAAAATTAATTGAAAAAACATTTTCTTGATTATTATCCATTTTAAATATTCCCAATGATATTTGAAGAAAATAAGAAAGGTAAATATGTAAATGTCGTATGAGGTCAAAAAACATTCCTTTTTGTGGGTGAAAAGGATATGAAAGTGCCATTTTTGGAAGGCAACAAGAATATAACTTTGAAGAGATTTTTAAAATCCCAAAAAGGGAAAAAACTATTTTACATATTATAGTGTAATGTTATAATATTCTTGGAAACCCCTTTTAGAAAAAATTGATTTCTGACTGATGAGAGTGTAAAGTCAGGATTCCTAAGAAAACACTTTCTTAACAAACTTATGTAAAAAATAGTAGAAAATAGTTACAATAAATAAATATATCAATAATTAAATTAAGATATGGCAAATCATGAATATTCTTGATATACGGATAATAATATTTCATCAAAGTTATCATAAACATAAGCAATCTTTAAAATTAATGAGATTGTTTCAATAAACTCTTGTAACTTTGTCTCTTAGTATCAGGAACATTCATTTAAGAAAGGAAATTAATTGAATCGTATAATATCATTAATATATTTAGATTAATTATATTTAATTTAAATTTAATTATACAAACCCCAAAAAAATATTATAGGTTCATAATAAAACATGAGTCTCAAAGAAGACAAATTGAGACAAACCAATTTTACTGATTTGGAAACTTTTGAATCATAAACCCCATGAGAGAAGGATAATAAAATTTTCATGTAAATATCCATATATTTAAGTAAAATATTCATATAATACAATATTTTTCAGTTCATACACCACACCAAAGTACTGACTGGCGAACATATCATGTATCTCACATAAATTAAATGTGAGATGAAATCTGCGTTCCTTGTTTCTTAACTATCTAGGTACTCGTACAAGATTCCTATATAACAAATATAATTTTATTATACATATTTTACAGGAGAATATTCTTATCTCTATTACCATATATTATTTTATTATGATCTTATATTACCCTCTTGTTAATTATCCTATGTTAAGGTTTCACTTTAGGCAGTATTCACCTTTTTCTTCACATGGGTCTTAATTTGTTATATAGTTGATCCTTATAATTATATCAAAATTCTAGAATGTATAACATGATATAAATATCAGTAATATTAAGTATATTGATATTATTATAATATATATCATAATTAATTATATAATAGAATACATCATTCATGGAGATAAAAAGTCGTAGGTATGCATGAACATTGTTTTCCATTTTAATTTTCGTATTGAAAGAATGTACAAAACTGAAACGTATATATATAGGTATGTATATGTATATATGTATATATAATTATTATGGAAGCTTTAATATATTATATATATCATTTAATTTCACTAAACGCATCCTTGATACATTCAATGTGGTGTGTGAATAAATAACATCATTTTGAGGGGGTGGTAGTCCATACTTCCTAAAAAGGGATTGTCATCTTATCAACAAATGAAAGATAAAAATACGTGTAATGTAAAAGTAATAAATAAGGTTAAATATATAAAAACTATTATATATTAAATATATAAATAGAGTGTCTATTATAATGGCCAAAATGATTGGTGGTAATGTAGAAATTAACAATCATCCTTTTGTGAGGTAGTAGTTCGATGTATAGAGAAATAATTTGTTCAACTTCCATAAATGGAGGTGTTTGTAAGTTTAGGTCAGAAATTTTTTATGAAAACATATTATTATATGTATTATATTGTTTCTATCACATCAGAATGAAATAATGATATTTTAATGGTTGATGAAGGGAAGTACATGGAAGGATCTTGAGAGAAGATGTTACCTCTAAATCGGGTAACTCTTTTTTGGTTTGTGCCAAATGGCTTCCTTGAGAAACTTTATACCCAAAGGGAGGTATCAAGGTATAATTCATGATTTTTGGGAGGCTAATTGGGTCGAGCATGGATGAAAATATAAGGTTTGAGTGGTGTGAGGAATCGGTATAGGTGGTGGCCATTTATATAGAAGGAAAAGGACATGCATGGAATTTTTATGAAACAAGTAATGTTAGCACATGTTATTACCTATAAAACCATATAAATACAAAAAAAATAAAAAATGGAAGGTTTTTGGCCTAACTATGAACAAAAAATGGGTTTTGGACATGTTTCTTGGTCATTTGGGCCCTAACTTTTTAGGTTTGGTCCCTAATTATGCTTAATTTGGCCTTAACAATTATGATTAATTTTAATCACTTTAGCTAGTCATTTTGGTAAAAAATATTAACAAGGCCTTATTTTACTATACATATTGGAATGTACACAATTTTTTATGTTAGATTTTTTGACTACAAATCATAGAATCGAAAAAATTAAGATTAGTACTAATCCTCCAGATGGGACGAAATAACGGGGTTTTAAGGTATAAAAAGTTCAAATGTTTGTAACATATTATATTCAGTATCAAAGTGAAATTGATTCTAATAAATTAAATTTTGTTAATATATTTAATATTTATCAAATTTAACATTAAAATATATTTATAATATCATTTAGTATTAATAATTTATTATACAAAAAGGTTGTTTTTAACTAAAAAGCAGTATTTTTGACTATTCATAAAAAAAATAATGTTTCTTGGAACAATCCAACATAATCACCCTAGGATAATTTAGATATTCTGAATTAAAAAATTAAATTTATTTTATAAAATTAAATTTCTAAATTTTTCTAAAATTAATATCATTTACAGAATCAGTTCATTTGAGAAAATGATGTTTTAAAACATAAAAGAACTTTACCAAATATCATGTCATTCATAATCAATATGTTTAATTTATATAGAAAAATTATAAAAAAATTAGAAAGTATTATTAATATTCATATAACTATGTTTAATGGTTAGGTTATAATTATCTCATTTAATTAATAATATATATATATAGAGATTTTTTCATAAAAACTTAGTGTTGTGTTCATCATACGCCAAGTCGGTGTTGCTTCTAGTGAAAGTCATGTTGGTATTGTGTGTAGCACAAGAAAATATAGTATTTTATGTGAAATAAATGTTTGAATTAGTGTTTTAGAATAAATATATACAATTATTTCTAGTTTCATTTTACATTAAAAAATATTGAAAAGATAAATTAACTCGAACAAATTATAATTATCAGAATATTGGGGTGTTAAATTTTCATCTCAATAGAACTACTGATGTCTGCTCTTAATATCTTCAATATAGTACTAATAATATATTGAATATAACCTAATGATATATTCTATAAACAAGATCATTCCTCTATGAAATTTAGTTATCCCTTCAATAGACCAACCCCCCATTCCACCCTTAGGATAATTACTAACTCATTCCAACTAAGACACTAAAGGGTTACCCTCAACACTCATCCCATAACTGCCATTGTATCTTTATCGATTGTGATCTCATATATCAAGAATATAATTATTTTAATATGATATTATTTATTCTAGGATGAGATTTAATTTCGGGAAATTTATGGATTGTTGGTGAGGAAACACTACAGTTCATTCTATTTATCACTCAATTATAAACACTTTGAACCCTATTCCTCGACCAATTTAACATTGGAATTTAAAACGAGTATAGGAAAATAAATGGGAACCAATAAAGGTTCTTCAATAATTTCAAGGAAATATAATTACTTAAGTACTAAGAAGTGAATTCTACCTCGTAAGGTAGACTATTTTATCTAGTTCAGTTTCAATGTGATTTTACTAAAAAATCAATTAAAGTTTATAAGGATTCTTGTTTGTGTGTGATGAATATAAAATAATTATTTTCTTTAAATTTTTTATTTTTATGAGAATGCTCAGTTTATTTTTTCTTAAAGTGAGGATACTTTGATCTATAATGTGATGGAAATTTCATTATATACTATTGAGTTGGCTGATGTTTTCTATTGTCCACATGAAGGGAGATTCATTATTATCACTAATATAGATAATGAGGAGTTTTTTATATTGGATTCTTTGATAAATCCATTTTATTCCCATAAAATAATGAATATTATTTTAAAGGACCTATAATAATAATTGAAAGTCCTTGTTATGTGAATTTTGGTAGGGATTTCTCAAAGTTTAGGGGTTTTGAAAAATTCTTGTTCCAATACAAGTATTTTATTTATATTCTAACAAAATAGGAAAAAGTTCACATAAACAAATATATTTTTTGATAAATGTATCATTTGTCACATAGATCAATATGAATGAATTTCTTTCAGTTATGATCGACTTCTAATCCTTATGTTAGACAAGGTATATGTAGAGTCAAATAGTTTAATAAAATTTCATCATAGTTTCACATTAATTACCAAAAAACATAGAAGCTTTATATTCTTCTAAAATTATTCCTTAAATAAGCTATTGGTTATTAGAAAATTATTTTTTAATAAAATCATGCAATTATGGAAATATGGTTTCAAAATATTAAAGAAATTAGGGAATTAAATTTAAAGGGTTTGGCATAAGTAACCCTCATCAACATCAAGGTGCACTAATTTTGGTGATGAAAACACTGGTCATCCTTTTTTCTTCTTTCATGCTATGACATCCTGAACCCGGATGGGATGTCTGAGGTTCCTTGATCTTGGTGGGCCACAAGGCTTCAATCACATCTCCCAGAAAACCAAAGGATTCCGACTAGCAGTGTGGGCCTAGGGTGTGTATGTGGGGAGATTATGACCTAATTACCAAATTGTAGCACATAAATTATATCTATACATTTAAAAAGAGGTAAATAGACGATTTTTCACACATCGACTTTGCATATTGGTAATAATTTTTAATTTTTACCTTTATCTGACAATTTTATTTGATTTAATTGTTTTGATGAGGTGCAGGATGAGTCCGATGTGAGTTTTTTCATTTTTCTAATAAATGAGTGTTTGGATTAGTAGCACCGACACTCAGACAGAGACCAATCGAAGCTGCTTCACTTTTCTAAATTTTTGTGTGCCCCACCCTATATGTGGTTAATTAATTATTCAGTGAGGTAATCATTAAAGCGTTCATAAAATAAAATAACATACAAATAAAATAATATTATTAAATATTTGTATTAATAATAATAATAATAATAATAATGTTTGGGATTGTTATTATTTCAATAGATATTTTAATTTGGTCAAGGATGTTAAATTAATGTTACAATTACAGAATTATTAAATTTTTATTTTTTTTAAATGGATTAAGTTTCTTTTTTTATTATTTTGTTTTTAATTTATTTTTATTATCTTTCTATTTCCTTTATTTTATTTTTATTTTATTTCTTTTTTTATTTTACATTCACTCTTTTTTTAGTTCCACACAAGCCCGACAGCCTCCTCGAAGCTTCGAATGACCTCTCGCACCCTCGTTGTAGGAGCATTCCCCTCCGGCCGGGTTGTTCTTCTATTTAGGGTAATTTTTTTGTTAGGGTTTGGTTTTAGTTTGGTTTGTTTATGGTGTAATTGATCTGATTGCTTGATTTTAGGGCTTAGTTGTTTTGTTTGCGGCGCGATTGAAGTGTGGTGTACATTGCACACCAATTCTACGAATTTAGTCTACACCAAGGTAGGTGGTTCTACGTATAACTATTTCTTGATGGATTAATTTTCTTGTTTGATTAATTTAAAATGGCCTTCCATTAATTACATGGGTGTAAACTTAGTTTATAAAAATAATTTAACATGCATTGATTTATTTTGTAGCATGTTATATACTGCATAGTGTGTTTTTGTGAAAACCCTTATTGAGTCATTTGATTATGTTATATGAGTTGTGCAATAAGGTTATTTAATTTATGAAGAGATGAGAATTGGATTATGAAGTGGTGGTGATGTGATTTTTGTAATAAAAGGTGTTTTTATGTGGTTTTTGTTAGTGAAAAATCATGTGATGTCACTTGGAATTATTTTATAGAATTTCTTAATGGTTTATGAAATGATATAGAAGTTGCGAATTGGTTTTTTAAAACTGTCTTTTGGTTCACAACATTCAAGAATGGACATTTTTCATTTTTTTTACTAGTAGCATGCTTATTCCATATGAGATTGACTTTTCTGTGAAAAAGCCATGCTGAGTTATTTACTTTTTTATAAACTCTTTTGATACCTTAATAAAGTGTTTAAGGGCTGCAGTGGTGTTTTTTGTGTGTTTTTTATATAATACTATGTAGTGCTTCATCGGTCAATTTTTATAAATTGTTAAATGTTTAATTAAATGATATGGGTGGTGAAAACCATGTTTTGATAAGAATATATCATGTGTTTTGTTTTGAAAGATTGATTGGGTCGGTTTAGTGTGTAAAGCGGCGTTTTTCCCTTTAAAATTTATTTATGAAAATTTGAATTTTTTTAAATAATTATTAAGGGTAAAAAATTATTATGGTAAAATGGTGTAAATGTTTCAGGTGAGTAAATTCATGCAATGTGTCAGGAAATTTTTTAATAAATTCTTTTCATGGTTTTTTTGACCATGTAAGTGCTTTCATTGACTGTTCAGTTGTTAATTGGTTGTTTAAGTGATGCAGATTTGGTTTTGGGATATTTTTAGTGTGCGTATTATTACTAAATGGTTTTTTGTGTGTGCGAGTGTAGTGTTGGGTAGAGATAATGTAACATCCCATGTAAGTAATGAATAATAGATATTTTTATCTATGCCTATTAAGGAATTAGATAGTGTTTTAGAGGCTTAAAATGAAAATAAATCCAATCTTAAGCATGAAATACACTAATATTTTTAAAAGATTGTTTTACTGCCTTTTGATGGAAAACTATTTTTAAATCTATCTTTTGACAATTTTATAAGCTATGTTTGTCAAAAATACACTTATTCTTTATGATTGGGACATCAAAATTTACTTTGTGTGAATTTTTGGTATTTTTCTGACAATGTTCATTTTTTAATGAATAGTGAAAAATACTGCATTTTACATCAAAACTGCTTTTTAATCTAATTTATTTATATGATTAGATTATCTTTTGAATTGGTTTTGAAGTGAAATTAGAATATATTTTTAACATTTAATCCAATAGTGGTCATTGGAATCAATTTCACTTTGAAATTGGACTTAAACTAGTGTCAATCTTTTGATACTTATTGTTTCATAAAAACACACTATTTGCTCTGACAGCGGGAATTAATTATTAAATTAATTAATGCAACTTATATGTTTTGAATTTTGTAAGATAGAAAAATTTTTTGAATTCATAATATCAAATATAGTTTAGGGTGAAATTTTTGGTATTTTTCTGAAAAACCTCAATTTTTGATGAATAGTGAAACCACTAAGTAGTACTTATAAAAACTGATTTTCCATTTAAATGAAATTTTGCCACCTTTGTGTTTTGGATTTAAAAAATCCAACATACATGGTTGTCATTAAGAATTAAAATGTGGTTCAATGAGATTAAAATAATTTTTTGGTGAATAGTAACTTTTATGTGTTTAATCGTGATTAGTGGTAATTAGTGTAGTTTAAGGTAAAAATAATGTTTTAATAATATGATATGATCTTGACACATGTCCTACCCTCATTGGATGTGTCATGGCCGACCAAGACAATCCGTGGGTCAACTTGGGGACCTTATGGAGCCACTTTGGTTGGGAAATGACATAAATAACTTTTTATTTAATGTTAAAGTAAAAATGACACAAACATGAAATATTTTACTAAAACAATTTTAACATGGGGTTATACAAGTCAGATTTTTTACTATAAATATTCATTAGAAATATAAAAATATTTCCTAAATCATAGTATTTGTTTTATAATTTTTAGACATTAAATAAATTAAATTATTTATGACATCATGATGTTGCAGTGATGACCTCATTATTTAACGATTTAAATAGAATGGAAGGATAATGTAAAATATAAGACCTACACATGTAAAAAACCTATTGTATGGGTGGCTTTAGAACCCTTATCACCTTATCCACGAATTATATCAATTTGGGACCATTTAAATATGAAACTCATTTTCAAATAAAGTAATATTTCTGTACTTTCCAAGAGTGCCCCTCCCCTCCTCTTATAAAAGGCCTCCACCTCTACCTCCTTACCCACACTCCCAAAGCCTTTGGATCGGACAAACCCTGCACATTTTGTCTCTCCACTTCCCTCTATTACTCCTTGAAGCCTCACTTTGGGCAGAAGTCTTCCCAAGGAAGCCTTTGAGCTCAAACCAAAGGGAGGTACCCGATTTTAAGGTAATGTCTTCACTTGAGTCCTTCTGTTTTATTTTGCTTCTCCAACCCCCTAAACTCTTTTTATTTATTTCTTTTGTAACAACTCCAGTATCTTAAATATACTAGGATGTTGTTATAATAAGGATTAAAGCTACACTTATACACACCTTCATCTAATGGTTAAAGAACATACGGTTTCCATGGATGGTGAATTTATGCCTCCTGAAACGATGATTGTTCAACATTCTTTTAACACCTTAAAAGGTGGACATTAAGATGTAACTATATTTATATATGATATATAATATGTTTATGTTTTCCTTAAGCTTCTGTATTTTTTATTTTGGGCATACCTTTATGGTTTCCATTATGGGTAAACGCGATATCTTCATTTAAGGAAGTGCGGACTACCGCCCCCTCAAAGTGATTTGATTTCATTAATGCCATATGTGGGATGTATAAAGGATGGAGTTATGATATTATATATGATATTATACTGGAATTATAATATACCTTTATATCATTATGATTCCATTCTATAAAATACGAAATAGAAATGAAAGTAGCGTTCATGCGTACGTACGGCTTACCGTCTCCATGAACGGTGCATTTCATTTATTACCTCTAAATGATTATGTAATATTATAAATGCATGCATGTACTGTATATATATAACATATATAATATCTACATCATGAATACAATTCTGGATATAATGGATACATGAACAACTTGTAATTATAAAGGGCTTATTTTTGACTCAAGTACCAATAATCGTTAAAACGACCGTTATTAACTTAAATAATTACATAGTGTTCATGACATGGAAATAAGTGATATAAAAGAAATAATGAACTTGAAAAAGGTTCTTAAAAAAGTAGAAATTAACTCAAGTTTATTATTCAGGAGATTAAAGAACGACCGAGTCAAGTCGGACCCGAGGTATGGGACTTTGTCTCAATCTCCTTTCATTGAGGCATATTTTATTTTATACACAACTTTCTTTTATACGGTGTATAAACCCCTTTGACTTTTATTTTTATCCAAAAGGAATATTTTTTATACGAAGCGTTTTAATAAAAGACAAAAGGGAATGTTTTGTCGTACGTATGCGGCGACAACGACTTCTCCGTCGTCGTGACCATTATTTGAGTTTCGGCTTCCTCTACAAGCCATACCTTCTTTTTAAAAGAAAAATAAATACCATGTTTTACTTTTCTTTTATTTTGGTATTGAAAATGGTTTTCATAATGTTTTTATATCAATGTGTTGTATTGATATCTTGTGATTGAAAGGTGGAAATGTTATGTTTCCTTTATGCATGTTTTATGTGATACGATTATGTTGAGGTTCGTGGGAATTATTATGAAGACGGGTGGTTTCGTGATAAACTAAGGGTGGGTGAGACCGATATAGCTCTCCAATGCATTGGATAACGTGAAGGAGTGAAACGTTAAGGTTTCTCTGAAGAGATTTAGGGAATATACTGTGATGGGTATTCCAAACGTAACCAAGAGGGTTACTCCCTACGTAAGAATGTTATGAATGCCTCAAGTTACCTTTACGTCTTATTATTTCTATGATTTAATCATGATTTGATGAGGTATGTTAAAGTGCTTATGTTTTATGGGTAAAGTATGATCTCATTCTTATGTATATATGTACCCATGTTTCCTTTCCATATTTTTATATCCCTTACTGAGCTTTTTATGCTCATCCCATGTTTTTTGAAATGTTTTTCACAGGTCAAGGGAAAGGTACATGATATGATGATAGTGTCAAGGAAGTGTCAAGAAAGAATCCATGTTTTATTTTAAATATGTTTCCATTGATGGGAATGAAGAATAATATCTTTATGTAACCACTTTGTTTATATGTGGAATGTAATGCAAGTTTTATGATCTAATTCTCTAAAACTCTAAACCCAAAAAGATCCTCAATGTGTAATCTTGTAATAACTCAAGATTAAGTAAGGTTTAAGGTTGGGGCCTTATAGTTGGTATCATAGGTCGGTTTAGATAACTTTAGGAGTTAGAATTCTATTAAATTATTATCCAAAAATATTTTTTTTGGTCAAATTGAAGTGATATAGTATTTTAAGATTACCATGTTGCTTCATCTAAGACATGTTTGTTTAGAATGGTTTTTCGTAGAGGAAACAAAGAAGTTTTTTCTGGGAAGGCATATAGAGGGAAATGACATTTCAAATCAGTATCATGAGATGGTCAGAATCAGAACTAAATAGTTTGTTGTAGTGATGGATCAGTTGACTCAGGTGAACAATTTTGGTTGTTTTTATTGATGATATTTTGGTGTTTTCTAAAAGTAAAAAGGAGCATGAAAGAAATTTAAGGGTTATTTTGCAAACCTTAAAAGAAAAGAAACTGTATAAAAAATTCAGCAAGTGTGAGTTTTGGTTGCAACAAATTTCTTTCCTTGGTCACATTGTTTCTAAAGATGGGATAACCGTTGATCCTGAAAAAACAAAGGTTGTTGAAGAATGGCCAAGACCCACAAATGTAACAGAGAGTCGTAGCTTCCTTGGTTTGGCAGGCTATTACCGAAGGTTTGTTATAAATTTCTCATGATTATCTAGTCCAATGACTAAGCTAACTCGAAAGGGTGTTAAGTTTATCTGGAATAAAGAATGTGATGATTGTTTTCAGGAACTGAAAAAAAGATTGGTTAATGCTCCGGTTTTGGCACTACCTTCCAGGAATGGTGAGTTTGTTATATACAATGATGCTTCATTGAAAGGACTTGGTTGCATCCTAATGCCAAATGATCAGGTAATTGCTTATGCTTCATGACAGTTGAAAACTCATGAGGTAAATTACCCTACACATGATTTGGAATTAGCTGCTGTTGTTTTCGCTTTAAAAATTTGGAGGCATCATTTTTATGGAGTAAAGTGTGAAATATATGCTGATCAAAAAAGTTTAAAGTATATATTCACTCAAAAATAATTGAACATGAGACAAAGTAGATGGCTAGAATTAATCAAGGATTATGATTGTACAATTCATTACCATCTGGGAAAAGCAAATAAAGTGGTCGATGCTTTGAGTCGAAAAAGTAATACTTCATTAGCAATGTTGCATTTGGAACGTGATCCTTTGGTTAAGGATTTGATGAAATTTTTAATAGAAGTTGTTGGTGCAGGAAGTTATTCTGTTTTGTTTCAGGTATCAGTGAGATCATCTCTATCAGATAGAATCAAGCAAGCACAGAAGCAAGACAGTGAGTTGCAGAAAAAGGTAGAACAGGTTCAGAAAGGTAAGTTGACTAAATTCAACATTGAAAATGATTTTGTTTTGAGATTTGGAAAGAGATTGTGTGTGCCTTTTGATTCACAGTTGAAGAGAGAGTTGTTATGTGAAGCTCATAGTTCTCCGTTTTCAGTTCATCCTTGCAGTACTAAGATTTATAGAGTTCTGCGGGAGTATTACTGGTGGGATGGAATGAAAAGAGATATTGCTGATTTTACTGTGAAGTGTTTGACATGTCAACTGGTTAAAGCAGAGTGGTAGTTACCGAAAGGGATGCTTCAGCCTTTACTAGTGCCAGAGTGGAAATGGGAGAATATATCCATGGACTTTGTTGTGGGATTACCGAAGACATCTCAAGGTAATAATGCAATCTGGGTTATTGTTGATCGCTTGACCAAGTCTGCTCATTTCCTTGCTATACGAGATACTTTTCCCCTGGATCAACTTTCCCATTTGTATCTTAAAGAGGTAGTCAGGTTACATGGAGTTCCTCTCTCCATTGTATCTGACCGTGATACCAGGTTCACTTCTAACTTTTGGAAAGGCCTTCAGAAGTCGTTGGGTACTGAATTAAGTTTTAGTACAGCTTTTCATCCTCAATCAGATGGGCAGTAAGAACAAACAATTCAGACCTTGGAGGATATGCTATGAGCTTGTTCGATGGATTATCAGGGAAGTTGGGACCAACATCTTTCTTTGGTTGAATTTTCATATAATTACAGTTTTCATTCCAGTATAAAGATGGCACCATTTCAGGCATTATATGGGAAGCGGTGTCGAACTCTAGCTTTCTTGGATGAAGTGGGTGAAAAGAAGTTTATGGGACTAGAATTGGTAGAAGAGTTGGCAGAAAAAGTTCAGCTAATACAGAAACACATGAGAACAGCTCAGAGTAGGCAGAAGAGTTATGCGGACAATAGGAGGAAGGATCTCTCTTTTGAGGTAGGTGATCATGTTTTTCTCAAAGTATCACCATGGAAAAGTGTGATGCGATTTGGTAAGAAAGGAAAGTTGAGTCCAAGGTTCATTGGACCATATGAGATTCTGGAGAGAGATGGATCAGTTGCTTACCGAGTGGCTTTACCTTAGAGTTTATCTCAGGTACATAATGTTTTTCATGTTTCGATACTGAGAAAGTACATGCCAGATCCATCTCATGTTTTGAGTCCAGAGGTAGTTCAGCTGGAAGAGAACCTATCTTATGTGGAACAACCATTCCAGATTCTTGACCACAGGGAGCAAGTGTTACGGAATAAGGTGATTAATCAGGTAAAGTTTTTGTAGAAAAACCACATGATGGAAGAGGCAACATGGGAATCTTAAAATGCAATGAGGGATAAGTACCCCCATTTATTCGATAAGTAAATAAATTACGGGGACGCAATTTTCTAAAGGGGGGAAGGATGTAACATCCCATGTAAGTAATGAATAATAGATATTTTTATCTATACCTATTAATGAATTAGATAGTGTTTTAGAGGCTTAAAATGAAAATAAATCCAATCCTAAGCATGAAATACACTAATATTTTTAAAAGATTGTTTTACTGCCTTTTGATGGAAAACCATTTTTAAATCTATATTTTGACAATTTTATAAGATATTTTTGACAAAATAAACTTATTCTTTATGATTGGGACATCAAAATTTACTTCGTGTGAATTTTTGGTATTTTTCTAACAATGTTCATTTTTTAATGAATAGTGAAAAATACTGCATTTTACATCAAAACTACTTTTTAATATAATTTATTTATATGATTAGATTATCTTTTGAATTGGTTTTAAAGTGAAATTAGAATATATTTTTACCATTTAATCTAATAGTGGTCATTGGAATCAATTTCACTTTGAAATTGGACTTAAACTAGTGTCAATCTTTTGATACTTATTGTTTCATAAAAACACACTATTTGCACTGACAGGGGGAATTAATTATTAAATTAATTAATGAAACTTATATGTTTTGAATTTTTTAAAATAGACAAAATTTTTGAATTCAGAATATCAAATATATATTTGGGTGAATTTTTGGTATTTTTCTGAAAAACTTCAATTTTTGATGAATAGTGAAACCACTAAGTGGTACTTATAAAAACTGATTTTCCATTTAAATGAAATTTTTCCACCTTTGTGTTTTGAATTTCAAAAATCCGACATACATGGTTTTCATTAATAAGTAAAATGTGGTTCAATGAGATTAAAATAATTTTTTGGTGAATAGTAACTTTTATGTGTTTAATCGCGATTAGAGGTAATTAGTGTAGTTTAAGGTAAAAATAATGTTTTAATAATATGATATGAGCTTGAAACATGTCCTACCATAATTTTATGTTTCATGGACGAGCAAGACAATCCATGGGTCAACTTGGGGACGCCATGGAGCCACTTTGGTTGGGAAATGACATAAATAAATTTTTATTTAATGTTAAAGTAAAAATGACACAAACATGAAATGTTTTACTAAAACAATTTTATCATGGGGTTATACAAGTCAGATTGTTGACTATAAATATTCATTGGAAATATAAAAATATTTCCTACATCATAGTATTTTTTTTATAATTTTTAAACATTAAATAAATTAAATTATTTATGACATCATGATGATGCAGCGATGACCTCATTATTTAACGATTTAAATAAAATGGAAGGATAATGTAAAATCTAAGACCTAAACATGTCCAAAACCTATTGGATGGGTGGATTTAAAACCCTTATCACCTTATCCACTAATTATATAAATGTGTTACCATTTAAATCCGAAACTCATTTTCAAAAAAAGTAATATTTCTTTACTTTCCAAGAGTGCCCCTCCCCTCCTCTTATAAAAGGCCCCCACCTCTACCTCCTTACCCACACTCCCAAAGCCTTTGGATCATCCAAACCCTTACAATTTTGTCTCTCCACTTCCCTCTATTACTCCTTGAAGCCTAACTTTGGGCATAAGTCTTCCCAAGTAAGCCTTTGAGCTCAAACCAAAGGGAGTTACCCGATTTTAAGGTAATGTCTTCACTTGAGTCCTTTTGTTTTATTTTGCTTCTCCAACCCCCTAAACTCTTTTTATTTATTTCTTTTGTAACAAATCCAGTATATTCAATATACTAGGATGTGTTTATAAGAAGTATTCAAGCTACACTTACACACACTTACATCTAATGGTTAAAGAACATACGGTTTCCGTGGATGGTGAATTTATGCCTCCCGAAACGATGATTGTTCAATATTCTTTTAACACCTTCAAAGGTGGACATTAAGATGTAACTATATTTATATATGATATATAATATGTTTATGTTTTCCTTAAGCTTATGTATTTTTCATTTTGGGCATACCTTTATGGTTTCCATTATGGGTAAATGCGATATCTTCATTTAAGGAAGTGCGAACTACCGCCCCCTCAAAGTGATTTGATTTCGTTAATGTCATATGTGAGACGTATAAAGGATATAGTTATGATATTATATATGATATTATAATGGAATTATAATATACCTTTATATCATTATGATTCCATTCTATAAAAAACGAAATAGAAATGAAAGTAGCGTTCATGCGTACGTACGGCTTACCGTCTCCATGAACGGTGCATTTCATTTATTACCTCTAAATGATTATGTAATATTATAAATACATGCATGTACTGGATATATATGACATATATAATATCTAAATCATGAATACCAGTCTAGATATTATGGATACATGAACAACTTGTAATTATAAAGGGCTTATTTTTGACCCAAGTACCAATGATCGTTAAAACGACTGTTATTAACTTAAATAATTACATAGTGTTCATGACATGGCAATAAGTGATATAAAAGAAATAATGAACTTGAAAAATGTTCTTAAACAAGTATAAATTAACTCAAGTTTATTATTCAGGAGATTAAAGAACGAACGAGTCAAGTCGGACCCGAGGTATGGGACTTCGTCTCAATCTCCTTTCATTGAGGCATATTTTATTTTATACACAACTTTCTTTTATACGGTGTATAAACCCATTTGACTATTACGTCTATCCAAAAGGAATATTTTTTATATGAAACGTTTTAATAAACGACAAAAGGGAATGTTTTTTCATACGTATGCGGCGACAACGACTTCTCCGCCGCCGTGACCATTATTTGAGTTTCGGCTTCCTCTACAAGCCATACCTTCTTTTTAAAAGAAAAATAAATACCATGTTTTACTTTTCTTTTATTTTGGTATTGAAAATGGTTTTCATAATGTTTTTATATAAATGTGTTGTATTGATATCTTGTGATTGAAAGGTGGAAATGTTATGATTCCTTTATGCATGTTTTATGTGATACGATTATGTTGAGGTTCTTGGGCATTATTATGAAGACGGGTGGTTCTGTGATAAACTAAGGGCGGGTGAGCCCGATATAGCTCTCCAATGCATTGGGTAATGCGAAGGAGTGAAACGTTAGGGTTTCTATGAAGAGATTTAGGGAATATACTGTGATGGGTATTCCAAACGTAACCAAGAGGGTTACTCCCTATGTAAGAATGTTATGAATGCCTCAAGTTACCTTTACGTCTTATGATTTCTATGATTTACTCATGACTTGATGAGGTATGTTAAAGTGCTTATGTTTTATGGGTAAATTATGATCTAATTCTTATGTATATATGTACCCATGTTTCCTTTCTATATTTTTATATCCCTTACTGAGCTTTTTATGCTCATCCCAGGTTTTTTGAAATGTTTTTCACAGGTCAAGGGAAAGGTATATGATATGATGATAGTGTTAAGGAAGTTTCAAAAAAGAATCCATGTTTTATTTTAAATATGTTTCCATTTATTGGAATGAAGAATACTATCTTTATGTAACCACTTTGTTTATATGTGGAATGTAATGCAAGTTTTATGATCTAATTCTCTAAAACTCTAAACCTGAAAAGATCCTCAATGTGTAATCTTGTAATAACTCAAGATTAAGTAAGGTTTTAGGCTGGGGCCTTATAGATAAAACCCCATTAGTTTTGTTCGTTTTTGTTTGACATATGAAATGAACTCTATACTTATTAAGCACAAATGGTAATCATGGGTACTAGGTGGGTGGACTAGGGCTAGTGCGCTAGTGATACGGAAGGGGCATTGGCCTGGTTTCACTTAGCTGGATTGACGACTACAACACTAACTAAACTTTTGGATTATGTTTGGATACCAATAGTGATTATAAAATAAAAAAATATATGTTAATAACATTTTAATGGTATTAAATGTTCATTTTTGATCTTATGGGCCTGAGTTAGTGGATTTTGATTTTGAACATCCATTCTCATCATTTGTGCACTTCATGCCTAATGTGCACCAATTTAGGCCCAATGAGTCATCTAATTATAAGGAATGTAATTATCCATATTTTAATTTAATATTTTTTAAATTTTATCATAACTTCAATTTAAACATTTTTCATTCAGGGATCAATGGATGATTCATAAAATATGATAGAGATATTTTGCGATGAAAAGAAACAATTCTGGAGAAGGCAGATTGGACACCAGTCCACTGATGAGAATGTGGGGCCCACAATACAGGCCCAATGAATCCCAAATTTTATATTCTACTAGAATACATATAGGGGAAAAATAATTATTCATGAGATAGTGCTAATTAGGCTTTCATTATGGTTATGTAAGCGGCCCAATGTGGAGATAAAATTCTGGGCCAGATTTAGCGGCCCAAAAAAACAGCCCACTAATATGATCAGATCTCGGAATACACAACTACTAATGGTCCCACATTTTACAGGAGGATATAAGACATCCGTTTCTCCGTTTTCTTAGTCTATGTACCACTCTGATTTTTCCATCTAAATGTTCTTCCAAGTGCATCTGTTCGGTAAAGGAAAGCTGACTGCCACCTCAGGTCAAGGGTGGAAAAATAAACTCTCCCTTACTTTCCACCAGCCTATGTCCTACCACAATTAATTGAGGAGACTTGGACTGTTGGAGGATCTACCCAAGGGCTCAAAAATACCTATTTAAGGTAGTGGTTTTGGACGATTCAAGAATCATTGGTGCTTTGTTCAATGATAATGTTATGCTGCAATTTTGTTGTCTCAAATTTGTCTTTCACATGTAAGTTGTTCAATTCGATTTAGTTTCTTAAAAAAAGGTCTTATTATAATCTTATTAAATTTTTCTTCATATCAATTTGATACCGTTGGATCAAGGTGTGAATTTATTCACACAAAACCTTGTGAAATTATTCACACAACGGTGGAGTGATCATTTTATTTTTGTTGTTTTTTTACTTCTCCATTTCCTCCCTCATGAGTCTACTTTCTGCTTCCATTGAAACCAGGGGATCAATGGAGGGCTAAACCACTTATGGTTTGATCCAAGGTAGTATCAAGGGGCTTTATTGGATGTTATTTGTCACCCTATTAATGTATAATCACTTTTTTAATTGAGATTTTTATTTGATGATTTTTAAACTCGATCATTCTTGTTGGATTTAAGGCCACACACTTCAAGTGCTACTACGAACCTTTGCCTTGAAGTGATCAAAACATTGATCCTTAAAGTTTATAGGTGATTAATATTAAATGGTTTAGGAATTAAACCAGTAAGTTATGATGTTGTTTTATCTCCTTAAATTAACACATCTCAAATATAACAAATTGAAGTCATTGAAAAGGAAATACGTCCAATCCACCTCGAGCGAAAACCTTGGATCAACTCATTATTTTAAATTGAATTCACTTAAATATGTTAGTTATCCTTTAAAAACATCTAAAATAAAACCAAAATTTTCCACTTAATAGCCAAAATCAATCCATATAATATACGTGTCCATAGGTTACTTCTTAGGTCTCTGAGGATTCAATAACCCAAGCTAAACTACAAGGACCGTACTACCTTCATCTCTTGGGTAAATTTGAGCGAGAATCAAATTTTAGAGCCATTACCAGGGACCTAAGTAAGTTATCTTAGACACTACCTTCATTTTTTTCATCCCTATTCTCTATTCTCACTCCCTCACTCCTATGGAAATCAATTTTGAACAAGACCAAACATGGGAAACCTATCCCTACATTGATCACCCAACACCATGTGTGATGTACAATTACCATCCTAATTTCGACATGTGGGATCATAAAAAACATAATGAACCACATTGTTTTCACCCCTATGATCCACAATTTATCCCAACATATAATGAGTTTCAATCCCCACAAAGCCAATCTGAACACCCTCCTGTGCAATTCCAACAACTTAATTATCCACCTAGAATAGACCATTCGAATCAACCCCTTATCTATACTAATCCACATCCATTACTTGAAAAACTATGTCAAAAAATGGAGATAATTAATTTTGAGGTTTCCTCTTTGAGGTTAGAACTAAAAAGCATTAAAAGTTATGAGGAACAAATCCTTACACCAACTGTCCCTTCCATAAACTTATGTAAAGGTCTAGTTTCCCACAAACCCCACATGAATTTATTGAATAACCAACCTTTGTATTTGGGATATATAAAGAGGATCAAGGAATTTTTGAAGAGTCTTTAAATCAAGAGGAATTTGAATTTTTGGATTCAAAAGAAATGAATTTGACATCATGGATTGAGTCTCCTAAGTATAAATCCATTGATGAATTTTCAAAAACACCAACCATTGAACCATTGAGAGAAATCACAAACATTGAGTCTATACCCATTCCTAAAATTGATCTTTCAAAATTTTTGGTTGAATATTATATTCAAAAGGAACCAATTCTGTTGAGAAATTTTGAAAATGAAATTGCGTTTAATTCAAAGTGCCAACTGATGTATGAATTTCCTATCCAAACAGAGCTCAAAATTAGTATTCTTCCTTCCTCGCTCAAGTATCCCTTCATAGTGTGTAACCATGACCTTTATGATGGAATTAATTCTTCTCTTGAAAGTAATAATGTATGAATGATCAATGATGTCTTAGGAAAGACTAGAGAGGCAACTAGATCCACCATTTCAGAAATTCATTGGATTTACCCACTCATTTTAGAACATAGGATTGTGAATGAAACAAATTATAAACATAGAATCAATCCCAACCAAGTAGAATTGGTGAAACACGTGTTCCTTAAACTATTGAAAGTTGGTATTGGGTATGTTTGGGGGTTCATGTCGAGCTAACGACCTTAAACAAAGCGCTGCATGGGAGGCAACCCATGGTTTTAATGTTTTCAATCTTTTTGGAATAATTTTTTTTATTAATAATTTTGATATTTAAAAGAATAGATTGTTGATATGTTCTTCTATTATGAGTATGGATGGGTACGAAAGGGGAGAACCATATTCATCCGTGTCACATGGTGTGATCCCTGAGTACTACCTTACCCAGAAATTAAAAAGAAGACAATGTATCATCAGCTGATTTAAAAAAAAAGGAAAACCATAAAAATGATGAGACTTGGTATGAAATAAATTGTTGTGTTGTTTGTTTTTTTTTGGTTTTTTCTTGTTTGTATAGTTTAGGGACTATTTTTTGGTGATTCATATTCAATCAAGGAGGTTACTACATCTCCCATGAGACTAAAGAGTGATTTGGGAGCACCACAATCATCATTATGAAGCCACCATGTGAACTTGTTCCATGCCCTTTCCAACTCATTTCCCCCCCCCCACTTCTCCTCTATTTTCTTCTTACAAAACTAGGGACAGTTTCATTCTAAGTTGGGGGGTGTGGAAACAAAATGTTTGTTAAAAATAACAATGATAAAAAAAGTAAAGTAAAATTAATTTATCATTCATATAATAACATCTTTGCTCAAATTAAAACTACATATCAAATTATTTTTATTTCCTTGACTCTTAATTTAATTCATGATTAAGTTTAAAATAATTTATTTTGGAAGTTTGGTTGTCCAATGAAAATTTTCATCATTTTTATTTTCATCCATTAAATCAAAATGCCACAATGCACGTCCACTAGACTGTGGGGTACTAATTTGAATTTTTGGGGTCCCATAATAAATATCATAGGCTGGTTTGATTTTTATGAATAATATGAGTATTCAAAAAAAAATTGCGTGTAGAGCAACGGATTAATAAAATGCGAGGCTTTCGGCACTTGGGGATCGTGACTCCAGAGTTGTCTTGCCCTGAGTTTTTCACTCTATCTCTATTTATGGGAATTTGAATTTGTTTTTGATTAAGTTAACTCAAGACGATGCCCGAGTATGTGGGCTTCACTTGGTGCCCTAAGGCCTTTGAGTCTGGGAGTCATCGGCAAAGTCTTGCTACATGGGTTAATTTGATTAACTGAAATCTCAATTACTATGGAAATACTGCAAAAAAATTCAAAAAAAAAAGGAATTAAGAATACTCATATTAGGATTAAATGTGATTCCACCTAGTTCTTCCATGATTTCCCCCCTGAATTAAAATGAACTCCCATATCTATTGTGATTCACAACACATCATTACACCCAATTGAGTTGGATGAAGTATTATGATGGATTTGATCAAAATAATGGGCTTAGGATTGGGATATTATTTTAAATTTATCTTGTTTTAAATTATTTTGATAGGTTATAAAGATATATTTGTGTGCAGTTTACATTGTGATCATTGTTGTTATAATGTGTTTGAAGAAATGAGTTCAAATAAAATCATTGAATTATTTTCTCAGGAATAGAAAATATCAAGTTGGGGGGTGTGATTATCCAATAAAACATATATGTTAATTACATTTTAATGGTATTAAATGTTCATTTTTTATCTTATGGTCCTGAGTTAGTGGATTTTGATTTTGAACATCCATTCTCATCATTTGTGCAGTTCATGCCAAATGTACACCAATTTAGGCCTAATGAGTCATCTGATTATAAGGAATGTAATTATACATATTTTAATTTTATATTTTGTGAAATTGATATTCACTTCAATTTAAACATTTTTCATTTAGGGATCAAGGGATGATTCATAAAAGATGATAGAGATATTTGGCGATGAAAAGAAACAATTTTGGAGAAGGCAGATTGGACACCAGCCCACTGATGAGAATGTGGGGCCAACAGTACAGGCCCAATGAATCCAAAATTTCGTATGCTACTATAATACATATAGGGTAACAAATAATTATTCATGATATAGTTCTATTTCTTCCTCCATTATGGTTATTTAAGCGGCCCAATTTAGAGATAAAATTCTTGGCCAGATTCTGCGGCCCAGAAAACAAACCACTAATATGATAATATGTCGGAATAAACAACTCCAAATGGGCCCATATTTTACAAGTGGTTAGAAGATATCCGTAGCTCCATTTTTATCTTTTATGGCCCACTCTTATTCGGCCATATAGAAGGTCTTACAAGCGCATCTATTCGGTGAAGGAAAGTTGGCTGCCACCTCGGGTCAAGGGTGGAAAAATCAACTCTCTATTACTTTCCACCCACCTATGGCCTACCACAATTAATTGAGGAGACTTCGAATGTTGGAGGATAGACCCAAGGGCTCAAAATTCCTATTTAAGGAAGTGGTGTTGGAGGATTGAATAATATTTTGTGATTTTTTCAATTGTAATGTTATGCTACAATTTTGTTGTCTCAAATTTTCCTTTCACATGTAAGTTGTTCAATTCACATTAGTTTCATAATAAAAGTTTTTATTATACTCTTATTATGTTGTTCTTCATATCACTTTGATACCATTGGATCAAGGTGTGAATTTATTCACACTAAATCTTGTGAAATTATTCACACAACGGTGGAGTGATCATTTTATTTTTCTTGTTTTCTTTACTTCTCCATTTCCTCCCTCATAAGTTTACTTTCCACTTCCATTGAAACCATGGGATCAATGGAGGGATAATCCACTTATGGTTTGATCCAAATGAGTATCAAGGGGATGTATTGGATGTTATTTATTACCCCATTAATGTATAATCACTTCTTTAATTGAGATTTTTATTTGATTATTTTTAAACTCCATCATCCTTGTTGAATTTAAGGCCACACACTTCAAGTGCTAATATGAACCTTTACCTTGAAGTGCTAAAAACATTAATACTTCAAGTGTATAAGTGATTTTTATTAAAGGGTGTAGTCATTAAACCAGTAAGTGATGATGTTGCTTTATCTCATTAAAAGAACCCATCTCAAATATAAGAAATTGAAATCATTGAAAAGGAAATACGTCCAATCCACCCCGAGCGATAACCTAGGATCAACTGATTATTTTAAATTGAATTCACTTAAATTTGTTAGTTATCCTTTAAACCCATCTAAAATCAACCCAAATTTGGCCACTTAATAGCCAAAATCATTCCATAGAATGTACGTGTCCATAGGTTACTTCTTAGGTCTTTGAGGATTCGATAACCCAAGCTAAACTACAAGGACCGTTCTACCTTCATCTCTTGGGTAAATTTGAGAGAGAATCAACTAGGTTATGGATACGTTTCCCTACTAGTGGCTCGTGCACAAGAACATATATCATTTTGTTTTTATACCATTGCACACTGAGACATGATGTTCTAGAGTCCTACTTCTCGTTAATATCTTTATGGTCTCTCCCATGTTTTGTGATCCTATTTTTATTTGCGCTCACTGTCAGCATATAGATGTTGGGGTTATCCTAAAAGTGCGTCTGTGTGTGTTTGTGTGTTTTAATTTATGTTTTTTTTCAATAATGTTGTTTTCCTTAAAAAAAGATTCATAAAAAAATTAAGTGTTTATTTATTTTTCATCTATTAAATTGGAAATGTATTTTTCATTTAATAATTATATGTGGAACCTTTGCTCGGTGGAATCCTACTGGGATTTTATATCACACCCTACATACACTTTTGGGTGTTTGTAGATTCCTTTTCTTCTACATTTTAGGTAGAGGCATCGAGCAAATAATTGGTTGTTCAGGTTGTTAGTGGCACCCTCATGTTGGTTTGGTGGTGGTGGCTTGGGGACGTGACTCCTCATGTTGCATGAAGGTTTTAGTTGGAGTTTTGATTTCCGTTGATGTAGTCTCTTTTGGGTTTTTAGTTCATGTTGTAAACTTTAAATTTGAACTTCGTGTAAGGGTCTATTTGGTTTTTTGATTTTAGTATAAATTTATTCATCTTTTTGTTTGTTTTATATTTTTTTATTTGAGTAAATCATTCCCATGTTTTATTTTTGATACTCGGGCCCTTGTTCCAGCCTGTGGGGATCGAGAACGCATTTCAGTCCATGTTGCAGACTTGGTCGGGCGTCGGTTTGACAACGACTTGAATTGGTTCGTGACAAAATGGTATAAGATGAGGTTTGTTCTTATTATTTGGGGCATCAGGTAGATCAGAGACAGGACTATCGGTACTCGAGTGGTAGGTGTGATAAGAGAATCGCGAACTCTTACTCATTCTGATTCTCAATTAACTAGGGATAGTTCAGGATTTATGTTTTTGATTTTGTCATTTTGGATGGGGGATGATGATAGGATTGAACCGGTACTACGTGCGGTATCACATGGAGTAGCGACCCATGTGATGACCTAGAGTATGGTTCGATACACCTAGTGGTTCATGCTTGTCTAGGGTATGGTATTCTAAACCATGTAGCCGGGTTAGACACAACCACTAGTAATCTATCAAAGTGATTTAATGTTTTTTATGTCTTTATTTAGTTTTGGGTTGGCATGAAAGTGTCTTTTTAAGGAACATGGACTTTGGAGTGGCTCTTATTTTATTTGGGTGTGTGTTTGGAAAGATTCATAGGGTGTGTTTATTTTAAACCTTGTTTCTAGAATTTGCCATTTGATTTTTCAAAGTCAAATTTCTGAAAGAACATCTTGGGTTATTTTAAATCAATGTGAGTTATTTTGGAAATGGGAATCATTTTGAAAAAAATTCATGATTTTTTAAAATTGTTTTCAAAAAATGTATTTTTGGATATTGAGATTTTTTTGATTTAAAAGAGTGGTATACTTGTTTTTTTCCATGGTATTCCATTGGGTACTCGCATGTGCATGTGAATGTGATTAATGGATAGTTGGTTGATCATATGGACGAGTGCCTGAGTGGCACGAAAATGAATACTTGTGAGGAACTATGGAATATCAATGGTGATTGACTGATTTCTAAGGCTACTTCTTATTTCCTAGAAAGTGGGATTTTTTCTAAAATTGGTTTTTGTGCTTAAATAGTTTTGCAAATTAGAAAATTACGTTGTGTTTATAGTGAAGACGACATTTCCAAAAGTGATTTAGGATTTTTTTTTGTGCAGTGTTGGGTTTTTTAAGTGGGTGTTTTTCCATGAAGAAAAAATAATTGATGTTTTAAATTGGAAATACTGGAATTGTATTTAAGGTTTGGATGTTTGTTTAGTGATGTGTTGGGATTTGTTGAAGACTATTTTTTGTTCTATTTTGGGATATACCCCCTAGAAATATCTCATGGGTTTCCAGTGGGTCTCTTAGTTCGTGGCTCATCTTGGACTCCCATTGGAGTGGAGGAGTTGGTTTCTGCTCAGTTGTGTCAAATATTTGTAGATTTCTAGGTTGGTTGGATATCATTGAGTTGTTTGAGAATGTTGGGAATGTCTCCAATTTTTTAGGGACTCTAAATGTTGTGCATGAGTGTGTTGTCTTGAGTATGTTTGGAGGAGCGAGACTACACTAGAAAATGGTGATCGTTCCATTTTCATTGTGAGTGGGGATGTCTTAAGTGATCCTCAAGACTATCCTCATCCCTTAGTTGTACATAAGGAAGTAAAGTTTCTTCATCCGATGAGGAGTGTGAACTGAAGGGGCATGTTCTTGGAGTGCTCCTTCCATCAGTTCGTGTTGCATGTCGAACATACCACTCAATCTCTTATCTCTAGTGTGGTCAGTATAGCACTCAAAGTTGTTCGCTGCAATTCTCAGTGGGTATATTGATGGAGTGTCCTCTTGGGACATGAGGATAAGTGTGTAGATTTATTTTCTAGTAGAGGAATTTCCAATCAGAGGAGATCAGATTATGACTGCGAGGCGGTAGATGCTTCAGACATCAAAGACCCATCCACAGGTCTCGGGGTGAAGCCAACGCGTATTCAAAACTTGTCGAATGTGGGATTGGCTTTTGTCTGACTTAACTCTGCTATGTCAGGATGAGGAAAAATTAAATTTACCTATTGTGGTATCATATTTGAAGGCTTCATTTTTAATGTGAGGGGAATGAAGCCCATGTCTCCTTGTTGTTGTCTTAATTTATGGGAGTTCCTCTTCTGCCATAAATATGTTCGGAGACTTTGTATTCTTGTAAATCCAACGGGCGTGCTCTGTGAACCTTCTTGTGATCGGTTATGGATCAAAATTGTACTCGTTTTAGAGATGCCCATCTCTTTTAGGATTGACATGTGCATGTCCATCTTTGCTCTAGTTTAGGGATTTCAACAATCAAATCCATCTCTTATGGTATATATTTATCCAGTGTAGGAGTCATCCATGCAAGTGGGCCTGTGTTGGTGGGTTCGTGATGAAGTGTTTATTCTGTATCACTCAATGTAATATGAAAATACCTGCGCAGGTGTCATGGTGTTTGGAAAATTCTAAAATGGTGGGGAGACCCATTAGGGGTCTCATCGCTGACTTCTATTTTGTTGGTTTGGTTAAACATAGGGAACTTGGAGGGTCAAGTTAGTGTTAGAGGTTGTATTGAGAACCAATATTTGATAATAAACCTAATATGGTGAGGAGACCACCATAAGAAGAACTTGTGGAAGACTCTGTTTTCAAAGTGCACTTGGCAAGGCATCCCCTTACTTCTACTCTATCGGTCCTCGACCAAGCTAATTTTTTAGCTCAGGTAGTGGGTCACTAGATGAGTATTCTTGGAGATCTCGAGTAGCCCTAATGATCCCTATGTTAGGGGTAAGGGTGTTTCATTTTTTTGTTCTATTTGAGGTGAATTCCATGTTGTTGCTTATATTGCTTGGTGATTCTGGTTTTCAGTTCGTTGATGATTTAGGTCATGGGTATTTTGAATGCCCAATCTTCGGGTGATTGATGTTTTGTTTTAGGTTTCTTCATGGTCTCGCTTGGAACCCTTGGTTGACCTAGTCTTTGGGACTTTCTAGGTGCTGAATGTGTCATGGTGGGGAGAATTATCGCACCCTCATCATAGGTTTGTTCCCCTCCGATCGGGTTGTTCTTCCATTTTGGGTAACTTTTTTGTTAGGGTTTGGTTTGAGTTTGGTGCATTTATGGTGCAGTTGATCTAATTTCTTGATTTTAGGGATTAGTTGTTTTGTTTTCAGTGTGATTGAAGTGCGGTGGACTTTGCGCACCAAATCTATGATGTTGGTCTACACCAATGTAGGTGGTTACACATATAACTATTGCTTGATGTATTAATTTTCTTGATCGATTAATTTAGTAAGGCCTTCCATTAATTTCTTGAGTGAGAACCTAGTTATTAAAAATAATTTAACATGCATTGATTTATTTTGTAGCATGTTAGTATAGTGTGTAGTTCCTTTTTGTGAAAAACCTTATTGAGTCATTTGATTGTTTTATATGAGTTTTGAAATAAGTGTATTTAATTTAGGAAGAGTTGTGAATTGGATTATGAATAGGTGATGGTGTGAATTTTGTAATAAAAGGAATTTTTGTGAGTGTTTTGTGTGTGAAAAATCACATGAGGTCTCTTGGAATTATTTAACAAAATTTCATACTGGTTTATGAAATGATATGGATGTTTTGAATTGGATTTTGAAAACTGTATTGGGGTGCACATCATTCCAAAATGGACATTTTTCATTTATTTACTAGTATCTTGTTTATGTCATATGAGTTTGAATTTTCTATGAAAAAAACCATGCTAAGATATTTACTATTTTATAAACTCTTTTTCTAATTTAATAAAATGTTTAAGGGCTGTAGTGGTGTTTTGGGTGTGTTTTTGAAGTAATCCCACGTGGTGCATCCTGGGTCCATTTTTAAAAATTGTAAAATCTTTAATTTAATGATATTGGTGGTGAAAACCATGTTTTGATAAGAATATATTGGGTGTTTTTGTTATAAAAGAGGGTTTGGGTTGGTCTAGTGTGTAAAGTGGTGGTTTTCTATTTAGAATTTATTTATTAAAATTTGAAATGTTTTATTAATTAATTATTAAGGGTGAAAATTTGTTTTGGTTAAATGGTGTAAATTTTTCTGGTGAGTAAAGTCATGCGACGTGTTTGAAAATTGTTTAATAAATTCATTTAATGGTTTTTTAGACCATGAAAGTGATTTCTTTGACTGTGCAGTCATTAATTAGTTGTTTAAGTGATGATAATTTGGTTTTGGGATATTTTTAGTGTGCATATTATTTTTAAATGGTTTTTTATGTGCGAGTGTAGTTTTGGGTAGAGATAACACCTCCTTTGTTTTGTTTTTTTAGTTTGACATATGAAATGACATCTAAACTACATGATAACAAATGGTAAGCCTGGGTACTAGGTGTGTGGACTAGGACTACTACACTAGTGATACGGAAGTGAAATTTTCCCGGTTTCACTAAGCTGTATTGACGACTACAACACTAACTAAACTTTTGGATGATGTTTGGAGACCACTAGTTTATGGATGTGTTTCCCTACTCGGGGGTCGTGCATGATAATGTATATTATTGCGTATCTATACAATTTCTCACTGAGACACGATGTTCTAGGTTTCCACTTCTTGTTAGTATCTTTAGAGACTCTCCCATGTTTTTTCTCCTATTTTGCATTGCGCTCACCATCGGAAAATGGTGTGACGTTGGGGTTAACATTAAAGTGTGTGTGTGTGTGTGTGTGTGTCTGTGTGTTTTAATTTAAGTTGTTTTTCTTTAAAGAACTATCCCTTAAAATTGTTTTCATTAAAATATTAAGCATTTATTTATTTTTCATCTATTAAATTGTAAATGTATTTTTCATTTAATAATTATGCATGGAACCTTTTCTCGGTGGAATCTTACTGGGATTTTATCTTACACCCTACATACAAAGTTGGGTGTATGTAGATTTTGTTTCTTCTACATTCTAGGTTGATGCATCGAGCATAGTATTGGTGGTTCGGGTTGTCAGTGGCAACCTTGTGTTGGTTTGGTGGTGGTGGCTTGGGTATGTGACACCTCAGGTTGCACGGAGGTTTGAGTTGGAGTTTTGGTTTTCCTTTGATGTAGTCTCTTTGGGGTTTTTAGTTCAAGTTGTAAACTTTAAATCTAAACTTGGTGTAAGGGTCTGTTTGGTTGTTTTATTTTTATTTTTATTTACTCAGCTTTTTGTTTTTTTATATTTATTTATTCAGGTAAATTTTTCCCGTGTTTTATTTTTGATACCCGGGCACTTGTTCCTGCCCATGGGGATCGGGAACGCCCTTCGGGTCTTACCGTGGATTGGGTTGTGAATTGGTTTGATGGAGAATTGACTTTGTTTGGGATAGGATGTGATATAAGTAAACTGAATTAATAATAGAAAGAGACAATAATAAAAATAACTAGAACAAGCATACAAACAAATGATGATATATCATGTCACTAGAATTCTAGAAATCATGGATATAATGTAGCGGTCCTAAAAGAAAAACCCAATGTAGAAAAAAGTAAATACATAAATTAAGCCAAGCATCCCTAAGTAGAACTATGTCATCTTCTACCAGATCCATACTAACATAGTAAGCAATCATTTTCTCGAAGTTATATTCTTCCCTCTATCAATACCTGCAAACATACAATCTTTCTTGGGTACAAAATGATGCCCTGAGAGGGTGTGAGGTAAATATCAATGAGCCACTACCAATGGTTTCTATAACATTTTTCCCATGCAATGGAAATGTAAAAGCGTATAAGAAAGAATATATAAGTGAAGAAGTAAAATTTAACTCTATATTATTGTACCTATTTCATCCCTTGGCTGGTGTCTTAACATGTAACCAATATGTTAATTAATAAATTCTGAAATTATATTAATAATACACATGAGGAATATCCATAGATGACATCGCCTCGTGATAGTATTAATAGTAATGGTTCCAAGAAATAACAAGGAAACCATAATTGATATTTAATATGAAATGGTTCCAAGGTAATCACTGACAAAATATTAGTTGATAATTAATATGAAATAGTTTCAAGGAAAACACTAAGGAAACCTAGACATTGTGGGACAATAACTCATTAGTATTTGAGTCTATATAATGGGTAATAATGTAATAAAAAGAGCATCATTTAAATAATTACAACAATAATATTCTTACCGAGTCCAAGGAGTTCATTTATGGTAAAATAGGGCTATGTAATGACTGGGCCTGATGGGATATAACCAGGGATCCTACTTATCAATTTTGGATCCATGGAGTGTATCTAAGGCATCTTGTAATAATAATTAGGGGATCCTATGGTGTCATAATGAGAATACCAAAGTAGATGAGGATCTGTTTCCTGGATAGGTCTCACCCAATGTAATAGACATCATTGAATCATAAGTACATCCTCTTTTACCAAGGAATTCCCTTTGGAAGAAAAAATATAACATGATTCAAGCCTTTCTATAAAAATTTCATGGTCCATGTGAATAAAGTTTCTCCTTAAATTTAATTCATTTAGTGTAACAATACCATATTATAACTATTCCTTTTAACAAGATTTCTCGGTTCAATCCTTGCCTTTCATTTGTTTGACAAGGCCAAGTAGCATGAAACAATTTAATTTAACTATGTAACTAATGTTCAATTTATAATGTTCACTCTTCTTCCTTCCATGAACATGGAAAGGTGTGCTCTGGATGTGGGAAAAAACCTTCATTCACATTTTATAAGTCCATGTCATATACTCAAGTATACTTTCCATACTATCACTTAAATCAATTAATTAAATTTAGGTACTTGCCTTAGGCAGGTCAAGTGGAAGTGACATGGTACTTTCTATTCAACTTTACATGATTCAATAGGAATTTAACGTATGAAGGATTACCATTACTGTTTTCAAGCTCGAGCACACATAAACAATGGATAAAAGTGTCAAAACATGGAAAACCCAATTATGGCATAACACCATACATAGCGTGTTGGGAGTTGTAGACATAACTACAAAACACTAACCACATATTTAGAAAGAGCATAACTATATGGTTCTAATGACTACAATAATGGAATATAACTTTAATAAATAGAAACAGATGAAAAAAGGTGGGTCCCACATGACAATTCCAAAATTAACAAACATGAGGGATGAGTTATAGACCACCCACTTTAGGCTTGTATGACTCTACTCCTCTGGTATCTGCCTCTGATATAGCATGGATCAGAGTAGATCTAAGAAAATAGGAGAAAGACTCATACCTTGGTAACCAGGTCGAGAGGAAGAGATAATAAGAAAGACTCAAATGGACACGAGTAATTTCTTTTGTGCAGCCAACATGACCAATGGAAGCTCAAATAGATCCTGGATGAAGGAGATCTCTTGATCCCTATGTTAGGCCTTCAAAATGCTCCAAAATGAGAAGAAAAATAGGTTTTCCCACTGGAAATCATTTTAGGGAAGAAGGATCAAACTATATCATTAAGTGAAAAGTATAAATTTACCAAAAATTTATCCTCTGCATATTTTTTCCACATTGTTAGACAAACTGTGCACAAAGCATGCACGAGTACCTAGAAAAAATGGCCACTCGCACACTTAGGGCACACAGTTAGAGAAACCGTGTGATATGGCTCTACCTGAATATTCATACCATCAGTGTGATTAGATCTTAAACATGAGCCCTACCCACTTGGTTTACTCTAAGAGTGTAATCATGCCAGTTTTCCCAAAAACATGGGTTTTGGGCTCCGAACAAGCCTCAGGCACCCCTAAGACATTCGCTAACTCATTAGGTATCCAAAATAACTCGAAAATTAATGTTTAGATAAAAAATTAAAGGATCCATACCTAAGTGAAAAAATTTGTTCTTACAAATGCATATTCACCTTTACATATTTATATATATATGGATAGTTATCCCCTATGTACATATTGGAATTACCAAATATGAACACGGGGGTACTCAGATATATGTTTATACATGCAAATACCCCTTTAAACATACACACATATGAATTTTTCACATATATATATATATATAAGCACACATAGACCCAACATATATATTCATACTACCATGAGTGAATATATATAAAGGGGGAACTCGTATTTTTATATGTGTACCTATGCATAAATATGTAATTTTCCATCGACAACAGTGGCTCGACTCCACCTCAATGAGATCCAAACAGCACTATAAAAATACCAGGATCCTAAAAATCACAAAATCGTTAATTGAAAATGGGCCAATGAATAAAAAGGGATAAAACCTTACCTGAATCTATTGTTGAAATCACTACCTTTTAGGATGGTGGATAGAATAGTCCACATCATAAGAAACCACCTGTAAGAAAATAATGGGAAAATAAGTGAGATATAATGTCTTCTTATATATATTTTATTAGTGTGTCAATTATAGAAGATAAATGATACATGAGTCCATAACCAACAATGAAAACTAATTTTCAAATTAATACATACATCACAATACTAAATGACATGATCATTAATAAAGGATTTTTATTAAAATGATATCTAATTTCATTCAATACATACACAACAGACTAGTATCATGAATCACCAGATAATACAAAATGCAACATGATGGATTTTACTACATCATTCCATATATATTAGTGCAAATTTAAAATAATCCTCTACTTTCACTTATGCATAATAGGTTTTATTAAAATCATTTAAAATCATTTTGAAATTATTCCAACTCTTTTGGATATTATTTTCATATAAACACCCTCAAACATTGGTCTAAAACATGGTACCAACATTTATCCTTACTTAATGACATGTTGTATAACACTACATGCCATTGTATAATTTAAAAAATTTATAATTCTTTAATAAATAATTGAATGAAATGGGTTTCCAATTGAAAAAAACATTTATAATCAATCTTTAAAGTGTTCTATAGTGATTACAATCAAACAAACTCATATCTTCAAATGAAAGTATCCAACTAAGGATATATCTATATAAATAATTTTAATTATATTATAATATATTTTTTATTGAATTTAGTAAAAAATTGATATAGAAAATGTTAATTTATTATATGGCATCACATGTTTTTCAATTGTCTAAAATAGACAATCCAATTTGAATAAATAAGACACATGTCACTAATCTAAGTAGATTAGTATGTAATATATCACTCAACTAAGATTATTTCAATACATTGGTAAGAAAAATGTTCATTATCTTGAATGATTTAGTATTTTAAAAATATGTGTTTAGTCAAGTGGGCATGTGGTTTCTAATATCATGAATTAGAGAATTTTTTATTTGAAAAAGGTGAATGAGACAGGAACAAAATAGAATCTAAAGTCTATGGGATGTATAGTTAAATGTTCTAATCAAAATAAATCTATCAATTATGATGTTCATGTTTTTGAATATGTATATTACTCATCATCATCCGTTTTCTACATAAAATATAATTCAATAAAGATTTTTCGGAGGATTTGTTCAAAATATATATACTATATTGGAATAATCAAACCAAATAGTAGGAATAATATTCTACAAGTTAGGTGACATGTGTTATTTTTTGATAATAATTAAAATGAATCCTAAAAAGGATAATAAATTTGGAATAATCATAAAAAATTTAGAGGATATGAATTGAAAAATGAATTATATAAACTAAAATCATTTTTATATTTTGGAAATATCTTTATTGGATATAAACCGACTCTGTTCAGATGGATACTCAACAGAGAGCTTGACAGGGGTGGTAAATAGATTACTTATATATAATAACTTGTTGTTTATGGCTTATTATTTTTCAATATAAGGATGGTGTTGAAATATTTTTCACCAAAATAGATATTCAAATCCATTTTAATTCATTTTTTAATAATATATTCTATGATTGTATAATAAAAAATTCATTTATGGATCAATGTAGTTACAGAATCATTATATGATAAGATTTTTATATAAATCTATGAGTGATTAGTGAGACTTATATTGTTTTCTAATTGAAATATATTGTGAAAATAGATAAAAATATAGCAGTCATCTAGTTAATTAAGTCAAAGTAGAAAATTATTTCTCCAATAAATGGCACGATTTTTTAACTCACTTTCTAGGGATAAAGATATATTATAATAAATCTAAGAGCATGTATTGACTATGTAAATGTATATATATTTTCAAGGATTTTGAATGGTAAAGTATAGAACAGTCCAAGATCTCGGTATCACTTGTATCACATTACACAACTCTCACTAAGTAAATTTTCCCAAAAAACATGAAGATATAGAATGAGTGAGTATAATCCCTTATTCCATATATATTAGGCCTATATTTATATCATAATAAATAAAAATAATGATGTTTCATTTTACTTGTGCATTTTCGTTATATATCAAGAAGGATTAAGAGAGTAACATTTGTTAGTTATAAATATTTTCTTGAATTACAATAGGTGTTAGAAGGATATATAACTTTGTGTAGTGGAGCTGATAAAGGGGTTATTAGGGGGTACACAAAACATTCTATCAAACAAATCAGAATTATCTAAATATGTTATCATGATAATAGTTTTTTTCAATGAAGGATTTTATATATAAAAGTGTTCTAAGAAACCTATGGTAATATATTCTAATGTAGTTTATGATATTTTTATAGATTTTGATTTTTTAAAATAAGAAGTGATCATAAAAATGATTAACCATGGTCATTGTATTCTACCGAGAAATACATATCTTATTAACTGGTATTATAAAAATAATACTATATGTGTTTTAACTAAAAAACCTAGTTAAAAAATAGATGAAGTATATACTTTTGAACAATCTCCACTTGAGTGATTTTACTCGAAGGGGTAAATTCAAAGTGACACGTGTGGCTACATAGAAAAATAAGAATTCTTATTGACTAAATCTATACCTTAGTAAAATCATGATCATCACTTTAGAGATAATTCGTGATGATATATTAATAATTTTCTCTATTTGAAGTGGGAATGAGCTGGATAATGTTCCCCAGTCTCAACTAATTTTTTTTACATTCTATTAGTAGGATATATAAATACTTATTTGTATCTTATAATGATGTTTCTTATTTATAATATTCATATCATAATTTCATGTGAATATTTTTTGATTAAATGTGTAATAGTAGTTCACCACTATATATTCACTTAGATATGATGTCATTATTATTATATATCATTGACCACATACTAAGATTCATTAATGAAAACTGTAAAAAAAATTCTCAAAATGATGTATTTTGTTTTATGTCTATAATTAGTGAATTGTAAATAATTTAATAGTTAATAATATGTTTATCTCTAATGTGGTAATGAAATAGGATATTTCAATACTTTTTTTTGAAATTGAACTATTAGAAAAAATCAATTTCTATTTTAGTTTATTGAAAAGCATAATTTGTTGGTTTTTTTTGAGGTGATATAAAAATATAATAGGTTGATAATTGTTAAATAAAAAATAGGCAACCTAGTTTTATTTATGTTGACCAAATGATATACTATTCTGATAAAATCATAGCACAATAGATTACAATATAAATCTATGTGTAATAAAACTAAATGTAGTTAAAAAATACTTCATAAAAAATAATGTCAATAATATAAATTATAAATTCAATGATATACAAAAAATAAAAAATCTATTGACTAATAACTCAAATATCTTAAAATGAAATCAGTTAACAAAAAATACAACTAAGAAACCCTTCACATTTTGAAATATGTGATATATTCTTCATAACCTAAGCCAATATTTCTCAATTTTACCCCCAATATGTTCCTCAACTAAAAACCCATTGGTATATATCAACATCTAGTCCTTGTACACTCTATTCTCTAATAAAAAATTCCTTTTACCAATCTAAAAAATAAAAAATATAACACTAACCATTGAAGTTGTTACTCATAAGGGATAAGACAAACTATATCCTCATATCCCCAGTATCCTTGAAAATGAATGATCATAAAAATCATGTTATATCCTAGATATATTTGATATCAATAATTGGAAAATGAATAATTACAATAAGAAATAATTGTAACTTTTATAATGGAAACAAAAATAGTTGATTCTCTACAAAAATATTCATATCCAAAATAAAATCATAAGAACACTTGGAAATAGGATGGTCAAAACATGAAAATGATTAAAAAATAATCTCTCATATGTTTCTACTGCATTTACACTAATAATCATGTCATATTTATTAAGATCCATTATAATAAAAAAATAATTCATGGATTTTGATTTTCATTGGATCACTCAAAACAACATCTAATGTATCCTTCCATTAATTGATGGAATTAGCTTCAAACTGTAATGTCTGATGTTTTTAATACAACTCCATATCACAATACACCATTGTATATAGCTTGTTATTATAAATATAAATATAATTTATCATTCTAGCAGTACATTTTAATACATTATAATACATTATAATTTCAAAATATAACTCTTCACATCCAAAACTCGAATAATTATTTCATATTAATTCAATCCCAAATTAAATTTTTGGAAATTTTCATAAAAACATTTGTATAAAAATATAGGTTTTAGCCAAACAATACCCCCTCATCTGATAACCATGTCAAAAAAATGAATGTTTTTAATTTAATAGATTTTAAATATAAAAATTATTTTTTAATCTAATAAAAAATAAGATTATCTGATTAAAAAAAGAATGAAACATGTCATTTTCCTTACCATATAAAAAATGCCTATGAAAATCACTCCAACTTAAAAAATGAATATCCTATCAAACTTCTACCCCATTTTTATTTTCAAAATTAAATATATATGAAATTTAAAAAATAACATAGAGGGAACTTAAAAAGAAGAAATAAGAAACAATAATGAATAGTGAAAAAATAATAAAACTCCCATATGATTTTTCAATGGAATCCTCATTTATATAAACTCCTTCGTGTTGACCTAATTTAAACTTTAATTATAGGATGATTCCTTCTTTTATTAAATATCAAATAGAAATATTACAAAATTTAAAAATATTATCCTTAAAAGTAAAATAACATATAAACAATATAAAGGGATTTGAAATTTTAATACATTTATAATGATAATATAAACTACATTTCTATGTGGAATCTATTTGATAAAAATAATCGTGAAAATAAATAATAAAAGATGAAAGATGTAGATAATTTATAATTAAATTATAATCATTTGTTTATATAAGGACCCATCCATAAAACATTACATAATATTTAATTAAATTAGTAATTCACATTGAGGATCTTTTTAGGTTTAAAGTTTTATAGAATTAGGACATAACTATTACATATCACTAGATTACAATGTAGACACTTCTACTTAGATTCCATTTTTTTCATAAAATAAAAACTCTTAAAAAGAAACATGTCTAGTTCTATGTTTTAGATAGCATGTCTTTCCATGATACCATCCTTGACGCTATTCACCTTTAAGTCTAGTGGAAAACATTTCAAAAACTTGGGATGAGCATAAAAATCTCAGTAAGGGATATAAATTTTTTGAAATAAAACATTAGTCCATGTATACATAAGAATCAATGAACTCATATTTTACTCATAAAACATAATCACTTTAACTTAACTCATGAAATCATAGGATTTATGCATAACTCAATAGAAATCATAATACATAAAGGTAACTTGATGCATTCATAACATTCTTACATAGGGAGAAACCCTCATGGTTACGTTTGTAATACCCATCATATTATATTCCCTAAATCTCTTCGGAGAAACCATAGCGTTTAACTCCTTCGCATTACCCAATGCATTTGAGATCTATCACAGGATCACCCGCCCTTAGTTTATCATTTAACCACCCGTCTTCATAAACAATTCCCAAGAACCATAATATAATTGAATCACATAAAACATGCCTAAAGGAAACATAACATTTCCACATTTCAATCACAAGATATCAAAAACACATTGATATAATAAAAACATTATCAAAACCATTTTCAATACCAAAATAAAAGAAAAGTAAAATACTATATTTATTTTTCTTTTAAAATAAGTTATTGCTTGTAGAGGAAGCCGAAACTCAAAAAATGGTCACGACGGCGGAGAAGTCGTTGTCGCCGCATACGTAAGACAAAAACATTCCCTTTTGTCATTTAGTAAAATGATTAATATAAAAATATTCCTTTTGAATAAAATTAAACGTCAAAGGGTTTTTTACACCATATAAAAAAAAGTCATGTATAAATCAAAGGATGTCTCAATAAAAGTAGATTGAGACGAAGTCCCATACAAAGTTGGTATCCTTAGATTAAGGATAAATCAATTACATAATTATGTGTGAAAAATATAAATACACCCAATATAAGAGTCAAACAATCATAGGTCATCCACACATATTCATAGCATGACATAATCAAGAAGTAGAGGTTTAACCCAAAGAATTTAAATTGGGTTAAGAAGTTCCCTTACAAAAATTTGACAGCCTAACAACATCACTTTAAAATTCAGAAAATGAGTTGATGAGACAGAAAATGGTATCTCATCACTTGGAAATAAAATTTACATCAATAAGGATATATAAGAACATATCCTAGAATAATAAGATGTAAATTAAAAGACATAACAAAAATAAGTCTTTTAAAAAGAGGAGGGTGAAAGGTTCCCTTACTGATTTGGGTAACTTTCGAAACGTACGCCCCATGAAAAAAGGACCATACAATGTTGATGTAAATACCCATAAATGAAAGTATTTTACACAAAGAGTATAATATTGGGCAGTACATACACCACTCAAAGGAGATAATGACAAATATATCATGAATCTCACGGGAATAAAAGTGAGATAAAAACCCCTTACCTCGTTGTAATAAATCGAGTTGTATGACCAAAAGATAATAAGCACCAAATGAATCACAGAATACCATGAATAGAATCATGATTATATATATGAAATGGAAGTACACAATACACCCCATTCAATAAATAATTGGTGACAAATGGAAATCTCACGGAATTAGAAGTGAGATAAGAAAACCCTTACGAAGATTCGGCAGCCTAACAGCACCACTTAAAACTTCCAAAAAATGTGTTGATGAGATCTAATAGGGTCTCTCATCATATGAAAACAAAACTTAAAGTACTAGTAATATAAAATAACATCACCCAACATAATAAAGAGGATCTTAAAATAAATGACATAAAAGAGAGTACTTAAAAATAAAGAGAGAGGTAAGATCCCTTACCTCAAGTCTGACTTGTCTTGTTCGTTTATTTACATACCTGAATAATAAACACTGGTAAATTTATAATTGATTAAGGAAATACTTTAAAGTTTATTATTCAATTCATATAACATATTATCATGTTATAATAATTAGTTAATTATGTGAATTCATATCATACGTTTTGAGGATGTTCGGTATATGAGTCAAAAATAAACTTGCTTGAAAAGAATTAGCCATGCAGTTATAAGTACATCATATACAGAATTTTATTAATGATTTAAATATCATATATATCCATTATATATTCATTTTATACTATTCCATAACATTTGGAGATAAAAAAATGAAATTCACCGTTCATGGAGACGGTAGGCCGTACGTACGCATAAACGCTACTTTCATTTCTTCGTCATATTAATGGAATTAAAACTAAATGAGATATATATATATTATAATTACAGAATTATATTCATCATTTAGATTTTATATATATCATATATATCCATTATAAATATATACGTATAATAGTACATAATATTTGGAGATAAGAAATGAAATGCACCATTCATGGAGACGGTAAGCCGTACATACGCATGAATGCTACTTTCATTTCTATTTAATACTTTAATGAAATGAAAACATGATGATAGATAGGAATATTATAATTAAATTATAATATTATATATAATATCATTAACTCCATCTTTTATACATCCCACATATGGCATTAACGATTCAAATCACTTTGAGGGGGCGGAGTCCGCACTTCTTAAAATGAAATTATTGCGTTTACCCATTATGGAAACCATAAAGGTATGCCATAAATGAAAAATACAGAAGCATAAAGAAAAAATAAACATAATATATATCATATATAAATATAGTGACATCTTAATTTACACCATTAAAGGTGTTAAAAGAATATTGAACAATCATCGTTTCGTGAAGCAGTAATTTTCCATCCACAGAAATAGTATGTTCTTTAACCATTAGATGGATGTGTGTGTAAGTTTAAATAAAATACTTCTCATAAAAACGTCCTAGTATATTTTAGATACCAGTTTTGTTACAAAATAAAGGAATATAAAGAGTTTAGGGGTTTGGAGAATCAAAATAAAACAAAAGAACATAAGAGAAGACATTACCTTTAAATCGGGTAACACCCCTTGGATTGAACCAAAAGGGTTTCTCGAAGAAATTTATACCTAAGGTAAGGCTTCTATGATGAAGCAAGGTATTTTGAGAGATAAAATGAGCTGATTTTGGTCTAGAAAAAGGCTTGAGAGGTGTGGGTAAGTGGGTAGAGGTGGGGGCCTTTTATAAGAGGGAGGAGGGTCACTTTTGGAAAGTCTTGGAATGTTACTTTATTATAAAATTCGTTTCATATTTTAAAGGTCCCAGAATGATATATTTATAGTATAAGGTTATAAGGGGTCTAAATACACCCATTCAATAGGTTTTAGACAAGTTTAAGTCTTTGATTTTACCTTAACTTTTAATTTTATTAAAATCGTTCATTAATGAGGTAATCACTGCATCATCATTGTGTCATAAATAAATTTATTTATTTAATGTCTAAAAATTATACAAAAAATACCATGATGTAGGAAATCTTTTTATATTTCCAATGAATATTTATACTCTAAGAGATCATTTATGTAAACGAAATTAGAATTTTTTTACATAAAATATACAAACCTTTGTTATATTTCCTTTCTTTAAAAAATAAAATGATAAAAGGTCACCATCACATTAAAGAGATTTAATGGGGTACCAAAGTTGGAACAAGGCATCCCATGGTCTGCCATTACTCAAAAAATATAATTAAGACACATGGATGGGTGATTTTATATTATTATGATATTATTTTATTACCCTTAACTACCTGATTACTAATTAATCACGATAATTAAAGATAATTACCGTCGTTGCTATTCATAATTTCCAAAAACAAAAGAGTCTTAATTAAATAATTTGGACCTTCTAATTCAAAATATGGAATAAATTCTACCCAAATTCCAAACACAGAAATTGCATTAATTAATTTAAAAATAATTCTCGTTGTCAGAACCAAAGACGGTTTTTTAAGAAGTAAAATCTATCAAAATATTGATTTGTTTTTACATCCAATTTAAAAGTGAAATTAAATCTAATGAGATAAATTGTATTAAATAATAAATAAAATAACTAAATTAAACCATAAAACCAATTAAAATGATAATCTAAATATATAAATAAATTGGATGAAAAGGAAGTTTTGAATTAAAATGCAGTATTTTTCACTATTCATTAAAAATCAACATTTGTCAAAAAATACCAAAAATTCTCCCTAATATATATTTTATATTAACAATTAAAAAATGATATCAATTTTACCAAATTAAAAACATATAAGTTTCATTAATTAATTTTATAATCAATTCCCACTGTCAAAACAAATAGCGTGTTTTTAAGAAACAATATCTATTAAAAGATTGACACTTGTTTATGTTCAATTTCAAAGTTAAATTAATTAAAATGGCCACCATTGGATTGAATGATAATAAAAGTATTTAAATTACCCTTTAAAACCAATTAAAAAGGTAATGTAACAATATAAAAAAATTGGATTAAAAGGAGGTTTTGAATTAAAATACAGCATTTTTCACTAAAAATGATCTTTATCGGAAAATAACAAAAATTTACACAAAGTAAATTTTGATGTCTTGATTCTAAAGAAGGATTTTATATTGTCAAATATAACATATAAAAGTGACAAAAAGTATATTTTAAAAGGGTTCTCCATTAAAAGGCAGTTAATCAGCCTTTTAAAGAATATTAGAATATTTATTCTTAAAATTGGATTCATTTTCATTTTAAGCCTCTAAAATTTATTGGATAAATGTAAAAATATTTAACAAACATATATAATCACTTTTTAGTTAGTTCTTTTCATTTCCACCATTACATAGTCTATGAGTTTACTACCATTTACAATAATATTATTATATTATTAGTGTGCATCGTAAGATTTCAAAAAAACTTGTTGTTGCGTATTGGGTACGCCATCGAACATAGCATCCACTTTAAAGTAATATTAATATTTTATTCACAAATATTAATAAATATGAAAATGTAATATTATTTATTTACCTGGGATGTTACATCCTTCCCCCTTTTGGGAATTGTGTCCTCGCAATTTTAAAATTGGGCTTGGAAACTTCATTGAAAGCCCCACATCAGAAAAAGATTCAACACAAGTTTCACTTTAAAATAAAGAAAGAGAAGTACAAAGTTCACCCAAGTTAACCCATACTAGGATTCCATTTAGGAAAACATGGATATGGAAGAAAAAAATGGTCATGTTCTGATGGAGAGTGATAGAAATAATGTTTAGGAGAAAGTTAACCACCAGAAAATCACAAACCTTTGAAGGGTTAAATGGTATTTGATTCCCCAGTAGGAAAAATTAACAGAAAATATTTTTGTTTTAATTTACTTTTCATTGAGGTATTTATTTATGAGTGTAACTAAATCATGAGGAAACATACTTAATTTTCGTTTAGACTTTCATCACTTACTAGATTTCTTACACAAACTCATTTTTTCTCTAAAAGACGAGTATTTAGGATGACTTGTTCACATTAAGAGCGCTATAATCAACTTTTAGAGATTCACCTAATCCACAAAAGAGAACTATATATTTACCATGTATTTATACCAAAACCAAAACCAAAATTGTTAGTACGAGATCAGATAATACCCAAAAAGGATAATCCTTTATAAAAAGAAATACTGCTCTTAATCTCCAAAATTTGTCAAACATTATCCAAAGTTCAATAAAGACCATTCAATAAATAGTTGTCCATAAAATTATTCGAAGTAAAAAAAACTAAGAATTAAACCCAGATCTCCGAAGGATTTAATCACATAGTCTTCCAAGATAAATCTTAACATTTATCTCCAAATAACATGAGTAACTCTTAAAGTCTCATATTGAAAATTAATTAACCAAATCACATATCCTCCTTGATAGATTAATAATTTACATAGATAACCCAAAATAAAATTATTCAGGATTCATAAGATCATATACCTAAAAATAATTAGTAATACTAACTAGGGACTTCACGTAGTCCAATGGTAGGTGATAAATGTCAGTCGCACTTTTGTTGTGGGTTTGATTCCCGCAGCTTCGTCCGATGTGACGGGTTGTCACATGGTCTGCATGTTGTGCTTTTTTCAAAACTACATAATTCTTAAAACATTCCCCAAAAAGAGATAAAATCTTGAAAAATAACCATAACAGAATTTAACCTCACATTTAACTCATGCCTTTAATTTTCCATCATGACATATAGTAACCCATAATTACCTCAAAAGTAAGGATCATATAAACCCTAATGCTTACCTTTATAATTATTACCTGAACTTCTACATTGAGTTGGTTCAATCGTACAAGATGCATTAAAGAACTCACCAAGGTTCAAGTGGTTAATCATGACTCCTGATAGTTTTTTTAGAATAACCATGATATTTCTCATTGAATCCCTTATTTCATCCAGTCTCTTAATCGGAGAACCACCACATTTTCCTTCAAACTCATTGTCACTTTGGTGCCTGCTAGATCCATCCATTTACTAAAACCAAAAAGGTCAGTGTGAGTGTATTAACAAAATCATCAAATACTAATGAGGAAGATAAACACTAAGATATACTTATTCAAGTTATCTCAAACTCATTCTAACTTCCAAAAATAACAGTGACTCCATCTAATATACTAACCATTGTGGTTATACACTATTTGTCACTTATGCTTAAAGAACACTCTAACCTCTAAAGTTATCTAAACCTACCTTTGATACCAACTATAAGGACCCAGCCTTAAAACATTACATAATCTTGAATTTAATGAATAATTCACATTATGGATCTTTTTAGGTTTAGAGTTTTAGAGAATTATGACATAACTAATGCATCTCACAAGATTAAAAAGTAGACACTTCTACTCAGTTTCCATTTTTTTCATAAAATTAAAACTCTTAAAAAGAAACATGTCTAGTTCTGTGTTTTAGATAGCATGTATTTCCTTGATCCCAACCTTGACCTTATTCACCTTTAAGTCATGTGGAAAAAATTTCAAAAACTTGGAATGAGCATAAAAATCTTAGTAAGGGATATAAAAATACGGAAAGAAAACATTAGTCCATGTATACATAAGAATCAATGAAATCATACTTTAATCATAAAACATAAGCACTTTAACATACCCCATGAAATCATAGGATATATGCATAAATCAACAGAAATCATAAGACATAAAGGTAACTTGAGGCATTCATAACATTCTTACTTAGGGAGAAACCCTCATGGTTACGTTTGGAATACTCATCACAGTATATTCCCTAAATCTCTTCAATGAAACCTTAGCGTTTAACTCCTTCACATTACACAGTGCATTGGAGAGATATCACGGGCTCACCCGCCCTTAGTTTATCACGGAACCACCTATCTTCATAAACAATTCCCATGAACCATAACATAATCGTATCAAATAAAACATGCATAAAGGAAACATAACATTTCCACATTTCAACCATAAGATATCAAAAACACATTGATATAATAAAAACATTATCAAAAAAAATTTCAATACCAAAATAAAAGAAAAGTAAAAAATGGTCTTTATTTTTCATTTTAAAAAAAGTTATGGCTTGTAGAGGAAGCTGAAACTCAAATAATGGTCACGGTGGCGGAGAAGTCGTTGTCGCCGCATACGTAAGACAAAAACATTCTCTTTTGTCATTTAGTAAAATGATTCGTATAAAAAATATTCCTTTTGAATAAAAGTAAAATTCAAAGGGTTTTGTACACCATATGAAAGAAAGTCGCGTATAAATCAAAGGATGTCTCAATAAAAGGAGATTGAGATGAAGTCCCGTACAAAGTCGGTATGCTTAGATTAAGGATAAATCAATTACATAATTATGTGTGACAAATATAAATACACCCAATATAAGTGTAATACAATCATATGTCATCCACACATATTCATATCATGACTTGATCAATAAGTAGAGGTTTAACCAAAAGAATTGAAATTGGGTTAATAAGTTCCCTTACAATAACTCGACAGCCTAACAGTATCACTTTAAAATTCAGAAAATGAGTTGAGGAGAGGGAAAATGGTATCTCATCACTTGGACATAAAATTTACATCAATAAGGATATAGAAGAACATATCCCAACATAATAATATGTAAATTAAAATACATAACAAAAAGAAGTCTTTTAAAAAGGGGATGGTGAAACGTTCCCTTACCGATTTGGGTAAATTTCGAAACATACACCCCATGAAAGAAGGACCATACAATGTTGATGTAAATACCCATAAATGAAATTATTTTACCCAAAGAGTAGAATAAAGGACAGTACATACACCACTCAAAGGAGATAGTGACAAATATAGCATGAATCTCACAGGAATAAAAGTGAGATAAAAATCCCTTACCTCGTTGTAATAAATCGAGTCGTATGACCAAAAGATAGTATGCACCAAATGAATCACAGAATACCATGAATAGAATCGTGATAATATATATCAAATGGAATTACACAATACACTACATGAAATAAATAAGTAGTGACCAATGGAAATCTCACGGAATTAAAAGTGAGATAAGAAATCCCTTACGAAGATTCGGTAGCCTAACGATGCCACTTAAAAATTCCAAAAAAATGGATTGATGAGATCAAATAGGGCCTATCATCATATAAAAATATAAATTACAGTAATAGGAATAGAAAATAACATCCCCCAACATAAGAAAGGGGAGCTTAAATGAAATGACATAAAAGAGAGTACTTAAAAAAAGAAAGAGAGAGGTAGGATCCCTTACCTCAAGCCCGACTTGTCTTGTTTGTTTCTTTATATTCCTGAATAATAATGTAACACCCCAAGCTTCTACGGTACGCTTCTCTTTGAATAATGCGAAAGCGTGTGTTGTACGCAACATCGAGTTCTAACACACCACAACCAATCAAACTAGCCGTTATGAATAGTAATACCAAGTTTTTGAAATTATATATATATTATATTTCAAAATGAACTTCATTTTTGGATTCAGAATATCGAAATTATCCTAAGTTAAATTTTTGGTATTTTTTTGAGAACATCCAATTTTTATGAATAGTGAAAAATACTTAAAAACAACTTTTTTAATCAAAATAATTTATAGTGATAAATTATATTATTTAGTGGTTTTATAGTATAATTACAATATATTTTTACCATTTTATCCAATGGTGTTCATTATAATTAATTTCACTTTGAAATTGGACATAAATAATTGTCAATCTTTTGATATATATTGTTTCTTAAAACACGCTATTTGTTGTAACAACGGGAATTAATTATAAAATTAATTAATGAAACTTATATGTTTGGAATTTTGTAAAATAGACATCATTTTTGAATTCGGAATATCAATTATAGCTTAGGGTGAAATTTTGGCATTGTTCTGAAAAACTTCAATTTTTGATGAATAGTGAAACTACTAAGTGGTAGTTAAAAAACTGAATTTTTTCATAAAACTTAATTTTACCGCTTCTGTGAATGAAATTTCGAAAATCCGAGAGACACGGTTAATATCAATAAGTAAAATTTGGTTCAATGAGATGAAAATAATTTTTGGTGAATAGTAACTTTTTACTTTTATTTACCACGGTTAAAAGTAAATAGGGTAATTAAGGGTAAAAATGATATTAATATTACCCTAACACATGTCCTAATTCTATTGGACAAGTGTATCTCGACCAAAAACAACCTTAGGAATAAAATATTATCATTTAGGTCCACTTGGATTAGATTAGGACAATTATTATTATTTAATTCAAAGAAGAGTTAAAAGAGTTAAAATCAAAGTTTATTTACTAAAAGATTTTTAATATAGGGTTATACATAAAATAAATTCAATTTTAAATATTCATTATAAAGATAAAAATATTTCTTACATAATGATATTTTATTTATAATTTTTAGACATTAAATAATTTAATTTATTTTTGACACAATGATGATGCAGTAATTACCATAATAGTGAAAAATTAAAATAATTGATATTATAAATACCCAAATAAATATAATTTGAGACTTTTAATGAATTAAAATAATTTTCTAGGATAATATGACATATTATAATTTATTAAATTAACTTTTTTTGAAGTAATCATTCTGTTATAAGTTTCAAAAAAATAAACTATTAAATAGTGTCAAAATTGACATAAAAGAGTTTTTAAAACAAATATAATATTATTAATTGATATTAAATTCCTAAAAATCTAAGGTTCGTCCAAGAGACTTATATAATGATAGGAGTATAATTAATGGACCACTTGGGTGTCTCTTGGATGTATATAGTAAGTTTATTAACTATATAATATAAAAATACAAAGTGACATGGTAAATGTCAAACTAATTAACTAAGAGTTAAAACTAAAAGATAAGGTTAATATAGTAACCCAAACCTGTCCAAATTCTATTGGTTGAATGGTTTTCGACCTATCCCCACCTTAACCTTTGAATAATCAAATTTGGAGCCATTAGAAACCGAATATGAATTTATTATAAATTAGTATTTCTAGGTTTTCCAAAGGTGCCCCTCACCCCTATTATAAAAGGGCACTCCCCCTTCTCATTTCTTCACACCTTAAAAGCTTTTGGGTTAGGCCAACCCCTACCCAAATACTCTATAAGCTTCCCTAAATTCATCCTAGAGGCCTACCATTAGTCATAAAGCCAACCTAAGATCCCTTTTGATCAAATCAAAAAGAAGAACCCGAAGAAGAGGTAATGATTTCACCACCCTTTTCCAAGTTCCTTTCTTCTTCCACTTCTTCTTCCTTTGTTATTACCATTCTAAAATAATAACTCCAGTATCATATATATACTGTGATGTTATTATAAATATGGTACTACCATATTCAGTAGTCTATCCATCCTTTGAATAACATGTCACCATACGTGCATACGTACGGCATACCGTCTCCACGTCGTGGTGTAATTGTTATTCAATAAATTATTATTTGGATGGGTATAACAATGATGTGTAATTCATGTAAATAATAAATGTAACATGATAATGATTCTTTATATATTATATACCATCCAATTATATATTATTTTAATATCAAAAGAATGATATTGTCGCTCGTGCGTACGTACGGACTATCGCCTCCACGAACGCGATGAGATTCATTCTCCATCGTATCCATTCAAGTATAATTATCATTTGATGATTAATAATAGTATCTAAAGACTTGATATCATTTTGGATATGATTAAGATACAACCTATCCATGACAAACACGTCTTACGTAACAAAACATATAAAAGAAAATGAGTAAGTTAACACCCGAAACAATAATAATACTAAGATATTATTAACAAATCAATGTTAAAAGATCATATATGATATCATATTAATGTATATTATTATTGTATAATATAATAACAATTATTTCACCATTATACAGGAGGTTAAACTACCCCAACCAAGGAAAATTACAAGGTAAGGGTTATTTCACAATCTCATCATTATCGGAGGTTGTTTATACGAAATAATCTACTGGGATCTCTTTATCATCCACATCCATGTTTCTTTAAAATGTATTTCAAAACATTTTTACTATTTAAAAGATTATGAGTTGAATTCATTTATACCCTTGTTTGAATTTTTATAAGAGTTTTATAAAGGAATATTTCCGTCGTTTTCCAAACAAGGTGCTTTTTGACCTTTTCGACAGAATTAAGGTAAAAATGTTTTTTTAACTTATACGGCAGGTGCAGTTATTTTCCACCATTATAAAATCATCGAAGATTCCATTAAAAGATTATAATAATATTTTCAGAGAAAATGTTTTATTTTATAAATATATGACTCTTAAATAGAAAGAGATATTTCTCTAAAAAGAGTTTTGATTTCATCTATGTCAACATCCTTTGATGGATTTTACGCTTATTTGAAGTTGATTTATTATGATACAAAAAATCAATATTGTATTGAAGGTTTTGTGATATGTTTGACTATAGATGTTCTATTTTTATACCATTCATAGTTTATGGTGAAAGTATTGACATTTCATATGCTAGTTTTAATAGGAATGTTTATGTTATGTTTAAAACTTTTAATATGGGAATGCATTGGACTTAATATGTGACGGGTGGAGCCCGCTATAGCTCCTCAATGCATAGTTAGGTCTCATGAGACAAAATAGTGTATTGGCACAAGGACATGGAAGAATCTTATTTGTAGTCTTGGCACGAGGCCTTGGATATGTGGTTATGATATTATGGCATTATGCATTCCATCATTATGAAAGTGCTTATTGATATTGCATGTGATTATTCGATTAGTAGAATATCCATGTGAATAAGTAAATGGAATTATTTCATTTTACTTTTTCCATACTATGTTGAAGTTCAAGTTTAAAAGGCTTTTGTTTTATTTATACATTGCCTTAAATGTTTATGCTTATTTTTGAAAGTTTCCGCTATATTTTTATCCTTACTGGGCATTTGAGCTCACCCCTTTTTAATGTTTTATTATTCCAAGGATGTGAAGAAGTAAGTTATGAATGACCTGCAGGGATAGTATGTGGGGATATGAGTGTGGAATATGGAGACTATGTTGTTATAGTAGTTTTTCACTTTATGATGTAATGTAAAACTTTATGAATATATCTAGTGTTTCCAAGGCTACTAAACCAATCGGTCTTTTGAGATTTGATCTTTCTTGTGATCATGCCAATGTTATGTAATAATGCACCAAATCTGGGTAACTAGGGTCAGGGCGTTACAGTTGTTATCAGAGGAAGTTTAGTACAAACCTTGGAAGCTATATTTAGATAAACTCTGATTAGAGCACATAGATTTAAGATTGACTTTGAGGATTAGTATAGAATAACTTCCTAGAATCTTGGTATTGTAGAGATTTTGTGAGTTTTCCGAGCAATACATCCCTGTCTGGATACGAGCAGGTAGAGGCGACTCTGGCATAGATGTACCTAGGGGTAAAACCCTAAAACACCGCTTTGATCTAGACTCGAACGAGAACTGGTGCACGACAACGGGCCTTGATGCACTCTTGGTTACAACACTCCCGGGGGATATGCTTAGGATAACTCTCATTTTCTTTATAAATCATTATGAAGGGTTTATGAGTATATACTAACTCAAAGAAAACATTCTTATGATTATGGATTATATCTATAAATAGTTCAATTTATGTTAAGTGTTTTGTAAGTATGTGATTATGTATTTTGATTCATAAAATGATCTAGTTTATACCATTGTTTAGAAATGGTGCCTAGTGGAAGAAATGGAAACCGTATCAATGCACGCACTCCATGTATGGATTTCCCTCCTTCTCAAGATAATTATAGTGGAGCTAGTGATGGAACTGGTGCCGATCAGCTAATCACCATACTGGGACAACTTACTCAGGTTATGAATAATAACCTTAACCGTATAGAGCACCCTGATCCACAGCATGGAGGATCAATGTTAGATCGATTCATGAGGAAAAAACCACCAATGTTCAATGAGAGTACAAATTCCTTAGTAGCTGAGCAATGGATAAATTCCCTAAAGAAAATATTTCAGGCTTTGGGGATTAGTGAAATGGAAAAAGTTATCATGGCAGTTTACCGACTCACTAGAGATGCTGATCAATGGTGGTCATTGATTCAAAACATGAAGGAAGATGATGAAGTATCAAATATGGAATGGAGGGAGTTCAAAGATCTGTTTTTAGAAAAATACTTTCCTCGCGACCATCGAGCAGATATGGAAAGGCAATTTCTGAGTATGAGACAAAAGGAGGATGGGAATGTCACAAAGTATGAGGCTAACTTTACAAGGTTAGCAAGGTATGATGGAGATTATATATGTAACAATGAAGTAAGATTGATCATTTCTTTGGTGGGTTAAAACCATTTCTCCATCGAGCATTAGTCTCACAATCCTTCTTTTCGTACGAAGACATTGTATCATGTGCTATTAAGACTGAAAAGGAATTATCTAAGTCTTATGTCTTTAAAGAAAAGAAAGAGAAGAAGAGACCTGCTGATAAATCTGGGAATGGAAATAAGGGGAAGAAGGGAAAGGTTGAATATCCATCCTGTGGTAAATGTGGGAAGAAACACCCCGGTACTTGCTTGAAGGGAACGAGAGTCTTTTACAAGTGTGGTAAAAAAGGCCACCAAGCTCGTGATTGCAAGGGGAAGAAGGAAGCCACCAACGTTCAGTGCTACAATTGCAGGGAGATGGGGCATTATGCAAATGAATGTCCTAAGCGTCAGGAGAACTTAACTTAGAAAAGGCCAAGGGATCAATGCCAAGCTTATGCTATCACTATTGCTGAGGTAGAAGCTCCGAAAGACGTGGTGGCAGTTAATTTAATGGTTTCAACAAGTTTAGAAAATGCATTATTTGATTCTAGATCATCGCATTGTTTCATATCTTCCCAGTTTTCTAAGAAAATTAGATATTTCCAATTTGATTTAACAAGGGGGTTGTCATTTAAAACTCCTAAGGGAAGTATCATTGCAACAAAGTTTTGTGAGTCAGTCCCCATTAGAGAACATAAATATTCTTTATCTACTGATCTCATCGTCATTCCTATGATTGAGTTTGATATAATCCTCGGTATGGACTGGATTTCGGACTATGATGCGAAGATTTATTGTAAGAAGAAAGAGGTTATGATTCTTGGTGATGATGATAAGGAACACCTTATCTTTAGAGCAGAATCGTCACCACCTAATTCTTATCTAGATCCACCCCCAGTAGCTCAACTAAATTCAATTATTGGGGAGGAAGAGAATGAAATGACTGTGGGTGAGGAAAGGAATGTTCAAATTGAGTATGTACCTGTTGTGAAAGAATATGTAGATGTATTTCCGGAATATTTACCTGGACATCCTCCAGAATTAGAAGTTGTGTTTTCCATTGATTTAATTCATGGATCAAGGCATATATCGAAGACCCCTTATAGAATGTCCACTGTAGAATTATTTGAACTAAAGAAACAACTAGAGGAATTGAGTAATATGGGATTTATTCTCCCTAGTGTTTCTCCATGGGGAGCCACTGTTATTTTTGTTAAAAAGAAAGATGGATCTATGAGGTTATGTATCGACTATAGGGAGATCAATGCTATAACAATAAAGAACAAGTATCCCCTACCTCGAATTGATGATTTTTTTGACCAACTGCATGGAGATCAATACTTTTCAAATATTGACCTTCGATCTGGATACCATCAGTTGTGTGTGAAGAAGGAAGACATTCCGAAGACAACATTTTGAACCAGGTACGGGCATTATGATTTTACTGTAATTCCTTTTGGATTGACTAATGCACCCTCTGTATTCATGGATCTGATGAATAGAGTTTTCAAGGAGTATCTCGATGAATTTGTGGTGGTATTTATTGATGATATCTTGGCTAACCCATTAATGAAGCTCACACATAAAGGGGTTAAATTTGTTTGGACAAAAGAGTGTGAAGAATGTTTTGAAGAACTGAAGAGAAGATTAGTCAATTATCCTATATTGACTCTACCATCGGGGAATGATGGGTTCGTTATTTATAGTGATGCATCGAAGAAAGGACTTGGTTGTGTCCTTATGCAGAAAGATAGAGTTATTGCCTATGCATCACGACAATTGAAAATTCATGAACAAAACTATCCTAATCATGATCTCGATTTAGCAGCTGTGATCTTTGCTTTGAAGATATGGAGGCACTACCTCTATGGTGAAAAATGTGAGATTTATACTGATCACAAGAGTTTGAAGTATATTTTCTCACAAAAAGAACTCAACATGAGGCAAAGGAGATGGCTTGAATGACTCAAGGATTATGATTGCACGATACACTACCAGCCGGGGAAGGAAAACAAGGTGGCAGATGCTTTGAGCAGAAAATACCATGGAGTTTTGAACAATATGAGAATTGAAAGGGATCCAATTTTCATAGATCTAGTGAAGATGGACATGGGAATAACCGGTTATGGTGAAACATCAATGCTTTTTCAAATGGTTTCCAAACCATATTTACTAGAAAGGATTAAGATTTCTCAGAATAATGATAGAGAATTTCAAAAGAAGATTAAAGCTGTGAATGATGGGAGATTGAGAGATTTTGTGTATGAAAATAGAATTTTGAAATTCAGGAAGAGGCTTTGTGTTCCCGATATACCTGATCTAAAAAGGGAATTGTTGGATGATGCTCATAGTTCCAATTTCTCTATACATCATGGGAGCACCAATATGTATAGAGATTTGAAGGAACATTTTTGGTGGGACAACATGAAGAGGGAGATTGCTGATTTTGTGTCATGATGTATGGTTTGTCAACAAGTGAAAGCTGGAAGGCAAGAGCCTAGAGGAGTTATGCAACCTATTCCCATACAGAAGTGGAAATGGGACAATATTACGATGGACTTTGTCATGGGACTACCAAAGACTCCTAGAAGGAATGATGCAATATGGGTCATTGTTGATCGTCTTACCAAGTCAGTACATTTTCTTGCTATAAGAGAAGATCTACCACTGGAACGTCAAGCAAGACTATATATTGATGAAGTTGTGAGACGTCATGGAGTACCCCTATCGATTGTTTCTAATCGTGATCCCCATTTTACTTCAAGATTCTGGAAGATTCTTCAGAAATCCCTGGATACAGAACTTCATTTGAGAACTGCCTACCACCCTCAGACAGACGGTCAATCAGAATGGACTATTCAAACCATAGAAGACATGTTGAGATCTTGCTCACTTGACTTTCAGGGTATGTGGGATCAATATTTACCTATGGTAGAATTTTCCTATAACAATAGCTTACATTCGAGTATTCAGATGGCACCATATGAAGCGTTATATGGAAAGAGATGCCGTACACCAACCTGTTGGGATGACATTGGTGAAAGAAGACTTGTAGGTCTAGAACTGGTGGAGGAAACGATCGAAAAGGTGAAGGTAATCCAAAATCACATCAAAGAAGCTCAAAGTAGGCAAAAGATCTATGCCGATAATAGAAGGAAGGATTTGGAATTTCAATTCGGTGATCATGTTTTTCTGAAGGTATCTCCATGGAAGGGAGTCATACATTTTGGTAAGAAAGGTAAATTGAGTCCCAGGTACATCGGACCTTTCGAAATTCTAGAACGAATTGGGGATTTAGCTTACCGATTGGCAATGCCGCCAAGTCTCTCCAAAGTTCACGATGTGTTCCATGTATCTCTGTTGAGGAAATACATGCATGACCCAACGCCTGTACTCACCTATGTGGAATTAGAACTGGAACCTGATCTGTCTTATTGTGAAGAGCCTGTTAGGATTTTTGATACGAGAGAACAAGTACTGAGAAACCGGACGATGCGTCTGGTAAAAGTTTTGTGGAGAAACCATAAGATGGAAGAGGCAACGTGGGAACCCGAGAACTTATGACGAAGAACCACCCGAGTCTTTTCATGCGATAATATTCTAGAAATTTTGAGGACAAAATTATTTGAAGGAGGGGAGAATGTAACACCCCAAGCTTCTATGGTATGCTTCTCTTTGAATAATGCGATAGCGTGTGTTGTACGCAACATCGAGTTCTAACACACCACAACCAATCAAACTATTCGTTATGAATAGTAATACCTAATTTTTAAAATTATATATATTTTATATTTCAAAATGAACTTCATTTTTGGATTCAGAATATCGAAATTATCCTAAGTTTAATTTTTGGTATTTTTCTGAGAACGTCCAATTTTTATGAATAGTGAAAAATACTTAAAAACAACTTTTTTAATCAAAATAATTTATAGTGATAAATTATATTATTTAGTGGTTTTATAGTATAATTAGAATATATTTTTACCATTTTATCCAATGGTGTTCATTATAATTAATTTCACATTGAAATTGGACATAAACCATTGTCAGTCTTTTGATATATATTGTTTCTTAAAAACACGCTATTTGTTGTAACAGTGGTATTAATTATAAAATTAATTAATGCAACTTATATGTTTGGAATTTTGTAAAATCAACATCATTTTTGAATTCAGAATATCAATTATATCTTAGGGTGAAATTTTGGCATTGTTCTGAAAAACTTCAATTTTTGATGAATAGTGAAACTACTAAGTGGTAGTTAAAAACTGAATTTTTTCATAAAGCTTAATTTTACCGCTTCTGTGAAGGGAATTTCGAAAATCCGAGAGACACAGTTAATATCAAGAAGTAAAATTTGGTTCAATGAGATGAAAATAATTTTTGGTGAATAGTAACTTTTTACTTTTATTTACCACGGTTAAAAGTAAATAGGGTAATTAAGGGTAAAAATGATATTAATATTACCCTAAGATATGTCCTAATTCTATTGGACAAGTGTATCTTGACCAAAAACAACCTTATGAATAAAATATTATCATTTAGGTCCACTTGTATTAGATTAGGACATTTATTATTATTTAATTCAAAGAAGAGTTAAAAGAGTTAAAATCAAAGTTTATTTACTAAAACATTTTTAATATAGGGTTATACATAAGATAAATTTGATTGTAAATATTCATTAGAAAGATAAAAATATTTCCTACATAAGGATAGTTTATTTATATTTTTTAGGCATTAAATAATTTAATTTATTTATGACACAATGATGATGCAGTAATTACCATAATAGCGAGAAATTAAAATAATTGATATTATAAATACCCAAATACATATAATTTGAGACTTTTAATGAATTACACTAATTTTCTAGGATACTATGACATATTAGGATTGAGTAAATTAACTTTTTTCGAAGTAATCATTCTGTTATAAGTTTCACAAAAAATAAACTATTAAATAGTGTCAAAATTGACAAAAAAATAGTTTTTAAAACAAATATTATATTATTAATTTATATTAAATTCCTAAAAATCTAAGGTTCTAAAAAGAGACTTATATCATGATATTTATATCATTAAGGACCACTATGGGGTCTCTTGGATGTATATAGTAAGTTTATTAACTATATAATATAAAAATACAAAGTGACATGGTAAATGTCAAACTAATTAACTAAGAGTTAAAACTAAAAGATCAGGTTAATATAGTAACCCAAACATGTCTAAATTATATTGGTTGAATGGTTTTCGACCTATACCCACCTTAACCTTTGAATAATCAACTTTGGAGACACTAGAAACCGAATATGAATTTATTATAAATTAATATTTCTAGCTTTTCCAAAGGTGCCCCTCACCCCTCTTATAAAAGGGCACCCCCCCTTCTCATTACTTCACACCTTCAAAGCCTTTTGGTTCAGCCAAACTCTGCCCAAATACTCTCTAAACTTCTCTCAATTCATTCTTGAGGCCTTCCATTAGTCATAAATCCAACCTAAGTGCCTTTTTGATCAAATCAAAAGGAAGAACCCGAAGAAGAGGTAATGATTTCACCACCCTTTTCCAAGATCCTTTCTTCTTCCACTTCTTCTTCCTTTTTTATTACCATTCTAAAATAATAACTCCAGTATCATATATATATTGTGATTTTATTATAAATATGGTACAACCATATTCAGTATTCTATCCATCCTTTGAATAACATGTCACCATACGTGCGTACGTACGGCTTACCGTCTCCACGTCGTGGTGTAATTGTTATTCAATAAATTATTATTTGGATGGGTATAATAATGATGTGTAATTCATGTAAATAATAAATTTAACATGATAATGATTCTGTATATATGATATAACATCCAATTATATATTATTTTAATATCAAAAGAATGATATTGTCGCTCGTGCGTACGTACGGACTACCGTCTCCACAAACGCGATGAGATTCATTCCCCATCGTATCCATTGAAGTATAATTATCATTTTATGATTAATAATAGTATCTAATGACTTGATATCATTCTGGATATGATTAAGATACAACCTATCCATAACAAACATGGCTTATGTAAAAAAACATATAAAAAAATGAGTAAGTTAACACCCGAAACAATAATAATACTAAGATATTATTAACAAATCAATGTTAAAAGATCATATATGATATCATATTAATTTATATGATTATTGTATAATCTAAAAACAATTATTCCACCATTATACAGGAGGTTAACCTACCCCAACCAAGGAAAAGTACAAGGTAAGGGTTATTTCACAATCTCATCATTATCCGAGGTTGTTTATACAAAATAATCTACTGGGATCTCTTTATCATCCACATCCATGTTTCTTAAAAATGTATCTCAAAACATTTTTACTATTTAAAATATTATGGGTTAAATTCATTTATACCCTTGTTTTAATTTTTATAAGAGTTTTATAAAGGAATCTTTTCTTCGTTTTCCAAACAAGGTGCTTTTTAACCTTTTCGACAGAATTAAGGTAAGAATTTTTTTTAACTTATACGGCAGGTGCAGTTATTTTCCACCGTTATAAAATCGTCGAAGCTTCCCTTACAAGATTATAAGAATATTTTCAGAGAAAATGTTTTATTTTATAAATATATGACTCTTAAATAGAAAGATATATTTATCTAAAAAGAGTTTTGATTTCATCTATGTCAACATCCTTTGATGGATTTTACGCTTATTTGAAGTTTATTTATTATGATACAAAACTTCTATATTGTATTGAAGGTTTTGTGATATGTTTGACTGTGGATGTGTTATTTTTATACCATTCATATTTTGTGGTGAAAGTATTGACATTTCGTATGCTAGTTTTAATACAAATGTTTATGTTATGTTTAAACCTTTTCATATGGGAATGCATTGGACTTAATATGTGATGGGTGGAGCCCGCTATAGCTCCTCGATGCATCGGTAGGTCTCATGAGACAAACTATTGTCTTGGCATAAGGCCTTGGAAAAATCTTATTTCTATTCTTGGCACGAGGCCTTGGCTATGTGGTTATGATAATCTGGCATTATGCATTCCATCATTATGAAAGTGCTTATTGATATTGCATGTGATTATTCGATTAGTAGAATATCCATGTGAATAAGTAAATGGAATTATTTCATTTTACTTTTGCCATACTATGTTGAAGTTCAAGTTTAAAAGGCTTTTGTTTTAGTTATACATTGCCTTAAATGTTTATGCTTATTTTTGAAAGTTTCCGCTATATTGTTATCCTTACTGGGCATTTGAGCTCACCCCTTTTCTATGTTTTATTTTTCCCAGGATGTGAAGAAGTAAGTTATGAATGACCTACAGGGATAGTATGTGGGGATATGAGTGTGGAATATGGATTCTATGTTGTTGTAGTAGTTTTTCACTTTATTATGTAATGTAAAACTTTATGAATATATCTATTGTTTCCAAGGCTACTAAACCAATCGGTCTTTTGAGATTTGATCTTTCTTGTGATCATGCCAATGTTATGTAATAATGCACCGACTCTGGGTAAATAGGGTCGGGGCGTTACAAATAAGCATTGGTCAAATTATAATTGATTATGGAATTCATTTAAAGTTTATTATTCAATTAATATAACATATTATCATGTTATAATAATTAGTAAATTATGTGAGTTCATATCATACGTTTTGAGGATGTTCGGTATATGACTCAAAAATAAACTTGTTTGAAAAGAATTGTCCATGCAGTTATAAGTACATCATCTCCAGAATAGTATTAATGATTTAAATATCATATATATCCAGTATATATTCATTTTATACTATTCCATAACATTTGGAGATAAAAAAATGAAATGCACCGTTCATGGAGACGGTAGGTTGTACGTACGCATGAACGCTACTTTCATTTCTTTGTCTTATTAATGGAATTAAAACTAAATGAGATATATATATATATATATTATAATTTCAGAATGATATTCATCATTTGGATTTAATATATATCATATATATCTATTTTATATATATACTTATTATAGTACCTAACATTTGGAGATAAGAAATGAAATGCACCGTTAATGGAGACGGTAAGTCGTACGTACGCATGAACACTACTTTCATTTCTATTTAATACTTTAATGGAATGAAAACCAGATGATACATAGGTATATTATAATTAATGTATAATATCATATATAATATCATTAACTCTATCCTTTATGCATCCCAAATATGGCATTAACGATTAAAATCACTTTGAGGGGGCAGTAGTCCGCACTTCCTAAAATTAAATTATCGCGTTTATCCATTATGGAAACCATAAATGTATGCCATAAATGAATAATACATAAGAATAAGGAAAACATAAACATAATATATATCATACATAAATACAGGGACATCTTAACAGACACCATTAAAGGTGTTAAAAGAATATTGAATAATCATCGTTTCGTGAGGCAGTAATTTGCCCGCCATAGAAACAGTATGTTCTTTAACCATTAGACGGAGGTGTGTGTAAGTTTAAATCAAAAAATATTCATAAAAACATCATGGTATATTTAATATATTAGTTTTTTTACAAAATAAATGAATAAAAAGAGTTTAGAGGGTTGGATAAGCGAAATAAAACAAAAGAACATAAGAGATGGCATTACCTTTAAATCGGATAACTCCCCTTAGTTTGAACAAAAATGGTTTCTCGAAGAGATTTATACCTAAGGTAAGGCTTATATGATGAATATAGGTAAGTGGAGAGATTAAATGAGAATAGTTTGGTCGAGCCAAAGGCTTGAGAGGTGTGGGTAAGGGGGTAGAGGTGGGGGCCTTTTATAAGAGGGAGGAGGGTCACTTTTGGAAAGTCTTGGAAAGTTACTTTATTATAAAATGAGTTTCAGATTTTAATGGTCCCAAAATGATATATTTCTAGGATAAGGTGATAAGGGTTATAAATACACCCATCCAATAGGTTCTATACAAGTGTATGTCTTTGATTTTACCTTATTTTTTTATTTCATTTAAATCATTTATTAATGAAGTAATCATTGCATCATCCTGGTGTCAAAAATAAATTTATTTATTTAATGTATAAAAATTATATAAAAAATACCATGATGTAGGAAATATTTTTATATTTTCAATGTCTATTTATAGTCTAAGAGATAAATTATTTAAACGAAATTAAAATTGTTTTTCTCAGGATATACAAACCTTTGTTATATTTCCTTTCTTTAAAAAATATTATGATAAAAGGTCCCTATCACAATAAAGAGATTCCATGGGGTCCCAAATTTGGCACAAGGCATCCCAAGGTTGGCCATGACTCAAAAAATAGAATTAATACAAATGGATGGGTGATTTTATATTATTATGATATTATTTTATTACCCTTAACTACCATATTACTAATTAATCATGACAATTAAAGATAATTATCATCGTTTCTATTCATAATGTCCAAAATCAAAAGAGTATTAATTAAAAAATTTGTACCTTCTGATTAAAAATATGGAATCCATTATACCAAATTCCAAACACAGAAATTGAAGTAATTAATTTAAAAATAATTCCCATTGTGAGAACCAAAGACGGGTTTTTAAGAAGTAAAATCTATCAAAATATTTATTTGTTTTTACATCCAATTTAAAAGTTTAATTACGTCCAATGAGAAACATTGTATTAAATATTAAAAAAATAATTAAATTACACCTTAAAACCAATTAAATTATACTCTAACAATATAAATAAATTGGATGAAAAGGCAGTTTTGAATTAAAATACAGTATTTTTCACTATTCATTAAAAATGAACATTTGTCAAAAAATACCAAAAATTCACCCTAATCTATATTTGATATTCCATATTATAAAATGATATCAATTTTACCAAATTACAAACATAGAATTTTCATTAATTAATTTTATAATCAATTCTCGTTGTCAAAACAAATAGAGTCTTTTTAAGAAACGATATCTATTAAAAGATTGACACTTGTTTATGTCCAATTTCAAAGTCAAATTAATTAAATTGACCAAAATTGGATTAAATGGTAAAAATATATTTTAATTACACTTTAAAACCAATTAAAATGATAATCTAACAATATAAATAAATTAGATTAAAAGGTTGTTTGTAATTAAAATAAATCATTTTTCACTAAAAATGATTTTTATCGGAAAATAAAAAAAAATTTACACAATGTAAATTTTGATGTCTTTATTCTAAAGAAGGATTTTATTTTGTCAAATATAACATATAAAAGTGAAAAAAATTATATTTAAAAAGGGTTCTCCATCAAAAGACAGTTAATCAGACTTTTAAAGAATATTAGAATATTTATTCTTAAAATTGGATTCATTTGCATTTTAAGACTCTAACATTTATTGGATAAATGTAAAAATATTTAACAAACATATATAATCACTTTTTAGTTAGTTATGTTCATTTCCGCCATTACATCGTCTAGGAGTTTGCTACCATTTACAATAATATTATTATATTATTAGTGTGCATCGTAAGATTTCAAAGAAACTCATTGTTGCATATTGGGTACGCCATCGAAAATAGAATCCCTTTTAAAGTAATATTAATATTTTATTTACAAATATTAATAAATATGAAAATGTAATATTATTTATTTACCTGGGATGTTATCGTTTATTTTGGTCATAAATAAATGAATGGTAGATAAGGATGCATTATGATATTGGTAACTATTAAAAATAGGTATTTTCATAGATGGATATGTAATATTCCTATAGTGGATATACATAATTCATATAAAAAAATGAAAAAATCAAATAAAACTAATGAAAAATTAAAATAAAACATATGCAGTTTTTATATACAAAGTATACAAAATATGAAAAACCCAAATATACAGTATAAATTAGGAATAAGAATATAATTTTTTATTAAATTCAAAATGAAATAGTGGTAAAAGAGAAGAAAAAAATGGAACACAGTATTCGATATGATGTTATTTGTGAAGAAAGGAAATTTGAGGCAGTGATGAAGATAAATATATCTGGTATATACCTTAAGCTTCCAATGTTATAGATCACTAAATATAAATCCACAAACAAGTGGTGAAATAGAAATTTTTTCCATTTCATTCAAAGAAAAATAAGAATTGTGCATACCTATAGGAATATGTAAATCATGATATTAGGGATCCATAAGGTGCGTTACCTTGGATAAAATGGTTCATCCATGAGAGAAGGGAGTGGGTAGGATTCCTTTGATAGATCTAGAGAGGGTAGAGTTCCCTTCCATGATCCAAAGTTGTGAGACAAGGGACAGAGGGAGGGGGTAAGGTTCCATTGTCGAAGCCAATGTTGTGAGAGTATGGACTCAATTATGTTCTTAATAAGAGAAGATGGTGGGGAAGGGGAAGTTGGATTGTGTGGAGGACAGGGAGCTAAATCATGAAGAGGGGATGTACTATATGATTCAATGAATGGGAGAAGAATTCCCAAAGATGGGTACGAAGTAGGGTAGGAATATGTGAGGGATAGGGGATCTATTAATAGAGAAGATTTGAATGGAGGATTTTGAAAGGAGAATCCATGAATAGAAGAATCATTAATGGGGGAACCATGAATGTAGAATCTAGTGAGGGATAGGGGAACTGCGATGGATAATCTTGTGATGATCAGACATGGGGGAAATTGATCGGGCAACGATCAGAGGATAAGGGCTTCATTGGAGGGAAAGGGTGAGAGGGTGGGTGGGAGAGGAATTCCCCGAGGGTGGATAAAAACTAAGGTAATATGATGAAACATGGGATGATATTCCTATGGGTATAACTATTATAATTCCATGGTTTTAAAATATTCGTGGATATATCTTAACCAATTTCCATGGACTAATTTTATTTTGGCTTTGGTTTTGTGGATATTGTTTATTTTTCTAATATCATACCAATACAATCTTTTGAATTAGGTATAAAAAACTATGTGTTCTTAGTGATTCCATTTGGACCCACTAAGAATCTAGTAATTTTCATATACTTGATTAATAAAGTCTTTAGATATTACATCAGCAAATTTGTGGTAGTCATTATTGATGATATTCTGATATTATAAAATAGTAAGGAAGAACATGAGGAGCATTTGAACACAGTTATAAAGACTTTTATATGGGTGAAAATTTATGAAAAACATTTTAAAAGTGAGTTATGGTAGGAGGAAGTATCATTCTTGAGGTATGTTATCACTCACAATGGAAAATATATGGACCCTTATAAGACAATGGAAATTGAAGTGTTTCCCATGCCAAAATCGTTAATGGAGATCCATAGTTTCCCAAGTCATATTGGGTATTGTTGATGATTTTTGATGAACCTTTCATGATTTTTAGACACACTAATCAAGACGACTGTAAAGGGAGTGAAGCTTTTCTAGGCTAGTGTATGTAAAGATTGATTCAAAGAGTTGAAAAAGAGTCTTATCACTACACCGTCACCCACACTACTGAAAAGTGGGGAACTATTTGTGGTTTATAGTGATTATTCCAAGACGGTATTAGACTATGTATGGGAGAAAAAAGCTAAATTTATAAAATAATCCTCATGGAAGTTTTAATTCCATGAGAAAAATTATTCCATGCATTATCTGATGTTGGAAGATGTGATCTTTACACTTAAAATATGATGGCATTATCTCGATGGGGAGAGGTGTGAGATATATTCTGATCACAATAGCCAAAAATATATATTCACATAGAAGGACCATAATAACCTCCATAAAATATGGTTAGAGATCATCACGAATTTTAACTGCTCAATCCACTTCAATCCTCGTAAAGCAAATAATGTAGTGAATTCTCTATCTATAATGTATCCTATAACTTTATGAATTATGAGAATTGAGAAGGATCCAATTGTCTTATATTTTAAAAGGATGGAAATGGGAATCATTAAGGAAGTAACAATGTCATTCCTTTTTCATATAATTGATCATACATCCATCTTGGATAAAATAAAGTAATCTCAAATAATGTAAGTGGAAATTCAGAAGAATGTGCGAGCTATTTGAAAAAAAAAACCCAAAGTTCAATATTAATGAGGTAGAATTCATAATATTTTGGTCACGACTATCTATACAATTGAATTATATGATATATAAATATTTTTTAATGATTCACATAGATCAACCTTCTCTATTATTTTAGCTAGCACAACGATTTATCAAGATCTCAAATAGCACTATTTTGTGGGATAATATGGTGATGGAGATCACTGAATACAAATCAAATTTCCTAGTATGTATGTAATTGAAGGATTAAATAAAATATTCAAATGGGGTGATGAAAACATTACCCATACCAACATGGGGATTATAAAACCTCATTTTAGACTTTATCCCCAAACATTTAAAGACATCCAGAGGAAGTAATTCCATGTGGGTTGTTGTGGATCATCCAATAAATAAATCTCAGTATATTATAATTCAATAGGACATCACACTCGACCAACATGAACAGATATAAATCAGAGAAGTAGTGGGAATTCATGGAATACCATTATAGATTATATCTGATTGTGGTCTGATATTTAGATACACATTCAATAAAAATATCCATCATTATCTAAACACTAATCTCAACTTTACTACAGCTTATCATACTCAAATAGATGGTCAATCTAACTAGACTATTCAAACACTGGAAGACATACTAAGAGCATGATCTATGGACATAAAAGAAGGATGGGACCAACCTATGCCTCTAGTTGAGTTCCCTTACAAAAATAGTTTCCACTAAATCGTCCAAATAGATCCATATGAAGTTGTTTGTGGGAAAATATGTATAACAACATCAGGTTGGGATGATGTTGGTGAATTTAATCTGATGGGACATAAAATGGTTGATGAAATGTGGAAAGGGTGAAAAAAATCAACAACACATCAAGGTAGCCCAAAGTAGATAGAATAGCTATGTATACAATCATTGAAGGTACCTAGAGTTTATATTTGAAGATATGGTATTCCTATTCATATCTCCATGGAAGAGAGTCTTGAGATTTATGAAGAAAGGAAAGACATGTCCTAGGTGCATCACCTCCTTCGAGAATATTGATTATAGAATTGATGTGGCATATCAAATAGAACATCCACCAACCATATATCTAGTACATGATGTATTCCACATATCCCTCTTGAGTAAGTACAGACCATATCCCTCACATGTAATAAATTTAGAGGTTCTATTGTTGGAAAATGATCTCTCTTACGAGGAGTAGTTAGTGAAGATCATGGATTCTTGAGATAATGTTACAAGGAAAAAATTAAATAGTTGTTCAATGTGCTATAGAGGAACCAAAATTATGAATAGGAAACATGGGGCCTAGAGGAAGTGATTAAGTAGAATTACCCTCACCTATTTTCACCTTAATATGTAAAACAAAATTTCAAGGATAAAATTTCATAAGGGGGAAGAATGTAACTACCAAAATATGATCACTGGAGTATTCCTTCTTATTCTTATATCATATATTATATTTCACCTAAACCCCATAGACAAACCATAAATTATTATTCTCATAAATAATGAATTAATAAAAAAAGAGTTATTTTGAGAAATTAAGGTATCTATACCATTGGAAAAGTACCATGATTTTTGGAAAAGTGAAATTTCTATTGGAATAGAAATAAGGTTGTTAGGAATACTAATTTTTCCATTAGAATAGTAACCTCAACTATTAAAATATAAATAAAATTTAGTTATCTAACAAATGAAAATATGATATATTTATACCATGGAATAAGTAAAAAAATGATTAAAATGATAAATAAAGTATTGGTATTTTTGTGAAACGTAAATGTTTATAAAAAATTTGATAAGAAATATATTGATTTAAACAAATTAATTTCCTAAAATATATTTGTAAATTAATATTTTGTTTTTTTATAATTATAAGATAATTTTATGAGACCTAAACTAATTTTTCAAAGTGTCCTAAAGTCGGTTAGGATAGTAAAATATTTATTTTTTGAATAAATGATGAATTTAATTAAAAATAACATTTTGACATTTAGATAATTATATTTCATAAAATTGACCCCATTTTTTAAATCTGGACATTGAAAAATGGTTTTCGTGATTTTTTGGGATTTTTCTAAAATAGTTGATTTTTTGGATAGTGAAATACAGTAATTTACAGTATTTAAAATTAAATGAAAAATACATGATTTTTTGAGTCATGGTTGATGTAAGAACCCATTAGATCAAAACAACATTTTATAGTTATTATACTTAGTCAAAATAATCAACAGTAATGACATTCTTGATGCAAAAAATAATAAACTAATCAATAAAATTATCAAAAACACTCATATCCTCTCCCTATTAATACCACCTCTTCTCCTCACACATTTAAAGATTTTGAGATTTCTAATATTCTTCCCAATTCCTCTCACAAGACTCTTCCTAATTTCTTCGTCCTACTGTTCTAACCAAAAGTCAATTTCTATGTTCCGTAATGTGGTTTTCAAGGAGAAGATATTGAAGAGGTATAATAATCCACCCTTCTCTTTTAAGTTCTTTCTTTATTCTACCTCGTCCTTTCCTCCACTATCCAAAGTAAAGTGATAAATCCAATATCATACATATACATGAATTTTATTATGTTAATGGAGTATATATCTTCTATTCTCTTTTATTCTCAAATTATTTTAAAAAGGAAAACATCATTCACGATGTGTCAATTCATCACCTTCGAGGATGATGATTTCTCATTATTGCCTTCAAGTATGGTCATAAAACCACTATAATGGTTTAAAAATTGTAAAATTTATATTATAACATTTTTTATGTCATTTAACTGATATATATACATAATATTATATAATAAAATGGGACTAGATTGTGATAATCGAAAAACTTCCAAAATAAATGAATTATTCTCCATTAACATTTCACCTAATGAGACATTCACAAATATAAAAAAAATGATATATAGGACCATTTAAATTTCTAGAAGTTAATTAATACCATTTCATTCCACTTATGTTGTTTTTCTTTCATTTTACATGAACTTCCATAATTATACACAATTAAATTGACAATGAAATCCACAAAACGAACACTCCAAGAATGATAAAATTAAACATTATAACTCATAAAAATGGCCATAAATAAATTTAATACAATTATAATAAATAAAATATATATTAATAATGTTATTATTTATGTAATAATTGATCTCATTTTATTATCCAAGACAGTAAGTGAAACTGCATTACACTTTTAGACATAAGGTAAGGGATATCTTTGATCCTTCAAATTACCTTCCAGTTATGCTTTATCTTTATTTTACCCAATGTATTTATTCATTATTATTATATAAATAATATGAATTCTCTTAATATGTTTATAACTTATGTATCTAGATCAATTCATCCTTCTTCTATGTGAAAATACATGTTTTAAAAGGTTCCATTCTCAAATTAATCATGATAAGAAAACCCAATTAATGGGAACACCCAATTTATTACCCAAATTCAATTAAAATATATAATATGTTATAAGATGCCATTATTTTTATAAAATCACTCATTTATAATGAAAAAAATATCTTAGTTCATTTTTTGTTTTATAATAAAATTATTCTTTTTTCCTCTTAAAATGCATTCTATTATTTTCTCTTAAACTGTACTAAAGTGGATCATTTCTAAAGTTCTATAAACACACTTCTTACATATTTTCAAATTTTTTAGACATTAATTATCAAGATATATGTCTATATTCCCTAATGATTTTCCACTTATGAATTAAATCATTATTTTCATAGACATCATTATGATATTCCATTTGGGTATACCTTATGACATGATTACAATACTCGTTTAGTTCCATGTGTAACCCTTATATTTATTTCTTGTGTTTGATTCTTCAAGTGGAACACATATGCACAAACATGTTATGATAGGTGTGCCAAGATAGTTCTCCAATTCCTTGGGTAATTATTTCTCTTATTAGAGATCAGTTAAGGGATTATGGAGTAAACATAAACCATTATGGGAATTTGTCCACCATATGATATAGTATTAGAAGATAGCCTTGAATCATGCTTATTTTATATTTTATATTGTTGTCACATTCATGTGTTTCCAATCCCACATGAACACATGTTCTATATTTTAGGATTCTATATGTTTATTCGTGTTCTATTCCTCTTTATGTCATCATGTTATTCCTTATAACTCATGTGATATTCTTTATTCCAATGTTTATTCCCTTACTATGATTTTTATATCAACCCTTAATCTATGTATTCCTCAATTTTTCTTATTAAGATGAAGGATCTCAAAGGACTTTAGGATGAAAATAATGATTATTAATGTAAATTTGTTTTATTCTACTTCCATGTTTGTTGTTTTATGTACTGGTCCTTCCAAAGACAATAGTTTATATTACCCTTGGTTTGTATTTGTCTGATAATTATACTTAAAATCAGGTAACAATATGAGTAAAAGGATAAGGGCTCCATATAAATTTCTTGGGAAGACTACTAATAAATGTAAATAGAAGTCCCAGAATCTATCTCCACTAGAATCACAAGAACTAGCTCAGTGCTCTTCTCCTATACTCCAACATAGAGTAGAAGGATAACAGCTAGAAACTATAATTCATGAACTTAATCCTATAATCATGAAATCTGTTTGGGTATCCCATTGTAATGGAATCTTGAAGAGTATTTGAGATATACTCAGTAGGCCACCAACCATTGTGTCTAATACATAATACAATCTATGTATATGAAACAATTTAGATTGCATGTTTATCAAATGTAAGGAATTAAGTAAAATAATGTAAACAAGTCGGGATCTTATTCCATAAGGATACATGGCCAACCATACATTCTTTGGTCTAAGCCAGGGTACCACTAAATCAATTTCAATCAATACATATATAAGAGTTCAAAAAAGGGAATATATATAGGAAATGATATACATGAACTGGAAAGGAACATATACATCCACACAATAGTACAGGTGATACTAGTATTAATAATAATGATGTCCTATGACTCAATTATATAATTCTAAGCATCCCTAATGGAGTATACTAAACACTCCCAAATAATAATGCGAGTCATTAGCAACATGTATTAATAACATGTATAATATAATTTATTCATCCTATGATCCTATCTAAGGAATCATGTAATTAACCCTTGAATCTCTTAAGGTGCAACATAGATTAAGTGTCTAAAGATCCCATCCTTAGAATTTATATATGGGAACCAATTTATTTCTCATGGTACATAGAATGGAATAACCCTTTGAGCCCATCCATGGTATACCACATAGGGAACTGATTATTTCATAAACAAAGGTATATAATCTTTTCATACTAATCTCATCCATGGTAATCCACTACAAATCCAAGTATCATTCATTGGTACTATAATATCAACCAACATATGTTTCCATCAATGGAATTACTATGTGGGAATTCATGGGTCAATCAAGACATATAATAAATTAAGAAACCTCTGAGTCTATCTAGGGTATTCAGTATCATTTACCCAGTATCACTCATGGTGATGTTATAAGGGTATGACCCTCTCATCCCTTCTCAAGTGACCCTCTAGGTAACCAACCATCACTCATGGAATTGTATAGTAATATTTCCCACCAATACAGTCCATGGTATTCCACTAGGGAACCCATTATCACTTAGGGGTACTATAGTATCAAAATTCCCATGATCCCATCCAAGGAATTCCAAAATGTGAATGTATGTATCTCTCATAGCTTACATAACCTGTTTAGTCATTTATGGATGAGTAATAGATATTTCCTTGTCCATATCTGTGAAACTTGTTATTTTAAGTAAGAAGAATCAAGGGTCCATGTAATTAATCATTCCATAAGATAATTCACCGAGACTTGTTTCAATTATAAATCCCAAAAAATTCAATTCATAAGATATATCAAGTCACAATGTAAAGAAATGATTATATTAACAAGGACCAAGTAGTTTAGCTAAACCATTTAATTTAATTAAAAAATTTATAAGTCTTCCAATACATTTAATAACACATCCAATGGGTGGTTGAATGATTAGCCAATAACGATACAAGGAGTACGTAGTTGAACTCTCCTTCAGAGATTGTTTGGGTAGAGACTTTTGATATCCAAAAATGTAATGGAATCTAAGTAAAAATAAGATTGTTGTCTAACAAATAATTTTAAATTATTTTATGTCTTTAGAGCAACGCATAAAAGTTTCGACATTAGGAACACTACCAATAATCCATAAATGATGAAAATTTAAGGAAAACCCAACTAGACCCCCAATCTAATTCTTAGTTTGGTAAACTCATCCAATATCATTCATGAATTAGAGATACAATATGATGAATTAGAAGAATCATAAAACTCTATCTGAATAATGAAAAAGAGATCACATGGATTTAGTAGTCAGTATGGTGTGATAAATGAAGAGCAGAGGCATGAGGAGTTGAGAGATTATGAATATGGTACCAACGTACATAGAGGTTATTGATTTAGAGGTTATATAGAAAAGGAAGCAAAATCCTATTAAATAATAGAGAATATTACATAGCCCCTAGCTTGTCATGAATTGGGAAGGAAAATAGTGTATATAAAGTTAAATCTTGGAGGGGAAAACAAACTTTTCTATCTCTTTAAATGGATTAATGGTACAACAACACAATTTGGAAAACCATGCGCTAAATGAATTTCCTCATCAACCTTAGTGACACACCTTATATTGTTAGGTCACACGTTTTGATCCAACTGTGTTCCAACTATGTGTTGTTACTAGTTAAGTGTCATTAAGGGTATACTTTAGGTTCACATTTTAGGAAAAGCATGTGTGGCTCTTGTGGTTCACCCCATTCACACCTACACCAAGCTGCATCACCTCCTCATACCCTCAAATAGTTTATTCAAACCATTATCTTTAATAAATGGGGTTCCATTTTTGACCCACATGGTTAAACTAATCGTGTGTCAACCATGAACCTCACACGTCCCCTAAAAAAATTGATTATTTTGGAGCCTGATGCAACCAAAATGCATTCGAACTCCCAAGAATCCTCCCAAGTCTACAACCTCACCCAAATAAATCACTTTTAATAGATATAAATAATGGATTTACATTGTGAAGTTCAATTTAAGATTCATCCTATCCACTAAATGAAAAGATAAAAATTTCATGGAATTTTTTTTAATCCGGTACAAAATAGAGGACATAACAATCTCTAAACCTAGGAACATCACGTCCCCAAGAATCCATTTTAAATTAAGAAAACATCAACTAGACTACTCAGGACATGAATATTAGTTCAGACATTTTCATTTAATTACTAAACTCCCAACACATCTCCAAGAACCATTTTAATCATATGGTATATAAACCATTCAATCTCAGGGAAACACTCACAACCAAGGATGAAATGTCTAGATGGAGGTAACCTGATCTCATCTAACCTGAAACATGATCCAATTTTTGATCTATCTATTATCAGGAGGCCCAAGGTACTTCCCACCATAGGTTTTAACCCTTGAAAGCCCAAACTCGTGTCATGGAAATAGAACCATCATAATTTATTACTAATGCATGAATATAATGTTCTATCTATGATTTCAACATTTTTCATGAAATATATACCTGATTATGAGCTAGGAAAATAACTCTAAACCTCATTCTAATCTCAATGGTCAACTACTGTTGACATAACTCCAAATTAGTCACTTCTTCTTCCATTGAAAATCCCCGATGCCTAATTGGACAAAAGCCACCTAAACCCACAGTAGAGAAGATATGTTTCCCCAATGACCATATAACTCCATTCTAGAGAGTTTTAGTCGAACTAACTCTGGATGAATATTTTAAAAAATTAATGAATTCTAACGGAGGCCCATTTCAAAATCTAGATATTACTTTTTTTGAGTGGATGAATCTAGATATTTCATCAATCTTGTTCACTGAATATCATTGCTAACATCAGGAGATGTCTCCTAATTAGACCATTCTGGATTCTTTTTATAAAAATAGTAGATGGTTTTCAGATGGTTTTACAACAATTGCTCCCACATTGCCACAACCATTCCCTCAAGAGGGACATCTGCCAAATGGCTATAGTGTCATTCCCACCATAATTTTTTTTTCAGATCACTCCTTAACAACACTTCAAATGTGTATATCCATCAATCAAAAAGATTATTTAATTTTTTAATTCTCAAGAAATAAATTATTATCTCTCATCAAACTTAAGACTACATCAAGATAGGGGTAATTCTCTTCACTAAATATTGTGTACACCAATATTTCACTGAAAGATGTTTATTTCTCCTTATAAGCCTCTCTCACATTTAAAACTTTATATAATGGCCTTATCCAACCCCTGACACCACGTATTTCACCATGTCTATCTAGGTCCACCATTGGTCAATAGCCTTACATTTCCCAATTTAATTCTTGTATTTACAATATTGGGGAACTCGATTGAATTTACTCAAGCTCCAGGTGACCCTTCCCAAAACCATGATGTGGAAACCATCAATCCTCGTCTTGCACTCAAACACTCAATAATTGGTTTACTAAAGAATACCCCATGAAATAGTCATGTAGAAAACCTTCCTTATGAAACAGTTGTAAACTCTCAAACCACTTATATCCAAATTCGACTCTCACTCCCCTGGATCCTTCATCATCATGGAAAAGCTGACCATTATACCTGGCACTTTAGTTTCATTATGGTAATTTTTTATGTGGTACTCACCATGAAAATAAGAATCCATAAGTACCACAAACTATCAAACAACCCCCACCTCACATAATCATTTTAAAATTTTAGAACACTTTTTACAAGATTACAATCTTTTAAACCCATTCTGGCCATTTTTTATTGTCCCCTTATGATTGAATTTCTTCTACTTAGAAGGACATGGTTTTCATGAGTGACATGATTCTCCATACCATAGGAGTGAACTACTCATCATGTTACAAAAAATGGAAAAACATCAGACGACACATGTTTTATCACCACCAAACTAGGTTCTACGATGTGGTCAAAATATTTTAGCAAGTGTAACACTATAAGAAAAGAAAAAAATATGCTCAAAAGAACTCTATGAATGATTCGCCTTTATAAATACATGTGGGGATCCTTCTTATTCAAATTCAAAGGAATCATCTACATCTAATTTAAAATACAAAATTTAAACCATATCACTAATTTCATGGAAAATAACTCTTTTGTATAATGTAACATCAAACCACTGAGACAAATAAACATCTAATTTCCATATCAAATGTATAATTCTCATAATAATCTCATAATGTTATGGTCACTCTACTCTGGAGATGACATGTAAGCATATCCTTCAAGAACCCGTGACCAAAAAAGTTGTTGATCATGCATGAGGTATGTCTAAGCATAGAGACAAGATAATTATATGATGAACGCACCTTTTGAATGTCTTAAATATTTTAAAAATCACCAATTTACATGGGGAGTGACTTTATTATTGGTATTCATCCTCCGGGAAAATGGAAGCCAAATATGACCACTCAACTGAAACTAGAAGTAAACATTCATTAATGCTATAATATCAGAATGCGCTTATATAACTGTTCTAGATACTTATATAAAAACGAAGTCAATCCTAAAATACGTTCATTCAAAAAAGTTCAATAGGCCTTACCGACAAATTGTTTGGTCCAATGCATCCTAGGAAGAAGTAAATTGGGTTCTTTGGGAACATGGACGTTCCCTCTCCAAATAAACATCAAGAACTAACCCTTACACGAGGGTTACCACTATAAACACCTATAATAGATTACACTTTTATGGAATTTAAAACATTCCCTTTTATTAATCAATTATGTATTACAGAGACCATTGATATTAAAAACGTTTTGTTAGAGAAACTCTAACATTCATATTATTTAGCTATGTACGTGTATCATTTGGAATATTGTCTCACAATTTACCTTTTAACCATTTATTTAATTTATGATTTTTCATAACATGCTTGGTTAAATTAAATTTTAATTTACAATCTATAGAGGAAAACTCTCTATAGTTTGTAATTGTAATTTTAATTAACTGACACATCACAATAATAAATCTCAAAAGATGATAATAGGTATTCTATTAACTAAGGGAATCGGTCGAGTAATATTCCACCATATGTTTATATGTAACACCATATAAGCAGATTTGAAATCGTTAAATAACTATTCCATTAACATAAAAATACACCCACATGGTTCATGTACTAACAATATATAGACTTAAGGGTGACATGTGAGGGTCCTATCATTTAAACATGAGTTCAACTAAATGATACCTATAATACTATATATTATAGTGAATTAAAAACAGCCTTAATAGTGCTATCATATAGTCATCTCATCTCAAGGCCATCTAACTTGTGTCCAGTACATTTGTCTCTTAAGAAACATGACCCAACTCACACACCTGGTTCCTAGTGTGCATTTTAATAGTTTATTCATATGGTTCATCATTATCAAAATATAGGTGTAAATTCATATATAGAGGTAGATATTTTCTATAGGAATTCTAATTTAGCATATTTTTATATTAACTATTGTTCAGTAAGATGAATTATTATTCCTATGATGTAAAGGTACATTCCTTTTATAAGTTAAAATTATTTTTATGTAGCTACAACTGGGTTTTCACATTTTCATTTGAGAATAAACAAGTTTACATATAATCGTTTAATTATATGGGTTACCATTCTCTAATTTATAATGGCCCATACAGTTTCTAAATTGGACCATTGATTCCCATTTAATTTCAAACAAATTTCCAAATTTAATTTCAAAATATTTAAAGTCTATATGAGATGGTACGATTTTATGGGTCACTATTTCCTAATTTATTGGGTGCCCATTAACTTTATAAATTGAAATATGACACCAATTCAATTGAATCCACTAATTTACCAACTCATGCAACTAACGTTCATGTCTCAAACATATCAAAAATATCTGTTTATATGTAATTCCACCATCAAGCTGTGTAAAAAACACCATTTTGGTTTATTCAGACATTTTATTTAACCAACTATATATAATGATTACAATCAGGTCTTCCATTAGAGGGAAATAAATTTATCAAGACAAACATGCATCGAATAAAATTATGAAACAATATTCATAATTAGGAAACACTAAATCATGGAATATATAGCTTTGAATTATAAAAATTACTTAACATTGTATAAAAATCATCGTGCATCCAGAAACCTATAATGCAGTCTACATGGCATAGAATATGCATGGAATATGAATCTTTATGTGCATAGAATGATATATGAACACACCATTCCTATTTTAATATCTGTATAAGATGTAAAATCATAATCCATAAATCAATAATTAGTGAATTTATGGCAATCACCCAATGTGAAATAATAATCTACTGTAATAATAGCATTACGAACAACCGTCCCATACCCTATAAACATGATCATTCCCTCATGAATGGGTTTGATGGACTGAAAACAAAGATATCAACCAAGATTCATCACATCCCTATTCTCCAATATACAATCCCCAAATAGTAATAACAATGGGGAAAACAAACCAATGATTCCACTTTTATCCTCCCAAACAGAGTGCTACTAAAATTTTTTTCTTGAGCCGATTGGCTACTGGCCTCAATTACAACTTCATGCATGCCAGAGGATTCTAACTAGAAGTGAGGGTATAAATGTGTCACATTGGGAATAATTTACAATCTCGATCATATATCAATATAGTATTTGCAGTACTAAATAAAGGCATCAGAATATATATAAAATAGAAGATAAAATTAAATGAATGAATGAGTCAAGAATGTACATGATAAAATGAAAAAATAAAAAAATAAAAGGTTTTTAATAAATGGTAGAACTACAAAAAAAATACCCATAACCTTTCTGAAATAGCATCACAATAAACATCACGGTCCTCTTCTCCCTTACTCCATCCTAAACCAGAAGGACAAAGATTGGAAACCACAATCCATAAACCTAGTCCGACGATCATGAAGTATGTTCGAGTACCCCATTACAATGGTGTCCCCACTAGGTTGTGAGATATACGTATTGGGAACCCACCAATTTTGTCTAAATAATAATCAATTCCATGTATATGGATTAATGTAGTATGAGGGTACATTAAAAGTATGGAAGTAAATAATATAAAGTGAACAATTTGGCCTCAGTTTTTTAAAAGAAACATGGCTGACCATACCATCTTCGGCCTTAGGCAGAGTAAATATGAACCAATTTCAACCTTTAATGATATATGAGTGAAAAAAATGTAATAGACATAGGAAAAGATAAAAATTCTCTATCAAGGAACATAGGTATCCACACAATAGTTGAGGTGATACTAGTCGTAATAAGAAGGATATCCTAGGACCCTATCTATAATCATTGGTGTCCCTAAAGGATTATAATAAATGTTACCAAATAATAAAGGGCACCATTAGTTACATGTGATAATAAAATTCATGATATAAAAAATTCTTCATATGATCTTATAAGGCCCCAGCCTTAAACCTTACATAATCCTGAGTTATTACAAGATTATACATTGAGGATCTTTTCAGGTTTAGAGTTTTAGAGAATTATATCATGAAACTTGCATTACCTTCCACATTTAAACAAAGTGGTTACATAAAAGATAGTATTCATTATTACCATCAATGGAAACATATTTAAAATATAACACAGATTCTTTCTTGACACATCCTTGACACTATCATCACATCATGTACCTTTCCCTTGACCTGTGAAAAACATTTCAAAAACTTGGGATGAGCATAAAAAGCTCAGTAAGAGTTATAAAAATATGTAAAGGAAACATGAGTTCATATATACATTATAATGAAATCAAACTTTACCCATAAAACATAGGCATATCAAATCATGAATAAATCATAGAAAACATAAGACATAAAGGTAACTTGAGGCATTCATAACATTCTTACGTAAGGAGTAACCCTCTTGGTTACATTTGGAATACCCATCACAGTATATTCCCTAAATCTCTTCGGAGAAACCTTAAAGTTTCACTCCTTCACGTTACCCAATGCATTGGAGAGCTATATCGGGCTCACCCGCCCTTAGTTTATCACGGAACCACCCGTTTTCATAACAATGACCAAGAACCATAACATAAATGTATCACATAAAATATTCATAAAGGAAACATAACATTTCCACATTTCAATCACAATATAACATTTTAGTATATTGAAATAATGAATCCATTCAAAAAGAAACCATTTCTAAAAACATTTAATAAAGAGATTTTTGAATAAAAGTGTCCCATACCACCTTGAAGCTTAAAATTTTAAACCATTAATATCCATATAAATAAATCCTTAAAACCATTTTTAAAACATGGATATTAATAAGAAAAAATAATTAAAACATTTAAAACGATATTTTGGTTAAAGGGGTTTTACCAAAATTAGAGACACTTGAATACAATAATTGAGGAATAAAATTTAGTCAGAACTTTATAATATCATTAGAATAAATGGATTCATGATATAATACTCCAAAGGACAGTATATACACCATATAAGAGTGAATTGGTGCATAACAACAATGAACCCTCAATAGAAATGTCAAATGTGATGAAATCCCTTATAAAGAAGGAATCCTTAAATTAAGGACAAATCAATCTCAAAAATATGTGTGACAAATATAAATACACCCAATATAAGTGGATATTAAGTGTAAAACAATAAAAGGTCATTCACACATATTCAATGGATGACATATTCAATGACTACATGTTGAACCCAAAGAAATCGAAATTGGGTTAAAAAGTTCCCTTGACAGCCTAATGGCATCACATCAAAATGAGTTGATGAGAGATAAAAAGTGTATCTCATCACTTGGACATATAATTTACATAAATAAGGATATATTAGAACATATCCCAACATAAAAATATGTAAATTAAAAGACCCAACAAAAGAAGTCTTTTAAAAAAGAGGAGGGTGAAAGGTTCCCTTACCGACTTGGGTATCTTTCAAAACATACACCCCATGAAAGAAGGACAATAGATCATTGATGTAAATACTCATAAACGAAAGTATAGTACACAAATAGTAGAATAATGGACAGTACATACACCACTCAATGGAATTTGTGGCAAATGTAGCATAAATCTCACGGGAATAAAAGTGAGATGAAAAATCTCTTACGAAAACTCGGCAGCCTAACGACGCCACATAAAACATCCGAATATGGATTGATGAGATCAAATAGGGTATCTCATCACATTAAAATAAAATGTACAGAAATAGGAATATAAAATAATATCCGCCAACATTACAAATAGGAGCTTAAAATAAGTGACATAAAGGAGAGTACTTAAAAAGAAAGAGAGAGGTTAGATCTCTTACGAAAGTTCGGCAGCCTAACGGCGCCACTCAAAACTTCCAAAATGGATTGATGAGAGAGAATAGGGTCTCTCATCACATGAACATAAAAATTACAGTAAGTTTAATATAAAATATCATCCCAATAACAAGAAAGATGAGCTTTAAAAGGAATGACATAAAAGTGTGTACTTAAAAAGAAAGAGAGGAGTAGGATCCCTTACCTCGGGTCCGACTTGACTCGATCGTTCCTTAATCTCCTGAATAATAAACTTGAGTTAATTTATACTTCCTTAAGAACCTTTTTCAATTTAATTATTCCTTTTATATCACTTATTACCATTTCATAAACATTATGTAATCATTTAAGTTAATAATATTTGTTTGGCTGATACTTGGTTCTTAAGTCGAAAGTGGACTTCTTACAATTACATGTTGTTCGTGTGTCCAAATGTTTGTTATATCCAGAATTGTATTCATGATGTAGATATCATATATTTCATATATATCCAGTACATTCATGCATTTATAACATTACATAATCATTCAGAGGTAAGAAATGAAATGCACCGTTCATGGAGACGGTAAGCCGTACGTACGCATGAATGCTACTTTCATTTCTATTTCGTATTTTATAGAATGGAATAATAATGATATAAAGGTATATTATAATTCCAGTATAATATCATATATAATATCATAGTTCCATCCATTATACGTCCCACATATGGTATTTAACGAATCAAATCACTTTGAGGGGGCGGTAGTCCGCACTTCCTTAAATGAAGATATCGCGTTTACCCATAATGGAAACCATAAAGGTATGCCCAAAATGAAAAAAAACAGAAGCTTAAGGAAAAAATAAACATATTATATATCATATATAAAAATAGTGACATCATAATGGACACCTTTGAAGGTGTTAAATGAGTATTGAACAATCATCGTTTCAGGAGGCAGAATTTCGCCATCCACGAAAACCGTATGTTCTTTAACCATTTGATGTATTTGTGTGAGAGTGTAGCTCGAATAAATATTATAACAATATCCTGGTATATTTAAGATACTGGTGTTGTTACAAAATAAGTAAATAAAAAGAGTTTAGGGGGTTGGAGAAGCAAAATAAAACAAATGAACAAGAGAGAATGAATTACCTTTAAAAGTGTAACTCCTTTTGATTTGAGCCTAAAGGCTTCCTTTGAAAGCATTCTGCCCAAAGGGAATCCTCTAGGATGAGGATAGGGATGTGTATAGAGTAAATGGACAGGGGTTGGCCGAGACAAAGGCTTTAGGAGTGTGTGTAAGGTGGTAGAGGTGGGGGCCTTTTATAAGAGGAGAGGAGGGGCACTTTTGGAAAGTAAGAAATATTACTTTATTTGAAAATGTGTTTCGGTTTTAAAAGGTCCCACATTGATATAATTCGTGGATAAGGTGATAAGAGTTCAAAATCCACCCATCCAATAAGTTTTGGACATGTGTAGGTCATAGAGTTTACATTATCTTCTCATTTTATTTAAATCGTCAGATAAAGATGTCATCGCTGCATCATTATGATGTCATAAATAATTTAATTTATTTAATGTCTAAAAATTATAAAACAAATTACTATGATGTAGGAAATCTTTTTATATTTCCAATGAATATTTATAATAAAAAATATGACTTGTATAGACCCATTTAAAAATTGTTTTAGTAAAACATATCATGTTTGTGTCATTTTTACTTTTACATTAAATAAAAAGTTATTTATGTCATTTCCCAACCAAAGTGGCTCCATGGGGTCCCCAAGTTTACCCATGGCTTGTATTGGTCGGCCATGACACATATAATGAGGTTAGGACATGTGTCAAGTTCATTTCATGTTATTAAAACATTATTTTTACCTTAAACTACACTAATTACCTCTAATCGCGATTAATGAAAAAAAGTTACTATTCACCCAAAAATTATTTTCATCCAATTGAACCACATTTTACATACTAATGACAACCATATATGTTGGATTTTCAAAATTCAATACACATTAGTGGTAAACTTTCATTTAACTGAAAAATCAGTTTGCTTGATTACCACTTAGTGGTTTCACTATTCATCAAAAATTGGAGTTTTTCAGAAAATTACCAAAAATTCACCCTAAGCTATATTTGATATTCCGAATTCAAAAATGATGTTTATATTACCTAATTCAAAGAATATAGGTACAATTAATTAATTTAATAATTAACTCCCGCTTTCAAAACAAATAGCGTGTTTTTAAGAAACAATAAGTATCAAAAGATTGATACTAGTTTAAGTCCGATTTAAAAGTGAAATTAATTACAATGAACACTATTGGATTTAATGGTAAAAATATTTTCTAATTTCACTTTAAAACCAATTCAAAATATTATCTAATCATATAAATAAATTAGATTAAAAAGAGGTTTTGAATTAAAACACAACATTTTACACTATTCATTAAAAAATGAACTTTATCGGAAAAATACCAAAAAATTACACAAAGTAAAATTTGATGTCCCGATTCTAAAGAAGAGTTTTATTTGGTCCAAAATAATTAATAAGAGTGAACAAAAATATATTTAATGATGGTTCTCCATCAAAAGGCGATAAGTGAACCTTTAGTGAAAACTAGGGCATATACGCCTAAAATTGAATTCTTTCCGTATTTTAAGCCTTTATCTTTTATTGGATAAATGTAAAAACATTAAAAAACATATATAATCATATTTTAGTTATTTATATCCATTCCCACCAATACAACGACTACATGTTAACTACCATTTAAAATAATATTATTTTATTCTTAGAGTGCAACGTAAGATTCCCAAGAAACTCGTTGTTGCGTGTTGGGTACGCCATTGAGCATAGCGTCCCCTTTAAAGTCATATTAATATTTCATTCACAAATATGGATAAAAATAAAAATGTCATATTATTTATTTAACTGGGGTGTTACATCCTTCCCCCCTTTTGGAAATTGCGTCCTCGCAATTTTAAAATTGGGCTTGGAAACATCCTTGAAAGTCCCACATCGCAACAAGAGTCGGTAAAACAATCACTTTAAAATAAAGAAAGATAAGTACAAAGGTCACCCGAGTTAACCCATACTAGGATTACAAGTATGAAAACATGGACATGGAGGAAAAAAAAGGGTCATGTTCTGATGGAGAGTGATAGAAAACATGTTTAGGAGAAAGTTAACCACGAGAAAATCACAAACTGGTGATGGGTTAAACGGTATTCGATACCCAAGTAGGAAAAGTTAATAGACAACATTTTTGTTTTTAGCTAATTTTTATTGAGGAATTTATTCATAAGGAAACATAATCACTTATCATGTTGACTTTCAACTTTTACTAGATTCCTTAGTCAAACTCATATTTTTTTTCTAAAAGGCGAGTATTTAGGGAGACTTGTTCGCATTAAGAGTACTATAATCAACTTCTAGAGAATCACCTAATCCACAAAAGAGAACTATATACTTCCCATATCTTTAGACCTTAACCATAACCAAAACCAAAAAGGTTAGTACAAGGTCAGATAATCCAGAAAAGTATAACCCTTTATAAAAATAAAATCTATTCTTAATCTCCAAAATTTGTCAAACAAAACCCAAAGTTCAACAAGGATCATCCGATAAACAATTTGTCCATAAAATTCTTCAAAGTAAACCAATATAAGATTGAAACCCAAATATTTGAAGGATTTAGTCACATAGTCTTCTAAGTTAAATTGTAACATTTATCTCCAAACAACATCAGTTGCTCCTAAAGTCTGGTATTGAAAAGTAATTAACCTAATCACATATCCTCCATGATAGGTTAATAATTTTCATAAATAACCCAAAATAAACTTACTCTTAATTCATAAAATCATCTAACTAAAAAGAATCAGTCAAACTAACCAGGGACTTCACATAGTCCAGTGGTAGGCGATAAATACCAGTTGCACTTTGATTGTGGGTTCGATTCTCGCAGCTTTGTCCGACGTGATGGGTTGTCACACGGTTTGCGTGTTGTCCTTTTTCCAAAACTATATAATTCTTAAAACATCCCCCAAAACGAGATAAAATCTTCAAAAATGATCATATCATATTTTAACCTCAATTTTATCTCATTCCTTTCATTTTCCATCATATCATAGAGTAACCCATAATTACCTAAAAAGTAAGGATCATATAAACCCTAATGGTTACCTTAATAATTATTACCTGAATTTCAACATCGAGTTGGCCATCTCGTACATAATGCATTAGAGAACACACCAAGGTTGAAGTGGTTGATCATGACTCCTTGATAGTTGGTTTAGAACAACCATGAGATTCCTCATTGAATCCCCCATCTCACCCAGTCTCTTAATCAGAGAACCACCATAATTTCCTTCAAACCCATTGTCACTTTGGTGCCTGCTAGATCCAGCCATTTACTAAAACCAAAAAGGTCAGTGTGAGTATATCAACAAAACCATCATGTACTAATGAGGAAGATAAACACTAAGATATACTTACTCATTCACTTTATCTAAAACTAGGACTCTTTTTAAAATCCTAACCATTATGGTAATGTCAATTGTACTTAGAGAATACCCTAACCTCTAAAGTTATCTAAACCGACCTCTGATACCAACTATAAGGCCCCAGCCTTAAACCTTACATAATCCTGAGTTATTACAAGATTAGACATTGAGGATCCTTTCAGGTTTAGAGTTTTAGAGAATTTGATCATGAAACTTGCATTACATTCCACATTTAAACAAAGTGGTTACATAAAAGACAGTATTCATTCTACCCATCAACGGAAACATATTTAAAATATAACACGAATTCTTTCTTGACACATCCTTGACACTATCATCACATCATGTACCTTTCCCTTGACCTGTGAAAAACATTTCAAAAACTTGGGATGAGCATAAAAAGCTCAGTAAGAGTTATAAAAATATGGAAAGGAAACATGAGTTCATATATACATTATACTGAAATCACACTTTACCCATAAAACATAGGCATATAAAATCATGAATAAATCATAGAAAACATAAGACATAAAGGTAACTTGAGGCATTCATAACATTATTATGTAGGGAGTAACCCTCTTGGTTACGTTTGGAATACCCATCACAGTATATTCCCTAAATCTCTTTGGAGAAACCTTAACGTTTCACTCCTCCGCGTTACCCAATGCATTGGAGAGCTATATCGGGCTCACCCGCCCTTAGTTTATCACGGAACCACCCGTTTTCATAACAATGCCCAAGAACCATAACATAAATGTATCACATAAAACATTCATAAAGGAAACATAACATTTCCACATTTCAATCACAATATAACATTTTAGTATATTGAAATAATGAATCCATTCAAAAAGAAACCATTTCTAAAAACATTTAATAAAGAGATTTTTGAATCAAAGTGTCCCATACCACCTTGAAGCTTAAAATTTTAAGCCATTAATATCCATATAAATAAATCCTTAAAACCATTTTGAAAACATGGATATTAATAAGAACAAATAATTAAAACATTTAAAATGATATTTTGGTTAAAGGGGTTTTACCAAAATTAGAGACACTTGAATACAATAATTGAGGAATAAAATTTAGTCATAACTTTATAATATCATGAGAATAAATGGATTCATGATATAATACTCCAAAGGACAGTATATACACCATATAAGAGTGAATTGGTGCATAACAACAATGAACCCTCAATAGAAATGTCAAATGTGATGAAATCCCTTATAAAGAAGGTATCCTTAAATTAAGGACAAATCAATCTCAAAAATATGTGTGAAAAATATAAATACACCCAATATAAGTGTATATTAAGTGTAAAACAATAAAAGGTCATTCACACATATTCAATGGATGACATATTCAATGACTACATGTTGAACCCAAAGAAATCGAAATTGGGTTAAAAAGTTCCCTTGACAGCCTAATGGCATCACATCAAATTGAGTTGATGAGAGATAAAAAGTGTATCTCATCACTTGGACATAAAATTTACATCAATAACGATATATGAGAACGTATCCCAACATAAAAATATGTAAATTAAAAGACCCAACAAAAGAAGTCTTTTAAAAAAGAGGAGGGTGAAAGGTTCCCTTACCGACTTGGGTATCTTTCAAAACATAGACCCCATGAAAGAAGGACAATAGATCATTGATGTAAATACTCATAAACGAAAGTATAGTGCACAAAGATTAGAATAATGGACAGTACATACACCACTCAATGGAATTTGTGGCAAATGTAGCATAAATCTCACGGGAATAAAAGTGAGATGAAAAATATCTTACGAAAACTCGGCAGCCTAACGGCGCCACATAAAACTTCTGAATATGGATTGATGAGATCAAATAGGGTATCTCATCACATTAAAATAAAATGTACAGAAATAGGAATATAAAATAATATCCGACAACATTACAAATAGGAGCTTAAAATAAGTGACATAAAGGAGAGTACTTAAAAAGAAAGAGAGAGGTTAGATCTCTTACGAAAGTTCGGCAGCCTAACGGCGCCACTCAAAACTTCCAAAATGGATTGATGAGAGAGAATAGGGTCTCTCATCACATGAACATAAAAATTACAGTAAGTTTAATATAAAATATCATCCCAATAACAAGAAATATGAGCTTTAAAAGGAATGACATAAAAGTGTGTACTTAAAAAGAAAGAGAGGAGTAGGATCCCTTACCTCGGGTCCGACTTGACTCGATCGTTCCTTAATCTCCTGAATAATAAACTTGAGTTAATTTATACTTTCTTAAGAACCTTTTTCAAGTTAATTATTCCTTTTATATCACTTATTACCATGTCATAAACATTATGTAATCATTTAAGTTAATAATATTTGTTTTGCCGATACTTGGTTCTTAAGTCGAAAGTGGACTTCTTACAATTACATGTTGTTCGTGTGTCCAAATGTTTGTTATATCTATAATTGTATTCATGATGTAGATATCATATATTTCATATATATCCAGTACATTCATGCATTTATAACATTACATAATCATTCAGAGGTAAGAAATGAAATGCACCGTTCATGGAGACGGTAAGCCGTACGTACGCATGAACGCTACTTTCATTTCTATTTCGTATTTTATAGAATGGAATAATAATGATATAAAGGTATATTATAATTCCATTATAATATCATATATAATATCATAGTTCCATCCATTATACGTCCCACATATGGTATTTAACGAATCAAATCACTTTGAGGGGGCGGTAGTCCGCACTTCCTTAAATGAAGATATCGCGTTTACCCATAATGGAAACCATAAAGGTATGCCCAAAATGAAAAAAAACAGAAGCTTAAGGAAAAAATAAACATATTATATATCATATATAAAAATAGTGACATCATAATGGCCACCTTTGAAGGTGTTAAATGAGTATTGAACAATCATCGTTTCAGGAGGCAGAATTTCGCCATCCACGAAAACCGTATGTTCTTTAACCATTTGATGTATTTGTGTGAGAGTGTAGCTCGAATAAATATTATAACAACATCCTGGTATATTTAAGATACTGGTGTTGTTACAAAATAAGTAAATAAAAAGAGTTTAGGGGGTTGGAGAAGCAAAATAAAACAAATGAACAAGAGAGAATGAATTACCTTTAAAAGTGTAACTCCTTTTGATTTGAGCCTAAAGGCTTCCTTTGAAAGGATTCTGCCCAAAGGGAATCCTCTAGGATGAGGATAGGGATGTGGATAGAGTAAATGGGAAGGGGTTGGCCGAGACAAAGGCTTGAGGAGTGTGTGTAAGGTGGTAGAGGTGGGGGCCTTTTTTAAGAGGAGAGGAGGGGCACTTTTGGAAAGTAAGAAATATTACTTTATTTGAAAATGTGTTTCGGTTTTAAAAGGTCTCATATTGATATAATTCGTGGATAAGGTGATAAGAGTTCGAAATCCACCCATCCAATATGTTTTGGACATGTGTAGGTCATAGATTTTACATTATCTTCTCATTTTATTTAAATCGTCAGATAATGATGTCATCGCTGCATCATTATGATGTCATAAATAATTTAATTTATTTAATGTCTAAAAATTATAAAAAAATTACTATGATGTAGGAAAGATTTTTAGATTTCCAATTAATATTTATAATAAAAAATCTGACTTGTATAACCCCACTTAAAAATTGTTTTAGTAAAACATATCATGTTTGTGTCATTTTTACTTTTACATTAAATAAAAAGTTATTTATGTCATTTCCCAACCAAAGTGGCTCCATGGGGTCCCCAAGTTGACCCACGGCTTGTCTTGGTCGGCCATGACACATAAAATGAGGTTAGGACATGTGTCAAGTTCATTTCATATTATTAAAACATTATTTTTACCTTAAACTACACTAATTACCTCTAATCGCGATTAATGAAAAAAAGTTACTATTCACCAAAAAATTATTTTCATCCCATTGAACCACATTTTACATACTAATGACAACCATGTATGTCGGATTTTCAAAATTCAATACACATTAGTGGTAAACTTTCATTTAACTGAAAAATCAGTTTGCTTGATTACCACTTAGTGGTTTCACTATTCATCAAAAATTGGAGTTTTTCAGAAAATTACCAAAAATTCACCCTAAGCTATATTTGATATTCCGAATTCAAAAATGATGTTTATATTACCTAATTCAAATAATATAAGTAGAATTAATTAATTTAATAATTAACTCCCGCTTTCAAAACAAATAGCGTGTTTTTAAGAAACAATAAGTATCAAAAGATTGATACTAGTTTAAGTCCGATTTAAAAGTGAAATTAATTCCAACGACCACTATTGGATTTAATGGTAAAAATATTTTCTAATTTCAGTTTAAAACCAATTCAAAATTTTATCTAATCATATAAATAAATTAGATTAAAAGGAGGTTTTGAATTAAAACACAACATTTTACATTATTCATTAAAAAATGAACTTTATCGGAAAAATACCAAAAAATTACACAAAGTAAAATTTGATGTCCCGATTCTAAAGAAGAGTTTTATTTGGTCCAAAAGAATTAATAAGAGTGAACAAAACTATATTTAATTACGGTTCTCCATCAAAAGGTGATAAGTGAACCTTTAGTGAAAACTAGGGCATATACGCCTAAAATTGAATTCTTTCCGTATTTTAAGCCTTTATCTTTTATTGGATAAATGTAAAAACATTAAAAAACATATATAATCATATTTTAGTTATTTATATCCATTCCCGCCAATACAACGGCTACATGTTAACTACCATTTAAAATAATATTATTTTATTCTTAGAGTGCAACGTAAGATTCCCAAGAAACTCATTGTTGCGTGTTGGGTACGCCATTGAGCATAGCATCCCCTTTAAAGTAATATTAATATTTCATTCACAAATATGGATAAAAATAAAAATGTCATATTCTTTATTTACTTGGGGTGTTACAGATCTTGTCCAAGGAATCTAATAAGGAACCCAAGTATCAATTGAGTTGTAACATAGATATGGTGTTCAATGAGACCATCTTTGGAATTCTTATATGGGTACCCAAGTATCTATCAAAGTATAAATAAAGGTATAAATAATTTATATTTTCCTGGGTATACCACCTAGGGAACAAATTATTTCTCATGGAATGGTGCAGTAGTGATTCTCACTGAGCTCATCCATGGTAATCAACTATGGATCCAAGTAACATTGATGGGTACTATAATCTCACCCAGCCAATGATCCCATTCAAGGAATTATTTTTTGTGAATCCAATTATCACACACAAAATACGACGCATTAAAAAAGATATGAGTGTATATAGGGTATTCCAAATTAGGTACCTAGTATCACTCAAGGTGTAGTAATAAATGTATGGCCCTCTGATCCCATCCCTAGTGACGCAATATGGATCCAAGTGTCACTTATGGTTTGGTTTAGTAGCATTGCTCACCAAGCCCATTCTAGGTAATCTATTAGGTATCCCATTACCACTCCAGGGTACAGTGGTATCAAACATCCCATGATCCTATTCATGTAATTCTAACATGTGAATCAATGTATCGAACAGATTTTACATAAAACATTTAATCATTTAAGGATGATTAATAGAGATTATCACATCTATATGCATGAAACTAATTATTTGTACTTAATAATTCTAAAAGATAATTAACCAAGGACTTTTTCATTTATAAATCCCAAATAATTCAACTCATATGATAGATCAAGTGAAACTGTCTTTAAATAAGTATATTACTAAGGAAAAGTGGTTTACCTAAACTGTTTCATTTAATTAAGGAATTTTTAAGTGCACTAAGGCATTTAAGAAAATACTCATGGGGTGATTGAATCATTATCCATAAAAAATTACAATATTTATATTGTCTAACCCACCTTAGGTGATGGTTCAGGTTGAGATCATTGACCACTCACCATATAAAGGGATCTAAGAGACAATGAAATTATGGTCTAATAATTCAATTTAAAGAATTTCATGTCTTTGGAGAAATGTCTAGAAGACCCGATGCAAGATACCCCATCATTAATTAATAAATGCTGAAATATTAAGGATAAATAAATTAAAATACCTAAATAATTTATAGGATGGATCAATCATTTAATATAGGTCTTTGATTCAAGTCGAAACTGGTGGAATTAGAAGATTCATCAAACACCCTAAAAATTAGAAAAAAATAACTCACATAGATTTAGGATTCATTATATAGATATAAATTAACAAGTAAATCCTGGGGATTCTAAAGTATTTTAATACATTTCCAATGAACCCACCAGCACTTGATTTGGAGGTAGGATGAATAAGGAGCGTCAAAACCTAGAATGGAGGAGTAGAGCTCACAAAGCCCCCAGGTGGGACTGAAATGGGGATGGAAAAGAGGGATATAAACCTAAATGTTTTAGGGTAAATTATTCTTTTCCAAACCATTAAATAGTCTCATGTTTTTATCAAATTGTGTGTCAACATTGATATTCTACTAGTTAAGTGGCAATAAGGGTGTGAGCTAGGCACACAGTTTGTTACAATTGTGCACAACATATGTGGGTCGCCCTATTATCACATCCACCAAGCCACATGGCCTCTTGTACGCCTTTTGGAGTTTAGAAAAACCAGGCTCCTAAAAAATAGGATTGCATGGTTGACCCGTATTGTTAAACTAACTATGTTCTAACCGTGCACCTCGCGCTTCCCCTCCAAAATACTTGATCTTTAATTTCCCAATTCCTTCAAAGCACAACTGAACTCTCAAGAAACCATACAATACATTAAAATCACCAAAAAAACAAACGTTTAATGAGTTCCAAAGTTCAAATTTAGATTCCAATTCTCTATTTAATATTCATCTTGTTCACCGAATGAAAAGTTCAAAAGCTCTTGAAATTTTTTTAAACACAATCCACAAAAAGATGTTACAGGATACCCTTACACAAGCCTCCATTTACCTTTAGACTTATCTAAATCCACCAGTATAAACCCTTATGCGACATTACAAGACCCTTACACATTACATCATGGATTTTCTTACCTTTAGGTAGGGTGTTTAGTACCCTTATGAAAATCTATATTATTCATCATACCATTAGTCAGGGTATTGTTTACTTTATGCATGGATGATATACCCTTATGCAACTCCATATTCTCCCTAGTTACTTTTATGCTTTGGTTAACTACCCTTATGTAAATACATATTCTCCACTAGTTTCTTTTATGGATAGACTTGGTAACCTTTACGTGTGGGTTTTCCAAAAAATATAATTCTAGATTTCCATTAAAATAACCACAAACCCTCATGGGAAATCTCATGAGCTATTTGGACATAAATATTCTAGATTGAATTAATTCCTAAAAATCATCTAGGGATCACCAAAAAATCAAATCATTGATCTTAGTTAATACAACATATATTATCATCATCCATTTTTCAAAAAAAAAACACTTGTCAACAAAACATATTGTCAACCAATCCAATTGTCAACCAATCCACTTCAAACTTCATTTGGGGATCAGAAATCACCCCTTATATTTATTCAAAAACATCCTATTGATAATATCACCTTCCAATTACCTTAAATATAAGGTAACAAATATAAATTTTCACTCCTCCCACTTATTGTAAATAATATACAAGTGCATATTCTATGTCTTTATACTTACACTGGACGTTTTAATTTCAAAAGAAACAATCTATTGAAGTAATAATTTTATTTCCCTATGTAAATAGATTCTCCAAATTTCATTTTGAAAGCCTTATCCCCCTTTGTGTTAGGTATGAATCCAAGAAAGATCAACACCATCTTTAGGGATTTCATCTCCACATGAGAATACTTGATACCCTTGTTTCAAAATAACTTCATCCTTTGGAATAAGCAACAAGTCTATTATCAATATCATTTGAAACCACATTTTAATCATTCAACTCTCTATTAATACTACGTTTTTACAAGATATTAAATTAGTTAACTTCTTATTGGAACTTCGGATGTAAATAAATCCACTAATCCCGCTAATTGGGAGCACGATATAGGAAATAATATTTTCAAAAAATAATAACACATTTTATCCATGTCACTCTTGGATACCCAAAAATACCCCAAGTAGCTTTGGATTTTCTACTTTTGGAAGACCGGCTATGATATCCATCACTTCACACCAAACCTTTAGTACATAACATTAAATCACTCAGTTTTGATAAAAATATAATATGATTAAGTAATTGATATCACTTTTTAGTTATTTGAAACACTTTATTCCATAGTTGTTCAAATGAAAAAATGATATCATTTTAACCCCATGAATTTAAAATATTCATAGGCATAAAAAAACATCTTGATAAATGTTTTAAAACTTTTATTTTTAATAAAAATACACACACATAATTTTCTCTTGAAACCACTTGTGGATATCACTATTGGTATATAATAAGTGGATAAAACTTGATGGAAAATTCCTTCCAATTTTGTAGATTGTGAATACATTGAATGAATCATAACATACCAAATGCAAAAACAATTTTTGGAAGAAAAAATATATAAATAAAATTCATTTTTGTGGCAGATACTTCTTCCCAAAAATATTATGCCTCTTTGGGGCTAGATTCAAACATAAACCATTATACCAAACCTTTGGAAAACACACAGTACTTCTTTTCCATATTTAGATTTTGGGAAATGGATAAAATCATCCCATTAAGATCATTATCTTCTCTTTTATCTGAACAACTCAAAAACTTTATAATGGATCCTCCTTGAATTTAACCACATGCATATCTCTTTTCATGGATGTGAACATTGTCATCATTCCTTTTATTGATCTTTTACACAATTATAGAATTGATCCCACATGAACAACTATATTATTGGGTTAAATCAATAGTAGATCTCACCTCTCTTGTTCTTCTCTAGGTAATGTTAATATTGTTCCGTTTAGTGGTTGTCATGGGAACACTTTTGAAGAAACTCCTCCCTGAAAGCTAAAAGTTTCATCTTGGAATACACCATCTTTAGTGGAATCAACTTCACATGCTCTTTCACATTATTCATAGCTATAATAACATCCTATTTTTTCATCCATATATTTTTTCATTTCCTCTAGGATGGTTTTTATGAAAAATCATTTTTTGGTTCTTGAAACTCCCTTCATAGAGGGTAATTTTTATCCTCCCTATCATTGAAAATATTTTCCATATTAATATACCTTTTTCATTGTTAAGAAATATTCGTTTAATTTGTAACACCCTGAGATTTTATGAGAAAAATTATTTTTTTAATTTCTTTGATGTCTTCTATTGTACACTACACCAAGATTAGATTGTACTATACATAACACCGTATTATCTTGTAGTACACGCAACACTATTATTGGATCGTGTTACACACAATTTCAAGTTCGTTTGATAGTAGTTATTTTATGCAACATTGAGTGTGTATATATATATATATATATTCAATGTAAAATTAAATATGGCTGGGTTATGTTAAACGAAACAGTAAAGGAGTCTTTCACTACACGCAACCCTGACTTGGCTTGCATTACACACAATCACGACCTTCCACGATAGCGTCTGTTCTACGCAATATCGGGTTTCACTAAACAACAATATATGGTTATAATATTATTATGAACTAACCGTTATGAATATTATTAACTACATTTTGAATTTTATAACATTATTATTCATCTTACACATTTTCTATAACATTGTATGAGAACAAAATATTTTTTTTGGGTAAAATAAGTATTTTTCAAAAAATGCAGTTTTGCCGCCTTTTGATGGCACACCCATTTTAAATCTAGTTTTTGAAATTTTTATAAGTTAATTTTGACAACATAAAATTATTATTTAGAATCAGGATATAAAAATTTACTTTGGATAAAATTTTCATATTATTCTGATAACTTTCATATTTTAATGAATAGTAAAAACACGCTATATTTTAATTAAAAACAACTTTTTTCATCATAGTAATTTATATGGTTAAATTATAATATTTAATGGTTTTAAAGTATAAATAGAATATGATTTTACCATTTAATATAATTTATGTCATTACCATTAATTTTACATTGAATTCATTGGTAAAAAAATTTCAATCATTGGCAATGTTTTAACTTTTAAAACCACTTTTCTTAACAACGAGATTAATTTTAAATTAATTACTGCAACTTCTGTGTTTTGAATTTTTAAAAATGGATTGAATATTTGAATTCAGTGGGTCCAAGTTATGTCAATAGGTTACTTTTATTTTATTTTTTTATGAATAGTAACTATGGTAATTTTTATTTACTACAGTTAGAGGTAAATCGAGTACTTAAGGGTAAAAATAAGATTATAAAATTACCTTAACACCTTCCAAAATTCTATTAGATTAGTAAAAGTCGACCCATATCACCTAAGGGTTGGAATAGATTCATTGTATGGACTTTTTACAATGAAAATAATTTAATTATTATCAAAACCAAATAAAGTGACAACATGTCACTCTCTTAAATCTTAGAAGTATAATAATTTTAATTTACTGATAAACATCTCGAAACATCAAACATGAATAGTATCCATTAATATAATAAAATTATCTACATCATGTAAATTTATTTAGAATTTTTAAGGATTAAATAATTATCATTAAAGGTGACACAATAGTGATGTTGAAATTATTTTATTGATTGGAATGTCAAATAAATGGTTTAAAAGATATTAAAATAAATATTATATGAGCTATTTAATGTTCTCCAGTAATTTTATAGACAAATATGACATTTTATGAATATATTAAAGCTTTTATTTAGAACATATATTCTCTGTGGATTTTATTTAAATTAAAATAAATAAATATTTTCAAAATTGACACAATTGTTATTTTATAAAAATAACATAATACAAAATTGTTTAAAAATCACAAAATATTTAAAAATTATAAATTAAAATTTTTATGGTCTAAAATGTAATAAATTATCCAATTATGGACAATTCACAACAAATAATTTCTTATTTATAAGAATTTAAAAATTATAATCTTATAACCACAAATAAAATTAAATAGATTAAATAAGGATAAATCAAGTTGATAATGATTAAAATTAACTTCCAACATGTCTAAATTTTATTGTTTGATGAGATTAAAACCCTATCTCATATAATATTCCTATTTGAGTCATTTTTGGAGGTTTTTAAGTGAGGATGAATTTACTATAAATTAATATTTCTTATGTTACCAAAGGTGCCCCTCTCCTCCCTTATAAAAAGGGCACCCCTTCCCTATTCACTTCACACCCTTTTGAGCCATGAAGCTCAGCCAACCCCTACCAATTCCTCTTATAAACCTCTCTTGTTATATCATAGATGTTCTAGTATTCTCAAAATACCAACTCTAGTGCCCTAAGAAGATGTTTAAAGGAGGTGCGTCGAGGAAGAGGTAATCTCTTCTATCGACTCTTTCAAGTTTCTTTCTTCTTCAACTTCATTTTCTTTAGTTGTTTCATTATAAAGTAATAATTTTAGTATCAATAATATACTCATATGTTATTATAATTATTAAATAACCCTGTTTCCCCTTTTATACATCCTACAGAAAATAAAATCACCGGGCGTGTGTACGTAAGGAATATCATCTCCACGCTGTGGTGTAATCAGTTTTCCCACCACCAACTTACATGGATGGGTATAATGGTGCAAAGAATAACTATATATTGGTATTATAACATCATAATTATTCTAAGATATTATATCATCCACTCCAATTCAATTCAATAATTATGGGAATGATATCATCGCTCGTGCGTACGTACAGATTACCGTCTCCACGACGCGATGAGATTCATTCTCCATGTTAACCATTCAAGAATGATTATAAAGTATATAAAATGGATAATAATGAAATATATGACATTATAAAGCTACTGGAGTTATATATATATATATATATGAAATCTACTTACTTTTATTCAAGTCAAACAAGGAAAGGAAAACAACATTCATGCGTACGTACGGCCTACCGTCTCCATGAACGACGTATTTCATTCCATTTATCGATCTGTCATATATATTTATATTCTGAATATATATTATATATAAATAATTTTTTACATTATTTAATTAATTATATCATTATATATGTAATAATATCAAGAACAAAAAGTTGAAACACATATAATAAATGAAACAATTTTAACCAAAACATTGCTTTAACATGGAATTTACAAAATAACCGGAAATATAATGTCATATGTGAACCATATCTGATATCATAACAATGAATATGATTCTGTAATAATTCAATGAAATTATTTAAATCATTATACAGGAGGTTCATATACGTACGAAGCATATCGGACCTAAGGTAAGGGATAATTTTGCAATCTCATTTTTATCCAAGATTGCTTATACGTAAGTATTTACTGGGGTATATTTTTCATCCATGTCCATAAAATGTTTTTAATAAAGTGTTTAACATTCTTCAATGTATGTTTAAAGTCATTTTTACCCCCCTTTTACTTTTACTTGGTGTTATGGAAGAAATCTTGTTTTTGTTTACCATACGTGGTACTTTTTGACGTTTCCGTTAAAAGTATTAGGAGAATGTTTTTTTTAACTTATACGACATGAATGGATTTTTAAGGTTTCATAACTCCTTATTTTCATGAATCTTACTCTACAATATTACATGATTATTTTCATAAAAATCCTTTTCTTTTAAAATTTCATGGAATTTTTTGAATAGAATTTTTTTTGAAGAAGAAAGGATATTTTCCTCAAGAATTCATTTCAAGTGTTTTATCAAAACTAGTTTCCATCTATGATGAAATTATTTCATATGTTTATATTTCAAGTATAATGTCTCTATGATTTAAATGGTTTCACTTTTCTTATGATGAAATCCATTGGTTTATATGGATTTTGGTATGTTGGGATGATGTTTATGAAACCCATTTTTTCATTAGGTTATGATAAATGGTTTATGTTTATTTTGTGGCACAAGTAAGAATGATTTCATTATGAGATGGGTGGGACCTATATCTCTATCCAATTAATTGGGTAATGATTTATATATCATGATATATAGATGGCTGGAATGGAAAGTTAATCCGGTTCAATGATACAGTACTGGAACGGGGAGTGAACTCGGTTTAGTAAGGGACTTTTTCCATTTAAATGGTCTTAGCAGCAATGCCTTGGCTACTATTGAAATCATATCATGTGCTTAATGTTTTTCCACAATTACATGTTTTATTCCAATGCTATTTTATCATGATTGATGTTTCATTATGATCTATGCCTTACGTACTTCAATGTTTTATTTCATTGCTCAAGAGTTTGAAGTTTAAACGTTATGTTCATGTTTTTAAGTTCAAATGTATATGGTTGGTTTTATTTTCTCCATGCTTACCCTTACTGAGCATTTGAGATCACCCTTTATATGTTTTCTTTTCCCCATGATATAAAGTACAATTTTAGGTAAGAAAACAAAAGGGGAAGATCTTTATGGGGGATGTTGAAGATCTTTCACCATGATTAGAAGATTATGTTCTAAGTTTCCAAAGACACTAAACTATTACAGTCCATGAGTGTTGGTTTTTGTTATGTAATAAGTATTCCAAAAAAGTAATGTAATTTACATGTATGTCAAGCTTTGGGTCTCTACTGCTGGTATCAGAGGAAAGGTTTAGTTAACCTTTGGAAACTAGGATGAAAAAAAATTTGTGAAATCCCAAGAGATATTTCTAAGATATTTCTGGGGAAGTCTCTAAGGTTAATTATAAGTATAGGTTATAGTCCTAGAATTACAGTAACAATATTCGAATTAGACCTAAGATGTTAGATATTGAAGGTAATTCCCCTTTATTATGTTGTTTTCCTAGTATAAATTTTGCATCTCACACTATTATTTTTGGGTTTTAGAAAATGGCTGGAAACAGGAAGATTCACGATAATGGAGGATATGATGGACAATGGAATGATATTCTTCATGAGCAACCAAATAAAACGAGATTTGGAAGTCCAAACATCGTTATTATTCCTAATCAGCAATTTCATAATAGGATCAATAATACAAACTTGGTAAGTTTCTTGACTCAGCTAATAAGAGAAAGATGGATTTTCATGATGATCATAGAGGAAAGAAAGTTCAATTTCCATCATGTAAATCATGTGGTAAGAGGCATCAGGGAGAATGTTTCAAAGGAACTGGAAGATGCTTTGTGTGTGGAAAAGAAGGACCCAAAGCCAGTAATTGTAAAGGAAAAGGTTCAGTTAACACCATGGACAAGGATAATGGTATTGCTAAGACATCAACAATGGTTAAATGTGGAATGTACGGGAATTATACAAACCAATGCTCTAAGGGAAAATTTCATGAAGAGAATCAGCATGGTCGTATGGGTAGTATTTATATTGGTGATGATGAAGAAACTACATATGATATATGAGATGAAATAAATGATGAAGCTCAGTCAGTGGTTTAAGAAGGTAGTGGAATGATTGTATGTTTATCAGGAATAATGTATGGTACTATGGAATAAAGAAAAATCTAAGGATTGTTACACTATTGTCTTTCCTTGAGTTTTGAAAGTATATGATGAAAGGTTCTGGTAACCATGAAAGGTTATTCAAATATTTTTGGAAGTTAGATGATATGTGCATAATGAAAGGATAAGGAGATAATGAGATGTTTGATAGTATTAATGAGCTCATGACTGGTATAAGGAAAATGTGATATCATGGTTTGAACATAGAGATTTTTGGGATTTTTGTATATGAAAAGAGTTAAATTTTGACAACTTTCATGTTTTCACTAAGGTTCAATGGGTATTCATATTTCAAGAGAATACATGATTAAGGTATTCACATGTTTGGAATGCGATCAACAAAATATATCTGGGATAAATGATGGTATTCACATGCTCGGTAGATGACATTTCTAGTAATTGTTTCTTTATAATATGAGCTTGGACAGAAGTATTTTGGATAAGCCTAAATATTGTAATGGATTATGTTAGACATAAGCTAGTATTGTATAAGGCTAGAACATTTTTCGATATTATTAATGGGATGTTATAATAATGTAGTTTTAGAAAAAAGGACAACCTGCAGGACGGGTGACAACTCGTTGCGTTAGACAAGGATGTGGGAATCAAACCCACAACCGAAGTGTGACCGGCCTTTATCACCTACCACTAGCCCACAGGAATTCCCTGGTTAGTAAAAACTAGTTTTATTTTATTAATTGGTATGATAGATGAAGTATAAGTCCATTTTTGGAATTATATACGATTAACCTCACCATATATGGACTTATGTATATTTGATAACTTTTTCTACCCTTTTGTTTGAGATAGAAGGAATGACCCATCATTCTATCACATGATCTTCTAACACTTCAAGAATGAAAAATTCAACTTCATTTCTTTAAGAGTTGAAGTGGAAATTGTTCAAGGAACGAACAATAGTGAGATTATACCGAAATAAATTAAGTATTTCTTCTAATTCAATTTCTTCAACTTTAAGGAAATGATCTTGGAAACCAAAAATGTTGTCGTAGTATCATCATATATGATGAATCAGATGGTACCTTAGATCATCACAAATTTATGGCTTTGTGATTGTGGTATTTTTCATAGCCATGTTCTCTACCACTCTCCACGAGACCTTGATGGATAGATTTATCTTCCATATCCATATTTTCACTTATGTTCTCCTATGTGGAAACCCAGTGATTAGTTAATTTGGGTAACTGTTATGCTTCATACTCCACTTTTTAAAATTAAGTTATAGTATTCCTTTTTACGATTTGGGTTTCTATGAAATAAACTTTCATGTAGTAAACCATTTATAACCCCGAAGAATTTTGAGGGCGAAATTCATTTTAAGGGGGGTATAATGTAACACCCCCGAGATTTTATAAGAAAAATAATTTTTTTTAAAATTTCTTTGATGTCTTCTATTGAACACAACACCATGATTATATTTTACTATACGCAACACCGTATTAGCTTGCTATATATGCAACACTATTCTTGGATAGTGTTACACACAATTTCAAGTTCGTTTGATAGTAGTTATTTTATGCAACATTGAGTGTATATATATATATGTATATATATATTTGATGTATAAATGAAATATGGTTGGATTATGTTATAAAAAACAACAAAGGGGTCTTTCACTACATGCAACCCTGACTTGGCTTACATGACACGCAATCAGGACCTTCCTCGATAGTGTGTGTTGTACGCAATACCGGGTATCACTAAACAATGATATACGGTTATAATATTATTATGAACTAGCCATTATAAATAGTATTAACTAAATTTTTGATTTTATAACATTATTATTTATCTTACACATTTTCCAGAACATGTTATGAGAACAAAATAATTTTTTTGGGTAAAATAATCATTTTTCAAAAAATGCAGTTTTGCCGCCTTTTGATGGTGCACCCACATTAAATCTAGTTTTTGACATTTTTATAAGTTCAATTTGACAAAATAAAATTCTTCTTTGGAATCAGGATATAAAAATTTTCTTTGGATAAATTTTTCATATTATTCTGATAACGTTCATATTTTCATGAATAGTAAAAACACGCTATATTTTAATTAAAAACAACATTTTTCATCGTAATAACTTATATGGTTAAATTATAATATTTAATAGTTTTAAAGTATAAATAGAATATTTTTTTACCATTTAATATAATTTAGGTCATTACCATTAATTTTACATTGAATTCATTGGTAAAAACATTTCAATCTTTGGCAATGTTTTAACTTTTAAAACCCGTTTTCTTAACAACGGGATTAATTTTAAATTAATTATTGTAACTTCTGTGTTTTGAATTTTGAAAAATGGATTCCATATTTGAATTCAGTGGGTCCAAATTATGTTAATAGGTTACTTTTATTTTTTTTAAATTATGAATAGTAACTACGGTAAATTTTATTTACTGTAGTTAGAGGTAAATCGGGTACTTAAGGGTAAAAATAAGATAATAAAATTACCTTAACACCTTCCAAAATTCTATTGGATGACTAAAAGTTGCCCCATATCACCTAAGTATCGGAATAGATTCATTTTATGGACTTTTGACCATGAATATAATTTAATTATTATTAAAACCAAAGAAAGTGACAACATGTCACTCTCTTAAATCTTATAAGTATAATAATTTTACTTTAGTGATACACTTAATGAAACTTCAAGAATTAATAGTCTCCAGAAAGATAATAAAATTATCTACATCATTTAAATTTATTTAAAAAATTTATGTATTAAATGAGTAACATTAAAGGTGACACAATAGTGATGTTGAAATTATTTTATTTGATTGAAATATCAAAAAAATGGTTTTAAAGATATTAAAATAAATGTTATATTAACTATTTAATGTTCTACACTAATTTTATATATAAATATGACATTTTATGAATCTATTAAAGATTTTATATCGAACATACCTTTTGTTTGTAGTTTATTTAAATTCAAATAAATGAATAGTGTCAAAATTGACAAAATTGTTATTTTAAAAAAATAACATAATATAAAATTGTTTAAAAATCCCAAAAATATTAAACATTTATAAATTAAAAATTCTATGGTCTAAAATTTCATAAATTATCCAATTATGGATAATTCACAACACATAATTAATTATTTATAACAATTTAGAAATTAGAATCTAATTACCACAAATAAAATTAAATAGATTAAATAAGGATAAATCAAGTTGATAATGTTTAAACTAAATTCTCAACATGTCTAAATTTTATTGGTTGTTGATATTAAAACCCTATATCATCTAATATTTAGATCTGAGTCATTTTTTGAGGTTTTTAAGTGAGGTTGAATTTATTATAAATTAATATTTCTTATGTTACCAAAGGTGCCCCTCTCCTCCCTTATAAAAATGGCACCCCTTACCTCTTATCTTAACACCATTTTGAGCCTTAAATATCTTCCAATCCCTACCAATTCCTCTTCTAAACCTCTATAGTTATATCATAGAGGTTCTGTTCTTCTGAAAAGACCAACTCTAGTGCCCTAAGAAGAAGTTTAAAGGAGGTGCGTTGAGAAAGAGGTAATCTCTTCTACCGACTCTTTCAAATTTCTTCCTTCTTCAACTTCTTCTTCATTAGTTGTTTTGTTATAAAGTAATAACATCAGTATCACTAATATACTGATATGTTATTATAAATATGAAACAGCCCTGTTTCTCCTTCTATCCATCCTATAGAAAACAAAATCACCGCGCGTGCGTACGTACGGAATACCGTATCCACGACGTGGTGTAATCAGTTTTCCTACCACCACCTTAATTTGGATGGGTATAATGGTGTAATGAATAACTATATATAGTTATTATAACATCATACTGATTTTGAGATATTATATCATCCACTCCAATTCAATTCAATAATTATGGGAACGATATCATCGCTCCTGCGTATGTACGGATTACCGTCTCCACGACACGAGGAGATTCATTCTCCATGTTAACCATTCAAGCATGATTATAAAGTATATATAATGAATAATAATGAAATATATGACATGATAAATCTACTGGATTTTTTTATATTTATATATATATTACATCTATATACTTTCATTCAAGTCAACAAGGAAAGGAAAACAGCATTCATACATGCATACGGCCTACCGTCTCCATGAACGGTGTATTTCATTCCATTTATCGATCTATCATATATATTTATATGATGAATATATATTATATATAAATCATGTTTTACATTCTGGAATTAAGTAAATTAGGATATAATTAATAATATCAATAACAACAAGTTGAAACATGTACGATAAATGAAACGATTTTACACGAAACGTTGCTTTAACATGGAATTTACAAAAGAACCGTTTATATAAAGTCATAAGTGAACCATATATGATATCATAACAATTAATATGATTTCTTAATAAGTCAATGACATTATTTAAATCATTATATAGGAGTTTCGGATACGTACGAAGCATATCGGACCTAAGGTAAGGGATAATTTTGTAATCTCATTTTTATCCAAGATTGCTTATACGTAAGTATTTACTGGGGTATATTTTTCATCCATGTCCATAAAATGTTTTTCATAAAGTGTTTAATATTCTTCCATGCATGTTTAAAGTCATTTTTACCCCTCTTTGACTTTTACTTTGTGTTATGGAATAAATCTTTTTTTTGTTTACCATACGTGGTACTTTTTGACTTTTCCGTTAAAAGTACGAGGAGAATGTTTTTTTAACTTATAAGGCATGAATGGATTTTTATGGTCTAATAACGCCTTATTTTCATGAATATTTCCCTACAATATTTCATGATTATTTTCATCAAAATCATTTTCTTTTAAAATTTCATGGCATTGTGTGAAAGGAAAATGATTTTGAAGAAGAAAGGATATTTTCCTCAAGAATTAATTTCAAGTGTTTTATCAAAACTATTTTCCATCTAAGATGACATTATTTCATATTTTTATATTTCAAGTATAATGTCTCTATGATTTACATGGTTTCACTTTTATTATGATAAAATCCACTGATTTTATATGGATTATGTTATGGTGGGATGATGTTTATGAAACCCATTTTATTCTTTAGGTTATGATAAATGATTTATGTTTATTTTGTGGAACAGGTACGAATTATTTCATTATAAGATGGGTGGGACCTATATCTCCCTCCAATGAAATGGGTAAATATTTATATCTCATGAGATAGACATGGCTGGAATGAAAAGTTAATCCGGTTCAGTGATACAGGACTGGAACGAGGAGTGAACTCTGTTCAGTAAGGGACTTTGTCCACTAAGATGGTCTTAGAAGCAATGCATTGGCTACTAAGGAAATCATATCATGTGCTTAATGTTTTTCCACAATTATATGTTTTATTCCTATGCTATTTTATCATTATTGATGTTCCATTATGATCTACGCCTTACGTACTTCCATGTTTTATTTTATTGCTCAATATTTTGAAGGTTAAACATTATGTTCATGTTTTTATGTTCAAATGTATATGGTTGGTTTTATTTTCTCCATGCTTACCCTTACTGAGCATTTGAGCTCACCCTTTATATGTTTTCTTTTCCCCAGGATATAAAGAAAGGTTTTAGGTAAGAAAAAAAGGGGAAGATATTTATGGGAGATGTTAAAGATATTTCACCATGATTAGAAGATTATGTTTTGAGATTCCAAAGACACTAAACTATTACGGTCCATGGGTGTTGGTTTTTGTTATGTTTTAAGTATTCCGCAAAAATATTGTAATGTCCATGTATGTCAAGCTTTGGGTCTCTACATAATTAATAGAAGTGGATTGATTCTATATATATTTTTTACCCTCTTATGAATTCCTCCAATTACAAAAAACATTTTATGTGACTATAGATAGAGAATATGAAACATCTTTTTAAATAATAATACATCATTTGTTCCATCCATTAATGAGATGTTGGTATTGATAGAGTTATTGTCACTTTTTGGGGGTTATTAGCATAAAAAAAGTTCCCATGATGTGGTGAGATCTTACACAAAAAAATAAAATTGGTTCCTTATTTATTTGTGGAACCATCCACCCATATTTTTCATGGAAAAATATAAACTTCTAGATTTTAGACCTGGACTTCACTTTGTTGCTGTACTTGTTGTGATAACATTTAGAGGGAACTTCATCTTCTATTTACAGGTGTTCACCCTCTCCCAAATGTATCGTATTTTCTTTTCTTTTTCTTTTATTTTTGAAAAAATAATTTTTTAATAATCATACATGCATAATAATATATTTTATTCAAGTTAGTTTTTGAGGGGTATAATGTTAGCCTTAATCTCTTTATCCATGTCAATTTTCATTATGATCTCTTGGGAAATATCATCAATCAGGTCACTTTTCCCTTTCATATATTTTCACATTTTTTTCATTTTGAAATTCTATTACACTTCTTCAATCAACATTCTCTTAATTTCCATGGATAATACTTCAATCATTGAGTATTTTACTCCATGTATAGTACTCCATTTATCTTTATTATCATTGAATGAACATTTCATGGAACACTAACTTAAAGTTGATACCATTTCATCACCATAATCATACCTTCTATTAATTTCCAAGAGAGAGTCTAAAATTTTAATTCCTTTCTCCACACGATGGTTATAATCATATAAAACATCAGGTTCATATTTTACATTGACGAGTGAATAAAATTTATGGGATTAATTCCTAATGTTATTTTTCTTCTTCCCATTTTTATAATGAACTTATCACTTAGACATTATTATTTTGAAAAAAACTATTATAATTGCATCCAGATGTTTTGGGGGAACATTATATGATTCACCTATTTATGAAAGTATTACTAAAGATACTCCATTAATTCCATTTTGACTGAAGAATATACTACCATTTTTCTTTGATCTTCTTCAATTATAACTCTATTTATACTCAATAGAACAATTACATATTCTACCGCTTCTTGATGAATTCCAATAGAAACATCCTTGAATTGGATGTACTCCTTTTTCCATTCTATAAAATTATTCCTATAAAAGAATGAAGCTTTTACTATGGATGACATATTCTAAAAAAGGTCAGAACATTTGAGATGAAAAAATCTTATGTTATCCTACCCTTTCAATGCCACTTGTTAGTCATGAACAAGAAAATTAGTGTGAGATTACCCTTGGGGTGAATCAGGGTACATGTTATCAATTACACATAAAACTCTTACTCCTTTAAAAGTTTTACATTCCATATTGTTTCATGAACTCTCAACCTTAAGGGTCACTTTTTTCTCTCAAATTAGATCTTATTAAGGTTTATTTATATATTTTAGTTGTAATTCATAAATTAAATATTGGAACAAGGTTTATTACTTGGTTAACCATAAAGGGGAAGTCCATGGAAAATTATTACAACATTATATTATTGGAAAAATAATACTAAGCTCCCTGCTTGTTGGTTTAGGCTAATTCACTAAAATTTCTATGCTCACAATCATACAAGTTTAGGTATAGATAATTTAATTCTAAGGATCACTCCCTCAAAATTTCTAACTATGGATAATTGTTGATGGAAAGGATCACCTTTCTCCAACTTTTCTCATTGACCTAGAAATGATTCACACAATGTTTATGGACATGAAATTCCCATAATTAGCAATAGTGAATGAATCCTAAAATGTAGGAAGATGATATAAAGAATTCTGATGTACTTATCCTTCATAATTTTTTAAAATACTTAGAAGTCGTACCACCATATTCTCTTTCCTATACCATATTGGAAAAATTATCCACCTTTTCATAGTAATTTCATATCATATACTCTATTATAAAAGATCTTCCATTATTTCTATATCTTAAAAACATTAATTCACTCATTGGATCAAACTTCATCTTCTTTTAAAGTAATTAATATGTTTGGAAAATATTTTTTTACTCTCTTATTCTCAATTTTTTGGATATGAAAGAAGTGCACAGAGATTCTCCTCTTATCGAGTGATATTTCATATCATACAAAACGTATCCTCTAATAGATCCATTATTTATTGTTTTGTAACTTCTATTTTAAGATCCATTAATGGTATTTAAATACTACATGTTTCATGGTTGTATATTATCATGTGACAGATATAATTCCCATGAAAATTTACCCAGAGAATATATCTATTTGAACAAACCATATTTTCATATCTTCAATATGTAAAACCAAGGGCATAGCAGCATGATCATTCATTTAATCCTTCGTGGCCCTATGATCATAACTCCATCAAAAAAATTGTTTAACCATCCATTAAATAATAACTAAACAAATCCTATGTTTTATAAATATATAATAAGATCATGTGATTTTATCTTATATCCATTCATATAAAGTATAATGTAGCCATTAGTTAATGATAAGATATACTGCTTGCAAATGTGCCTTCCCTATCATCGAAACCCCTTCATGTGTGGATATCATGCTTCTTTAAATGTGGTGATGTAAAAAAAAATCCAAGGTGATGTGTAATGGAAGTTTTCAAAACCAAAAATCTGTTGTTGTCAAATATTCTTATCGTAGGATTGGAGACCTATATAATGATAAAACATGAAATATATTCCTCACATACCATTTTAGTGCAATCATGGGTTCCATGTACATCCAACAATGTTATTCTAGACAATTTATCTACTGTAATGAAATACATGAATTTTGTGGTATTTGATTTGATTATCCTTAAACATATACCCTTATATGTACATGGGTACCCTTAACTGAATGAGTATTTACCCTTACATGGGTAACTCGTACCCTTACAACACCATGAGTACCCATGCACCACCATTAGTTACTCTTATACTATTTCCAGTATGAAAATATTCATAAAAATATACAAGTGGATACCCTTATGTGAGCCTCCATTTACCATTATGAATATCTAGATCATTCAGCATATATCCATACAAAACTCTCTAGGAAATTTATTTAGTGCATCTTCTCTTTTCATATAATTATGTACAGTGTCGACTACTCTTACACAACTCCAAATGCTTTATTATACCTTTACACATGGTATTGATTACCTTTACTAATGGGTTATTCACCCTTACACAACACCATATTCTATCTTTATTACCTTTATACATGGGTGAACTACACTTTCACAACTCTTTATTCTCATGGAGTTACAATTATGCACAAACATAGTTACCTTAGTGAATTGGTTCTCCAGAAAATATAATTCCATAATTCCATTCAATGATCCTATAACATTCCTCTAACATATCATGAGGTACATTAACATAAATATTATATATTGAAGAAATTTATAAAAAATATCCATTAAACACAAACAAATCCAATATTTGATCTTGTTAAATATCAAAAATATTATCAATATCCATTTTTCAATAAATCCCCTTGTCAACAAAACATATTATCAAAAAATAATCTTCTCAAAAAATCCAATACAAACTCTAATTGGGATTTAACATTTGAATATTTTCTTGAAATCTTATTTCATTTGTAAAGTATTTAGAATCATGTTATAAGAATCTATGAAAATATTTAATTAAAGTGGAGGATCCTTTTTTATAGTTTCATAAATAAACAAGAAAAACTACTAGTTCCATGGTATAGTGGACCTATGTTGGGGAATGGTGGATCTGTGAGAGGTAATGGTGTTGGGTGTTTTGATTGAAAAATGGTGTTTTGTAAGGAAAACACTCTAGTTATACTGTACTATATTATAGTGTAATCCATTTTTGGAATGTGATAGATTTATATTACTTTTAATTTTGGTCAAACTTCTCTTAATGATAGTATTTATTGTCTTTATTGATTTCGGATAATACAATGTTTTTCCAAAAAAAATTAAAGTTATAAATACATGATAATAGAGGCTATCAATAATAAACTATCTCCTAATACCAATGTTTATATGAATTGATTTCAATGTGATCTTTCTCAAAGAACTTTTAAATATACACCTTCTAGTTATTTATCTCTCAAGACTCTCATACTTTCTATTAAATATCATATCCCATATAGTTATCATCCATTAATGATATTTTTGAGTTTTTTTGTAATGGGTTTGACGAAAGAAGACATCTCTCTAAAAATCATAATTCTCTCATGGGTTCTCACTTCGAAAAAGTGAGGGGAAAGTTCTTTTTCTACTAGCAAACCTCCAGAGGGTTCTCAAAAAAAATTGTGAGGGATGGTTTTCTTGATCATAGTTGGGATCAAGGGATTCTTATAATAGACCTATCATGATGATGAGAGGAGAAGTAAGGGATCACATAAATTTTTACCTAAACACCTTATCAATTATCTCTATCATCTATTTAATTTTCCATATTTCATCATTTAACATAAATTATAATATTTTTAAAAATATAGTTTGATTTTTTACATGACTAAATTATATTGACCATATATTTATTAAATCAAATAGAATTTAGAAACTATGACATAATAAATTTATTTATTTAATATTTTATTTATATTTAAATTTTTTAAAAGGAAATCCCCCCTCATTCCATATATCTATTACAAATATAGACTACCATGGTTTATGAATACATCACATGTCATTCAGCTTTACGGATGATCACATCAAACACCCTTTACTCGATAGATAAGAACATCATTTATGTTATCCAAGAATTTTTGTACACATCCTTTTCTTATATAAATCAAGAACATATATTACATAATTTATATATGAGAGGAATAATTACATCTTGGTTAAACTCTGATCAATGCCATGATCAAAAACATACCAAAACACCCTAAGAATTCGTAATCCTCAAGGATTATGTATTCAATGTATCAATGTATGAAGTTTCTAATAGAAGGTATCTCACCAACCTTATGTTTGAGGAAATCCAAATATAAAATTATCACCCCTATTATACCAAATATAGAGTGTATGCCACTCGATATGGTATATATATTTATGGATCACACAGAAATATTTTTTTGTGCATTTGAGCATATTATAAATACTAATATTAAATCCTTCTCATGATAACCATAAAATTTAATCACAACCTACAATACTCCATGAAAAACATTTATTTTGTATAACAGAAAGTCATACTTTGAGAAGACAATTATCATTTTTGTTCATGATTTATATATATACACAGTCAATGTGAAATAATGATTAAGAGGAGATTTAATATTGTGTAACATGTTATATATATATTTATCTATAAACATATTTAAGAATAATTAACAAACCCATAAATTATTGTATATATAACATAACATATATGATAGATTTTCATATCATCATTATGTTTTCTTTACTTTCAAGTGTATTTTTAAACTCATTAGATCTCTTTTTAATTCCTAATATATCACTATGTGGACACTTAATAAAACCATCCAAATTAACATTAGTTGAGAAAAATATTTTAATATAGCTAGTTTTAAAAATTATGAGACATAGGAATTATATTCCTACTGTTAGACACCTTAGAAAATCTTCAAACTCTTTAATTTCACAACTATAACTATTATAATGGTAATTAATTTTTTATCTACTTAGAACTCATTATAATTTTATCATCATCATCATCCTTGGAACCTATTCCATAAAAGATTCCACTTGATATCTTTGTGGTAACATTGTAACTATTTACATTAACATTTTACTAACATAGTCTAAACCTTTTAGGATATAAAGTGACATTCCCAATGACTGAAATAATTTGATGTTTTATTAATTTTTAATATTTCAAAGTATAAAAATCATCACACTAGCCTCATAATAACTAAATTATTTTGATAATATCATAATAAGATAAAAAAATATTTTATACTAAGAAATAATAATTATTTTCTTTAATGATAATATTTAACAAATAAACTATTATATCTATATCAAATATAGTATTCTATGTGTTTGGAGATATTATTATGAAAAGAATATTTTATTATTTTAAATATTCCACTAATGGTGGGGATATCATATCTCTAAAATTTTAACAAACTTATGAATAAATTTTTTTATCCAAAATAAAACACTTTTACCCTTATCTTAATATCATATATGTCATAGAATTTCTTGAATCATAAAAAAAGTGTATTAAACCCATAATTTCATATAATTCATAGAAACACATTTTTAATGAACAACATCACTTATCATACTTTTTAATGAGAAGAAAAAAATATCTTTCCATTAGAGTCATATGAAATTGAATTATTCATTTTTATTCAACTCATGATTTGGACACTCTTTTCCATATCACCTGAATAAAAAAGTATAATCTCTATCATGCCTTAACTTTTTCAATTTATTTTATTTTTTATTTTTTGGTCAGGTAATTTTTCTTTGGGTATGGGGTGATCCAATGTTTAAACTTGTTGAGTATTGTTGAAAAAAATGCACATTTTGGGTTTAGTGTCATCAGGTGCATAGGCAGGGCATGGTTTTGAGACCGTGCGGCTTTCCCGGTTTTCAAAATAAATTAAAAAGTAATGGAATTAGAAAATAATGATGAGTAGAAAAATGGAAAAAATTAAAATAAGTTGTTTGATAAAATTTATGAATTTTTTTTAATGATAATAATAATAACATTTTTTGAGAATATTATTATTATTAATTAAGAATTGAAAAATTATTAAGTTGTTATTAATATAGTAATACTTATTATTATTAATATTATATTTGGTTGTTACCACTTTTATTAATATCATTAATTTTATTATTATTATTATGACTATAAATTATTATTATCATCGTCGTTAATTAATATCATTAAAAAAATTTAAATTTTAATTAACAACATTATCATTTTAAGGATATATCTTTTATAATGCTATTATTTCTATTCTTATTATTATTTTTATTATTATTAAGGTTTTATTTAAAGTGTACTATTATTAATAATATTAGTTTTATTATTAGTTTTATTTTTTTATTTCTATTTTTATTTTATTTTCTTTTTTGGTAGCGTTTGGACCCCCCTTCTTTCCCCTTGGTCGCCCCCACCCCCCAATTTTGGGATGAACCTCTTCTCCCCCTGGATCATGTCAAATCGCTGGTCCGCCATCCCCCTCCCATATCTGGCATCATGCCCTTCTCACTCTCCTCCTTTCTAGCTACTATGTTGAACTTTCCTCCTAGCCCCCCCTCCCCCTCACGACAACTCGCTTCTCCCGTTAAGAAGGTCATAGCCACAGCCTTCCTCCACCCTCATCGGACTTCTCACCAATTGGCACCACCCTTTTTGACCTCCTCGACCAATCGTGCACCACCCCTGCTGAAACCACTTAGCATTGTCACCTCTCCCCCTCAAATCTGGGTAAACCCCCCTCCTCCTATAGGGGGTTTTGATTCTTTTTTATGTGGGGTTTTTGGATTCCATAAATTAGGGGGTTAAATTCATGTTTTAATTTGTGTTATTTTGGATCAAAATATAGAATTAGGATTCGTGTGAGGTTCCTTGTAGTGAGAATGTGGCGCGAATATGTTTTTACCTCATTTTACAAAAGTTTCACCAAATAAGGTAGGTGTTTCCCTACCCTTCAATCATTTTATTTATTTAATATGTTTATTTGGTTTTATAAATGTGTTTTGTGATCAAATTTTGTGGCGGAAAATATATTTTTGGAGTTTTTTGAAATGTGTTCGAGTGGAAAATGATTATTTTGGTGTCATAGCCTTATTATACACCCTTTAAATTAATTGAAAATTGTTTAAATAATGGAAAAATATTTTGATAAGGTTATCTTTCAAATTTGGTTTTTAGAGTGCTAATTTGATGTATTTTATAAACTGTTTAACATGAATTATTTACTTAAATGTGATGTGAAAAGGGGGTGTTTGAAAAGGAGAGGCTTGTGAAAAATTAAAAAGTGACATTATTAAGTGAAAACCCAAAGTGTGCTATTTAATACGGTTCTTTAAACTGTTTAAATAATTTTCCAGTTCATTTATGTGATGAAATTTTGGGTGTGAAATGGTTCATGGTGTAATTTGTATTTCAAAATGGGGTTTTTATTTATATTTTGGCATAAATTCTTCTTGTTTTTTCATGAAATTATCTAATAAATAGTTTAATGATTTATTGAATTATTTAGATAGCACAAAAGTTGTATTTTGAAGGAGGTGAATACACATTTGTTTTTTAAGTAGTATGTTTATATAAAATAATATATGATTTTGGTGTAAACCTTCTTTTCATCACTTGGTGGTGTTGTATAAAAGGTGTAAATAGTTCATTTAATTGTGCAAGAGGTGCGAAACTAGTTTAAAGGATAATTTGTTAAGAAAGTGGTTTTAAATGACTTTCCTACTTGGAATTGGGTTTGTTTATTTTGTCAACCCTTGTTGGGTTATTTAATAATGTTTTCTAAGTTTTGAAAATTGATTATGTACTTCCTGGAGTGTTTTAAAATGGGGATTTTTGAAATGATTAAGTAACAGAAAATATTCTTTGGAAAGGTATTTTATGGTGCATGTGTTTTTGAAATGGTGTCTGGGTATACAAGTGGTGGATTTTTTGGTAATGTATTGTTTTGTTTGTGAGAGGAAAAGGTGATATATTATCTGAATATGGAACTAGATTGAGCACAATATAAAACCATGGGTACTTAGGTGGGCAGATTAGGACTAGTACGCTAGATGACACGTAAGTGGTTCGTCCTGGTTTCATCTTGCAGGATTGACATTACAACACCAACTAAACTTTTGTGATGATTGGAGACCACTAAGTTATAGATGTTCTTCCCTACTAGTGGCTCAGGCATGAGATAGTTGATTATTATCTCTCCTTTACCACATTTAAATCGAGGTACGATGTCTCAGGCATCCCACACATAATAGCTACCTTAGGGGATTTACCCACAGTTCCATACATTTCATGATGTGGTACCTTCCGTCGGCATACACAATACCAATAGAGAATGTACGTTTTCTTTATATATTTTCTCTTATATTATAAAGTAGTATTAGTGAAATGGTTTTTCTTTGAACAACCTTTTCCTTTTTTATTTTATCTTGTAAATGTTTTCTTTAACAGTAATTTTTTAAAAGAATTTTTTTGAATAAGAATATTAAATTTTCTCTTTGTTGAGTGAAATGGAACCTTTTTATGTGGTGATATCCTACTAGGTATTTTTCTCACACCCGACATACACCTTTGGGTGTATGTAGATCTTGTCCTTTGTATATTCCAGGTTGAGGCATCGTGCTTAGTGACGGTGGTTCGGGTTGTCGATGGTTTTCTTGTGTCAGCCTGATGATGGTGGTTTGAAGAGGTGTCTTCTCATGTTTCATGAAGGTGTGGATAGATGTGTTAGATTCCTTTTTCATTTCAATCTTCCTAGAGTTTTGGGTGGAGTTGTAAACTTTATGTTTGGTCCAATGTTAAGGGCTTGTTTGGTTCTATTTTCTAGATTTTTTTATTTATCTTGTTAGTTGTTTTTCTATTTTTCATTTTGGATAAACCATTACCACATGTTACTCTTGATACCTATGCACTTATTCCAGCAATTGGGGATCAGAAACGCCCTTGGGGCATTACCATGGACCGGGTCGGGCGCCAAGTCGGATGTCGACCCAACCTCTTTAATCAAAAAAATAGTATCAGATGAGGTTTTCTATCTTAGGCCATGTTCTATTAGGATAGATTCAGGGTATAACAAAGTTAAGGGTGTCAGAACATGATGTTTTGACTAAGATCAAAGTAACTAGCCAACACCCCACGTGGCACGACTTGAGTTTCCCGAGTAAGTTTATATTTGTTGAAATCATTGGTCCTTTTGGTTAATCTTGTCTATGGGTAATGAAAAGGGAGTGGGTTCAGTGGTCCTAGTAAGCTCTTAGGCTCTGGCAAGACATGTGGAGCTGGGTTTGATATCCTACAATAATATCTGTGGTGGTATCATGATTGGCGTATGGCCACCAACCATATGTTCTAGTTGGCCGTTGACACTAGTTTCCTTTTTTATCATTCCTCATCTCATTGTTTTCGATTCATGGAATTCTAGTTATTAATTAAAAATGATCCGGTCTTGGAAAATGTTTTGGAATGAAGCTCTTTAAATATAAAATTATGTGTAGGTTTAAAAAAGGGTGATTTGAATGTTTAGGCTTTGAAAAATGGAATGCTCGGGTTTTGATCCATGGTGTTCTCATAGGTAACCGCATGCATGGGTGTTGGAGAGATAAATGGACAATGGTACGATCGGATGAATTCTGGGGTTTACATGAGGTGTAATGCCCAGGGTGGCATGATAACATGCATCTGTGAGGCCCATGGGACACCATTGGTGTATGTGAAACCCACCATCTTCGTTTATTTTCAAAAAGTAATGTTAAATGAAACATTTGAATTTTCAATAAATAGTGGTTGTGTGGTGTATCCTTGTATTTTTAAACTATTGGATGTAAGGATTTTTGATAATGTAATCCCTTTTGAATTATGTTTGTCTTGAGTTAGAATTATTATTTTCAAGTAGGTGAGAAAGTGTGTGGTTAGTAGTTTCTTTTGAAAAGTGATTTAGGAAGACCTTACAGTGGTTCCCATTGTATGTTCGGTGTTCTCTTGTGGTATGTCTTGGCCATTGGACTATTATTATTTGGTTAATGGTTTTATTTCTTGACTACTGTATTCCCCTGTAAAGCATTAACATATGATTGGAGTGCGACCACGGTAAAGGCACTGTTAGCTTTCCCTCCAGATGATTAAGGTATGGACTCCCCATATTTAGGGATTGTTCTAAGTCTATCCATTTTTCCTTTTTGGTTATAAGGATCATATCAAAATGGAATGATAGGCATGATGGGATTTTAAGGTATTTTTATTCTCTTTGAGTTGTCTAGGTTATCGGGTATGAAGTATGAAACCATTGTGTTTGAAGGATCCCCTTGAAATGGAGAAATGAATTCTAGTGGGGAAGGGTGAAGGTGGTTTAGAGTTACTGGTGCAGACCGATGTCTTGAAAGGCTTGTTGTGCTTTCATCAGATGCAAGGGTCATGTTTGGTGACATCTCACAGCTTGAGTTCTCATTGAAGAGCAATGGTGTATTTCGTAGAATCCTTCGAGAATCCCTATTTTTATGGGAGTGTGTCCTGCTCTTTGGGGGTTCGAATTTTTCTATTCAAAGGGGAGTGTTTTTTTTGCATCCTTAACTCTTAAATTTCTTGGTTAAGGTGAAGAGATGATGCATGTGCAACATCTAAACCCCTATTTTAGTAGATGTTCCGCGAGGGAGTAGTTAGATTTCATGGTGTGTTATGTTTTTTGGTGTGGTCTCGGTTGCGGTATGGTTTCTTGCCGCAATAATAAAGAAAGAGGTCCATTCAAGAGTCTTCAATTCCTTACTTTGAGGCAGGAGATTCTTCAAACATCATATCTCCATTCATTGGACTCAGAGTGAAGTTGGAGCATGGTCAGGTACCCCATGAGTGTATGGGACCTCAACTTTATTTCTTTCACTGGTGTTGGAAGTAAAGGCAGTTCAAATTTTTTTCTATGGTTGCTACATTAAGAATGACTTGTTTGGGTGTGTGAGGTTTCTTGTGGATATGAGGATGTGTGGTTGTCTTATTACCTTAATATCTTGGGGTTGGAATCCCACCGAATGTAATTACATTTAGTGGTCCTTATGGGGTCTGTTGGGTAAATCAGTCAAAATTTGGAATAGTTCTTATCTAGGGATGTTGAGATGTTGTTTTTTCTTTGGTCATGCATTTGACACCCCCAGTAGTTGGACCCTCCCTCCTTGCCCCTTGTGGTGGGGGTGTTTGGTCATTGATAGTAAATTTTTATGTTGTTATATCTTTTGTCAGTTCTAATGATGGGCAGACCCATGATGGGTCTCACACAAATGCATCTAGAATGAATCAATTCTGTCCTTTTTCATAACTATGGGGAGTCCTCTCATGCCTCCTCATGCCAGTTTTCCAGTTTTATCTCAGGTTTCAAAAAGTTTCTAATGGTGGAGAGCCCCTTCGGGATTTACCAATGTTGGATTTTTTTTTCTATATCTAAAGATGGATTGGTGGTATGTGATAAGAGTGTTCTTTGGATATGATTTGGTCTTTTTGTTTTTTCCCAGACAAATAGAATGGTTTTCGTTCAATGGTTCTTAAGGTGTCTTGGCTTCTAAAGTTGGTTCTTACGGGTGTGAGAGTTCCTTTCCTAAATCAATCAACTCAGGTGTTCAATCTCATTGAGGAAGACAACACATATCAGAAATACTTTTCTGAGTTTCTTGGGGTTTTCATTTAAGTCACATTCTCTAAGCGTGGTTTGTTTTCCTCTTTCCACTTTTTTTCAATGGGATACTCTTTGAACCTTATGGGAGTATTGTTTTCTTCTTTGAGTCTCAACCATAGTTGTGGATTTCCAGGGACAAAATGATTTATGGTGAGGAAACTTATCATGCCCTAACTTTTTTAATTTATTTAATTTATTGTTTTTTGGTATTGTAATTTTTCATTGGGTTTTAGTTGAGGCAATGATTAAAATTTTTTAGTCTTGTTGAGAAAAATTATCATTATGGGTTAAGCGTCATCGGGTGCATGGGCAGGGCATGGTTCTGAGACTGCGTGGCCTTCCCTGTTTTCAAATTAAATAAAAACATAAAGGAATAATAAAATTTTGATGAGTAAAAAAGTAGAAATAAAATGAAAATAATAAGTTTAATAAAATTTAAAAAAAAATTAATAATAATAATAATATTTTCTGAGAATATTGTTATTATTATTTAAAAATATAAAATTTATTATTCTTTTAGTAATATGGTAAAACTTATTATTATTGTTAATATTATGTTAGGTTGTTACCACTTTTATTAATATCATTAAGGTTATTATTATTATCACCATAAAATTCTATTATCATCACCATTAATTATTACCATTAAATATTTTAACATTTTCATTAACAACAATATCATTTTAATGATATTACTTTTATTATGCTTTTATTTTTATTTTTACTATTATTTTTATTATTATTTTTAAGGTCTTTGTTTAAGAATACTATTATTATTATTATTATTATTATTATTATTATTATTTTAGTTGTAGTTTATTTTTATTTTCTTTTTGGGTATGGTTTGGACCCCCCTTCTTTCACTAAGGTCACCCCCCCATTTTTTGGGTTGAACCACTTTTCTCCTGGATATCATCACATCACTGGTCCATCCTCCCCCTCCCACATCCCACGTCGCACCATGCTCCCTCTCCCTCCATTCGGCTACTCCCTTGTTTCGGCCTCCCTTCCTCCCGTCGCGATGGTCCACTGCTCCCGTCAAGACCGCCACAACCATGGCCTTCCTCCTCCCTCACCAGCCTCCTCACCAGCCTACACCACCCTTATTGGCCTCCTCGACTAGTTGCACACCACCCTAGTTGAACCCCCTTAATTAGCAACATTGCCTCTCCCTCTCCACTCTAGGTAAACCCTCCCCCTTCTATCTAGGGTTTTTATTCACATTTATGTGGGGTTTTATGTTTCCCTCAATTTGGGTGTTAAATTAGGGTTTTAATGTGGGCTATTTTGGTTCAAAATCTTGATTTAGGATTCGCACGAGGTTCCATGTTGTGGAAATGGGGAGCAAAAGTGTTTACCTCATTTTACTAATGTTTTACCTAGTGAGGTAGGTGGTTCCATAACCTTCCATCATTTTATTAATTTAATATGTTTATTTGGTTTTATAAATGTGATTTATGATCAACTTTTGTGGCACAAAATATAATTTTGGAGTGTTTTGACATGTGTTCAAGTGGAAAAATGATTATTTTTGTGTTTTCACCTTATTTCACACACATATTATCAATTTCAAATTGTCTGAATAATGTAAAACATGTCTCTATATGGTTATCTTGTTCTTTTTTTAGAGTGATGTTCTATATGGAATAAAAAAAATTGGAATAACCATTAGGTGATAATTTTTTATATTTTATGAACTATTTAACATGATTTATTTACATAAATGTGATGTGCATAAGGGGTGTTTGATAGGTTGAAACCTGTGTTAAATCTTAAAGTGACTTTATTATGTGAAAACCTTGTGTGTTATATTTAATAAGGTTCTTTAAACTGTTTAAATAATTTATTAGGTCATGCGTGTGATGCTAATTTGGTTATGAAATGGTTCTTGGTATACTTCTGGTATCAAAAGGGGGATTTTGTGTATATTTTGGTGTAAATTCTTCTTTGTTTTTATTGAAATGATCTAATAAATAGTTTAATGATTTATTGAATTATTTAGATGGCATGAAAGTGGTATTTTGAAAGAGTTGAATACACATTTTTTAATGTAGTATGTTTATATAAAACAAGACCTTTTTTGGTGTAAACCCACTTTGAGTCACATAATGGTGTTTTATTAATGGTGAAAATAGTTCATTTAATTGTAAAACTGGTGAGAAACTAGTTTTGAGGACAATTTGTGAACAAAGTGTTTTGAAATGAATTTCCTACTTGGAGTTGGGTATGTTTATTATCTCATCACATGTTGTATTATTTAATAATGTTTTCTTTGTTGTGAAAATAGATTATGTTCTTATTTGATTGTTTACAAATAAGGATTTTTGAAATTATTAAGTATCAATAAATATATTTTTGAAAGGTATTTTCGGGTGCGTGTGTTTTTAAAATGGTGTTTTGGTATGTTAGTGGTGGATTTTGTGTGTAATGTCTTGTTTGGTTTGTGATATGTGAAGGTGATATAATATGTGAATATGGATCTTGATTGAGTAATATTGAAAACCATGGGTACTTAGGTGGGTAGATTAGGACAATAATTCTAGATGACACGAAAGTGGTTCATCCCGGTTTCATCTAGTGGGATTGACATTACAAAACTGACTAAAATTTTGTGATGATTTGAGACCACTAGGTTGTGGATGTGTTTCCCTACTAGTGGATCCTGCATGAGGGAGTGGATTATTGTGGTTCATATGCCCGTTTACACTGAGGTACGATGTCTTTAGCATCCCAGGCATATTATCTACCATTAGAGATTCACCTGCACTAATCTACTATTCATGACATGGTTCTTTTGGTCAGCATGTGGAGGAACACTTGAGTATGTGTGTGTTCTTCATGTATTTTCTCATCCACTTAAAATTTGTATTTTTTAAAGGGTTTTTCTTTAAACATTCTTTTCCTTTATACTTTCATCTTGTAAATGTTTTCCTTAACAGTATTTTATTAAATCATGTTTTTGTATAATCATATTGAATTATCTATTTGATGTTGTGGCATGGTAACCTTTTTTGGGTGGTATCCTTCTGGGAATTTGGCACACACCCTACATACACCATTGGATGTATGTAGATCTTGTCCTTTTTGTATTCTACGTTCAGGAATCATGTTTAGTGATAGTCGTTTGGGTTGTTGATGGTTTTCCCCTACAGGCCTAATGATGGTGGTTTGAGGAGGTGTAACCTCATGTTACATGAAGGTGTGGATAGATGTGTTAGTTTTCTTTTCATTGTATTCTACTTAGAGTTTTGGGTGGAGTTGTAAAATTTATGTTTGGTCTAATATTAAGGGCTTGTATGGTTTTGTTTTCTAGCTTTTGATTATTTATCTTATTAGTTGTTGTTTTTTTGCCTTTTCTGTTGGGTAAACTATTCCCACATGTTACTATTGATACCCAGGCACTTGTTCCAGCTTGTGTGGAATGGGAATGCCTTTCATGCCTTTCAGCGGACCAGGTCGAGCACCGGGTCTGATGGTTCCCCGGCCAAGTTCGTGACAATCTTCATAAGTTTATTCCTTAATTTGAGATCTTGTGTACTTTAAAACATTATAAAATATACAATTGGAATCAAAAAGCCTAAAAAATACATGATATAATTTCTATTACTCTAATAACTGACATGGAAAATCAATAGCGTGTCTAAAAGTTATTAATATATTTCAAAAAATTACAAAATATGTAATCATTTCATTCCATCAAGGAAACATTTTTAGGTTTCAATGACCTTAACTACTAATCTTAAGAATCATTATTAGACTCTCCAACTAATTTTTCATATTCACTTTTAAAAAATTTCACACTTATAATTTTGATATTGAACTATAACATTTAAATCACATTCTCAATTTATATTTTCTCAACACATTGAGAAAATTTTATAAAATTTTATTAAGCCCATTAACATTGTATAAAAATTTTAAATCTTGAAAACCTAAAAAAATCAATACCCAAATCAATAATTAATGGAAACCTTTAGTCTATCTTTATTGGTTTCTCATATGAATCTAGATTCATTTGTTGAAACATTTCAAAATTTTGCAACTCAAGAAGGTGTTTCTCTAATACATTGAAATTTTTTCTTTCGAAATAATTATTCTTATGTTTCTGTATTAGCCTATGATGTTACAGATATTAAGATTATTCTTTCTGAAGATTTAATCCATGTAACCTTTAATAATGATTATTTCATTTATATAAAACTAAATCTTTTATCATATGAGTTTCATGTTTTAAATTAATTTAATAAGTAATTTTATTAAATATTCTCCAACTAATATAAGTAACCCTTTATATATCATAATATCCATTTTTAGGACTAGATCCATATTTTATCATGACTTAAATAGGTTGAATATATAAATAATCTATAATTATATCTATTAGAAAATCATGTCAAACATATCAAATATGACTCTTGGGTAGTTGAGTGGATAACACTATAAATGACATAACATGAAAATTATCTGAACATGATTCCCCTTGTATACTAATGGTTAGGGTATCCAAGATGAGTGTAACCCAAATAATATTTCAATAATTAGTCACCTAATGGTTTGTTTCACCTCAATACTTTATTTCCGTACACAAGATAATATAGGGAAACACATCTTTGGCACAACCTACTGATCGGGTCATTGACATTATTACAAGGGTCACTTTGGAACGAATCTGATTCACAGTATTTCAATAGGTATTTAATCTTAAAATATTATCTCATATTATTCCCTTTTATTAATTTATTCTTCCAATTGATTCAATTTAGATTCTTATTGTATTGATCTCGACCCTAGTAACCTAGAATTTGTGCAATAGTTTATTACATTGTCATAGATTCGAGTTTCAAATCTCAAATGAAGGAATTGTTTAGAATTTTTTGAAACCATATTACATACATGATATAAATATTACATTGGGAATTGAAAATCAATTTTAATACCAAATAAAATCAAAAAAACTGCAACTTTTAAAAATCATTCTATTCTATTTTCTTCATAAACTAGTGAATGGAAACAAAATATAGATGATCTCAAATTCCCAGAAAAGTTTAATTAAAGTGGAATCTATCATGATTAAATAATATTAATAAATATGGATGTTTTTATAATAGAACATATATTCCATTTAAATAACTAGATAAGTAATAATCAATATTACAAGGTAAATAATTGAAACACATTCCATTTAATTTGTAAAATGATAATGAAATGAATCAATTGATAATATAAAAGAGAAAATATCATGGATAGATAATAATTATAAATGAATTATCAATGAAGGAAATGATTAATTGTTGGACTTCACGTATGAGGAACAATAAAACCTATACCGTCAAGACATTTCATAAGGCAGTTTAAAACTATACGATGAAACATGTATAATTTGGCCAACTAATTTGTATCATGAGACATTTTGGGAAAATATGGGATATATAAATTTGGGCTCCTCCCATTACTTAAATTCCAATGGAATACTCATATATTAAACAATAAATTTAATTTATGAACAAAATGCCTTATCAAATATCCATATTGAGTGAAGGATAAGGATTTGTCTATATTTCCCCAGTTAATCAAATAACAATAAATGTAAACACTATATGTAGAAATTGATATATTGTTTAGAAAATAATCATATACCTCACCCAATAATATGTAAATTTAATATAAATTAAATTTTCAAGAAAAAATTATTGCAATGATGTTTTTTAAAAGGGGATGTTCACAATCACAAAAGAAAGATAGATTTCACAATAACTTTCATTATTTGGTAAATTTTAAACAAATACCATTGATGAAATGTTTGAAATAAAAACATAAAATACCATGAATAATGAATTATTAATGATATTACATGTAAAATGTGTTGTATATACACAATATAAAATTTAATTGGTTCATAATAACAAATAAGTCTCAATGGAATGTAAATTGAGATGAAATCCCTTACATCACACTTATATTTAGTTTAAAACTCTCTAACCTCATTTGTGATGGTTTTAAAAAATTTATTAACCTATACCATAATTATATTAACATTTATAATAACATATATGATCCTCTCATAACATCATATAACATGTTTGTTAATAATCTTTCAATATTTTCATTGGTTTGGGTGTTAATTTCCTTGTTTTTCTTGAATGTTTGGTTTATTATTTTTTTGTTCCTATAACGTCAATCATGATTTAATCATCTAAAAAATTTATTTATTTATTTACATATCATATATATTCATTATATATTCATTTATAGTAATCCATAAAATTTAGTGATTAGAAATAAAAGGCATCGCTCATGGAGATGGTAGGTCATACGTATGCTGGAACATTTTTTCTATTTTCTTTTCATATTAAACGAAAGAAAAGTAAATCTTATATACATATATTATCATTCTATATTGTCTTTATTCCATATATATATAATATTTTTATTAAAATCAACCTTAATATAGTTTATGTAAATCGTGAATGAATAACATCGCTTTGTGTGGCGGTAGTCCTCTGTACAAACGAGGGACATTATCGTATACCAATAAAATGGAGAAGATGAATGTATGTATGATATAATAATTAAATAGGAATAATAACATCATAAAAATTATATATATAATATATAAACTATAAATCTATCACTACTACCAACCATTAAAGATTTTAATGGATTGAAGAACAACATTGATTCAGGATGTGGAAGTCCACTCTAGACATAAAGAATGATTTCGTAACCCATATGATTGATGTGAATTAATTTTTAGGTTGTAAAATTAAATTCAAACTATCTATGTATATTTAAGACAGTGATGCTTTTATAGGATCATGTAATAAAAAAAATTTGAGGAGGTGGAGAAGGAAATCAAATAAAAATGATTTTATAAGAACAATACTTCATTCTTGGGGTATCCTCCTCAAGTTTTCACTATAACCATCAATTATTTTATTTATGCATAAAATAAGGTCTATAGGATATGGGGATGGAATTTGTTGAGTGATTTTGGAATATATTGTTTGATCTAAATGGCTTGATATGTGTGAATGAGTGGGGGAGTGAGTGCCTTTTTATAGTTGAGGAGGAGTTTCATTCTTGTAAATACTCAAAGGTAATCACTATTTGGTTGTCAATAAAACCTAATGTGGATCGAATATTGATAAATAATTTGGTGGAGTGATGATTCTATCAATACACACATCCAAATTACATTATAACCCTGGTTTTAAGCATATTTTTCCTTAACTACTAAGTTTCCTTATTTTATTATTTTGGTTTTTTTCATTATGGTTACTAGTTTTCTATCCTAAGTATTTTTTCCATTAAGACTAAAATAAAATAATCCTATTAATATTTTAAACCCAATTATTCTAAATAATATAAATAATTTATATCATAAAAATCATATTTGTGTTGGAAATAAATTTTAACATAAGTGCAAGTAACGTGAAATCTCACCACTTAAACCATAACTATGGTAATCAAGTTTTTTACTATTTAAAAGTCTGTATTGTTATCAAAAATTAAAAATTTGTCTATTAATGGACCATATATTATATTTATTAAAATTCAATGATAATTTTATAGAATATATGATTTTTAGTAATTTTAAATCAATTATTAATTTATATTTTGATATTATTATTTTAATTTGAATTTAAATAAAATATCAATAAAATGATTGAATTCAAATATATTAAGTTCACATATGTGTATAATTATATATCCATCTAAAAAATATTGGAATATAATAATTTATTCAATTTACTTCACCTTTAATACTTTTAGTATAATTTATTTTATTTAATTATTAACTAAATTATTATTATGTTAGTGATTAATAAGTATTTTTAGTACAAATTTTCCTCAAAAATTTAAAACAAAATTTTAATTATGGAAAAATTAATTGGAACTTATTTGAAATTATAAATTATGATCATTATAAACAGGGAATATATTTTCACAAATTAAAATAATAGAAGTGGTAGAAATTAATTTAAAATTAATCCCACAATCAGAATGAGAAAAGCGGGTATTTAAAGTGAAAATGTTCATAAGTTTACAAATACTATATATAAATTCAATATAAAGAAGATTAAAATGACTTAAATTGGATTAATATATGTATAATTGATCTAATTTTACTTTAAAATAAATTTCTCATAAAATTTATCGTTACAAATTACTTAAATGAAAATTCAGTTTTAAATTAAAATTTAGTATTTTTCATCATCCACAAAAAACGAAACATCTCATAAAAATAAAAAAAAGCCTATGATAATTGTTAATCTACAATTTAAAAAATTAACTTCATTTTTTCAAATAAAATTAATAAAAGTTTCAATTTTTAGTTTTATAATTAGTGTTCCATTAAAAGTTAGAAAACTGCCTTTAATAAAATAGTTTTTTAATACATAAAAATGGGTTTGTTCCTCTCTTATGTTAATAAAATCTATTTAATTAATTTCAAAAAAATATTGAATACAGAATATATAAATTTAATTATAAACATTCACTTATAATAATTGATTTAGTTTATTTAGATGAAACACCATTGGTGTATAATAACTATTTTTTATAAAATTGTTTCATTTATATTCAATTGGTTTTTATAATAATTTATATTAAATTAGAAAGAATGAATTTATTTCATTTTTATATAAACCAAAAGTTATTTAATCTTATTAACACTCATAATTCCCATGTCTCTGGGATAACTATCATATTAAATAATAATATGAATAGTATATTATTGTTCGGAAAAAACACATTTTTCCAGGAAACACTAGCTAACTCATTATTGGGTGCATTGCAAGCTATAGAATTGACTGAATTTATTCAAAGTGGTAAATATATTTTAAAATATCAGGATGTTATATTCGCTTTCATTAGGGGTGTTTTGATTCATACATGCTATTAAATAAAAAGTTATTCTTTTAGAATTTTGTGTTGTTAAACTCTCCCCACATTAAATAAACTGCATCAGCGCTATTTAAACTTAATCATGGTAATCAATGTCTTGACATTTGGAAATACCAACATTTAAAAACCCACTTCATAAAAGAGTTAATAAAATATCCTCTTAATAAGATATAGATATATGTAAAAAAAAGTCATTTGGAATAATCACATAACTAGCTATCCAGATAGGAGAATATATGTGGTAAATAAAAACATGGACATAGAAGAGAAAAGTGACACCCAAATACATGAGGGAGAGAGATGTTGAACCTTTTAAAATAATGTTAACAACCAAAATTACATAAACCATAGGTGTGAAGAAGTCCATTGATATCCTCAAAAATGATGATAATAAGACAACAATTTTGATTGAATAACCCTTCTACTAGAGTTGAAGAATTATTTCACTCTCTAAGAATTCAAGGAAATATACTTGGTATGTTTATAAAAACAATCTTTTCCATTGGTTCTTCCTCAAAATATTTCTACATCATCTCTTATAACTGGATGCATCATATGGTGAAGTAATACATTAATCACTAAAACCTTTTCCAAAGATCAGCCTAAACCATTTTATAAATGGTAAACATTATGTCCCTTCAAAAATATTAAGATATGAAAGTTTATACAGACAATGAATTTTGAAAATTAACTTATCATAATTCCAAACAACATGAAGTAACTCTAAATAGTCACATAATAGTTATGTGAATACCTTTATCAGGTATTCACTGAAAACATGGTAACATCCTAAATTACCATAATTCTATATTGAAAACATATATGATTCCTTATTACTTAAGTAAAATAAATATTATTGGATATATTATTTAAATAAAAAAATATAATAAACTCCATCAATGATGGAATAAACCACTTTTTAGAAAATCATTAATTAGTTCCAAGTTAGTCAGTATTATCTAATTTACCTTATCCAAATCAACCATCTCATTGTCTACACATCATTATCTCACCATCATGAACATATTGATGGTTATATTTAGCTCAATCATGTGTTTCTTCAAGAAGTCCAAATTGTCACCAAATCATATTTATTATTCATTGGTACCATTCAAAAAAGATTTTAAATAATTAATGATGTTATACTATAATACAACCATTATACATTTCATTATTATTATTATGATAATATCATCAATAAAATACTTTAACAACAATTTTCTTGGATCTAAATACACCCGAACATTAATCATTGTTCTTTAGTTATATAAATAAAATATTCTAAACCTTGATTTATTATCTTCAACTAATGTATTTTCCCTTGATGCATGGGGAATTAATTTTTATTGTTCTACATCACCTTATAGTTGAAACAATTAATATTATTGTTTTATTTCTCCTCTTTTCATTATTTTTTCTAGTGAAACTTTTCTATGCACTTATAAAAAACTCACAATCCCTTCAATTATTTCCCATGGTGAATGTTTGGAAAGCCTTCATTCCCATCTTCCCTTTACCCTTTATTTTCTATATTTTCCACTTCTTCTATTACTTCCCTTTAATTCCATGAAACATGGATTATTCTTTCTCAACATTTATTTCATATAAAACTATTTCATTGTATGAAAAAAAATGTTGAGACACCAATTCCCTTTAGAGACTAGGATTAATAACTTAAAATAAGTGGTCAATCTTTCACTCCTTATTGTATAATTAATCAATAGTATACCTAGATAACCTTGTATATGTAGACTTCTCTGCAACACTCTCTTATTCATTTTTCTTTAAGCTAAGTAATATTCACTTCATATCATCTTTTTTCTCATCAGGGAAATATTTTTTGACTAATGTATTCTTAAAACCTTTATATTCCATGAGCTATATTCCCACTACCTATTAATAATTCTAGGTCAACAACCACCATTGATCATCATCACTATTTAGACAATTCAATTCAAGTGTAACATTTTCATTTTCATCACATCTCAATGCCATTAATACCTTATATAAAAATATAATCTATTTCTCATCTTTAATTGGATCATTTGTCACACTAATTTGTTGGAGCCTCTATCAAATAAATCAATCACGTAGTAGAGAATATTATTGGGGAATATTTTTCTCCATAGTGGTAAGGATATTTTTCATAATGTGATTAAGATACACCAATATATATATAACATTATCAGTTCCAATACCAGCAATATTGTCTTTCTCATCCGAGAAACCTCTATAATGTCCATGATAATTGATGCATTTCTTCCTTCAAGGTTACATTTATAATCAATATAATACACTATATAGACCATAACATTATCTGATGTAATGTTTAATTCAAAAACTAGTGAAATACTTACAATAAATTAAAAAGTATTTCCCTATCTAATATCACAATAATAAACATGGTTTTATTACAAATATATTTTCATTCAAATCTTTCATATTAGTTTATAACGACATTATTAATTATCCTAACCATGTCCGATGGGAGTGTCAAACCAGGTGTATATAAAGGATCATTTTCATGTACCAGGTCATTCTCGAGTCTAGACCAATGTTCCCTTTTTGAAGTTATTACCCCTAGGTATATCGGTTTCAGAACTACATCTAATTATAGTATCCGGATAGGGATGTATTTCTATGAATACCCACATAATCTCTACCTGCTCAATACTTTAGGACTTTCTTCTGTACTTATCCTTGAATTTCATTTTATGGTTATGTTCTCTAATCTATGTTTTCCTAAATCAAGTTTTCATGTTTTTTATTAAAAATCCACTAATGAAAACTGTAATGAACCTGAAACCAAAAGCCCAAAGTTGGTTCCTTACATAATTAAATTAGAATAAATAAATGATAAAAATCCTAAAGAACTAAATAGCTTAATAGTTTTTGGGAAACTATATTACATACATGATACCAAAATTACATTGGGAATATAAGATAAAACATAGTATATAATAAAATCTAATAGACTGCATCCTTGAGATCTCATTAAAATTTCAATTCTTCATAAGCTAGGGAAAGAAACCAAAATAAAGGTAAGTATAAATGCTCAGAAAGGGTTTTGAGTACTATAAGACATCACTAATCTAAAATAATAATAAAAATATCAAGTTTTATAACTAAAAACACATTCCTTGTAATTAACTGGATAAGTAATAATCAATATAGCAAGGTAAATAACGAAAACACAATCAATTTTATCGATAAACTAAGAATTAAATGCATCCATATATAATGTAATAATGAAATATGAAGGATAAATAATAATAATAACAAAATTATCAATGAATTAAATTCTTAATTTATATATCTTATATATGAGTGACATGAAAACCTATACCATCTAGACCTTTCAAAGGATAGTTCAAAACTATAGGTATAAACCGGTTTAATGTTTTTCAATAGATTTGTCTCATGAGACCTATTGATGCATCAAAGGCCTATATAAAGGTCAGTCCACACCTATCATAATGAGTCTAATGAATTCCTCATATTTTAAATAATATTTTTACTTTATAAACAATATTATTTTTCAAATATCAATGTTGAGTAAAGGATACATATTTATCAATCTTTCCCCAGTTAATGAAATAACTTTCAACATAAAAACAATTCATAAAAATGATAAATGGTTTAGGGAATAATGATATATATAAACCAATATTTTTTATATTTAATAGAAATAAAGCTTCCAGAGAAAAATTATTATAATAAATTAATCATTTCAAAATAAAGTTAATTATCATAATAGAAAGTAATATTTCACAATAACTTTCAACACATAATAATTTTCAAATAAAATCCCCTTGCATGAAATGATTAAAATTTAAAAATAAAATACCATAAATAATTAAATATTCATTATATTACATTTCACAGGGGAAGTATATATACAACATAAAAGTGAATTGGTGCATAATGAAAAAAAGCCTCATTGGATTGTAAATTGAGATGAAATCCCTAACCTTACGATTACTTTTGGTTAAACATTATCTAACCTTTTTTATAATGATTTTATTAATGTTATTAACATATAAGATAACTATATTAATATTTATAATATCATATATGATCATTTTATGACATCTTATCACCCTTTGGTGAATAATATTTCTTTATTCTAATTTTTTTAAGTTTTAATTGCCTGGTTTTTCAAGTATTTTTTTGATATTTTCTCCTCTTACTTTGATCATGTTTTCATAATATTGTGAATTTAATACATGATTTAAATTTAATACATATTCATTATTACTACATAAAATTTGGTGATAGGAAATTAAATAAACCTTTCATGCAAATGATAGGTCATACGTACACATGAACGTTACTTCTATTTTCTTGTTGTATTGAAAGAAATAATAGTAAATAATATATACATATATTATCATCCAAGTATAATTATTAAATAAAATTTATCACATATGTTTATTAAAATCATCCATAATACATTCCACATAAATCATGAATTAATCACATGACTAAAAGAGGTGTCCATCATACACACGAGTGACGTTATCGTGTTCCCAAAAAATGAAAATCCAGAAATTAAGTTAGATATGACAATTAAAAAAATAACATCATATATATATCATATATAAAATTTAAATCCATCGTTATTGTGAACCTTTAAATGTAGTAATGTAATAATTAATGACATCGATTTGTGATGTTGTACACCGTTGTACACATAGACTATGATTTTCTAAACCATTTTATTGAAGTGGGTGACATTTTAGGCCATACCATTAAAATTAAATAATACTAGTATATGTAATATACATATTTTATATAATTATATTTCAAAAATTATAATTTGTGGAGATGGATAAAAAAATAAAATAAAAAGAATTTTATAAGAACATTACATCTTCCTTGAGTATCCTCTTTAGGTTTGCACAAAAAAAATCAATAATTTGATTTCATAGAAAAATAAGGTTTGTATGATAAAAGGAGGGAATTTATGGAGTTATTTGGGTAGACATTTTCTTAGCCAAATAGATCAAAAGGTGTGATGTGGGGGCATGATTTTGTCTTTATAGCTTTGGGTGAGTGTTGTTATCATAAATACTGAGAATTATTCACTATTAGGAGGTCAATATTTCTTTAAGTGACTCAAAGATTGATTATTAATGGGTTGTAGAGATTATTGTTCCAATAAATTCCTCAAATACACAATACAACACTAGTTTTATGCATCTTTTCCCTAACTCTTATGATTTCTTATGTTATCATTTTGCTTTTTTCATTGTGGTAACTAGTTTTATTACCTATGTATTTTATCCATTAAGACTCAAATAAAATTATTCTTAATGTATAACTAGGAATAATTTATTAAAAATATTATATTGAATTTTTAGACTCAAAATAAGATGTTTTTTGGAAATTAATTTTAACACAAGTGCAATAAATGTGCAAAAACACCCATTAAACTATAATTATGATAACCGATTTTTTTTAGAATTTAACAGTCAACATCATTATGATAATAGAAAATGTATTCCATGGTTAAAAAATATTATATATATATACATTCAAGTAAATTTAAAAATTATAGTATATTTATTAATTTTAAATCAATTAATAAAATATCGTTAACCATAAAATAGCATTAATGTCAATTTGAAAATTATTAATTTAATTTGACATGAAAAAAATATCAACAAAATTATTTAATTCAAATATATAAAGTTCACAGATATTTAAATTGATATATTCGTCTAAAAAATAATTTTATGAAATAATTAAATCAATTTACTTCACTATTAATATCTTTATTATTATTTATTTTATTAATATTAAATAAATAATTATAATGTTGGCATTTCTTAAGCATTTTAAGTTAAAAATTCAGATCTAAAAATTAAAGATAAATTATTATGATGAAAAAAACATATTTATCCTTAAAAATAAATTTTATATGTGAACTTATGTAGTTTTTCTACCTTACCAAATTATTGTAGAATTTAAAAGTAAGAAACTAATATTTTCTTCTTTTTCATTACATATCTTGTTATATCGTTCCTAATCTTGAAAAATTGTCACAAAACACATAAATTTAGATCCTAATGTAATATGATTCTAAATATATAAAACTAATGGGTTTTGGAAAAGTTTTAATTCATTTTTACACCTTATATTCTTTGTTAAATCAGAAAGTAAACTTGTTTTCTCACTAATCGATGTTATTAATTTTAATTAGTTTCACTAATCATTATGGGTGAAAAATAATTTGGATTTATTAGAAATTTTAAATTCTTTTAATTAAAAATATGGAATCCCTTTTTTAGAATTCAAATCATACAAGTGGTAGAAATTAATTAAAAATTCACCAACAATCGGAATGAGAAAGTGGAGTTTTAAAATGAAAATGTTCCAAAGATTACAATGTTTTTGTATCTGAATTCAATATAAAAATGATTTTAGTGACATAAATTGGATTAATAGATGCTCAATTGATCTAATTTTACTTTAAAACCAATTTAAAATATAAATTATCATTATAATTTATTTATATAAAAATTTAGGATGAATTTCAAAATTACTATAGGATGAATTTCTAGTATTTTTCTGAGAAGTTTAATTCAGTATTTTTCACTATCCATAAAAAATTAAACTTCTCAGAAAAATACTAGAAATTCATCCTATAGTAATTTTGTTCTAATATAAAAAATTATGTTTATTTTTAAAAATAATATTTATAAAATTATCAACATTAATTTTAAGGATTATTTAGACATTAAAAGGCAGTAAAACTTCATTTAGAAAAATACCATTTTTATGTGTAAAATTTGTTTTATTCAATTTTCATATCTATAATATCTAATGGAAGAAGGTAAAAACATATTATTAAATATATAATATATAAATTTCATTAACTTTATATAATTATAAGACAAAATTTATTTTATTAAGATAAGATACCTTTGGCGTATACTAATATTTTTTATAAAAACATTTCATTTATATTCAATTGGTTTTTATAATCATTTCTAATTAATTGGAAACTAATTAATTCATTTTATTTTTCTATAAACCATAAGTTGTTAAATCAAATTCCTTTCCATCTTTACAATTTCTATGTGATAACTATCATATTAAATAATTATGGGAAAAATCCACCAAGGCATCCTCTTGGTATGTTTTGGGTGTGGTTGTGTTTGTTAACGAAGCCATAAGACCGAAAATGAGAATGGTTGGTGTTTGCCGAAGATAGGTTCTTAAGGTGGGGTAGTTTCCCAGTGTTTTCCAAAAATTTTGGCCTCAAAAGTGTGAATATGTGTGAAGAATTGAGGATGTAGTCGGTAAAGGAAGAGAAATGAGGAGATCATACATACATGTACCATGTCTGGGAAGAGTATGTGGTCATGTACCAGGAAGCGATAATTGTACGCATGTGTGTTTCACGAAAACAAAAACAGTTCATGGCAGAAGGAGGTACCGTATGCTGATGGTGTAAAAGAATGGTTCACATGTGACTTGTTGTTCGTGGTGAGAAAAGGATTGGTATGTGATGGAGGATGGATTGAAGATTTTAAAAATCTTAGATTAGATATTTTTGTAGATATCTTTTACTATATACGAATTGTTAATACAACCGATTACTGTTGAGATCGAGTATCTTTATAAAACATATTTTTTATCTAGGATTTTGGTATATACCGAAGGAATTTTGTGAGGGTGGTTTGTGAATGCTGATGTGGTTCATACTGAAATAAATCTTCCAAATTTGTTCACATGGATTCTCAACCCGCAAAGGAAGTCTGGTACATGGAGAAGGAAGACCAGTACGTGGAACTATTTGACTTGGTGCATGGGGGAGGAATCTTCGGTACGTGAGAGAGATATTTCCAAAAATGCTACGCAGAGGGGTAGCTCTGATGCACAAAAACAAAGCCAGTCTGTGAAGAGAGAACAGTTCACAGACATAAGCTCTTTCATAAAGGCGAGACAAAGGCAGTCGTACGTTGAAGCAATAGTAGTTCACGGAAGCAGCAGTAGTATGTGGTGGAGGTGATCTGCATACCAAACTCAGTACTTAGTATTCGGGAGAAGGAGGTGCTTCGCGGTTTGCTAAAGGATTCTTGAAAAGGTTTCAAATTAGTTTTTTAAAGTAATTTCTTTTACCTAGTAGTACTCGGTAAGGTGGAATTAATTTGTTGGTGAAAAAGGGACTTCAACAGAGCATCTACCTATAGTTGAGGATCTAGGAATTCATGAAAATGAAGGGACCTACATGTCCATAAATTTTTTTGACCTATAAGACCATAAATTGTGAGTTGATTCCTTTCCAAGAGTAGTGAGCGAAGGAAGAGGAATAAGGCGACCCTTTCCATAGGTAATGAGCCATAGAAAGATACATAGGGAGTAACCCTTGGGAATGTTGTGATCATACCCTAAACTTTGAATAGGTAGTGATTCTATTCATAGAATATATATCCCAAACATTGTACTAATTATTGATAGTGAGCCTTATTGAATTTGGTACATCAACACATTTCTATTGTATGATCCTTGGATGTAGCCAAGTCAGGATGAACCAAGTAAAAATTGTTGTGTTCTTTGCATTATTTCATATCTATTCATTTATTTCTACGAGAAGAAAAGTGAATTGAGTTTTTTCTAACACTAAAAAAGATCCAAATGGGAGAATCTATTAATCTGTCATACCTTAATCCACCCCCCCCCCCCTCAAGTTATTTGACCTAGTGGACCGAAAAAATAAAAATATTAGTAGTATATTATTGTTCGGTAAAACTCATTCTTGCATTAAATTCAAGCTATCTCAGTATTACATGCATTGGATATTATATAAATGTTAGTATTTATTTATAATGGAAAATAAATTTTAAAATATTGGGATATAATTTTCCTTTCTATGTTGGGTGTTTCATGTCATAAACGCTATTTAACAAAATTTTATTCCTTTATATTTTTTTCGTTTCACTCTTTTTCATTCAATCAAATAAATATTCTAAGACCACATTGAGGTATAATCCATTATAAATATTGCATATTTTGTTACTACATGAAATTAATATCTAACTATAGTCATATATATCCATATTCATCCAATAAATAAGGTATATAAAATTTATCAATCCCCAATAACATTTTTCATAATTGTTTTATATTTTTATCAGACTTTGACCATTCATTAAGGTTTCCAACATGAAATTTTAAAAAATTAGAAAATGTTTAGGATTTTTTCTACCTCATTTTTATCCTGAACGGTTATCCAAAAAGTTCTCTGACCACGAAATAGGTGTATCTAACTTAGAAGATATATTTTTCATTGTGTGTACATGGTTTTATAAACCATGTAGTAATTCCATGTGGGTGTCCAAGTTTGTCTGGTGAAACACATATAGTTAGTGAACAGTTTGGTAAAACCTATAGAAACTATGTGATTTTAAAAGTAGTTTTATGATTCAAAATTAAATATCAAGCATTCCCCTAATTTAACCATCCCTCACCTCTCATGTCACCCCTCTCTTACGATGCATCACAAAGTGGATGATTCATGACTTCTTCTTGATGCCTCTTTGAATTTAAGCATTCCTTCTCAGATTCTACATGATTTTCTCATGGTATGGGTCTCCTTTATATCCTATGTCACCCTACACTCCTTTTATCTAGTTTTTCCTTGTTCGTTTGATATGTTTCGGTGTTGGTAAAAACCTACAGAAGGTTTTGGACCTAACCATTTTTGGTTTGTGAGGTTAGGGTGTACGGTGAGTTCATCTAGTGTTTCTCCTTTTATAACCAATGTTTCACTTCAACTATTCTTAGTTAAGGTATTAATTTCCATGACTTTCCCTATATTTTACATGATGTGGTATTCTTGTGGTTTAAAATATATGTTTCCTAAAGTTAAGCATGTTTTTTAGGATATAGTTGGTTATTATTTTATAGAAAAAGTATAAAATATATATTCCATGTGTTTGATGAAGTTAAATAAAGGGGTTATTATAATAATTTATATATATTCATTTTTTTATATATTTATATGATTTAATTGGAGTTGATTTATGATAATTAGGTATAGATTAATAATGGTGTCATTATTTATGGATTAGATGGATTTTCATAATGGTTTAGGGTGTTCTTCTAACACGATAAATGTTTTATGATTTTCTATCAGTTATTTTGTTACTATAATAAATGATTACGTACAAGTTAAAGGGTGTTTCAAAAGAGATTTAATTTCTTAATATGAAAAAGATCATTTATAATAATTTTTCATTTGCTAAGGGCATCTCAAATGAAAAGTATTTCTTACAACAACAAATCCCCAGCTTAACATTCTTGATTAGATGTCATGATGTTTAAAAAGATCTTTTTATATCTAAGAATGAAAATTTTTATTTTCTTCTTAATGAAATACTCCTCTAAAAGGTTTATTTTATTAAATAAATCCTTGGGAATCACATAGGTTCTTGTCTAGGGAATCCTAGAACCAATGAGTTCCTCTCCCTAGGTTTTGCTTATAACCCTGACAAGTGACCTAGTGATATACACGTCCCAATTTCCAAATTAATTAGTCATATCATAGGCCTAGTGACATTCTTATTAATATAATACACTAATTTAGGAAAATACCCTAATTATAAATATAAAAAATCATGGTGCCCTAGCCTAGATATACATAGGATGTATTTCCCATTATGTATACTTTATAAATTTTTTTATTTAGGTTTATTTATTCTTTTTATCCATTTTAATACAATGATTAAATTATTTTTATTAGATTTTTTATGATTGGAATTGATCATGCTTGTTCTCCAGTAGTGTCATTATTTTTACCCATCATGACATATACCATTTTTACACTACTACTTTATATTTTCTTATCAATGTGTATTTTTATATTTTCTATATACCTATGTATTTCCCCAACTTAGTTTTATTATTATGATTAATGTGCACTTGGGGAATCAATTTTTTTCCTTTACATGTAATTTATCTTTCATAAAAGGGTTTCAAATATCTATTTGGGAGAGGTTTATGAAAAAAATAATTTCAAAGGCTTGTTTTAATGGAATGGGTGAAAAAGAGTCGATACTTTTTATATATCAAGTTTTGATATTTAAAATAAAAATTGTAAACATTTATATATTTTTGGAAAATAATTATTATTTATTTTATATTATTATCTATATAACTAGAATTTCTGGATTGTTTTGAAAAGGGAAACATGTAGAAAATATGGGGATATCCTACCAGGATGTTGGTTCACACCCTATTTACACCACTCTATGTTTGTACAAATAATTGATTTTGTATGTTAATTGTCTAATATAGAGGAGTGATACCATAGGGAGTATATCATATTGACTAATTCTAATGTATATAAAGTTATTGGATGCAGTATGACCTCAGGTCACATGAATCCACTAACCAGGTATATTATTTTTTATTTTATACGTTAGTATTTTCATCCAAGTTATATCACCTAGAATTATGGCCTTAGTATTATTTTTCTATTTTTTTCATTTTGTATCTATTCTAAAACTACTTAATTTATTTTTCATGTGTTGAAAAAAATGGACACATCATACAATAATTTTATTAAAATTATTCTCCTAGTTTAATATTATATAAATGGGAAAATTATTTCAATTGTGTTTAATTTGATTCCATAGTTCTTGTCTCCAGACTATGTGGATCAAGAACACCACTTGGGGCTTTCCCCAAGCTAGTTTACAATGTCCACAGACTATTTTGTGACAAAATTTTATCATATCCTTAGTGTTTAAGAGGTCATAATTTCATTACTTTTATTTTTTATTTAGGTAATCTGGTATATGAGATATAAGATCATAAATTCTCAAGATTTTAGTCATAATAAGGTTCTGGATCACCAAATCTCATAATAAAACCAATGTTAACAAGGGATTTTTGGAAACTAATACTGATTTTGGGTTTTACATCCGAATTATTTTAATGAATTTTCATTAGAATTGATTATTTCTTGATCCTTGTAGATGTTTTAGGAGAAGCTTTTAGGTTTTTCAAGATTTGGGGTGAAATGGATCAATAATGGGAGGTGAACAGTTTTCAAACAAGGAAATGAAAACCATATAGTGCCAATATATATTGGTTTGTGGGAAGCTAGTGGTTTGCCTCACATTTTTTGTACGGTTTCTCAAACCCTATGTCCAAACTATTCACAACCACTTACTCGTTCAAATTTTATAAATTTTATTGTTTCTATTTTTTATTAATTTAGGTCCTATGATTATATTATTTGTGATTTATTTTCAAGATTATTTTGAGTTCTTAATTTAATTTAGTTGAATTTATTGATATTTATTGATTCAAAACATGATATAAACAATGATTGAAAGTAAAATTTTATAAATTTACAAAGAATTTGTCAAGAGAATGTTTATAATCAAGTGGCATATTTTTCTTTGAGAAATTAAAGTGGAAAAGAAAATATTATTTAGAACTTTTTATTATATTAAATTAAATAATTTTCAAGGATGATGTCTTCATGTCTTATTAAATTAGTTCTTGTTACACCCTGAGATTTTGGAAGGTTTTTTAATAAATAAAATTTTCAATACCATGATTCAAATACAACACTGAACAACAATGATATGTGGCATAAAAATGACAATTTATTACAAAGTTATAAGATGAATAAATAATAGATTAAATACAAATATAATACTAAATTTAAACTTCATATATTTATATGATAAATATTCAATGTGTTTTATTATTAAAAAAATATCTTTCTTAAATAACTATTTAAGGCGGTAATAAATTAAATATACCACTTTTAAATGATTATTATAATAATATATGATTTTTAAATAAATGAAATAATATATTAACATTATTTAAATTATAAATTTCTAGGATATAATATTAACACTATATATTTGAAAACATCATTTTCGATAAAATTAGTTTTCCCTTATATTTATAATTCTCATTTAAAAGATAAATTTTTAAATTTTTAATTTTAATTTTATAAAATTAAATTCATTTTTAATTCCAAATATCAATATTGTTCTTTTTTGTTTATTTTATTTTTTTCAAATAATTTTTTTATTGACTAGTGAAAAATAAATATTTACTAAAATCATAGTTCTCGTGACTATACTAAGAAATACATTAGAGTGTTAAAATTATAAAAAAATTATTGAAAATTATTTAATAAATAGTGAAACTATACGTTTCAAAAAAATTATTATGTATTTAGAAAACTATTGTTTAACAACATATGTATTATTTCTCAATAAAATAAACTATTTTCCTCTTTTATTTAAATTAATTTTTTTTCATAAGTTTTGATTTTGGATTCATTTTAAATCCAAATAAATTTTACTTTTTTATAATAAACCAATTTATATCATGTAATTCAATTATTGTGATAATTTTTTCCTAAAAATAAATGTTAATCATAGAAATACCTTTTTTCAAAAAACAGGTGTTTAGGCATTTCATGCCCTAATTTTAAAATTCATGTTTATTGATAATAAAGATTTAATATAAACCAAATGTATTTAATATTTTTAATAAGTAGGTATGAATTTTTTATTATGTTAAATTTTATTTTGAGGCAAAAAATGAATTAATTTGAAAAAAGTAATTAACATGAATAAAGCCAAAAAAACATAAAAATGGATAACCAATGGAGTAAAGTACATAAAATGTTAAAATATGTCCAAAATTTAGTGGTGTAGGTTTTTATAGAACAAATATTATCTCCAGTCCATTATTCTTCTAACTCGTATTCCTCCTTACATGTCAAACATGGTCTCTCCTTATATTAAGTTGAGATGTTTACAAAATTTTCATTCTTAAAACTTATAAAAGTTTCACCTCACAACCACTTCAAGGACACTCCCAATTTCTAGTTTACACATCAAAATATTAACTATTTTATTCCTATTGAATCCAATTTCACTTAATATACCTTCTAGCCAAAAACAATATTTGCCTAAGCCCACCATTCCCAAGGAGTCCTCCATGGGTTGTCATATGTTCTCAATGTGAATACTAATTTTTCCCAAACTTATTTTATTTTATTTATTAATTTCCAAATATAAATTTATAACTAAAATAAAATAAAATAATTATATTTTGTACTTAATATTATCATGATAAGGTAATAACTATTAATCACATTTCCCCTTTTCCATTAAGAAAAATAAAAATGAAATTTGTGTGTACATGAACTACTGCCTCTAGAATGTAACATATCTCGTTTTTTACCAAAATTCATTAATATTTATTAACATATATTTTTATATGATTAAAACCATAAAAATATCTAAATAATATCATTATATTTCTATAATAATGATATTATTCCATATGAAACCACATCTATCATCATAGTCATCATTTAATTACGGTATGTTCATGTTTTGGTCAGTTTAATCAACTAATCGAATAACTATATAAAATAATATCATGTATAACTATGATATATTGATTCCATGATATAAATAGGAAAATAATTATTTTTTTGAATGGTAACACTAATATTAAAATAATTAATTATTATATCATTTTTAAATTGTTAAATATCTCCAAAGCATACTTGTTTCCAATTTCATCAATAGGAACTATGATTAAAATTTCATAGAATAAAATTATTTCATTATAAAATATAATGAAACATAAATTTTAGGATCATTTATGATATTTAAATGACAAAATTTTGGATAATAATGAACAAAAACCCCCATCTTACAAAAATTGTTTAAAATGATCAAAATTACTCACAGATGATATTAACAAAACCTAATAATTAACTATTATACATGTAGAAAATCACTCTAAATGGTGTTTATAAAATGTTTATATATATGAATGAGGTTATAAAATGGGTGATTATGAAAAGTATTTTTGTTTTACAATGGATTCAAGTGATTTATTGGAAGTTGGGAATTAAGATTAGGGGTTCTTTCTCATAAATTTCATTCCCTGAGATATATTTTTTATTAAGAACAATTATATCTTTAATATGGTGTAGTAACAACATAATTAATGTCTTATAACATATTCTTGTTATTCATGGAGTTTTAAGATCTATATCTTTTTCTTTTCTTTATTATTCTTTGAGTTTATATTGCGTTATATATTCTTTTATATAGAATTCCTATTGTTCTATATTTTCATAATAATATATTTCTCCTCTTCTCATATGTTCACAATATCTAACCCTTGATGACATGTGGCTAATTTTTTCATTAATGAAATTATAAACTCACCCACTTATTATGTTTCCCTAACCTAATTTATGCAGATGAGTATAACGTATTGGAAGTATATAAGGGAGTCTAGTATGGCTCAATTATAGAGAAATAATTACAATGTTGGTAAAATAATTTATTTACATAGGTAGCACTCAAATAAACTAAACTTTCTATTCTTGGGATTGTATTATTGTTTATCTGATGAAATTTTTAGCTTCTAAAAATACTGTAAAATAAAGACATTTTTAGCATAGGATACTATAGTTGTTATCATATTAGGGTTTATTTTTTTGTTAGTTTAGTTATTTTTTTGAATTAAGACGAGGAAATTTAGTGATAACTCAATGGATAAGTATAATTATAAGTACTATGTATAGAATAACATTATAATGATTTTATAAACTTGATATTTTATGGTTCTCCTAGATATTTTATACCTTCCTAGATATTGGAAAGTGGGTACAACTATGTCACATATGCATCGAAGGGTAATCACCACTAAAAAGTCTGGTTGAGCATTGAATTGTTCTTCACTCTGGTGCATGATGAGTGGACTTCATATTCCACATTTGGAAAGAAACTGTCAGGGGATATCCTTTGAGTAATTTACTTTCCCATGATGAACTATCACGATATATTTTATTAAAAACTATAAAAGATAAAAAAAACTAACCACAGATAACTTGTATTGAAACCTATAGATTCATATGTAAACATATACATGTCATTTTTGAAATAAAAATTTTAAATCTAAACTTTCTTTAAATGAACATTAATTTGTGTAAGTATACACATTCCAAATTTTCCTTTAGTTAAGGTAATGGAGGGAACTAGGAAGAACTGAGTTAATAATGGTTGTGATGGAAAACTTAGATATTTTCTTAATGGGAAACCTAATAGTACTTGGGAGGATAAAAATACCTCATGTAAATTTTCACCAAACTATTTCAATATGTTGATGAAAATGAAAATTTAGTGGAACTCCAGAATACACCAACGAATATCTCACTATCAAGTCATTCATAAGGTAACATCCACCCTATTTTAGTTGATCTTATAATCCACTATTTTCTTAGTAGTGAGTCAATGTGATGGAAAATATATTTTATATTCTCCAATTCCTGAACCATGTGGTCAATCTTTCCATCTACAATTATGAATTTTTGGTAGAATAGTGGTGGAATATCATTAATAATACCATGGAAAATTAGGATTAAGAATCTATAGAATGGGAAGGATTATAGAAGATATTTTTCACTAAGTGGTTTGTTTTAAATCTTCACACAAAAATACAGTGGGAATTATTGAAATTTAGGAATTAAATGTGATGAATCTATTGGAATATTTGAATCTAGCTTCATGCAGCTCACAAGGTATGCCCCAAGTTTTTTCCTTGCCCCAAAATTAAGATCGAATGATTTTTAGTGCACTAAAACAAAGTCTTTGAAAGAAAATATCAATAAGACATAATAGAAGCTATGAAGATGTTGGTACTTGATCACATAAGGTTGAAATGTAAAATAAAAACATTAATTAATATAGAGATAATAAAAGTATAATGATGTTCCATGGATGCCCCAAATGATAGTCTCAAGGTGGAAAGAAATTCGAGTTGGTTGCATGTGGAAAATATTGGGGGAATAATCAAGTAATTTTCTTAAAAGGAACTAGTAATTATTTTATGTTTTGGAGTGATGTCCATCTAGATTGTAATTATCGATCAGGGTAAAAGAGTCCAGTTAATTAAATTGAGTAAGAGAAGCTTCCAACTAGATCTCCATCCACACTATAATTCATTAAATGAATGGATCTTGGGAATTACATAAAACAGTGCCCCAAACTTATGAATAATAAGGATTATATAAATCAACAACCTCCTCAACCAATTGGACATGGAAGATCTTATGAAATCACCACCAATGAAGGGGATTGTGGTAGTGAAGTGGTTTAAGGAACACTTATCCCCCAACCATGATTTTTATATGTCTTATGAGAACCCAATATTCCTAGGAAGGTTTAAAAGAGAATCAAATCAACATCGCTATGATTTTATATTACTAAGGAAAAAAATCTATTATTATTATATCCATATTAGAGGTCTGTGGAATATGATTCTAGAGGGTCTTTTTATTTATCCAATATATGAATTTGATGTGATTTTTAAAATATATTGTCTATCTCCACATCAAATCCATAATATTCAATAAGATAGGGAAATCCCATTTCATGGTTTAAGCCAACCTATTATCATCTATCATTGCAATGATGAATTTGAAATATCGTAGAAATATAATTCTATTATAGGTGTTATGATACCTAACCATGAGGTATTTTTAGCTAAAATTGTTTAATAAAAACACATTATTATGATTGAATTTTTCAGAGGGAACATGATATATTTTTAATATTTATTGTTGAAACACTATAAATTATATCATGATTTGCATATGTATTTTACATTCCCTTAGTCTATTTCACTAGAAAGTGATAATTATATTTTTAGGGACAAAATTTACTTAAAGGGGTAGAAGTAATAACATTGATTTTGGAATATAATTATTTAAATAAATACTACATTCAACAGCTTTCTTCACCTGAAATATTTTTCCAAAATGAGCCATGACATATTATATGAACATTTTTAAAAAATTATAATATTAAAACAACCTTATTCTAATTAAAATATGGAAATAAATTAATAATTATTACGTTTAGAGGATGATTAATTAATAGAATTAAATATTAAAAAAATTATTCTTTTTTAAAAAACTTTATAAATTATTTTTGAATTAAATAAACAAGTTTTAAATAATTACTATGATAATATATGATATTATAAAATATAAACTAATATATTAAAATTGATTAAATTATAAATTGATATGATATAATATTAAGAATTCATAAGTTTAAAAACACTTTTTTCAACAAAATTGGTTGTCCATTATATTTTCAATTTTCATTTAAAATTTAAATTTATAAATTTGAGAATTTTAGTTTTAAATAATTAAATTTATTTTCAATTCCACATATCAATATTCTAATAATATTATTTTTTGATATTTTTCTAAAAAAATTAATTTTTATGTGAATTGTAAAAAGAATACAATTTTTACTAAAATCAAAAAGGTTATAACAATATCAAGATGTGAGAGTAACTTAAAAATTTATAATGCATTTTTAATGAAAAAATTTGTTTAATGAGTTAAAATAAACATTTTAAAATGATATTATGAGTTTTGAAAACGTATTCTTAACAACTTAAGAAATATTTTCCATTTAAAGAAACAATTTTTATATTTTATTGTAATTAAATATCAGTTTTTTAACATTATTTTATGAATTGATTTTAAATATAGTTATATTTTATTTTTTTATAGTAAAACAATTTGTATCATTTAAATTAAATACATTGATAATTTTATCTTACACATAAATTTTAAACCTAAAAATACAATTTTTCTAAAAATGTGTTGTTATATGTTACATGAAATAATGTTAAAATTCAGTTTTATTATGATAGGAATTTTATATGATAAAATTGATTTAATATTAATAATTATTATTTCAATATTATATTATAAGTTTCACTTTATTTTTAGGCATAAAAATGAATATGTTTGGAAAAAATAGTTACTGTTGTAAAAGCCAAAAAGGGAAATGAGGTTAACCAAAGAAGTAAAAGACCTAAAATGTCATATAGTTGTATATAATTGAGTTTTTTAGGTTTATATTGAACGATAATTATAATTAATCCATTATTTTAATTTTTTTATTTTTATTGACTTTTCAAACATGTGCTCTTTCTATCTTGCATTGAAATATTTACAAAAATTTCATTATCACCACTTATAAAAGGGGACACTCACCACCTCATCAATACCACACCCAAATTTATATTTCCTCTATAAAGTATTCCGAATTTAATTCCCTTGTAACCCTATTTCACTAAATTTATCTTTTGGTCATAATAATTTAGCCTAATCCCCCCAACCCATTTCAAAGGTGTTCTCTGATGGAAAACTCATGTATTAAACATGAGTACGGGTTTTTCTTTATCTTATTTCATTTTAAATATTAATTTCTTCAATATAATTTTATAATTAATTTATAATTACATTATTATTATTTTTATACTAGGATTTATTATTCTCATGGATTTAATGTTAACCACCTTTACCTTTTTTCATTAAGAAAAACAAAAACTTCATTTTTATATGAGAGGAATACCACCTCCACAAAGTAATGTATCTCGTTTTTTATATCTCTTCTTTATTATTTAATAAAATATAATAAAATATAATTTAACACATTAATAATATAATAATTATATTGTTATGTTTCTGTAATAATTATATTATCCCAAAAAATCACTTTCATAATCATAATCGTCAGTTAATTATGGTATGTTCATCTTTAGATCACTTTAACTCTTACTTGAACTATGTTATAAAATAATATAATAGATTAATATGATAATTTAATTACAGATTATATGTGATATACTTGAATAAATAATTTTTTTCTTATAAAATGGTAACATTAATATTAAACTCATTAATTAAGATACCATCATTTGTTTGTTAAAGATCTTTAAAACTTGTTTATCATCAATTTATTCTCTGAGAATTGTGAAGAAAACATAAATTAAATGAATTTTTAACTTTATAAATTATCATCAAAAATAAATTATAGTACCTATTTTGATATAGGAAAGATTAAATTTAGGATAATAATGAAAAATAATACTATTATTATAAGATTAGATCAAAACGATTAAAATGTAACACACCAAATATTAATTATAGATATTACCAAACAAATATAAATGAAAGGAATAATTATAAATGAATTGTACAAAAGTAATATAGATATTAATAATGTAATTAAATAGGTTATTAATAAAATTATTTTTCATAAAGGAGATTGAAGTGCTTTAGTGGAAATCATGAATTAATGTAAAGTGTTCTTTGTCTCAAATTTAATTCCATGAAACATATTTCTTATTATTCATTATGATATCATTGATATAGATTTATTACATAGTAATGAGTTTCATTTATCATATTGAGGTAATTCATGGGGTTAAAAAATCTATATCATGTCCATTCTTTAAATGATATTTCATTCAAAATGTATTAAATTTGAAAGGTTTTTTGGTAACTCAACTCCATTTATTAAGTTATAATGCATATTTATAAACTTCTTTCTTCCATGTTCAGATTCTTACACTACAATATTTTACTTCATGATGATTTCTCTTCCTATTTTATTAAAATGACTTTTTAATATGACATATAACATTGTCTTTTATGATTATATTGAAAACATTTTCTAAATCCTCTTTTATGATTTTGCTCATCATATGTCCATTATCCATTATAAAGAATCCATTTAATGTATTAAAATGGATTCTCAGATGATTTTAATGCTTGATTATTTTAAATATTAAATGAAATAATTTATTGAAGTAAAAGGTGGATTTTAAAAGGAAATATTATTTTAAAAAATTGATTTTTCAAGGCTTCAATTTTTAGGTGATAATTATTTAGCATTTTTATGTCTTCTCAACTAATGCTTCTTAATCATATTTCTTTCATATTTTTTCCAGATAATTTTTTTTTGTTTTAAATGAAAATTTATAAAAAATCAATCCCAAAGTATTTCCTATTAAATAAAACATTTTTAAGGAGTTTTCAAGCATATCAAAATGGGATATTTCTTCTAATTATTTAAATTGATTTATCCGATAATCATTTCATTTCCAATTTACTATTTAACTAAAAACGATCTACCACAAGTGTAGTTATCTTTTATTAATAACCTTCTATATTAAATTATGAATAATACCTTTTGGGTTATTGAATTTTTGTTATTGACTGATCTACTTTTGATTTAATGTTATATGATACCATTTGGAAATGATATGAAACACATTTTATTTCCATGGGTTATTAAATTTATGATATTTTAAGGGTTATTTATGAAAAAATGTGAATGTATTATAATTATGAGGTATTTTTTTGTTTGATAAATCGCTAATATGGTTTGGGTTTGATATATAACTGAGGTGGTTGGGTTCAATAAATCTATCCAATGCCTATTTTAATTTTTTACATCACATTACTTAATGAAGAGGGATATACATAGATTTTTTTCAAAGACTTAAATGGTGGATATAGTTTGAATTTATCATAGCATACATGGTGGGTGATTAGGTTAGATCACAATATGGTATTTTAATATGTTTAAATTAAATTCCTTTATTAAACTTCAAGAATTCTGATTATTATTGACTGATTTCACAGAATTATTCAATGGTATATGTTTGTTAATTTATGATTATAAGTTCATATATCGTTCCTTACATAGATCTCTTACCATTATATGTTCTTTTAATAAGATATCTCACTGTTTATCATGTTTTCTCATGATTGAACCTTGATGGTAGTGGATGATTTTTCCCTTACTGAGTGTTTTGAGCTAACCCCTTTGTGATTTTTCCGTTACCAAGGAAATGAAGATGGGTGTAATATATAAAAATCATAGAAATGATTCTATTGTGGATAAATTATAGAAAAGTGTTTACATGGTTTTTAAAATAAGATTCTTATATAGCTATTCCATGAAGATTTTAACCCTTATATCGTTGGGTTTATGTGATTATTTTTGAGATGTAATGTTCACCAAATGAAAATTTTGTAAAATAATGATATGTTTAGTATGGATATATATTGTAGGTATTAGAGTATGGTTTAGGTAATTTTTGGTATTATTTTAGTTATTTTTTTGAATGATGATTATATAGACATATTTAAAAAACTAGAGATAAGTCTATGTATAGGTAACACACTAAAGTTTTGGTAAAGTGGATATTGTGTGGTTGTATTTGAATTATATCCCTCTCAAAAATATGTAATGTTGATATAGTTATGGCATAAATTACCATAGGGAAAATCAGCATGCAAAAGGCATTTTGATCAGTGAATTCATCTTTACTATGGTCCATCATGAGTGGGATCAAGATTGTACACCTAGAGAGTCACTCCCAAGGGATATGATTTCAGGAATTCAAATTACATTTATAAAAAATTACGAAGGATTTTCATAAATAACAATAACATTCTGATTACTTACCATAGATAACGTATATAGAACCTATAGATTCAAAGGTTAACATATTCATGTAATATATAGAATCCTTATTCTAAGTTTATAATTTCTTTCTATGAACATTCGTTAATTTAATTATAATCGTTCCTAATTTTCCTTTATTAATGGTAATTTAGGGAACCTAAAATAATATAGTTAATAATGGGTGTGATGGAAAATTTGGATATTTTCCCAAGGGGAAACATAATGATATTGGGGATGGGAAGTAAATCCTCATGTAAATGATCACCCAACTATATCAAGATTTAAAAAATAAAAAAATTATGTTAAATAACCTAATAAACCATGGAATGAATAAATAATTATTGAGACACTCATGAGGAAGAATCCACACTCTTTTATCTGGTCTTCTAATTAAGTAGTTAGATTCTAGTGGATTAATGTGATGGAAAATATTTTTTTATAATCTAGTGATCAAGCCATGAGAAGGTCATTTTATCCATGTACTATTTAAAATTTTAGGCTAAAAAGTGGTGGACACTCTCTAATAATACCATATAAAAGGATTATGTAGACTATATAGAATGGAAACAGTTCAATAATATATTTCTCACTAATAATTTTCCTTGGACTCTTCCCAAAAAATAAATTATTTCTTGTAATTAGAGCATAAAGAGGATAAATATATTTGAAAATATGACACTATCATCATTAGACGTACTTGGTATGACTACAATTTTATTACTCACCCAGAAAATAAGATTGAATGATTCTTTAGTTTCCAAAATCGAAGTATTTTTAAAGATATTAGCTATAATATACTTTGGTAGATACGCTGAAGTTGGTCTATGTGTAATTAATATGGAAAAATAATCTAGAGACTCTTAATATTCTAGATATAACACAGAGAATATGAATTTTCATATAAAATCAAATGAAATATCTGAAGGTGTAAACAAAATCCAATCACATACATATAGAATATATGGGGGAAATAATCAAGGAAATTACTTTAAATAAATAAGGAAATTATTCAAGTGTGAGAGGGATAGATATGATGTTTTTAATTCTTGATCTATGTAAAATATACAGTAAATGAAATGGAGTAAGATAAGGTTTAATTTATCACTCCACCCACACCTCAACTATTCAAATACAATAAGTTTTGGAATTATGAAAAACAGTTCCCCAACCCCAAGGATAATAGGGAGAATTAGCATCAAAAAAATATTCAATATTAGGAACATGGAGGAGCTTATGAAATCACCACCACTAATATATAACATGATGAGGAATTGGTTTAAGGAATACTTATCTCCTCTCAATATATATAGATATATTATTTAATCCTTAGTAGGGTGTGGATGTTATCAAGGAGCAAAAAATCAACACCCCAATGATTTGATATTATTAAGGAAATAACTTCAATTATTAGTGTATCCCATGGTGAGGTTTATGGAAAATTCTTCATGAAAGTATTATTATCACTCTTTCAGGTTATGTTAATGTTAGTTTGTAAATGTATTAGTTATCTCCACATAGATTCCATAATAATCAATAGAATATGGATATCACAATTCATATTTCAAACTAATATATGATCATTTATCATTGTATGGATGAAAATGATCTCTCTCATAAAAAAATATTATAGTATTAATTATACCAAATAATCATATATGATTATCTTAAATTATTATAGAAAAACTCAATATTATGAATTCCCTATTATGATGGAAAATGATATATTTCTTAGGTTTTTTGTAACACTCTATAAATTATATCACAAGTCACGTATATATATTTGATAGCCCTAATTAGTTCCACTAGTAAGTGATAATTAAAATTATGAGGTTTCAATATATTTAGGAGGAGAATGTAACACCCTGATATTTTTGAATAAATTTCTTTAAATAAATACTTTGTTTAATATCTTTCTTCACATGAAACACCAAAGAATAAAGATTTATGAATTATTAGATGAACATTATTAAGAAACAATAATATAAACAAAATCAATATTAAATAAAAATATTGTAATCAATTAAAATTTATTACGATTAGTGGATATATAATTAATTTGAATTAATATAAAAACATTTTTCTTTCAAAAATAAAACATTAAATTATTAATCGGTTAAATCAGACAGTTTTAAATTTTAATTGTTATTATATATGTTATTAAAATATATTACCTAAAATATAGAAATTATTTAAGTTATGAATTTATGTGAGGTATTATTAAAAACAATTAATGATCAATAATGTCATTTTTTAATACAGATATTTTCATTTATATATTAAATTTTCATTTAAAACCTAAATTTATATATTTTAAAATTTAATGTTTAAAATGTTTACATAATGTTTAAATCCATATTTAAATATTACCCTAAGTATAATTTTTGAAATTTTTCTAAAATAATTGATTTTTTGGAGAATTGTGAAAAAAACAATTTTAACTAAAATAATTGTCTTTATAAATATATCAAAAAGTGTACCATAAAAACATATATTTTTTTTATTAAATATATATTAAAGAGTAAAAATATAAATTTAAAAATACTATTATGAATCTAGAGAACCTATTAGTAACAATTTAAGTATTATTTCTCTAGAAAAGAAATGATTTTATTCATTTCTTTTAATTAAATATTATTGTTGTAAAATTTAGTTTTGAGTTGATTTAAAATACACATAATTTTTTTTTATAATAAATTAATTTATTTCATAGGAATCAAATACTATTATAATTATTTCCAATATATTAATTTTAAGCTTAAAAATACACTTTTTCCAAAAAGAGTGTTTTGCACATTACATTCACTAATATTAAACAAATAACTTACACATATAAAATTTAAATAATAAAATGGATTTAATTTTTGGAATTATTAGGGGAAATTGTGTAATAAGTGACATTTTATTATTATTAATAAAAATAAATTACTTAGGTAAAATCTATTTACCGTTGTAGAATCCAAAAAGCGTAAAAATGGTTAATCAAAGGAGTAAAAGACCAAACATATTAAAAACATGTTTATAATTTAGTGTATGATGTTTTTATAGACCAAATATTATGTCCATTTTATTTATAATTTTTTTTATATGTGAAACAACTTCTCACTTTATATTAAGTTGAAATATTTACAAAACATTCATTCTTACCACTTTTAAAAGGGGCCCCTCACCACCCCTTCATGACCACTCATAAAATTAAATTTATTTTTTAAAATATAAAATATTTACTTACCCTAGAGTCATATTTCACATCATTTAGCTTTAAGTCACATTAATTTATCCTAATCCCTCTATTTTCAAGGAGTCCTCTATGGGAAAATACAGGTCCGTAACATGAATATAAATTTCTACCTAATTTATTTTTTATCTATTAATTTAAAAATTAAAATTTTAAATTAATATATAATGAAATAATTATTTTTTTAAATATAATTTTTTTATTCTAATAGAATAACTATTAGCCACCTTTTTCATTTTACATTAGAAAAACAAACACATCATTTGTATGTCTATGGACTACCACCTACACAATGTATGATATCTCATTTTCCCTATAGATTACTTATAAATTATTAAGATATCATAAAATATGATTCAACAGCATAAAAATATATAGATAATATCATTATTTTTCTAAAATAATTACAATATTCCAAAATAAACAACTTTCACGATCATAATAATCTAATAATTGTGGTATGTTCGTGTTCGGTTCTCTCTAACCACCAGCTTAAATAATTATTAAAATTAATATCTTTGAATTGTATGAGAAATTAATTAATTATTATACATCATATATAAAATTAAATAATAACTATTTTTGGTTCTTTAAAGGTAAAAATAATATTTAACTAATTAATTAAGATAGCATCGTTTGTTAGTTAAGGATCAATGAAACATGTTTTTTTACAATTTCATCTACAAGAACCATGATTAAAAAATTCATGGAACGAAATTTTATTTTTACAAAAACATTAAACTGGAATTATTTTATGATCTGGGAATGATAAAATTTAGGAGAAGAATGAATAAAAAATAGATATTATGAAAATAGTTGAAATAGATAAAAATAACCCACACCCGATATCAAAAATATTAAATAACTACCTAATGTAAATGAATATAATATTATTAAAGGAAATTTATAGAATTGTTATATATATGAATAAGGTTCTAAAATATGAAATTAAGTATGTTATTTTTGATATACTGAAGTATCAAGCACATTAGTCAAAGTCATAAATTATGTTAAGTTCTTTATTATATTAAATTTAATTCCTTGAGACATATTTCTTATCATGTCCCATAGTTTATTTTTATGCAATTATTAATTCCAAATGAATTTATTATATGTAATTTATGTAATTCATTAATTTTTAAAATGCATATCATGTTATTTCTTTAAATGGTCTTTGATTCAAATGATATTAAGGTTGTAATTGTTTTTGTTAACTAAACTTACATCATTGAGTTATAATTCTTATTATTGGACATATTTATTATAAGATTGTTTTCTTCTATCCTATTATTTTATTTCATAGTACTTTCTCTTCTTATCTAGTGAGAATGAATTTTTAATTTCACCATTAAATTCATCTTTTATGAGTATGGTAAAAACATTTTTTAAAAACTCTATCTGTATGAGAACTATTATTTTCAAAGATTACATTCCATGTTTCAAAATGGTTTTATAAATGATATAAACTCTTGGTTATTTTAAAAATAATAATAATGAATTATTTAAATTTAAATATTTTATTTTAAACTGAATTCTGAATTTAAAAAATAATTTTTAAAGGCTTTAGATTTCAAGAAATAATTCTACATGGTTTTTATTTCTTTTGAAAGAAATTTTTTGAAAACATAATTCCCTTATAATTTTATATTTGAAAACAATTCAGGTTCTATAGGCTGATTTTTTTTAAAAAAGTTAATACCAAATTTTTTTTAAAGAAAATCTTTTAAGGAGTTTTCAAGCATTTCAGAAGGGGATGTTTCTTCTTGTTTTTCAAAGTGAACTATTTAAAAATAATTTCACATCCATTTTATTCATTAGCCAAAAAATTATATAACTCCTATATATTTATGTTTTATAGTTCACCTTCTACATTCCATTATGAAAAAAATACTTATAGTTGATTGGATTTTTTGTATCAATCAATATACTTTTGATTTAATGTTATGCCATACTATTTGGGAATGACATGAATCCCATTTTCTTTCAATGGGTTTTTATTATTATGATATTGACCTGATTTTTTATACAAAACATGTCTGTATTTTAATTTTGATACGGTTCGGGTCTTATAAATTTGTGAGACGGTTTGTATCTAATAAATACCAACAGTAGTTTATATTTTTTAATTCCCTCCAATACATTGTGTAATATTTTATATCTCATGAGATAATGAATGAGTTAAATACTTTGATTTGTTCGTAGACTTAAAGGGTGGGAATTCCCAGATTTTATCATAAATTATTGGGTAGTAATGGTCATTTTTTCTCTCAATATGTTGTTTTAATGTTAATATATTCTATATCTTTTCTATAAATCTGGGCTCATGATTATCATCTCTTTATTTCACACTCTTATTCCATATAATATGTTTGTTAATTTGAGCTTATATGGAATTATATCATTATTTATAGAGAACTATTATTTTTCTAGGTTCTTTTAATAATTTTTTTATCCTCTACTCATGTTTTATTAGGTGTTAACCCTTGATAACTTGTGGATATGTTTTCCCTTATTGAGTATTTGAGATCACCCCTTTTTTATGATTCCTCTATCTAGGTTGTGAATATGAGGATAACATATAATAATTATAGAAAGTTTTCTTGTGAGGCTCAATAATGGATAAATGTTCACAAGTATTATAAAATAATATTCTTATGTGGATAGTCCTCAAAGACACTAAACCTTTTATTCTTGGGATTGTGTGTTTATTTGTAAGATATTATCATTACCTTATAAAAATGATGTAAAATAAAAATATGATTAGCTCGTCTTGAAATATTGATTTTTCATAGTGAAGTTATAATTTAATTACATGGGAATTATTATTATAATTTGTTAGAATATGAATATTTTTCTTTCTATTTCAATGAGATTAAGTAATTGGAATTTGATTTTCAAAAATGGGTAAATGTAAATTCTGAAATATGTAATGGGAATTTAAAAAAAATAGGAATTTTTATAGTCACATTAAAATTCAATAAGGTTTGGGGGATCCAACGAGCCTGTACCCTAGTGGTATAGGCTCCTACTTGGCATCCAAAATACCCCAGATCAAATCCGGGCAGGGGTGAATTTCTGCGTATATAGAAGCACTGTAGTAGCGGTGGAACTGTAGTAACGGCAGAATTGTTGCGGCGAAGGGACTGTAGTAGGTGCAGGAGTAGTGGTGTTACTGTAGCAGAGGACAATAGCAGTGCCGGTACTGTAGCAGTATTGTTCACCTAGGGGTCGTTTGGGCCAAATGATGGGCTTTCAAGCCTTTATTCAGGCCACTTGGACTTGGGACTTCGGGCTATGTAATGGGTCTCTCTCTACCCTATCTAAAGAGGTCTTTTCTTTAATAATAAATTGAGGCTTCAGCCCCAACCATTAAAAAAATAAGGTTTTTGGAAATGATTTAAAAGTGATTAAATATCTAGAAACTCCATACTGTACTTCAATGAAAGATTTAGGAAAATTTTACATTAATTTTTAAGAGAATGGAGAACTCTATTTTCAGAATTTAAAGACGGTTTTTTCAACTAAGGGTCTTAATAGTAAAATGAACTGGTTTAAATGAAAAGATTTAAAATATTTTTTAGTGTTTTGGTTTTTGAAATGTGATGATGAATTACCATTTTATTTTTGGTTTTAAATTAAATTTTATGGTTATTTGAGGAAATTGATCCATAAAAAGTATTGTTGAGGTTTTATGTTTTATTTTACATTCAATGAATTCCCCCAAAGATTCATGAGGAATCAAGAAAATCTATATCCAGAAAGTTTTCTTTTTCACAACCTAATCCTAACTGGGTCTTGATCTGCCACTACCCCAAGACTACCTCCATAGGTTAGGGGTGGAGACATGCACCGAAATTCAAAACCTAAATTGGAGTACTTTGACTAATGTACTAATATTCACACACCCATCCAATTTAATATAAAATTCTAGAGGAATAATATTAAAAAATATTAAATATATATAAAGTAAATCAATCATGAAAAAACACTAGGGTATACTTGCGTACGATAGTGAAAATTGAAAAGTAAGAGGGAAAAATACATTCCCAACTAGAAATATTCCGCAACCTAAAAACACTAGAAAGTTAAACCCTAAGATAGCACATCTCCTAGTCTCCATGTTATGACCAACATACATAGTCCAAAGCACCTGGTATACCTAGGATCTTCTAAATTCACCATTGACCTATCTATCACCTACATAAGACATAAGATATATGGGAAAATTCTATGTAGGAGTTATTATAAACATACCTAGTAGGATTCCCCAAATACTGAAAGGGGGTAGTAAGAGATACAAAAGGAATGGAAAAATAGTATATAGTAAATAATTAATAGGTTTCATCTCAAACTAAAGAAAGATAAATTTACCTCATACAAACACAAGGGTCTCAACACTAGGTGTAGGTGGATTACATGTAAAGTCTTTTACACCTATAGTGGGATAGCACCATCATCCAACCCCAATACGCTAAAGCTAGCATGTAGCTGGACTACCCTATGAATCTTCGAAACCTGTGGCATCAGAGTAACCAAATACAACAATATATATATATATATATATATATTCTCAGCAGAATAATCTCAAAAAAGAGAGAAAGGTGATCTCCATCTCATAACCCATCCTACTAAAAATATCAACCAATAGTTCTAGAATTCCATCAATGATAACCATAATCTCATTCATCTTCTCTGCATAAAACATCCAACTCAAGCCCCACCTTGTCATTGTGCCAAAATTGTATGGTATACAATCTCTAAATAGAGGACCCATTCAATTGTATAATAGAAGGGTTCAATTAAATGGATATATATACGAACCATACACTATTCTACTATGAGGGATCAACTCTAATTATTTATTGATAGTGGAACCATAAACTATTCTAACAGAAGGGTTCTGCTCTATTTGTATATGAGCCATTTCCTTACTCTATAACAGGGTTCCATGCTAGTAATAGATAGACAGAGGATACAAAACCTATTCCAACATGAAGGTTCCACTATAATGGTAGAGGATGCATGTCCTAACTCTATAAGAGGTTCCACTCTAGTAATCTATAGAGGAACAATTCCCTTCACAACAAGAGGATCCCACTCTAATAGTAGAGGACCCATGCCCTGGCTCTATATGAGGGTTCAGCCCCAATACTCAATAGAGGACCCATACCCAACCAAACTGCAGCGTTCCACTATGAAATATTGAGGACCCATGCCATGTCCTAGTTGTAGGGTTCTACGTTGATACGTAGGTAGATAACTAATACCCTATAATAATAAGAGTGTTCCAATCTATAATGTTAGAGGACCCATTCTGTTACTCCTTCGGAGGTTTCCACTTTGAAAGCCTATTGTAACCATGCATGGTCACTACCATCATAAAGCATCACCTAAGTAAGTTTCATTCCCGTAACATCTTACATAGTATCTCAAACTCCATAATAGATTCCACCATTAGATTCTATATGGATAAACACTCATGAAATCCTACTCCCTAACCAAAATCAGAGTTCAAACGAATAAGATATGACATATTAATGTTTTTATGAAAGGTCTCAAGGGGTACACAGTGTTTAAGGGTACCAACATGGTTTGGGGTCTCACTCCATCACATGGAAGTGTCATGGGAGTTATATGTATCATTGATCATGTAGCACAACACATCATGTTGGGGCTATACACAGCATGTTCATGCTACTCAGGTTCCCTTCCCATGCACTTTAGTTGTGTTTGTGTACTTCATTACTTTATTGTGGGCCTGGTCATGTCTTCCTCCATGGGGTCCTGCCCATGTGTTCCACCACATGGCTTGAAAACCAATAAAATGGTTACATGATGTGTTGGATAGATACACACTATACCACCCTTAACTTTTAGGAAAACCCCTATCCTCCATGGCTAATTCCCTACACACCATGTGTTGATCATGGTACACAGTGTGCCATCACATTTTTTGAATATTCTTTGATTTGTTTCCAAAATTTAGGATCCAACTACTGATTCTTTATATCCAACCTCCACAAATCATGAAATTTAATGGGAATCCATTGATTCATTATTTACATCCCTCATTTTCTAGAAATTCTATTACCATTCCATCCCCCTGATCTCGTACGTAGATCTCTTCCCATTGATACTTATGTTTCCTCACTAGCTCAAACATACCCTGGTAGGGTTAGATGAATACCACAAATCCTTTGAAACTATCATTTATTCACCATATCATCCCTCTCAAGTAGATTAATCATAATTTTAGTGGTCCAATCAGGCTCGGTACCACCCAGAAAAGTCGAATCGGGACCACGAGGTCCAATTAGTACAGAAAATAAAGAAATTGGAGTAGGATAGCACAATAAGAGATCTTTATGGATTGTTTCAAATTTTTTGTGTAAAAAAATCAAGAATGGGGATGTCAGTGGTTAAAAATAAATTTATTATTCAAATAAAGCAGTATATATGTGAATTCTAAGGTTCAACATTTAGAATGGATAAAAAAGGATGATAATAGTCAATATATTTAATAAAAAAGGGTGTAAAAATCAAATTGACGAGGCCTACATAGATATTGGGTCATTCTTCATAGAAGAATGAATTAATCAATAAATAGAAGAGTTTGTTTTATTTTATGCACTCAGATCTACTCTGATCCAGATATTTTCCATCATTGGATGTGATTCTCTAAGAAAGGAGGCAGAGAATGAAATTGATTCTCACATGGTTTAAGTGTCTAAGCCTTGTCCATTCACCATAGCATCGTACTTATATATGTAATCTATTTCATTAATTTAATGAATTAATTAAATTAATAATTTAATTGACCCACTAAATCTACCACCAATGGTGGGATTATCTGAATGCATTGTGATGACCCATTTTAGATCATGCCTAGGGTGATGATGATGATCCGAACACAATCATGGTCTTGGATTTCTGAACTAATATTCCATTTACGATTTATCATATTTTTGTTAAGAAATTTTTTCATGTAATATAAAATAGTTTTAATATTTTATAAAATTAATTCAGATCACACTGACCCTTGGAACCACATGTCATATGAGCTTATTTCTCTAAAATTATATATAAAAATTTATCAAATTCTTAGAAGGAAAAAACAATGACGCTACATAATTCTCTCCTTAAATATTTTCATCCATGAAATTAAAAACACAAAAAAAAACTCAGGATATTTAGTCATCGTTTATCTCTCCCACTCGGAGGAACTCACCTACATATTCGTATACTGCCACAATATGCAAACCAAGGGGATACTCTCTTCATACAGAGTCACCTCATGTCGATCCTCGATCTAGTCCGAGTGATCCACAAATATTCCTCCATCCTCTATGTCCAACTCCCCCTAGTTGAAGACATGCATGGGATTATGTACACATCTCCTCATAAGTGACACATGGAATACTTCGTGTACCAGATCCCATTGTGGCGGTAGGGAGAGGTTGTAAGTGACCTCATCAACCCTCGGCATGATCTCGATTGGCAAGATGAACCTTGGTGAAAAATTTCCTCCGTAGAAAACCCTCTAAAATCCTCATCATGAGGATACTCTTGGGAAGGTATGGTCTCCCTTCTTGAACCAATATTGGTTATAAAGATGATCTGCATAATATTTATAACATCTCTAGGTCATCCTCAACCACTTTTGTATGACCTGGACCTTCTCTGTCATCTTCTAAACCATCTCTATACCCAAAAGAGATGTATCACTGATCACATTACAACACAATTTTGACCATCAGGGTCTCTCATACAGGGCCTCAAAAGGATATATATTAATACTAGAGTGGTAGTTATTATTGTACACACTCTATACCAATGGAAAGAGATCCACCTAGATCTAGCTGAAGTCTAATAGGGAAACCCTTGGAATATCCTCCAAAACCTAGATAGTGTACTCAGTCTTCCCTTCAATTTGGGGGTGAAAGTATATACTCATCCTCATTTGGGTCCTAAATTCCTCTTAAAGTCCTCTTCACAACCTTCATGTGATATATGTATCAAAATTGGATAAAATATTTGACGGAACTCCCTGAAGGAGAATGATCTCCCATATGTACAAATACCACAAAATTTCCACCAAACACTTCTCCCTCATAGAAAACAAGTGTACCAAGATCGTGAGTTTCTCAACTATCACCCATAAGAAATCATGTCCCTTAACTATTTTTAGAATCCGTATCAAAAAGTCTATGGATATGTCATCCTATTTCTTCTCTGAGATCTCAAGGGGATACAACAAACTGATCAGAACATGGTGCTCAGTCTTTACCTGCAGATAAGTGATGCACCATGAGATAAACTCATCCATACTTCATCTCTTGTCAGACCACCAAAACTACTACAGAAGGTCTTGGTACATCTTCCTCACATAGGGATGTACAACTAGGGGAGATGTTTTGAACTCCCACACCACCTACTCATGAAATGTGATTGGGACCATTGTTCATTGATGGAAAAGGATGACATGATTCCCTCATTGATAATATCTATATTGGGAATCTCATGTGGATACCTATTTAGGAATGGACTCATAGTTGATGCCTCCCTGAGGGTAATATCTCACATGATTGAGTAATAGAGGAGGCAATGACATTGACTAATAAAAAGAAACATCCCCCTTCTCCACTAGGGTTAGCTTCAAGAAATCCATACGCTCAGAAGCCACCTACACCAAACAAGCCTAGGAATTCCTATGTTGATCATGGTGTTGCATTTTTTTTCAATAAGTTATCAATGAGAAGTCAATATTATAATGAAAGGTATTGATGAAGAAGTTGGTAAAGCCTTGGAAAATTTGTGTTGATTCAAATAATTGAATACTACACATGATCAATTCTTCAAGAGGATACAAATCTGACGACTGTTGAACTGGTCCAAATATCCAAGACATGTATTAAAGTGATACATTGTTACAACACTTGAATAAGTCCAAAAAATATTCAATTTCATGATGAAAGTAGTAAAGACACATCCATAGTCACTAAGTGGATGAATTGTTGAAGATCCATCCAATGAATTCTAACTGGATGAAGGCTATGAATCAAATCAGACAATTGTCTGTGTTGATCATCAATGATGAAGATATGTGTTAATGGATAACACATCCCTCACAACAAGAAGAATCCATGAATTGTGTTTTATTTCTTGAGGCATGAAGAAATGATTTATGCATCATCCATGGTTGGATTAAAGAAATATTCAAGATCTTGGGAATTCTCGGTCTAAAAAGAAGTGAAGAAGAGAAAAGGAGAAGGAAAGGTTCATGGGAATGGATATTGAAAGTGGAAATGCATCTTATTTCTTGTTTATAATTTATGATAAAAATTTTATAATGTCCTTTGATAAAATGTAAGAAAACCATGGAGGTCAGTCTAAGACCTCCCCTTAAGCACATGCGGGGCCTGAGGGTCAGCCGTGCTCAAGGGAATCCCTCAAGGCTAGCCCCACATGAGGAAGGGTGTGCATGGGCCGTGTATCAGCTAGAAGGTTCCACACAATGGTGAACCCATGAAGCATGGACACTAGGATTGTGACTAGAGGAATCATAGTGGGTGCTAAGAGCATGCCCATACAACACGGTATGGGGAAATACCCTGAGGGGATGAGAAGATTTCTGAGCTGCTATTGTCGTGGATTGATTGATAAACTATGAGAAAACTGTGGTGTGATTTGATATGGGACAGAATTTTAAAAACACATATGCTATCTACGTTTTCCATCTAATCTCGCACCTAATATGATCCACACACTTCGTCCCATGTACCACGTTCTAATCAAGGGAGTCCATCTGATCGCGCGGTTTGGGATTCAACCAGTGCCATCCAATCTCTCTGTTGAGGTTGACATTAACCTCCAAACACCTGAGTTCCACCCATGAACCAATGATGAAGCCAAATGACGATCACATTACTTTGGGAATCATTTGAACCCATTTCAAGCTCACAGAGATTTTCTGGACGAACTTAGCACATTCATGCATTAAATGTTCCATGCATGCATCGAAATAAAGAAATTCGAAGGAGCCCGAGGAAAATGAATTTTTCGAGGGTTCACTCACCATTAGATGTACAAAAAATATGGTTCACATGATTTCTTAACTTTATGAACATGATCTAATCATCGATAAAGTGGAGTCTAGGTTGAATAGAAATAAACTAATATATGGGGCGTATCTCGTATCCGTCTTTGAAATATTCAAACAGAAGATCATTGGTATTAAAAGATTTAAATACTATGGAATATCAAGTGGATTTGAATTTTAAAGTGATCCAAACCTCTCCTATAAATAGAGTATCACCAAGATATGGTTTGGTGATGAAAACATTGAGAAATCACTTTTTTCAAAAAAAAAATAGATCACCAAGTGTTTCAACGTAGCCCTGCTACGGGAGTTCAACAAGTGTTATGCACTTTTGAACCCTCCTTACAAAGAAGAACCACACCTCTGTGCGAAGAAATCCACTGAAACTTGATAGGTTTTCATAAACCCTTGCCATGCTTCGTGGGAGTATTTTCATAGGTACACTATTGGTGCTTGACACCCTTGTTGTTCCGTTGTAGGAGACCCACACGAACTGTGGGCATGATGGATAAGAATGTGTGCCCTATAGTTTTCACAAAGAAGAAAACCCTTCTATCCATATATATATATATATATATATACAGTGTTGTAGGGGTTAGTATTTGAAGAATATGGTGGTTTCATGAAGGTTGAAGTTTGTGTGTATTCTATTTGAAGAAAAAGAACCCCGGGAGAGGAGAATGCGTGCATGATGTACATGTATGCATATGCTTGAATTGAGACACCAAGGTGTGAAAGAATAATCCATACATTGAACACACCCATTCAATTTTGAAAAAGATCAAAAATCAAGAGAGGATTGTGTGTGCACATTTGAAGGAGGAAGAAAGAGGAAGATCACACACAAGAACTAAACCCATTCAGGTTTGAATAAACACACACTTATATTGAGCATAAACTAATGTGTGTTTATGCAAAGAACCAACAGCAAAAAGTGTGTGTGATATTAAGTGAAAAAAAGAAAGAGGAAGTGTGTGTCCTTAAAAGGGTATACCCATTGGGGTATTTCACACAATAAAGAAGAAAATAATTTTGTTGCCATGCATACATGCACATGCACATGTGAAGACACTTAAAGGAAGTGATTGTCTGTGTGAAAATTGATAATGAAAAATTCAAGAAGATAGTGAATGTATAAAAGAATGAGACACATGCATGAAATTATTCATGAACACATGAACAAGTGAAAACCATTGAGATATCTAGATACAAGAGGTATTAGATCCCATGCAATCCATGCATGAAGTAAGTGATTATTGATAATGAATCCAGACAATGTAAAAAATGATATTTTATCTGAGTTGATAGTGTTTGAGAATCCAAGAAGGGAGATAGTGCTAATAATTTACAAGATAATTCTTGCATATTGTATTCATGAAAAAGTTGTGTGAACCATTTTCACACACATTTGTGAGGCCGGGTTTTCATCGAAAGAAGAAATAATTGCCCGAGAATTAATGAGCGTAGTACTAATTAGAGAAATGATGAGAGTTATTGTAAAAGGCTATCAAGCCTAACCAAAGGCTGTTGAAGATTCTTGAAGAGATTCATAGGCATGTTTGATTTAGCAAGTCTATGTGGGAAGACCAGAGGATCATCTAACGTGAATCATGAAATAACTTAAATAAGGAAGCTGCTCATGTGACTCGAGAGCTAGAAGACCCTTGTGAGATTCAAGGAGAAAAATAAGTATTCATTGGGATTATGAATAAGGTAATTGGGACTCTTGTTACACTGTTTGAAGAAGTATAAAGAGCCTCATTTGGGACTCAAAAGAGATACATCAGGACTCTATATCGACCATTGTAATTACTAACTAAATTATAGTGGAAATCTGTGTTGGGGAGAATAAAAAACACAGAAAAAGTAGGTCTTTGAACTAAACCTTGTAAATCCTTGTGTTCAGTGCCTTTACATTTACTATATCATTTGAGGTAAGGTTGAGATACACAAGATGAGTGGGTTGAGGCTTTAACCAGCCATATATTTTTAATTGGAAAGAATAAATTAGTAGAAATATTTAAAGGGATCACTGATTCCCACCCTCCACCTCTCAGTGATTCACACAGATCTGGGAACATCAATTCATATGAGAGGTAAGGTCACCTCTAAAAGATCCAAGGGAGTATTTATGAAGTGAAAATTTGAGGATATGAGTGAATAACCTCAAGTGGAGATATGATCCAAGACTTAGAAGAATAGAAAGAAGAAACATGCATGCAAGATGAAGATGAAGTTTACAGCTAATGGGGAGACACCTTCTTCTAAAGGTAATCTGAAAGGTAAAACATGTGATAATTATTTTTATTATTAGGATTCTTCAGATGAAGCCTGTTTAAGATGTGATGATGATAGATCAATCATTGATCTTCATATTGCATTGAAATATCATATGAAGATAGTCCCTATAGAATTGGCTAGACACATTACTCTAAATACTAAATCTCTTCAAGATAAAAAAAAATTATAGCTGGAGGAAGAAGCTAATGATATGGAAGATTCATTAGCTAAAAGGGTTGGTCTATCCAACACTCTCACAAAACATTTTAAGGAAAAGGAAGGAACTATATCTCTCTGAAATGATAGATATGATGAAGTCATTGAAAAATTGCAGGGAAGTATTTTTTAGAAACAATTCATTGAAATGGTATTTGTAGAACCTTTCCATGAATTTGAAAAGTTTCAAAAAGTATCTATGGTTTTCAAATATTATCAACTTGATGATAGATCTAACAAGGTAATGGAGCTTGACATTTCTTTTCAACAATTAAAAAATAGGCATAAAGAACATATGATAAAACTAAAGGATAATTTGGAAAGAAATCTGAGATAAGTTGATGATGAGAAGAACTCCCTCAACATGAAGTGTTTAGAGTTGGAGGTGAAATTGATGAATCAACAATCACACCAAGATGGAACTTCCCAAATAGATAAAAGATGATATGTTACCACTCAGGTTTTCATTGAGTAATATGATTAAAAAATGAACATCAAATCATCCTCTAATCCAATGGAAACATCCTCCAAGAAGAAGGTATCCCATAAACTAGTTATTTCTATTTATACTAATGTTGTTTCATCTATAAGTACAGGTTCACATGTAAAATATGGGAATATGTTGATTGATAAAAATGAAAATACATCCATCAAAACATAAAGGATGGATACTAGAATGATTAAGAAGAGAAACTCCCAAAATGATTCTCCAAAGAAGGGAAGACAATTCCAGAGACAAAAATTCACTACATCTTGCATGATTGATACTAAAAGTAAAAGAAGTATATTTTTTTACTATTGTTGGTGTTGTTGTATGTTTGGGAATCAGTCCAATTATTTCTGGACTAATTTTTCAGCATATGAAAAATTTGGAAGGCCTAAATTCAGGGAAAGTAAATGTGAAGAAATGAAGCAACCTGCAATGCAAAGGAAGAATGCATAGATAAAGAAGAATCTATCTACTAAGAACAGATTTGAATATCTTGAATTCTTCTAGGATAATTTCAAAATAAGTTTTCATAGTTATGATGAGTGTTGGTTTAATCCTGACATGCCCCAGGCATATGTTAATAAGAATCATTGACCACAACAATGTTAGGAGAAAGAAAAGGAACTTGAAAAGTCTTCCATTAGGAATATGAAAAACAATGAAGTCCCAAAAATAGCGAAAGAAATTGTTCCTAAGAATAATTTTAAAACAGATTCCAAGAATTTCATCTCAACAAAGAAGAGATTATTATACTATAGAAATAATGGTCATACCTCATATCACTACAAACAGGCTATGGAAATGGATGGAAGAAAGTTGAAACTAAAAGGAGAATCAATCTATAAGAAGATGGTATTGACTGAAGACATTCCAGTAGAAAATCAAAATATGTTCCCTAAGAAAGGTAACATGAATAAAATGAAGAATCCATGTAGATGCTCCAAATTAGAAATTTTTAAGAAGGGGTGTTTAGTTATCTAGAAAAATGAATTGAAAATATCTAGAGAACTGAAAGGAGTTGAATATGAAGTACTAGATAAAGATATGGAAAAGGGAAGCATATCATTCCACCTGAAGGAGAATTTTAATTTCATGTGAGGTTGTCATCACATGACAACCCAAGTGTCTCACAACTACTGTATGGATGGTGAAATAATGTAGGACTTCATGAAAACAAATGTTCAATTGTTTTAACAATCCAAGCGGACAAAATTGAACAACATGTACTAGTAAAAGAAACTTCACTACTGTAGAAAGTTTAGACAAACAATCCACACAGGTAAAAGGTAAATGCAAGTAAAGAATCCATGCTGAAAATTCTAAATAAAAATTCAAAGTAGAGAGGATATATCAGCATGAAGGGTAGTAGACACTTTAGAGTTGCAAGTAAATGACTTCTTGGGTTGAGAGAAAATTCTTAGCCCCAGTGCTTCTATTAAGATTCTCACAAGTGTTCCATCTTATTCAATTATATTTTTCTTATATGAATATGCTTACATTTCAGGGAATTAAAGGTTAAGGTCATTATCAATATGACAATTGGATGATCAAAGTGCAAAACTCTAAGTTGTACTCATTATTCATGATTTGATAATTACTCGTAGTGTTCCATAGTGGAATATTGTCAATATGAATATCTTGAAGAACATTTGATGATTATTTTCAACCAAGATAAATAAAAATGAGTGCACCCCATGAGGGGGAGAAAAAATTAAGGAGATGATATCAAGGATTATGTCAAGATAAACCATTGAAATTCATATAATCTCTAGAATTTAAAGTTGAGGTATTCCAATCACACTTTCATCCCTTGATCTTAATTATATTTATCATGTCCATTATGGGGGAGTGCTTGATTGGTGACAAGATGGGATGAAAGGGAGAGCTTTATCTAGTACATGAAATTTTTAATATGTTTGTTGAAGTATGTGCAAGATTCATCATTTCATTGATAAATCTCATTATCTCCAATCCCTTGGTAAATAATTGATACTCTCTGATCATGATTTCACATGTATGGTTGTATATGGATAGCACTAAAAATCTTGGTCATATATATCTTTTTTTCTACACTGGGTGAGCTCAAGTAGACTTAGAATTGATTCACTAAAGGATATTTGCTAATTAAACCATGTGTCATCATCCCTATCTTAGAAATATTCCAAAATATATTATTCAAAGGGAGGAGGACATGTTTTTGAAGAGACTCCTATAACACCTTTGTATTTGGTTTCCCATTAGGGGGATAAAATATTTGCACACATATTGACCCATTAAATGTGTGGTTAAGTGATATTGACTACAAAATACATTTGGGGAGAGTTTTTTGCATGGTATTTCATTTTTTGTCAATAAGTTTTCAATGAGAAGTTAATATGAGGATGAAAGGTATTAATGAAGAATTTGGTGAAGCCTTGGAAATTTTTTTGATTCAAATCATAGAATAATACACTTAATCTATTCTACAAGAGGATACAAATATAAATATTGTTGAACAGGTCAAAAATTCCAAGACTTGTATCAAAGTGATACATTGTTACAATACTTGAAGAAGTCCTTGCAATATTCAATTACATGAGGAAAGTAGTGAAGATACATCCATAGTCACTAAGTGGATGAAGTGTTGAATATCCATACAATGAATTATAACTAGATAAAGGTTGTGAATCAAATCAGATAATTGTTTCTGTATATCCTCAGTGATGAAGAAATTTTTTAATGGAGAACACATCCCTCTAAATAAGGAGAAGCCATGTAATATGTTTTAATGCATGAGTCATGAAGAAATGATCTATGCCTCATACATGGTTAGATTAAATAAATTTTGAAGATATTTGGAATTCTAGATCCAAATGGAAATGAAGAAGAGAAAAGGAGAAGGAAAGGTGCATGTGAATAGATTTTGAAGGTGACCATACATCTTATTTCATGTTTAGAATTTCTACTAAACATTTTGTATGGTCATTTTCTAAAAAGTATTCCAACCATAGAGGCCATCCAAGGACCACACCTCAAGCATGTGTAGGACTCGAGGGTCAATTGCGCTCAAGCGAAGCCCTCAAGGCCATCCCGGCATGAGGCAAGGTGTGCTCGGGCCGTGTATAAGCATGCAGGTACCTCACGGTGGTCAACCCGTGCAGCATGGGCGCTAGGAGTGTGATTGGAGGAAATACATTGGGCACTAAGAGAACGCCCTCAAAACACCGTATGGGGCAGTACCATGAGGGTAGGAGGATATTTCTAAGCCGCTGCTATCGTGGCGTGATTGATAAACCGCAAGAAACCCATGGTGCATTTCGATGTGCGACAGAATAATAAAAACATGGATGCAATTTGTGCCGTCAATATGATCTCGCGCCTGATCTGACCCACACACTCCATCCCATGTTTTTTGTTATAATCAAGGTCATCCATCTGATCACATGGTTTAGGATTCAACTAGAGTCATCCAATATCTCCACCATGGTTGTCTTCAACCTCCGGACACCCGGGCTCCTCCCGCGAACCAGTGATGAAGCCGAATGACAATCTCATTACTCTAGAAATCATTTGATCCCATTTCAAGCCCACAGAGGTCATCTGGATTAACTGAACACATGAAAGCATTAAAAGTTTCATGCACGCATCAAAATAATGAAATTCGATGGAGCTTGAGGTGAATGAAGTTTCTGAGGGTTCACTGTCAGTTCGATGTACAAAAATATGGTTAGCATACATTCTTAAATTCATGAACGTGATGTAATCACCGAGAAAGAAGGAATCCATGTTGAATAGAATGAAACTGAGATATGTTTTGTATCTCATATCCATGTTTGAAATATTCAAACCAAAGATCATGGGTATTCAATGATTTGAATATTGCGGACTCTCATGTGGAATTGAATGAGAAAGTGATCCAAACCTTGCCTATAAATAGAGGATCACCAAGTCGAGATTTGGTGTTGAAAATATTTAGAAATATCATATTTTCCAATAATAGAGCACCAAGAGTATCCGCGCATCCCTGCTACGTGAAGAAGAAGACCTGCAAGAGTTCAAAAAGTGTTACACACTCTTGAACCCTCCTTGTGAAGAAGAACCACACCACTGTGTGAAGAAAACCATGGATAGGAGATAGGTTTTCCTAAACCCTTGTCATGCTTTGTGGAGGTATTCCCACAGGTACACCATTGGTTATTGACACTCTTGTAGTTTATTTTTATGAGACCCAAGTGAACTATGGGTGTAAAGGATAAGAATGTGTTCCCTCATGTTTTCACAAAGAAGAACACCCTTCTATCCATATATATATATATATATATATATATATATATATATTGTTTTTTCGGGGTTAGTATTTGAAGAATAAGGTGGTTTCATGATGTTTGAAGTTTTTGTGTGTTCTATTTGAAGACAAAGAATCCCGAGCCCTCATGTTATCAAAAGGGAGAGAGTAGAATGCATGAATGATGCACATGAATGCATATGCATGAATTAAGACACCCAAGTGTACAGGAACAATCCATACATTGAACAAACCCATTTGGGTTTGAAAAGGAGAACAAATCAAAGAGGATTGTGTGTTCACATTTGAAGGAGGAAGAAAGAGGAAGATCACACACATGAACTACACCCATTCGGGTTAAATAAACACACACTTATATTGAACCTAAACTAAAGTGTGTGTGTGTGTGTGTGAAAAGAACCAAATAAAAAAGTGTGTGTGATATTAAGTGAGAAAAAGAAAGAGTAAGTGTGTGTTATATAAAGGTTAGACCTATTGGGGTCTTTCACACAAGAAAGAAGAAATGAATTGTGCATGCATGAATTCATGCACATGAACATGTGAAAACACTTAATGGAAGAGATTGTGTGTGTGAAAATTGAGAAAGAAGAATCTAATAAGATGGTGCATGTGCTAAAGCTAGAGACACATGAATGAAATCATGCATGAACACATGCACATGTAAAAATCATTGATATATCTAGACACAAGAGGTATTGGATCCCATGCAATCCATGAATGAACTAAGTGAGTATTGGGATTGAAGCTAGACATAGTAAAAGAAGATCTTTTATCTGAGATGAAGGTGTTTGAGAATCTAAGAAGAGATATAGTGTTGATATTGTGAAAGATTATTCTTGAATATTATATTCTTAAAGAATTTTTATTAACCATTTGCATACGCATTAGTGAGACCTAGTCTACATAAAAAATAAGAACGAATTTCTCGAGCATTATTGAGAAGAGTACTAATCAGAGAAGTGATCAAAATTTTTGAACAGGACCAAAAGACCTTAACAAAGGCTATTGAAGATTTTTAAGGAGATAAACAGGCAGGTGTGATTTAGAAATCATGTGTGGGAATATCATAAGATCATCTACAGTGAGTCAGGAATGGACTTAAAGAAGGAAGCTGCTTGTGTAACTTGAGAGCTAGAATAACCCTATGAAATTCTGGGAGGAGAAGAAGTATTCAGTGGGATTCTGAAGCAATCCAGTGGGACTCTAGGAACACTGTGGGAAATAGTATAAAGAACTTCCTGTGGGACTCATGAGAGATGCATTGGGACCCTATATCAACCATTTTAATTACTAACTGAATTGTAGTGGAGAATTTGTATTGGGGAGAATAACCAACATAGAAAGAGTAGGTCTTGGAACTGAACCTTGTAAATCCTTGTGTTTAGTACCTTTACATTTATACCATCATTAGATAAAAGTCTTAGAGTCATAGGAATGGTGGATCGATTCTTTAACAATCCATATAGGATTATTTGAAAAGAATCAATTAGTAAAAAGATTTAAAGTGATCACTGCTTCACCCTCCCCCCTCTCATTGATTCACACTAATCTGGTCACTTCATCCTATTATTGAAATCTGCTACCATGTTTCCCTTCTTTGGAGGATAGACAATCTCAACATTATAGTCTTGTAGGAACTCCATCTATCATTGTTGTCTTTGGTTTATGTCTCTTTGTTTAAAGACAAAACTAAGGCTATGGTGGTCTGATTAAACCATAAAGTGCCCTCCTAGAAGGTAGTTCATCGAGATCCTCTAGGAGAATTCTAATAATGTTAGCTCTAGGTCATGAGTTGCATATTTCTATTCATTGGGTCATAATTTCCTTGGCGTGACCCTAATCGGGGATTGAGCTGCAACTACCCCAATCCCATATCTTTAGTAATCCAAACACACTATATACTCAATTGGATCCTCTGATAGTCTCAACATAGGAGAAATATTTATCCCTAGCCTCAACTCCTCAAATTATCTCTAACACTACAGAATATAGGTAAAAGGATTCTCTTTCCCAACAGAATGGACAATGGGGATGAAATCCTATAGAATTATGCCACAAACTTCCTGTAGTACCCTCCCAAGCCAAGAAAAATCTGCACTTAGGGTATGATCTTGGGTAGATCTTAGGAAATCACTAAATCGATATTCAAAGAGTCTATGGAAAAACCATGATCATAAATAACATTCCCTAGATAGATAACCTCATGAAACAAAACTGGAACTTATAGATCTTTCTATAATGATTGATTCCTCAATGAAAATCTTGAACTATCCTCAACTACTATGTATGCTCCTCAGTGAAATAGAGTATTAGAGTATTTTATTACTAAAGAAAACCAAAAACTAGTAAAATTATGGTAGGAGGATCTAGTTATTCAATTCCATAAACACATAGGGGTATTTCTTCATAACAAATCGCTTCACCAAGAACACATAGTGTCTGAATCAACATCATAGTTCCATCTTTGGAATATCATCCTTAGAAACCCCCAACTAATGGTAGATGTACTTAATATAGATATTCGTGAACTATCTCACACCTTGAAACTAGTCAAATAGGATATCAATACTTTTCCAAGGGTACTTTTTCGTTATCATGGTTGGTTTTAGGTGATTATAGTCCACACAAAGCTGCAAGCTCCCATCCACCTTTTTCACAAACAACACCAGAGATGTCTGGGGGTAACACACTAGTCATGATGAAATTTTTCTCTCAAAAGTCATGTATCTGCAACCATAGATTATAAAGCATTCTAGGGTCCATCTAATAATTCAAAGAAGAAATTGGGGTTTTCCTATGATGAATTTAAATATATGACTCTATCTCCCACATCAGAGGTAGTCCCACAACATCCTTGGGGAAGAAGTCTATATAATCCTCCAAGATTGAATGAATTGATATTCATAGAGATCTTACTACATAAAGGGATACACTCATCCACTGATGGGTGATGGAATATATCCTCCACTCACAGCACCCACTCACCTTTCCATATGATCTCTCTCATATAAAAAATAGAGTCTCATCCCATCAGTGTGTAAGCTTCTAACTCATCTACGTTGAAATTAAATCTAGTCTCATACCATGGAAAACCAATCCATACCGAATATGATGTCATTGGGTTCCATAATTATGACAAAAGGTCCTATATAAACCTCTCCCCACTAAGTGATATCTCACACTATTAAAAAATAAGATATATCGAAGAACCATTCTCTATAGTAATCTCAAGGAAAAGTTGGTAGAAAAAATGAAACTAGGAGATCGAGCTCTCACACTAGATGTCTACAGCAGAAGGAATAACTATAACCTATTTCTACAAATTCTGAATTAATATTTGAAAACACATTGATCGTACCTCTAATCATCTTGTGGGTTGTCGGGTCATAAGCCTCCAGAGCTTGCAGCTATCCACAACCACGACCACCATCTCATTGATCCTAACGTGGGCCAAAATTTGGTGGTAATGGAAGGATATCATAGCATCATTCAACTCCCACATCTCATACTACTCATACTCAATTAACACTTCATTTGGGGATGCCCTACCCTTGAATCTGCGATCCCTGATCACAGTGTTTCCCCTTTTTAGTTTGTATGTTAGCTACATATATATGATCCTCAGCATATCTGGTTTGGCATTCATGAATTATGTAACATTATCTATCAAAATCATAGAAATCCCCTATATGTGATTCTCTAGTTCTATCACTTTCCTTGTGCTGAACAAGCATGCATCTGAGTTTTATAATGATAAGATCTATGGGGTTGAGATCATGTCGACTTGCATCTACTACATGTGGCAAACGACTCAGCATTCTGACACCCACTGCCATCTCCAGCTACCTGGCACCCCTCTTACAGGAATCTCTCTATTACTATTTTCCACTCTAACACCATGGAATAGGTTTGAATGCCAAAGGAAACCATGCTGGCCCAGATCATTCAATAGAGTACCAGCTCAATATTATGTTTTTATAAGTAGCCATCCCAGATCATATCAAGGGAGTACTGTGTAAGGTCGTTGAACCTCTATGCATACTCATCCACTATCATCCCTCGTTTCTCCAGCTCCATAATATCCTAAATATGAACTTATCATAAGTAGTAACAATAGTACTCTTCACGGAACAACTATTGTATGTAGGGCCACGAGGGCGTCAAATCATCGTGAATCTGAGTAACAAGACTCCACCAGTTCTTAATTACTCAATGAAAACCCTCTAGGGTGTATAAGAGAATGATAGTGAAAATGAAAAGTAAAAGGGATAAATACACACCCAACCAAAATGTTGTCCCAATCTCACAAAACTATAAAGTAAAATGATAAGAGATCCTAGCTCCTAGTCTCCAACCAACTACCACTATACACAGTCCAGAGCTCCCAATATCCCTATACTCATCTAAAACCATCACGGACCTATTTGTCATTTTTATAAGATACAAGATGTGCGGGAAAACCCATGCGGGGGCTTGTATAAGAATACCTAGTATGAAACCCCAAAATATTAAAATATAAAAACAAGAGACACAAAAGGAATGGATAGATAGTAGATATAAAATAGTGAATAGGATGCCACTGAACCCAATTAAAGAGAAAGCAACCTCATCTATACATAAGGGGCTCAACCCAGTGTGTAAGTGGACTACATGTTTTTTATTTTCCACCCATATCAAGAGAGTAATATCATCCAAATACAAGAAGATAAACACAAAAGGTAGGTGGGATACCCTATGAATCTTTACAACCCACGGTATGAGAGTAACCAAATCCAACACTAATGATACTTACATATTTATATAAATATTTATTTATATATATGATCAGTAAAATAATATAAAATGAGAGAGAATGGGGATATACATCTCATAGCCCAACTAAGGAAAAATTATTACCAACATTTCCAAATGTTCATAAATTATTCCCGGCATCTCAAGCGTCTGGTTAGTAGAAAACATCCAAGTCAAGACTCACCTCACCAATTTGCTGCATAGTCAAGGGGTCACAATCTCTAAGTAGAGGACCCATACCATAGTTAAATAGGAGGGATCCACATAGTGGATTTATATGTGACACATACCTTACTCTAATTGGAGGGTTCCACTCTAATAGTCAATAAATAGAGGTCTCATTCCCTGCCCCTGTATGAGGGTTCCACTCTAGAAATTTATAGATAGAGGACCCATACCATGTTCCAATATGAGGGTTCCACTATAATGTTAGAGGAACCATGCCATGACTTTTTTGGAGGGTTCAACTCTAGTAATTGATAGAGGACACATTCCATTCCTAGTAGGATGGATTCTCTATAATAGTATAGGACCCATGCCTTGACTCCGCATGAGGGTTCCACAATGAAAATTGATAGAGGAATCATACCCAGCACAACTCGAGGGTTACACTATAAAAATATGGGGGTCCCATAAACTATCCTAGAAGGAGGTTCCCCTCTAATAGGTAGTAGAGGACCCATTGCCTATTCCCATAGGAGAGTTCCACTCTCTGATGCTGAAGGACCCATTCCCTGACTTTGTAGGAGGGTTCCACTCTGACATCCTCAGGTGAATGTATGTGGTCACTACCACCATCATGCAGTGCCTAAATATGAGCCACACCCAGAACACCTTCCACCATATCTCAAAATCCACAACAGAGGCTACCATCTTTTTCTGTGGGAGAAAACACTCAATAGAGTATACTTGTGGGAAAAATGAATGTTCAAACAAATGAGATATGAGATATTAAAGTTTCCCCAAAATGAACCAAGGGGTACGAAACTTGTAAGCAGACCCACATGGTTGGAAGTATTGATCCATTGTCTGGATGTGTCCCTAGAGGTATAGGTATCACTATCCATGTAGCACTACACGGTGTTTAGGTATTACACATAGCATGTCCAAGTCACTCAGGGTCCCTACCCATGCACTTTGGTTGTGTCAGTGTACTTTCGTACATGTTTATGTTTCGTGTTTAATCTCTCCACATGAGGTCTAATCATTTTCTCCATCATAATACTTGACCACACATGAATTTGGTACATGTCGTGTAGGAGGGATGCACACTATCACATCCTTAACTTTTAGGAAAACACCTAACCACCATATCTGAGGCCTTACACCCCATGTGTTCTTCATGGTACATGGAATATAGTCTCGGTATAAACATATTCTCATATCTATTTCCATGAATTGATATCCAACATTTTACATTTAGGATCTCATCTCCCCACATTCCAAAATCTAGGGGAATCCATCTATTTACTGTTTCTAGATGTCACTTTGTAGAAATCGGAATCAGATTTCATCTGAAAGTTCTCCTACGTACATCATCGATCATTGATTCTATCACTAACTCACCTGTTCAAACATACCATATTGGAATCATTTGAATCCCAATTATAATCTTAAACCATCACAGATTTATCATCACTTCCCTTGCACAATGATTCTTCATGATTTCAGGTGTCTAATCAGGCTCTATTCATCCCAGGAATGTTAAACCAGGATCGTAGGGTCCAATCAGTGAATAACACAAAGAAATTGGGGGAGGAAGGAATAATATTATAATTTTATCAATATTTATCATGTTTTATTGACCAATGTCAAATATTGGGGGTATCTTGTATTGTAAATCAATTGAATAATCAAGGAAATTGGTACATATGTGCATTACAAGGTTCAACAATTAGGGCAAATCATTAAATGGATAATCATGTTCAATAAATTTAACAAATAAGGAATAAACCACAAATTGATGATCCCTACCTAGAGATTGGATCATTTTTCATATAAGAACAATCTATTCAATTAATTTAATAAGTCATTGCATTCTATGCACTCTAATCTACTCTAATACAGATAGTTATCATCATCGAATGTGATTCACCAATAGAAGGATGAGAAGAACTCTCTGGATTCTCTAAGGGTTTTTAAAGATAATCATAGAAAATTTTATATTTAAGAGTACTTATAGATGTAATCTATTTTATTAATTTAATGAATTATTTTAATTAATAATTTAATTAATCCACTAAATATACCTCCAATAGCTGGATTTTCTGAATACACCATGAAAACCTATTTTAGGTCGCACCTTGGGTAAAAATCATGTTCTCGACTCATATATGGTCTCTGATTTATGATCCAATATTCTTTAAAGATATATTCCATTTTATTTAATAAATTTTTTGGACATAATATAAAATATATTTAATATTTTTTAAAAATTAATTTTTTGTACATCATACCATAGAATGGCGCATTGTCTCAGCACTTAACTCCAAAAAAGTATATAGGAATATATGAAAGTATTACAAGGAAAAAATTTCATCTATACATTCATATCATAATGTCTCTTAGTACTCTATATTATTCATTTCTTATTGTCTACCCTACCCATACTTTGGGTGGAGTTGTTGGGTGAAACCTTTCTCGATACATAGGATTTTCCCAAGGATTTTTCAATTGTAAATAACCAATCTATAGTGGTGTTTGTTTATATCATTGGTTTAATAATGTTTCATTTTTTATATCCTTACTTGATTATGTAGTCCAAAATAACATAGTAAAGGAATGGAACTCCAAGGCTCGTGATGAGTGATATTTGAAATGATTTTTTTCATGAGAGATAAAACCTTTGATAATATTCTGATGTGAGTAGTATTTAAAATCTATGCCATCACGTTTAAGAACAAATTGTGACCAATTATCACTATGAATATAGTATTAGTAACTTAGATTTAGTTGGTAACCTTAGTAGAACCTATTCAATGAATTCCTTTCCCATTTTCTCTTTGTTCTCTTCCTTTTTTCCTCATATTTTTCCTATTAATAGTATTTTTAACTTGTATTTTTATGTTATTAAATCCTTTATTCCCACTTATAAAATAAAAAAATGGTTATATAGGATACAATATACCCCTTAAATGATTTATAATATATATTTATTTTTTCATCAATTTTATCTATAGCTCATAGTAACCTTTCCAGGTTATCCACTTGTTATTTTTACCCTTCTTGTTAGTCTAAGACTTAAATACTGGGGAGACCCATAATGAGTCCAGGCATCATATTTTATTTTTTTGGGTTGCTGGGTATGAATTTTATTTTTGGATTCATTGTTAAATATATGGGTGTTAATTTGATGAAATGTGGTTATGAGGTTTTCATCATGTTTGTCCCTTCTTCTCTAGTTTGAATTCACCTACCATGATAGTCATCTTAACTCTGTAATTTTGTTGGGATGATAGTTTCATAGTGTGAAGAATTGTAAAAAAACATAAAACATATTAATTTATCTATTTATTTATTGGAATTTAACCTGACCTTCTAGATATGGACCAAAAAGTTTAAAAAATATAGAAAAATATAAGGATTTCTTATAGTACAGGGTTGGACCACATGGTTAGCCAAAGCGTGTGAAGACCATGAAATAGGGGTTTGGAACATAGGATATTTTTTTCATATTACTAATTGTATTTTCTTAATCATGTAGCTAAACCATATAGGTTTCCTAGTGTATATAGTGAGAGATGCAGGATTGGAAGACAATTTAGTAAACTATGTATTAATAGTGTCATTTAAATAAGAATTTAAAAATTAAAAAATACATGACTACCCATTCGTAAATTAAATCATACCTCACCTATCCTACCACCCCTCTAAAATGAAGCATCCCTAGGAGTCCAACACAAAGAACCCCCCCCCCCCTTGTATTTGATCCTTCCTCCAATGACTATATGTGAGTTTCTCAGTATATGGGTTTCCTTTCTCCCCTCCAACTCACAATCTTTCTTATTTCATCACTTATCCCTCATTCTATTACTATGGATTTGTTTTAGTTGAACTATATGGATGTATTTTGACATAAACTTTAATGGATTCATATTTTAGGGTGTGTGGTATGTTTTTCAGTATATTCTCCTTTAGTAATTGAAGGATTTTTTCAACCGTACCAGCTTGAGGTAAGAGTTTCTATGTTTTTTCCTCTTCTGTAAATTAATTGGTATGGTTGTAATTTTAACTATTTTGGCTCAAATTTTTCATATTTTCCAAGGTATAGTAATTATTTATTTATTTATTAAGGTATAAAATATTTTTTTTATGTGTTTGATGAATTCAAATAAAGGGTTAATTTAAAGAAATATGATACTTAAATAGTTATGTATATATTTAAGTGATTGAATATGAATTCAATTATAGTAATGAGGTGCCGTTCAAATTTGGTTTAATTATTTAAATATTAGATGGATTTACATGATGTTTTTAGGTGTTCAACTTTAGGGTTAAATGTTTTATGATTTTATATCCATTATTTTTGGACCTTAATATAGTGGTATGTACAAGGTAGTAAATGTTTTAAAAAGGATATTATTTATTAAATCACCAAAGATGTTTTAAAATGATGGTTCATTTTTCAAATTGTTTTCGAATAAAAAATTTTAGACTATATCTTTAAATCCATCAATTTTATTTTTACAATGGATGTTATGTGGTTTCAAAATCATTTTTTATATATAATAATGACAAATGTTATCTACTACATAATGAAATGTTTCTGATAATGGTTTATTTTATTAATTAAACTACATTGGAAGAACCATGGTGCTTGGTTAAGGAATCATAGAATTTATGAGGTCCTTCTGATTAGTTATGTGTGCCACCCTCGCTAATGGCGTAGTGATATACATATTCTAGTAACCCAATGAATTAGTTATAACACAGGCCCATTCACATAATTATTGTTCCATTACATTAATTGAGGTCCCTTCTTTAATTAATTTCATATAAATTATAAGTTCCTTACACATAGTTACCATATCATGTATTTCCCATGATTTCTGTTTTAAAATTTTTTCTATCTATGTTTCTCTATTCATTTTACCCATTTTAGAACCAGTATTATATTCCATTTTCATAGTTTTTTAATATTATTTTTATTATTCTTATTCTCTAGTGGTGTTATTTTTTTACCTAGCATGTCATGTATCATGTTTACACCACTATTTTAGGTTGGTTTTATTGATTATTTTTTATATAGTTTCTGAATAACTTTGTATTTCTATTTCTTTTTTATTTTCATGATATTGATGTGCATTTATGGAATCGAGTTTTATTTTTTACAAGGAGTTTATTTTTCTTAAAATGGAATTGGGAAACTATTTTGGATAGGTGTGTGAAAAAACTATAATTTTAATGGAATACTTTTTTTGGAAGGGGATGAAAAGGATTTTTAACCTTCTATAATTCTTTCATTGGGTTTTAATATATAATTTTGAAACATTTATAAAATTACTATTTGAAAATGATGAAATAAAATTTAAAATAATTAAATTTTAAACTATAATTTATGATATTTTTGGAAAATGGGAAATTCATATACAATTTTGTGATTTCCCACTGGTATGTTATCGCACACCCTACTTACACAACTTAGTATCTATAGAATGGGTGTCTCTTGCAGATTCAGAATATAATTCAAAGGATTTCTACCTATGAGTCTCCATTATATACATTTTTCTAGGATCATATTGAGTTTGTGGGTGGTGTATGACCTCATGTTACATAAATATCTTAACCAGGTACATTGTTATTTATTTTATGCCTCACATGTTTCAAAATATTTAATCTCTCTTCAAATTTTAGCTTTAGTATAATTTTTTTATCCAAATTTATCTAATGGTATGGAATTTGTTTATAGTCTTATGGGACCAAGAATGCCCCTTTGGCCTTTCCACTAGATGATTCTAGATATCCCCAACTATTTTTTGAAAAAACCCTTCTTTGTAAATGTCTAAAATCATATGAATTCAACAATTCCAATAAGAGTAATCTTTGGGATATTAATATCCAACCCTCACATTTCTAGACAAGGCATATACCTTGAGAATAGTGAGTAGTCAAACACAACTTTCCTATACCTATGGATACTTTACTAAAGAGAGACCTCAATAACATCATAATTATAACTCCGAATAAGTATAAATCATAAATAAATACTTAATTAAATATCATAACCTTATACAATCCAAATTCAATGTAGAATAAAATTAAAAATATTGGCATACCTATCATGTAGATTTTTATGGTCATGTAATATAACTTATAACTTGTTTTATAACTTAAACAAAATAATACATATCTTTATAATATAAATAGTTTATATCTATGAAAAAATAGGGAATAAACTAAATAAATGGATATTTTTGAGATTTAATCATGAGATAAACATTTATGAACAATTTATAAATAACCCTAATTTTAAACATTTTACAATGCATTATGCATAATTCCTAATTAAATAAATATACAAATTCTATATTCATTCCCAACATTAACTCAATCATATTATCAATTAGATGAAATTTACTTTAAATATATCATATTATGTTAAATATAAACTTTTTATATTCCAATTATATTGGGTAAATAATTTACATAATCTAAATATTATAGATAAATTATTATTTAATTCTTGATCATACCAATTTTAAAAATTTCTTTTCATATTTCTTAAATAACTTTTCTAAAAAGAAACATTTAATGTAAAAATTTGAAATTAAATTTTATGAATAATTCATAATATTAATTACAAACACTTTTATAATTTTTCGATTTTTTTAATTTTAAACATTTTATAATTTACCTTATGAATTTAATAGAAAAAAAATTATATTGTAATTATTAGTCATGTCATATAAATTTAAAAATGTATTTTAATATTAACATTTAATATTATGGAAGATTTATTTAATAAATGTTTTAGATACACTAATTAATTAATTAAAAAAGTATAATTTATTAAATTTGAAATACCATTGTAAGATAATAAATATCCAAAAATACCTTTTTTAGGATTTTAAAATCATTTATATCAACCATTAATTGAAATATTGGTTTGGGGACAACATTGTGAGGTATGCCCCTATGAGCATCCTGGGATCACTAAATATGAAATCAGTTTCCACTAAGTTAATGTAAATAGAAAAGGAAGAGTCAAAGATAAAAGTTATAAGAAATTAATGGTTTGGTAATTCATGGTAAGCAAAAATGGTAACTAATAAAATAAAAAGAAATTGGTAAATGAACATAGTTATATAACATGCTTTAGACCAATTTTTATTTTACATGTTTGAAAAGAATACCACCCTAATCTTGTGTTAGATTATTCTCTAGAAAATAGTATACAAGAGAAATGAATAAGACTGATTGATCAAAAATATAGGAGCATATATGAAAATGGATGAAAATATTATAAATCTGGAAACGAAACTCACAAAAAACTAATATTTTTACCACATACTAGTGTACCATAGAAGGATATCTGAATATACATATGTTTTCTAATGGGTCTTAATTTTCCCCAAGAAAGTGTTTTTAGTGTATATGAATGAATTATTTCTATGGGACCACTATAATGGGAGTTTCTCTTGTTTAGTATAGAAAAGAATAACTAAATATCAAAACCAAGGTTGTTGTGTAATGGCATCTTATGAATAACATTGAGCTTCTACTTGGATCTTTCTTTTTGGATTATATTGATATTGAAAAAACAATGAGAGAGTGATAATACCAAATGGTTTCACCATATGGGAGAATCAATGCCTTTATTAGAGGATTAAATTCACCTTACATGAAAAATAGATGAAGAGCCAACATTAGAGCCCAACCAAAATAGAAATAGATGCATAAAGTGACTAAAAAATCACATGATGTGTTCAAAACCGAGATGAGTCTATTAAAACAAGATTATCAATTCCCCTCATGTTCCATGGAATAAATATAGGATCAAGATGGAAACTCAACAGTCAAGGAATCCAAGGCCCAAGAAAGTGTCCTAGCATAGGAGAAATCCCAACCCAATATGACATCAAAGAAGCCCAAAATAGAATCCCCGAAGAGAAAGACCAAAGAAGAACAACATATATATAACATTAATTAAGTATATCAAATGAAATTTCCATTATAAATATATAGAATAAATGGCAGAGAAAGTTAGAAAATTTATGAGTAAATCATGTTAAACAAATCTCCACCATTTATAAATAAATTGGAGATGTTATTTCTCCAATTAATATTAAATTTAATCTATATTCCAGATAATTCAACAATTTTTGAACTTGGAAAATTTCACCGCCATAGTCAAACTATCAGATAGATTATTGTTTGTGTGTATCTTATTGACACACACCATTCAAATTTTAACAACCTGTATAATAAAGTGTATTAAAATATCTATATATTTTCACTTACCATGGTAAACTTGATTCCTAGAAAAATTTATAGTAGATATAATATCAATATAAATTGTAATAACCAAACTTCCTAATTAAACTATGAATTGTTACACTTTAAAAAAAGTTACCTCCTCCATAGCCTCAGTTAGAGAAAAATACACTGCCTTAGTGGTTGAGAGGGCCACAACAAACATTATATTGTATTTTCATGAAATAGGTATTCTATAGGCAGAAAAAACATATCTTATTAGGGAATTTTGAGTGTCAATGGTCATTGAATAATCAGAATCTACAAATCCAACCCTAATTTCTTCATAATTTAAATTTTTCCATGAAAAAGATATAATTCTGAAATAAATGAAAATTACTAAAGAATACCTTATAGGAAATCCTAATATGGATTTCTTGGATTATCTATGAACTTATTTAAACCACAAATAAAATTGGTTATATTAGATATATTATAAATAATGGGATACGAGATACTAATAACAATGATATAAAAAGTGAATTCTCTCATATAATCAACATTATCCATTGTGGAAGGTGATTTTGTAAATGATAATTATAAGAGTTGTGAAAAGGGAACATTATAAGTTTTTAGTTAATCAAAGAGATACCTTTTCAAAACATTCTGAATATAAGCCTTTTGAGATAATTATAAAATTTTCTTAATTTTATCCTTAATAATTTCAATTCCTATAATTTGTTCAGAATTACCAAGATCATTCATTTCAAATAAATTCAACATTTGGTAGTTAACAACAAAAATTAATTTCATATCATTTCATATGACTAAAATTTTATCCACATATAAAATAAGATGATGTACGAAATTTTTAACATACATTAATTAAACACATGCATCAAATATACTCATATTAAAATGAATATAAAGCATGAATGAATCAAATTTTTATACCACTATCATGACTCATATTTCAATCCATACAATGATTTATTAAAAAATTATACATTATTTGGATGGAATTCATCCATGGAACAATCAAGAGGATTCATATACAATTTATCATCATTATAATTATAAATAAATGTCATTCTAAATTCATGACACTGAATATAAAGGTCATGATAAGTAGAAAACGTAAGAAGTAAATGAATTGATGAATGTTTCATGATAAGAAAAAATATTTTAGAATATTCAATACCTGCACATTTAAGAAATCCCTTAGTTAATACACTATCATTGTATTTAATTTCCTTATATTCAGTGTTATCTGCATTCCTCTTGAAAATCATCTTACAATCGATCAATTTATAATTTATAGGTTTTGTTACTAATGGACTTGGTTTAGTTATTTTGTAAGGAGTGAATTTTATCATTCATGGAAGTAATCCATTATCTAGAATCACTTTTATTAATATATTTTTTATATGTCTGGGGATCCTGTATTATAATATATTAGGAAGTATTAAGGGAAAATAAAACCATATCAGAATGGATATAAAGAGTCGAGACTTAATGACCCTCTGAAGTCCATCTACTGTGATCAAGTATTCATCTGCATCATTAGAGGACTAACATTCCAATTAATGATAAATTCTAGAATAAAGTCGAGACTCAATCCATGGATAATGTGTAGATGTATTAATATGATCCATGAACTAGGTTGGATGACAGTTACATCATTTCAAAATTTAGGTGTATTTCTACTATATTTAGTTAAATATGTGGAATTATAAGAAAAAAGATCAATGGAATATAATTTCCCTGCTAAATATGAATTTTTCATATCGTGGTTTATCAACCCATATCTTATCGCCCTTACAACCATCAGATTAACCTATGAATATGAACTTGAGAGCTATAGGTTCTAACTATTTATTTTTAATTTTCACATTGGTTTTGCTGATAAAAACCAAAAAATGGTTGTATAAAAGAGTATTATTATTCCATAATTCTTTCATAGTTTTAAATTTATTATAAATAGATGGGCATTTTAATGATATATAATGTAGTGGTTGTATCTTTGACTAAGAATGATTTTGGTAGGCCTGAGCATTAAAAAATTATATAAACCGACTCCAAAATGGTGTGTTCTATTCACACATCTAGTCAATTGTATTGGGGAGTTTCCCTAATAGTTTAGTGTCTAGTAATTCTCTCATAATAATAGTATATTTTGAAATCAACTGACAATTATTCTATCCCATTTTATTTTATCATTATTTTAATCTTTCTACCTACATGGTTTTAAATAAAGGATTTCCTAGTTTAAAATTTATTAGACACAATATATTTAATTTTAAAAATATGAATCCATATTTTTTGGGAGAAAATTTCTATGAAAGTAAAAATAATAAACCTCCACCCTGGAAAGAAATCCTAATTTGTCCCCCATATCAAAGTATATGTATTCAATTGGATAATAACCCTTAAAAGATGACCTATTAAAACATAAAATATTAAACTTACCAAAAATGTAATCTTCACATAATTGCAGGTTTATATGTGGTTTTTATTCTATAACACATGTCTAATTATCTCCTCAAGACCTATGGATCTAACATTCCCTAACCTCTTATGCCATGACATAGTATTATTAATATTCATGATATATGTACTACCAAGTTGCCTACAATAGGTTTTCCCATCAAACACATGAATAACATTAACTATATAACCATTAATAATTGTTTGGGACCCTTTAGATATTTTTAGAAAACTTGATTCTGATATAAACATGAATCCTTTTTTGATCTAAAATCACTAAGGAGATAAGGTTTGTATAGGGGGAGTGGACACCTAACATAAAGAAAGGTGATAATTGAATGGTCAAAAAGATCTAAAACACTACAACCTCTACCATGGACTTAGAATCTCTTAGTGTTACATAAGATAACCTATCCTTCTACTCAATTAGTATAATATATGAAGGAATGATAATTGGTACACATGTATAAAGAAAAAATATAGTATAAGACCCACTCATATACCAAATCATACCTAGGCACACTAAGCACATCGACAATATCATAATTGGTATTGAAAAACCTGTAATGTTCTTCTAATTCATTTGGTTTTTTCTTATTTTCATCCTTGTGGTACTTTTGTCTAATGTGTTTTGGTTTTACAAAATTTTAACAAGTTTCATGTCTTGAAATTGTTATAGTCCTTTTAATTCTATATTTATTGTGGTTCAGATTCTTTCCATTTATATTACTGTTATATTTCTCTTACCAATGTTATCAGGTATTCCCTTAGTGTAGAAACTCTCTACCTCGAACATTACTTTAGGTTTGTTGTGAAGTTATTTAGAAAGATAAGATAGTTTAAATAGTTCAAGAATTAAGGATTAAATGACATATATCAAAGTCTCAAATAATGTTTATAAAGAATTATCCAGATAAATAAGTAAAATAATAGCTTGATCTTTATCAAGAATAGTAACATTAATATTGAAAAAAACATAATTTTATTAAATTCATCAATATGTTATCTGATATAAGTACCAAGATGTATTTTCAAGGAAAAAAATCTATGTTTTTATAGAAATGAAAAACTAAATATGTAGTCCTAAATAATTTCTCCATTTTAAATGAAATACCCAAAGTGGGAGATTCATATAAATATTTTCTCCTAAATTTATCACCGAAATATAATAATATAGAACTATGGGCCTTATATATAAATTAGTAGAGACATATTGATAGGTGTTAACAGTATGTCCGTCATTAGACCAAGTAATAATTGGTTTCTTAGGTTTGTGTAGGGAATCTATGTGCCCTTTCTAGAAAATAAGAAAACTCATCTTGATTCATAAAATATTGAAATCGTTTTTACAATCGAACTTATATATTTCTTACATAGTAGATTATTTCCTCTATATAGAGTCTATGATACCAATTTTTGGGGATAAAGTTGTGAGGTACTTCCCCAATAACATCCTTGGATCACTGTATTTCCAATCACCTTCAATTGAGATTTTAGATAAAGAAAATGAATGAAGATATTAAGATGATAATTTCAAAAAAAAAACATAAGGTTTGGAAAGTAGAGAATATAGAACCCAATGAATATTATAATATAAATATAGTATTTAATAAACATGATTATTTAACATGATTCAGATTGGTTTGGGTCATAAATGCATGGAAAGAACACTACCCAACTCACATTTTTTATTAATATAATGAAAATAGGATACAAGATATATGAACAAGATAGATAGATCAATATTAGAAAAACTAATACAAAAATACATGGCACAATAAAAAATCAAAAAAGAAACTGAGAAAAAACTAGTTATCTTATGAATAAATGGTGTGCCAATGAAGGACCATTTAATGTATGTATGTTGGACTATGGAATTGAATTCATGGATGAAAATATTTCTTAGTAGATATGAGTGAAATATATCAACTAGGACTCTTCAATTGGAGTGGTTATTCTTCAATATGAAGAATCAAAGTTGAAGATCACCACCATTAATGGTGTGCAGTAGCTACTCCGGAAGAAATATATGGTAATTTTCCAATATTTCATTATGTTTTATCTAGATATAAAACCAACATTGATAGTGGGATAATATCAAAGGGATTAACCATATAAGTTAATAATTTTCTTCTAGGATGGAGTAAATGTATCTGAAAAATGAAACATATGGGGAGTTAGTGTAACAACATGATACAAAGAACAATAATAACATGTTGTGAATGATTAGAATCATAAGATGCATTGGAAGGTTATATTTGGATATTCTAACAAGCTACCTGAATTCTCACATGAACCAAAAAATAAAACAAGGGTCAAGTGGAAAAATGAATAGTATAGGAATCCATGACCCATGTAAGCAACCCACCTCAAGAGAATAAACCAAACCAATAGAACATTAAATAAGTCAATTACAAGATCCCAATCAAGAAATAAAAAAGAAAAAAAATAAATCAATTATATTAATTTATCATAAAATTGTAATTTTTATGAGAAATAAACAAAATTAATAGTAGATGAATGAATAAAATTTATGAGTAAATCAAAATTCACATTAATAAAAATTTCTTTTCTCTTATTAGTCATTTTCTAGAAGAAATAAAAATTGGATGTCTTGATATAAAAGAAAAAATAAATGATTCAAGAACTACCTATTATAAAATAAAATAAATAATGTTGATTTTGTGAAAATAAAAATGGTTGTTTATATCCTATGTATGATTAAACCAAAGAAAATGGTCTATGTCGAATAAATTCGTTGATTCCCAATTATCATAGTGTATGATGGGTCATCCATATGGTTAACCAATATTTTTGATTCGGATGTAATATTTTAAAAACAATTCTTGGAAAAATTATTTATAATATTCCAATTTCTAATATTAAAATGATATTGGAACACGCCTCTTGTATGGTGTGGTAAAAAAATTAATTTTTCTAATGCAATGCAGAAGCGGACTAGGTTCATATAACATAAATAGCACCATTTTTTGTTAAATAACTAATTTATAAACCGCTTAATCTATTTTTTTTTTGTTTTAACTATTTTATTAATGTAATTAAATTTTGGGTTTTAGGTATTAAGAAAAATAAATGAAATTAAAATAAATAACTAATGTATCTGACATGTAGATGTAACATGGAATGAGGTCCAAAATAAAATAACATTGTCCAAGGGATGATCACATGGGTTCTTTAATTATTTATTTGTTTGTTAAATTTAATTTTATAATTTGTTAAATAAAACTTCATTAACAAATTACTTTTCTTTGAGTAATTGACTGTGTTATTTTATCATGCTTTCAGTGAACCAAATTTTACCTCCACCAATAGTCCAATAAGATAACACTTTAACCAATAATGTAATTCCTAAAAGACCTCACACTACTGTATGTCATTTTTTCCCTTCAAAAAATCCCAATTCCACTATATGAAGCATTTTCCTTAGATAACGGAGAGAAAAATAATGAATTTGTGAAAAGAAATATAATTATAAAATAATTATATAGCAGATGACCACTACACCCATGAAATACTTCAATGTCCACCACAAATAGAATAAAATTATTTTCAATTAAAGGGAACTAATTAACAATGCCATGAAAAAAACACATGGACAAGCCTTGGGTTTATCACTTTTCATTTCAAAGTGAAAATCAATTATGATGGAAATATGGAAGATAGATAGAGAGAATGAGATTAGGGTTGGAGGAATAAATGGAAAACCCTTTAATAAAAAAGATAAATGTGTCACATGGGAAAAGAAAAAAAATAAAACAAAAAGAACGAAATACGAAATTATTTGTATCTATATAGTGCAGTGTAATTGAATATCCTTAGGAATTGATCTCTTCCCCTCTTAAGTATTGTACACCTCGTGGGACTGATCTATAAGACTGTGGGAATTATTATTAGGTATATTTCTTGGTACTACTGAGACACTTCTCAGAGATAAGGATAACATATGGTCCTTAGGAGTTAAAAATGATGATTTTTTATCACCCATGCATAGGTGAGAATAATCATCTAGAAGAACCTAAAATTCATTCCATAATAATCAGCAAAGATAATGATTCTAGCACACACAATGATGATCCATAATGGAATCTGAAAGCAGAAACAACTAAAAAAGATTCATTACAATAGTATCTTGAAGAGGAAGATATTTATGTGTCCCCACCACCATACAAATGCCTTATACCATTTCTAGAGATAATGTAATAAGGAAAAACAAAGGGATAGTACAAAATTCTTGTAGATATGTTTACACAGTACCAGATCAGTATCCCCTTTATATAGGTCATCACCCACATGTCTTCATATGTAAAATTCTTTAAGGAATTTCTCTATAATAAAATAAATATTGAAGACCAAGGATTCATATTGTATAATGGATATTACTTCATGGTCATTCAACTAAAGATCCCATGAAATTATGTGTTACCCCAAAATCACCTCAATTTCTTGAACTGTCGGAATGAGTAAATTTGGAAAAGCCTTGTGATGCCTTAAAACAAGTATCAATATCATTATTAAGAGTTTATTCCAAAATCTAGGGTTAAAAGATTTGAAAATAATGATAGTTTAAGATCAAGTGGATAACCGATCAGTCAAGTAACCTTTGGTAATTCTCGAGCATGTTTTAGAAATGTTTGGTAAATTTATTTTTCCTACTGATATCCTTATCTTGGATATGGAGGAAGAATAATATATCCCCATAATTATAGGGTGAAAATTTTTCACCACTAAAAATATGTTGATTGATTTGAACAAAGGAAGGTTGATTTTTAGAGTAGGTGAAGAATAAGTAGTATATGAATTAGGGAAAGCCTCTATAAATGGTGGTTATTCCTTTGATTTTCAAGACATATTTATTACTGTTGATTAAGATGACTTGATGTCTAAAGAGGATGATATAGGGATCATGTATCCAATGTAATTTGAGTGAATTGATTATGAAGATTTGGATTACATTGAGCCTTTGACAATAGATCCCATTCCACTATTCATACCCTTAGTCATCAAGCCACTAACATTAGAACTGAAGTCTTTACTAAATACATTGAAGTAATAATTCTTAACAAATACAACAGTACTTCAAGTTATCATTAGTTCAGAACTGAATCCTTTTTTGAAGAAAAATAAATTGAATTATTTAAAAGGTATAAAATTTCAATTTCCTTGGTGTGGATAATGTAAGATGGATAAGTCCCATAATTTTCACCCATTGAATCTTATTATAATAAGGGGATAAACCAAAATGTCAAACAAAGAGGCAAATCACTCCACTGATGAATGAAGTAGTCATTAATGAGGTTGTGATGCTTCTTGATACTAGTATGGTATTTTCCATCTCAGAAAATGACTCAGTGAGTCTACTATAATTCATCCTGAAGAAAGGTGTCTTTACTATTATTAAAAATGATGAATATGATTTAATCTCAACTTGAACCATTACTAAATGGATAGTATGTGTTAATTATAGGAATATCAACATAGTGACTCAAAAAGACCATTTTCCCCTCTCATTCATAGACGAGATGCTAGAGAGACTTTTTATATCTAAATTTTGTTATTTTCTATATTTCTATCCTGATACAATCAATTAGAAGATGACCAAGTAGTGTTTTCAGAAACAAAATTCACATGTCATTTCAAATTATTCTCCTATTAAATGATGTCATTGGAAATGTGTAACACACGGAATAAATATCAATAGTTCATGAATAACATCTTTCATGATACGGTATATTAGTTCCTATATATTTTCATCATTGATTTCTCCATTTAGGGATGATCTTTCATTGTCTACCTATGTAATCTAGATTTAGTGTTGTATTAATAAGAAGAGAATATTTTAGTGCTAAATTAGGAAAAATTATACTTTATATTTCATAGAGACGTAGTATTAGGAAATAAAATATTAAATAACATACTTAGATCCTACAATGATCAAAGTGATTTAAGATTTACTTCAACCCATAATATTAAAGGGTATTAAGAGTTTTCTGGGCCACATAAGAAGTTATAACTGATTATTCCATGCCAATTCAGGAATATCCCTCCCACAAACATAGGTATTTTCTAAGGATACCCCATTATATTTCACTAAATAGTGACAGTGGGCATTCAGCACTATAAAAAAGCCCAGTGGCTACTCCTATCAAAGTTTCAACCGATTGGGATAAGGAATTAGAATGTATATGAAATTATTGAAATTTTATTGTGGTTGATGTTTTTGGACATTGAGTTGGACACAACTTATGCCCCATAAATTATTCCATTCATACCCTAAATGAAGCTTAGGTAAATTAAATAAACACAAAAATGAAGCTGCTGGAACTGGACTTTGATTTTGACAAACTTCACTCATACCTCATTTTTTCTAAAGTAGTGTTGTATACAGATCATGCAGAACTAAAATACCTATAGGGAAAAAGATTCCAAAATATGGCTAATATGGTGGATCCTATTGTTACAAAAAATTGACATAGTCATCAAAGACTAAAAATAAATTGTAAATGTCATTTTCGATCACTTATTTAGACTCCCAACACTGAGTATTGAGGATGATGAAAGTTTAAAAATTGAGGACAAATTTATCAATGAAACATGTTTCTATATAAATATAAAATCACAAACATGGTTTTTTGATATTGAAAAATATCTTTCCAATGGATCTCTATACCTACACTTCTTCTCTCAATAGAGGAAGGATTTTCTAGTCAATGCTTCATGCTATTAATGGGATGAGCCAATATTATTTAAGTGGTGTTATTTTTTATTGATATAACATTTCATCACATAGGATAATGTAAAAAATGTTCTCACAATGTGTCACATATTTATAGCTAGAGGAAATCATGGGTCTGAATTCACTATGGTTAATATCCTAAAGAGAGATATATATTGGCACACATTCCATTTGGATGTGAGGATATTTTTATAGAGTTTTGATCAATGCCAGTGGAAGGGAACCATTGTAATGTGAAACAAAATTCCTCAAAACCAAATCCTTGAATTTGAAATTTTCAATGTATTGGGAATTCATTTCATGGACTCATTCACCAATTCATATGGAAATAATTACATCCCAGTCAGTGTTCATTATATCTCGAAGTGGGTAAATGCTAAATCCTCCACCCAGTACACTACCACAGTTTATATGAAATTTCTAAAGAAAAACATTTTCTCAAGATTTTAATTTTCATAATTACTTATTAGTGATCAGTGAACATAATTTAAAAATACTTTATTTAAAGGATTTCTATAAAAATATGAAATACCATTAAACACTGCAACTCCCTATCACCCACATACTAGTGGGAAAGTTGAACTGTCTAATCAGAAGATCAAATAAATTCTACCAAAAAAATATAGTGAATAAAAGTGGGAATGATTGGAGTCTTGAAATGGATAAAACCCTTTGGGAGTATCACATAGTGTATAAAACACCCATAAATACTACTTCATTCTAACTTGTTCATGGAAATCCTGGCCACCTACCAATGTAATTAGAGAATTGCTCTTATTGGGAAATAAATAAATTGAACTTGGATATTCAAATTGAAATGAAAAAAATAATACTGCAAATGGGTTATATAAAATATATTACAAGAAAGGAATATAAAAAATTATGAATTTATAAAGAGGAAATAAATAAATGATGTTAACGTATTTCATGACACACCATCACACCATAGGACAAGGTTCTTATTTTTAATTCTCATCTGAATTTATTCCCCAGGATATTGAAATCACACTGGTTAGACCATTTGAAGTTGTTAGCTTTTTTCATTTTTGGATGATTGAAATCAAAAAAGATGAAGGAAATACCTTTAAGGATGCAATAAAATTTTAAAAATTAATCAAGAACAATTTCATGAATGGTGTTATCTTTATTTAAAATCAATCCAATTAAATGTTTCTATATAGATATTGATGTTAAATAAAGTGATAATTGGGAGGAAATTGGGTTAGGTTTAACAGATTATAGTAGATTTTATAAAGATAATGAAGTTTCAGTAATGCGGGAGATGGTTAGAGGTTTTTGTCCTAAAATATACACAAATCAAACAATTCACTTCATGTAAAAAATTACATGACGTAAAAATGTTGGGGTCAGAAAAAATTAAATATCAATATTACAACATCTTGAATTACTTACCCAACATGAAATCATCATGAAGGATTTATAATCTATGAGTTAAGGATCACAAAATATTTCCCTAAAATCTCGCTCACAACTCCCCCTCTGGTCATTGGACTCCTCCACCTCCTCTTCCATCAACCATTGTTCCCATCCCCTTCATCCAATCCAAGTTGATCTGACACCTCGTTCCCATACCTTTATTGTTACATCCATATATTATGGAAAACACTAAAATGAACATCAATGACTCATCCACCAAACATTTGACCCATTTTGACGACCCTCTTCCACTGAAGCATCTAATTTTGGATCCTCCACCACCACTTATAGAGGCCTCCCCATCACAATCCTCTTCTAGATTTTCCACTCCCTCAACCTCCAATGAGTAACAGTCTTCTTCCATCCATTCACTGAGCATTGGAAAACACCATCACCAACAACCATACCTCCACTTATCCACACTCAAGAAATATCTACTTTTGGTCCATCTATAGGCCAAACCCATGAGGGCCAACAAAACTTTAGACCTAGACATTCCCAAGAAAATCTAGGATCATCACAAGGTCTGCGATCTCTTGTGATGGATGTACCTCTATAAAAACATCGAGGTATATAAGGAGAAATAATATGATAGGTTCCTAGAATTTTTTTCAATGTTTGAGCTACCCATCATGCATGTTTCCTTCTGACTAGGTGGTTGTTTATGGGAGGTCATTCTGTGTGAGTTTATGGTTGGATGGGGCCTCTATTCTTCAGACTTTTTTGATTCTCTAGTCTCTCCATCCTTGAAGATTCACCCATGAAATTTGGATGTAGAGAGGAGTTGGTAATTGATCTCTCGGGACCGTCAAAGCTTCCATAACCCGCACAAGGTGAAGAGCACACAGCTGCGGGGTTGATTTTTAAATATTTTACTTTTGGAGATCGCATATTCCTAGTTCTCCAGAGGAGATACTCATGGGGGAATCATTCAGATCAAGGTGATCATCCTAGTATATTTCATGGGAGGTCCTTTCATCAACACGGAGTACCATATAATTCTATACTTTCTGTCCCAAGTGCCGATGGCGCATAGTACCTTGATAGGAGGCAGCCTCATCACCCATATTGCCTATCATCTCTTCATCTTTGACTCTGCTAAGCTTATTCCCTCTCTCAAAAAGATCAACTCCATCGATATTCTCATACTCCATAGGTTGTGGCTTTTATTGAATATTTGGATGTACTACATATAGTTCCTTAAGTAAGTCAATCATGAATATTAGGACCCATCACATCATGCCATATCCCTTGGTCAATCTCATTATGCTCCTTCCTATAATGACCCCACCCCAGTCCTTGCCTCCACCAATAGTCTACCTTCCCCACCTACCACCCCTACCACTACCCTACATACCGCACCATTTCCATTTGAAATAAAGGTTGTTATCTAGAGTATTCTAGAGAACCATAGGATGCTTTTCATTCATTTCAGTACCCCCATTTACTGACCCCTCCCAGTTTTCCACCATTGCACCACCTCCAGCCACTATATCTACCCACACTCCTCCTTCCAGTGCAAAACTCATTCCTCCAATTCCCACCCCATAATCTACCCCTATCAACTATCCCCCAAATATCATGAACAATAAATACTGGTATAACTTTTCGTAAACTAGTATCCACTATGAAAGGGCCCTACCTTACCAAACACATATGAGGTTCCATTTATTGATCTAGCTGCCAAACACTTGAACCTAGTTGGGATCTGAACATTCCTACCACCTCTCATGAACAAGCCCTCTACCAGCACCATGAAACCTTCTATGGAATTCAATCCATATTCCCACACCACCATAGCTTCCAAATACATGATAATGAAGATTCATAAACCCACTATTTGGGGGGCATCTGATGCTGATAGCGACGATTTGGCCCCCCACTATTTAGTCTTTCCCATGAATACCCCTCACCAACTACACACTATCATGGGTGTAATTTTTTACTCTTTATATTCCATGTTCCTGTTGTATCCTTTCTTTTATCTAATGGGTGGAATATTATTTTTGACTACATGGATTTCTAATTTTCATTATTATGTATTAATTCATTTAGATATGTATCAATTCTCAATCTACTAAATTTTTCATGTTTTTTTGATGAGTTTGTTACACTCCCACATTAAATATTGCACGATATATTTCCTTGATTGGATGACATATAGGTATGACTCTTGGTGATTCATCTATTTACTATACAAGATTCTCATCCCCAACCTATACAGATGTTATAACTACCACATGATATCTTTAGTCAATCCATTCCTAATGTGATAAATACCACCAAGACCCCATATGAACTTGAGGATATAACAATTAGATCCTATAATAGGTAGAGTATGGATGAGATCATGGGCCCATCCTCTTGAGCCATGTCCATATGTCTACATGATAACATCTAATTAGATCTTTATGGGAGGGAAAAATATCTTTTCATACTACATAGATAGTATTTTTGATTTTTTTTTATGTGTTTTTGTTCATAGTGCCTTTATTTCCCTGATTCATATTGATCCTATCACTATAATATGCACATCAATTCCTTTTTTACTATAATGTGCACCTTCGGCCTTACTCCTTTCACTTTGGTTATATCCTATGTGATAATGGATTATCTAGTTCAGTTTTGTTTCCTTTAAAATATTTTTTTAGTATTACAAGTTTTCCTTAGATATATGTCATCTTTCTAATAGAATTACCTTAATTATAGAGATATCTCAATTCTATAATTTCAATTCATAATTTCCATCTCTATATTTTCATTGATTATATGGATTTCTCTCCACTATTTCCTTCCAAAACAGTTCATACACTATTTCATTTTAAATATTGTGGATACATTATTGATATTTATTATTTATAATATTAGGTTATTTCGTTTTTTCATAATTTTAGGAGATAGTTTTTATTAAATGTCTGACTCAACTTGGAATCTCTTTGCACCCATTAAAATACAAGAAAATGTTTAGTAGGAGAATATCAAAATCTAGTATTATTCTTGCTTAGAGTTTTAGTATGATTACTGAGATTGTTAATTTACTTATAATTCTAATATAATAAAATTTTTTCAGTTGACTTATTACTAGTTATTATTGAATTAGTGATTTCACTAGTTTTATATTCCCTTTCTTAAGGTAATTTTGTACTAAAAATAGTTTATTCTTTTCTAAAAATATTTTCTAAGTGAGACTTGGGGAAGGGGAACCAATCAGAACATTAATTTGAATCTTATCAAAGCTATGACTGAATAAATACACTACTAAAATGATTTATGGAATCTTTGTTGAGAAATTAATCTAGAAACCCACTTATGAATTTATCCTTCTTAAGATCGTAAAATCCAAGAATGACCTTGTTATGATTGAGCAGTGTTATAAGATCATTTTATACCTTCCTACCCTACACTTGATATAATATCTTGATTTTTATTTTATTAAGTCTGGGGTTGTGGACATTGTTGGTGGATGTGGGATTCTTACTACTAAGGAGATGTACGATAAAAGTTTCACTTGATTAGTGGAAAGTGGTCTGTGGTTCTTCTAATATACCATTCATGGTTATACTATTAAAAATAACTAATTAAAAATTCATATATAATATGGGTTGTCTATTTGGAAGGTCAAAAATCACCATTACTATACCGATGAGTCTTTGGACGGATCATATGTGGTTGGGTGATATATGTGATATCTTTACTGGACATAAATTTATAAAAATATAAAAATAGGATACATTGATTAAACTTTTATGAAAAATTTAAGGACCTAACCTGATATTTTGGTTGTGTTTAGATGATATTTACTAAATTAGTGTCTTCATTTCATTACTAATTATGATCATGTATTAATTTTGTGTTTGTATTTACATAGTGGAGATGTTAAAACCAATGAAAGCATATGGTTAGGAACATATATTCAAGGTATGAGCGTAACTCTAGTTTCATTTTACCTTATGTAATGAGAGAAAAATAATTGGGAGGTAAATTAAAATATGGTTATAAGAACTATTGAGAATTTATAATTAAGGAATGAAAAAATCTAAATAATAACATAACCATGAGGCAATAAAAATTTTCCCTATTGGAGTGATTCTAGAGGACTTTTTTCCACACTTACACTTAGTTTTAGATTCTTAGTTTTAATATATGTTTATTGTTTAGAAAATTATTTGGAACCCCTTATGAGATTACATTCAATTTAGAACAAGAAATTGTTCTTGTGTGAGGGAATTTGATCATCTCAATTCATATATATCTTTTGGATGCATTTATTTATAATCAATTCAAGATTATTATTATAATTTTCTTGGTTTTAGTTGGGTTTTATATGAAATAGAATCTTAATTCTTAATAGAAGAAATGATATAAAAAATATTAATTTCAAATTTTACACATTATGATGCCTTTTCATGATGTGTATTGTTGGATCAGAAAATACTTGTGTGCCAATGTCCAATCCATTAAACCTTTACAAGATGAGAACCAATAAATGATGTGAATATATTACATGACGTGACTTCATTAAAATATGAATCCAATTTATGATACGTGATATTAAAACTTTACATGAAATAGAATATTTGATGTTCAATCCCGTCGAAGATTCACACCATGAAATCCAAAATAAACCAAAATGATAAAATATTTTTGTATACTTTTTTAGATTTGAATACACAGCATGTATTCTGTTAACACCTCATTAAAATATCAAAGGGTAAGTCACTTAAAAAAATTTCATGATGTGAAACATTTACACATCATTAACTATGTGGGCCTATTTACATTTCATCACTAATGGAGGGAGATATGGGACATCGCACTTCTTCTTTTCCTTCTCCACTTTTTCTCTCTATACATTCCAAACCAATTTTTCTTCAATTTATTGCCTTCTTTGTCATTATTTTACTATATCACATCATTTCAACATTTTTGGATTGTTTTTTTCCATTGTGATTGATCATGTTCATTTTTTAATAACCATTTAAAATTTTAATTATTGTGTTCATTCTTATTATTTTATTCAGGTATATAAATTGATTGATCTTACATAACTTTAATTAGGAATTTATTTATTCTAAGTTTTTTATTGTTATTCAAAGAATGTTACTAATTTATTTCTCATTAAAATCCATTGTTATCATGCGTGGACAATCTACTTGGGTTAGAGGTCAAGAATTGGGGTTCTTTAAAACCTAATGTCTCCCTAAATAAAAAATAATTTAACCCTTTGGATATTAATTAATATTAAGATAAATTTTTAACTTAATTATATTGAATGACCTTGATTTGGGGAATTTAAATTGATATCCATATTTTGGAATAGGGACAGAAATCATCAATCATGCACGGTCAAGCCCCATCCTAATAGGTGGTGTTGTATCAGCATCTTGTGGGTCTAATGAATCAGGATCATCATCGAGAATTCTAGAATCTATGAGATAACAAAAAAGATCATCGGGAGCATATCTAATGATCTAAAACAAATAATATTTCCAGTACAAAATTGTTAATACATATATCAAATACAAAAAAATAATATTAATACACAAATATAATAATCATACTTGTAAATAATATTTAATAGAGCTATCAAATATAAAAAACTAATAAATACTTGAATATAATAATTAACTATAAATAAATATAATAATATTACCAAAAAATTATTATTAATATAAATATCAAATATTAAAAACTAATAAATACCATACATAATATAATATTATTACCTGTCAGTAATTATTAATATAGATATCAAATATAAAAAACTAGTAAATAATTGTATCAATGAGGAAACGAAATACATCATTAGGTATATCAATATAAATCTAAAACAAACAATATTAACTATAAATAACATCTAACATAGGTATAAAATATAAAAAATATTAAATACCTGAATATAAAACATCATTTGTTGTCTTTATCATCCTCTTAATCAATGAAAATTTCTTTATCTTATACTTCATCATTAGTAGCTTCCATACAACTTTTAGTTTCATCTAACCATTTTACATAATAAAATTTATCAATATCATCGGCCCATAATAGTGGGTATTCACCATCGATATTTATATCTCATTAACTAAGAGATGTATTTGGGGATGTTTCTTATAAAATTTAAACATTTTTCACTTCCATTGAACCATTTTAATTTTAAAGAAACTGATTTTCATGAGATTTCAATTTTATTTCACACCATCGTCCATTTAAATCTCTCAAAACAACGTAGTAACTTATATAATAGACTTGATGTTCATGATGTTCCAATATAAATGGTTCATTTGACCTAAGCAAACTATTATATTTAATGACAGTGACTCCTTCTTATGTATAAACTCACAACCCTATAACAGTATCAAACCAACGAAATTTAAACATTGTTACATAATTATGTTACTAATACAATAACACAATTATTTTTCCAAAATAGAATAATAGCTAACTTCACTTAATTTAAAATGAGGTCCTTTCAAAATAACACCATTATTTATTGATTTCATTGATTCGCTATATAGTCATGTATGTAATCGTAATCCATTAACCACATACCACTTAATGATTTTACCAATTTTGGTAGAGTTTTTTTGAGCACACATAACGGACTATAAATTTTACTTTAATGTTTTGTTTCTAATAAAGAACAAAAATTATTCATAATTGATATCATTAAAAAATAATTTAATGTTCCCTTATGAACAACATAACATAGCAGCCTTTGAAACCAATATATAAAATTCTATAGTTTATATTATTTATGTGTAGTAAATGAAATTTTTATAAATTGTTTTGATATAGACATCATATATTCTAAAAATAATAATGTAAATAAATTTTTCTATTAAAAATATTAAAAATTTGTACTTATGGAACAAATCATGTCATTTCATCATAATTGACTATAAAATATATAAAATATTTGATAAAATAATCATATGAAATCCGTCATTCACAATTACATTCAAAAAAATCTTGATCTAACTAAAAACTGACAACTAGTTGCCCATAATGTCATTATATTTTGCCTCAATTTGACCTATGTTATTATTTTTTGAATAATATTTAGATTGAATATAATATGATTAAAATGTTCAAATTTCCTAATGTAAGAATGGTTTTTCAATTGAACCTTCAACTGATTCTTTGTTGTTTAATTTATTATTTAATTTTTTCATACATATATTAAATGGGTACATCCAATGGAATTGTACTAGCCTAACAAATTTAGCTTCATAAAAAAATACAATTTTAAATGTTCTATTTTGTTAAATAAGTTATGTAGGTATATATTATCTAATTTATATAAAATTAATATGAAAAAATTCTTAGAGCATAACCAGTTCATTATAATCAGACGTTTTCATACAAATATCTCAGAAGAAATAAAATATTTTGTTCAACACTTCCTTGATTAAATAATTCAAAATATTTTTAAGACCAACAGGAAGAAGTCATTATATTATGACAAGAAAACCATGACTTTATAACATGTTAATATTTTAATTTCTATTTCAATGATACAAATTTCATTCATAATCATCTGGTAACCTCAAATCTCTAATCCACTCATAGAAAAATAAACAAATTTCCCAAGAAAGTAAATAATGATATTTTAGCTTCATTAAATTGTGTGGCCTTTCTTCTTCAAACAACTCATGTTCGGGATGCCAGAAAAAATGGGAAACATATTACCATTAATTTATACTATCTTTGGTATTTCCAAGTGTTTCCAACATGGTATAAAATATATTATCAAACAAATTCTTCACAATACCCATTACATCAAACGTCTGATGATCCAACAAATCAAACAAATATGAAGGCTCCCAAAAAATAACATTCTCATCCAATTATGATCTCTCCCCAAACAACATATTTTTTATTCATTTATTGTTGGTAATACTGTAATATGAGGTAATGAAGAGACAATAGATTTTACCTGAATACCAAAGAGCACTTATTGTGGTTTTTCTACTTCAATTTTAACTTTTTTAAAATTATTTATATTCATTTAAAAAGGGTGATCTGTATAAATAAATATCCAATGATGGTAAAATCATGCGCATCTAATATTTAGGTTTGTTCTTTACCTATTATATGCTCGAAAATCGATGCTTTTTAGAACCCAAAAATAGAAGAAATCAGGCATGAAGGATGATAAAGCATGTCCCTTGTTGAGCAATAAGTGTGGTGCACAGTTCTCACTTAGGCAAGAAATCCAAGATTGGTAGAATAGGATAACATACCATATTCCAGAATATTAATAATCATCCACATTAATGACACCATCCATGTAAAATCCTCATCTTAAACTATTTGACAGTTCAAAATCAGATTTTATATCTTTAAATTGTATAATAACTTCATGTTTTATTAGTTGGAATCCAATATATAAGGCATCCATTGCATATTTATACAAATTATTTAATTAGGATGGTTTGGATTCATGATTTAGAATATCATTTGGATTTGTGGTTTCTTGAATAGATGAGCAATCATCCTCATGTAATATGTTATGAAATGATGGATCTAAAACCAAAAAATTTGTATTTTATACTAAATTTCATTCACCATGTTAATACCAATAAATATGTTCTTTCTCAAAATCAAAACAGAGTAGATGGAGTCTATCATTTTAAAAAGTTTCGAATCTCCTAATATCACATTTCTTACATGGACATTTTATTTCTCTTTTAGAAAAAAATTCTGAACTTGATGATATAAATAATATAAATGTTTCAACACCCTCAATGTATATAGTATTTATACCATATCCATTAAGATTTTTTCGACAATTTATCCAACCATTATTGTGTAATAGAAATGGATGTATACTTTCTTAGTCCATGGTCATCTATAAAAAATATAAATAAGTATAATTATTACTCATTATGACTAAATAAAAATTATTATTATATATTAATTATGGATAATAAGTATTTCATATATTTTTTTTTCAAAAATTTTACAAATTATCATAATTAACTAATATTTAGTAATTAATACTAACATTTACTAATTATTAAGTAATATTGACTTATTATTTATTAATTATTAAAAATTATTTAAGGATTATTGCTAATTAATTTAATTTCCACTACCTTTATGCTACTTCTTGTGAATTTTTAATAGTTTTTAGTGTTTTTTATTTTTTTTACAAGGTATTACAAAACATTCAGAAATTATTACAAAAAAATTAATTTTTACTAACTAAGACAATTATTAATTAATTAAAATTAATTATTTATGTTCTATTTTCTATGTTTTAAAAAATATTACTAATTTTTTAAAATAACTTGTATTTATTATATTTTATTTAATAATTTATTAAAAATTATTTTAATTTCCTCAAATTAACAAATTATTAATAATATTTATTAGTTAAAACAAAAATATATTAATTATTAAAAAATTTGAATAATTATTTATCCGTTATTATAAATTAATTATTCATTATAAGTTATTATTTAAATTATTATTCTACTTTTTTGTAAAAACTAGTCTCCATATAAATTTTTTTTCTTAGAATGTTTTCTTAGTTGATTTTCTCATCATTTTTATAAAACACTTATTTATTATTTATTTCATATGTTACATATAATTATATATTTATATATATTACATGATATCTTAATCAAATATATATACATCAAATATATTTTTACACATTTTTTAAACAAATATATGTATCAAGTCAATATATGCATACAAACATATATATATTAAACATTACATGTTTTTTTAACATTTATATATGTATATTCACATGTTTATATATATATAAATATCTAAATGTTTACAAAACTATATTAACATGTTTTAAATAAATTAAAACCAATCATAATATAACAATAAAACGTGGTTTAACAACATGACTATAATCCAAGCATTATCATAATTCATCCAAAATTATATCACCATAAGCATGCAATAAAATTAACCATTTAATAAGATTTATATAAATTATATAAACCTTTATATAAATATTAGACATCCATGTAAATTATTTCCATATTTTTCATATTTTCAAAAATTACATAAAATAATGAACCTATAGAAACCCTAAATACCAAATAGAGAAATATTATAAATCTAAAGTTTAAAAATTTAGAAAAATACCTAAAATAAATTTTAATCAACCCACGTGGATACAATGGACACCAAAATTATGAAGAATAAACTTTAATTAACCCTAAATACCAAATAAAAAATATCAAAAAAAAATTTTGACCAGAGTTTTGGAAATAATAATTTATGAAATTTTAAATTAGGAATCACAAAACGAATAAAAGTGGGAAAATGATTCTATACATAGTAAATTTGGACATAAATTTTCATGAAATCAAGATCAAATGATTACTTTTAGGGGTTTTCATTCTGTCAGTACTTACGAACAAACTACTTCGTGAAGGGAGGAAAAATTAGAAGGAGGGGAGGAGAAATAAGTTTGTGTGATTTCAAATATTATTTACTTGAAAAAATTTATTATGGATATAATTTTTCCCAAAGTTGAAATATATATTTTAGAATATTTTATGGTAGATTTAATTATCTGTTGTAATTAATGTTTCCACACGGATTATTAGTGAAAAAAAACATTATATCACTATTATGAATCATTATTATAATTCCCATGGAATAGTGCATACGCAGACTAAGGAATTTGTGATGGGTTATATTTCATATCAAAATTGATACTAAACAAACAATTTTTTGGGATGGAAATAGCTTTCCATCTAAAATAAGTGTCTCTGTGGGAATATTTTCAACAGGCCTATTCTCCTTTACAAATAACTCGTCTAAATAACCCATTTTTCAGTAGTGGTCATTTTTTTAAATATCATTCTATGTATTATATATTATTTCAGCTAAGATGAAAACTATTCAATTTTAAAATATCTCTCCACAACTCTAACATAAAATGATAAAAAGAATTATTAATTAAGTAGTAGATAGACTAACTCTTCATGTTATATATGAAATAAAAATTTACAAATGTTATTGTAAATCACCTATTGATGATGTATGTAAATAAATTGAAACCATGTAATATACCCACCCAAGTTGAAATAAATCAATTTCCTCATTTAAATATATGTATTTCCAACCATACTGAAAGTATTAGAAAATATATATAAACAAAGATTAGATGAATATTTTAAATTAAATCATAACTACATTCAGAATCACATCTTCAAGGATGCAAGTATGTGTATAGAATATGAAATATTTCATAAATTAAAAAATGTAAAAACTATAATCACTATAATTAATTTATTTTAGATATTGTAAAAACATGAATAAAAATAAGTAATTTGTTTTGATATATGTCTAGATAGGGAAATATTATTACATATCTCTAAATACTTATATAATTATAAAATTATATAAGAAACTTACATGAAATTGCCATCCTCATACAACAGTTTGGATGATAAATAAAAACTACATTATCATAACCAGGTTCTTGTTAAAAATAACATAAAACATATAATATTATGTTTATTTGAAACAATTTGAATGTATAGTAATAAAATCTCATAAACGATATCAATTTTGGCCTACTAATTTGATATACATGTATTAGGTCAAAAAATATATATATTCGGAGTATCCAAATTGATCCTAATGATCATCGAGTGATTCCTAAAGAATAAAGAGGAATAAGTAATTTAATAAATTAAATATATATTTTATATGATTTTAATGTAGATCATTGAACCTATATTGTAGGGTCATGTCATATATTAGTTTCATTTCAAATATTAAGGATTTTTTTAAGATAAAAATTTAGATTTTTTAATTATTTTATAGAATATTCACTTTGAATTTTCTATTAATTATAAATAAATGGATTGAACATAAATTAATGTGAAACTATATATTTTATTAAAAAAATATTATATTCATGGATTTCCACTGATTTATTTATCTTGGAATTTGGGGTTAATTTAAACAAATGCTACTATGAGTTTTTTGTATCTATTTTTTTAGTTAATTTCTAGGAGTTACTAGTTGAAGAGAAAAGATTATGCGTGCATACCATTTAATATATAAAATTTTAACTTAAGTAAATTGAAAAATTGATAATTGGAAGTGATTAAGTTTGATATATACTATTCTTGATTTAAAGAAGAGGTTATGTAATATTCTATCCTTTTTAATAATATTATAAATCATTACGGGCCCAAAATTTGTTGAGCCACTGAAGATATCTTTCATTTCTACTTAGTGAAATTCCAGAAAAGTGGTATGCATAAGATAATTATCCCTTCTATAGGCACTATGTAATATACTATAAATTATGAAGTTAAACAATTTATACTTGGTATGTACCATTTTCTTTAATTAAAAAGGGAAATATAATATTTTTTATACATAGGAAAATTGGAAAAATGACATAGGAGATGATATGTAAAAAAACTCCCAAAGAAGATGATTTGTGATATTTTAGAGTTATCCAAATAAAAAGGAGAAACACAAAAAATATATTTTCTTAAGATAAAATATGATATATAAGATAATTCCCTCATAAGGGATAATATATAATATTTTATAAAGAATATTTCTAAAATTTTCTGATAATTTAGGGGGATGCATAGTATATTTGAGTTTGAAACTTTTAGAAGATAAGATTCGAAAGTTATTTTTTTCCAGTTCCAATGATGCGTAAAATTTTGGAATTAGACAATTTGAAGAATCAAAACCTTATTTCCTGGAATATAGAGCTATGTTGTGATGATTTTTATGCCAAAAACTTGAGATAAATAAATGATAAAAGTCTTCATCATGAGGAAAATTCTTGTGCTATGACTAATTTTATAAAAACAAATAGTTCCACTACCAAACTAAAGATGCTTACATCATGATATTGTAGGTCTTGAAATAATAGGGTTGATATTTTTTTTGATCGGTTGTAATGAGAAAATTCTTGAAAAACTAAGTCAATGGTATCCGCTCAAGTATATGTGGAACACATCTGAGGAAATTTAATATTAAGGAAATATTTTCATTTCAACTATTTAGAGACATCGGTAAATCGTGATGCGAACTCATGAGAGGCACACAATCTGATAGAACAAGAGGAGATATTCTACGATAAAGAGATAAGGGAATTTATCTAAGCATGAATAAGAAATTACATTCCATCTATGTGAGGTATATTAATCATTCCAGAGTCATTTTAGGATAACTGGGGTTATTTCTGAACATTCTTATTTCCCATATAAAAAGGGATGTAACTCACTATTTATAAAGGTGTTGTTTGAAGTAGTTTTATTTTATTTTATTACTACTTTTTACTTATCTAGTTACATAACACTTGAATCCTAGTGGTCAATCCATGTATACTTATCTCACCCCTATTAACGAATTATGAGTATAATTGATAATATTTTTCTAGTAAATATTACTATACATGGTTGTTTATTATATATATTAGGAGATTTTACATTTCATATTGTATTCAATTATTATCTTTATTATTATATGGCTTAAAATAAATCCACCCTTATTTTTTTCATTTTCTATATGATGGAGGTAAATGGGATAATACAGGATTAATCAGAGATTTTATATTACTATGATAGGTTGGACAAGGGTGTGCAATGATCAGTGAACATCCCTATTTAAACCCAAAAAAACATGAGTGAGGGTAATTAGTTGAGGTTTTAAATAATTAGTTAGATATAAGGAAGGTTGTTTTTTATGAATCAGGATTTAATAAGCTACATGATGAAATAACCATGATCAGACCACTATTTTAAATATATGTTTTAAATACTCTTCCACTAACACTCATACAAAAAAAACAATTTTTTCTAATAAAAATCATACCCACACAGACAATACAAATATAAAATTCAAAATATTTCTTCTCTAAAGATAAATTGAATCAAACTATACTTTATTAATACTTAGGTTCAAAAAAATTGATTGTCAGCCTATAAAATCCATAGTGCCTCAACATCATATGGTTTCTGTGATGGAAAACTGGCTTTAGTGTTTTTTTTGTTTTTTTCATTTTTTATAAATGTTTTTAATTTTTGTATCAACAATAGGTAAATTCTCCTATACATTATTCTATATGATCAAGAGAAGGGGTTTCAAAAGGTTGTTATTGATGCTTTCTCACACTCTCCCACTCCGCTTTCCCATCGAGTGGTGATGCCCGATCAATTTATCCATCCCCCTTCAAGGGGGGTTCTAGTTTGGACTCGGATCACCTTGGATACTTTTCCCATTTAACTCACCCAACCTTAATTATGGATTATCTATTTATCTCCTTGAGTACAAATTTCATTTCACTCAAATCATATATTATAAATCTTTCTCTCTCCCTATTAGAGTTGACTAATGTTTAATCCCTCGATCATCATTCTATAGTTTCTAATTTCAGTTATACAAGGCCTTTGATTTATTCTTTAAATTGATTAATCAAAAACTTCTAATAATTGAAGATATAATTTATAGTATGTGGGGTTGTTTTATTATCAAATCCTTGTTTATTTTTCCTATAAAGAAACTCTCACCAATACTTATATTAAAACTCAATGAATCATGGATAGAATTTAATTTTCCATTTTAATATGATTATATTCCTTTTATGTGAAACATGATCCCCTTAATATGATCATATTGGTAAACTTTTTGGGGATTCCCCTTCCCTTCTATAACCCTCCCATTGTTCAATTTCTATGAAATTTAGTTGGTTTATTCTAGAGTTTTGATAGTATGTACAAGGATATATATCACCCATTACTTCATGTATCTATGTTAAAATTGACATGTTCAATCATGTAATTCAATCCATTTAAATTGAGGTTGAAGAAGAGTTTATGTGTTTTCATGTGGTGGAGTTTGAGTCTTGGTGTGATTATTTCTCTTATTAATTTAGATTTATTCTATCATCAAACTTCTCACCATGGTTTTATGAGGAAGAACCCGGTTAGTGTAGGATCACTACATTAATCTAATTATAGACATGAAAAAAATATAATTTATAATGTTCTCATTGATTCATTACTAAATGAAAATTCCCATATTGGCGAGGATGTCTTAATACTATCATCTAGTATATCTATATATTTGTAATCATTGAATCCAGTCTTGACAACCCTTTTAACACATTTGTGTCATCCTTTATCCCTTGTAAATGATATTTATCAAGTAATATATGATATTATTTATGATGATCCTATAATATCCCAGATGCTATAATATTTGGTGAAAGAAGGTATCATTGATCAAAGTATTCAGTAAGAGATTCTTGGAATATCATTGAAGGAGAAATATTTAAGTTCCCAATGTCTTATTTTATCTTTAGCCGAGTATGGTGTTTGTATCGACAAGAAATAGGATAAGACAGATGTAGACTCAAGGGCCTGTGAGAATTTATTTGTGTCCAATGTTTACTTTATAGTTGACTAGAATATATTCTCTCATATAATTCAACTAAAAACCCACTTTATAAAATTAGATAAAGATCATGTAGGTAAGGTTAAATCAGATAGATGGATGGAATTATTTCTGAGATGGAAAAAGAAAATGTGGTAGTGGTAAGTAATCAATGGAAGGTCTTTTAGAGGACATACCAGGTTTGGGAATTGAATTTTATATTGATGCAAGTAAATAGGTTTATGATACTTCCTTGGATCCCTCGGAATATGAATAGTATTATAGGACTTATGAGTTTTTTCACTTGATTAAGAAAAAATTGATTAAGTATTCTTCGACATGAGTGGGTTATTCAGTTAACAAATATAAGATAACCGGAAAATGTAATGAATATTCCAATTTTATTAAGTTGAAGCCAATTAGATCAGAGGGTAAATCTATTATCCCTTCAATTCTTAAAAATTCACCCATAAAAGTTATTATATTTCTAGTTCATCAGGTGGGAATTAATATATGGAATATGTGAATTATACAAGGAAGAAGATGTCAAAAATAATATTGATTTTCAATCCATTTCTAACCATTTTCTGAAATAGGTTGAAACTGATAGTACCATTTCAAATGAGTGGTTATCTGACATATAGAGGGTTATGGATAACCAACCTAGTTGTGTATAAGGGAAATTTAATAATAAATTTAACCTTATCCAAGTATGGATCAACATTTTAAAAGAACCACTTGAAATCAATATATTATTAGAAATATTTTAAAATATGCTTACAAGGTCAATTAAAATTCCTATAAATATAAAAAATTAGAATGGATCAATGTTCAAGATCACATTCTCCTCATTTTATTTAATTATGGTAAAATAAATACATAGAAGTAAATCATGGCATGGGATAAGATTATATATTCCATTGAAAATCACATTCAAATGGATTCTAAGTGGAATAAATTCTTCAATGACTGGAGCCTTTAAAGGGTAAAAGGACATCATACTTCAAGGTTTATTTCAAAGGGATCGATGGTTATATTTGATATATAACCTCTTATGTGGGTTTTTATTATTTGTAAGGGTTCTCATTCAACCCTTAAAAACGATTTTCTTAAAAATTTAAAAAAAATAATTTGGGGGAGATTTTTTAAAATCATGGTAAAATCTAGTTTGGATCACCTCTTTCTATTTAATCCAAAAGCTAAAAGAACTTTAATGGAGAGTGTCTAAAATCTACGGATCACAAAGTAAGTGGATAAATATTTTCTCCCAATTACATTAGAAAATTACTTATTCTCTTCTCCTTATACTATAGTTAATTTAGGTAGTAGAAACATGGGGGGGTAATGGACAAATTTAATAGATCCCTTAGATATATTTATGAACATAATTTTAATTATAATAATAATCATTTATTCTAACAAAAAAAACCCATGTGATTTTAAAATTAATCTTGGACTAGTTTCACTTTAACCTTAGATTCATGACTTCAAGTTTGAGTACCCAAAAATGTATCTGAATGGGTTTGATGATATCTGAAACACTTTCAAGCACAGATGAATTGTATAATCTTATATCAATTATAGGACTTAAAATTCTCTCTCTAAGGGTTAACTATAGAATAAATTTATAGTTTACAACTAGGGGAGGTCATAACCTAGGACGAGCTCAGAAGGTCCTTCATCTAGAATTTTTCCCTAAATTAATAAGTACCTAGTTAGGGATAAAGATATATGAAATTATAAAATTAAATGAAGATACTTTTTTATGTTTGCGAGAGGTTTAAAAATCTATGCAACCCTAGATTTCAATATGTAATTTTCCTTTAATATATACTTTATTAAATATCTTGTTTCACACACAACATCGTACTAAAATGACCTATGGAATATTAGAAAAACATTATTAAGAAAATAATAATATTAATAAAACATTTAGTGAATAAAAATATATTATTCAATTAAAAATTTTATATTTAGAGAATTAATAATTAATATGATTAAATATTAAAAGGGTTTTTTAAGGACATTTTTCAAATTATTGGGTATTTCATCCAAATAAATAAAATTAAGATGTTTAAAATATAATTATAACAATATTTAATGTTTAAATATATTAAATAAAATGTTAAAATTGATTTAATTTGTAATTTATACGAAATAACAGAATGAAAACTAAATGTTTAAAAGGTAGTTTTTCTATAAAAGCAGTTTTTCATTATATATTTTATTTTTATTTGAATGGAAAAATTATAAAGTTTAAAACATAAATTTGATAAAACTAAATTCATTTTGTATCTATAGAGTCAAAAATATATTAGGATGCATTTTTATGATCTTTTTGAAGTGGTTATTTTTTAGTTAATGGTGAAAAATATAGTTTTTACAAATACGTTCATTTTTATGACATTATGATGATATATAAATGACTTAAAAGATTATGAAATCATTTTAATATAAAAACTAGGCTGTATAGAAATAAAGTAAATTATTAAAAAATATTATTTTGAATTTATAAATCTACCATTGACATTCTAGAACCTAAGAAGTGTTTTATTTTAATAAAAATAACTTTTTTCCATTTATTTAATTGAGTAATTATAACCTTAAATTAGTTTTTTATTTATTTTTTAATTCACATAACAATAATTTTTATACAACAATATATTTCATTAGACTGAATTCTATACATTATTTTTCTATAAATTCATTTTCTTCTTAAAAACACATTTTTTCAAAAGAAATTGTTGTTTAATTTTGTGTGCTTGTATTAAAATTAATTTTTACTACATCTAAAAGTTAAATATTGTGAAATTAATTCCACATTTTGAATAAAAACATTAAATTATGAAATTTATTCCATTTAATTTTTATCTATAAAATTAAGTTACTATATATAAAATTTAGTCACCAAGATAAGGGTTATATGTCTTTAAATGGGTAAAAATTATGTGATAAGATCGAAAATATATCAAAATAATACAACGAATTTGATTGGATGATAGTATTTACACCTATCCTTCCATGGTATATTATTTTTGGTTTTCTTGTTTCCATTTGACATTGTGAATTACATTTATATTATTTTATAGTTAAGAGTATTTTCAAGGGTGCCACTCTGTACCCTTATAAAAGGAGCTCCTCACCCCATCACTTATCCACCAACATAATAAGTTTATCCTGATAAATATCAAACAAATATCACTTCTAAACACACTTATCTATAACATTTAGATTTTTTTCTCACCGTATGACTAACCTAAGATGTATTAACTGGAGATCCAAAGGACAACACCAAAGGAAGAGGTAATCATCTTAACTAAATTCATTCAGGTTTCCTCTTTCAGCCACATCCTCAAAATCAATTTTTACCATTATTATATAATTAAATCATCATAATTATTATATTTAAATTTTATTATATTTAAATAAAAACCATTATCTACTTTACTTCAATCTATTCAAAAATCAAAATGGCTCTCGTATGTACTTGCAGGATGCCACCCCTATGAACGACGTTTTTTATTTTTATTTACCAAGACACATGAATAATTATAAATATTTATTTGATGAAAATATTTGATATAAATTAAATAATTTTGATTATATATATTAAAATCATTATATACCTTCAATCATTTCCATCCATTGAAAATTTATAACAACGTCTATGTGGATATGTAGACTATCACATCTCTAAATGATGTATTTTTTTCATCACCATTATATGTAGATTGTTTTAGAAATAAATTTAATTAATTAATATTATTTGTATGAAATTACTAATATTATTTAAATAAAAAAATTTATTATTTAAAAATTATTAATAATAAAATTTCATTGTAATATTTAACAACCTAAAATGATCATACCATGGCACTTTGAAAGTAATACCTTCTTAACTTCCTATTTTATTCATCTTCATTATCTACCTCTACCTGAATCTAATTTAGCACTTTAATAATGTGTTTTCAAAATAATTAATCTTCTATAAATGTTATATTATCACTAAAGTATTAAAAATTACACATTTAACCGTTATAATGTGCTCTTGTATTGATCGGTTTTACCACCTACATGAACATTGTTGTAATATTTATATCATGAATGATTATGGAATGTTGTGTAGTTGTTAAATTATATAATAATGATGATTTTTTATGTTTTGAAAATTATGAAATGGTAATATATATATATATATATATATTAGTTGATAAAAAAAATTCTATCTACGAAATCAAAACTTCAAAAAAATGGAATTTTTTATCTTTCCATGTGAATCATCATCATAAGTTCCATAATATATCCACGTATCCCTCTAATAATATCAAAAAAATCAAATTATCATTAGAAATACTTATATGATGAAACAATGACCAATGTTTAAGGATCAAGACCTTTGAATAAAAACATCCATGGGAAACATGATAGTTAACACATATACATTTATTTTAATAATTATTTATTAACAATTGGGTAATTAGAAATTCTAAGTTTATAAAATATAGTGTCACAAATATAAGTATAATTATGATATATATTTATATTAAATATATATTAATTATAAATGAGGTTATATCTTATCTTAAAAATTTGAAGTCTTAGGTAAGTGGATTCTTAACACAATTTACTTCTAATGGGTTACATCACTTCTCTAGTGACAAGGCTATGCCATTGTTATGTTTATTATCAATTATAATATTTTTTTGTTATATTTACTATTATTATTTTTACATTTATCTCACAATAATTACTCTATTTATTTATTATCCTGAAATATGTTTCAATCATCATAACGGTTTATTGACCCAAATTTCCTTTATTAAGACATATTTCAAATTATGAACCCATATTCATTGATATTTTATTTATATATAACTACCCATGGCATACAAAACTCATAATTACATGGTATATAATAATATTTCCCATTTCTTACATTGTTGGGATCTTTTAGTTTTAGAGATTTAGAAAATTAGGTAAAACTGTTATATAAGAAAGTGTGAACTTATACACAATATCAATTTTTTCCTAAAAAACAATACATTATGTTTATATCCATGTTTCATTAAATACAATATTTCATAATTTATGACATTTAACCATATTATAAAACATAACCATGCTAAAAACTATTCTCATCCTTACATCCTAAGAAAAAAAATCAAGTTTGGGATGAGAAAAAATGATCAAAAAGAGACAAAAATGACTTAATTTAATTAGGCAGTTGAAAAACACGAAAACCCATAATGATGTTCATGTGTTTCAAAATAAAACTTTGATCACATAAATATAAACTTTCTACATGAAAAAATAATCCTTCTCTAAAACAAAACCATTGAACCCCACTAGAAAGCATTGGAAAACCCCTAAGGCAACCTCGGGAAGATGAGAACTCCTGAAATAATTCCTTTAAAAATTATTGTTCACATTTATACATTCCTTATCGTAGGAAAACAAAATGTTTCCTTAAAACCCCTTTTCACAAGAATAATATAATTATCTTGAAGAACGATATTCATAACCCATTTTCACTAGTATTTAACTCGATTTATAATAATTTAAGCCTAATTATTTCTAGAAGAGTATTAAACGTAGTTATATTCCTCATTTTCCACCTTTAAAGACTAATCATTAACCAATGCATTTGAGAGAATTATCGGGATCACCCATCATCACAAGATATATTGAGCTCACCCTTCATCATCTATAAATATGAATTATGTTATCATAAAGAAAAAAATATAATATTTCACATTTTAATCATAAATCCCTTGTAAAAATAATGATATTCAATTAGAAAAACACTTCCCATTTTTTCACAATCAGAAGTAGAAATATCCTTTTTCATTTAAAACTATTCAAAATGATAAATTTACATAATATGTAGAATATTATATTATTTTAAAAAACATTTTTACAGGTATATGATTCTTTATAATGAATAATGGATATGATATCTAGAAAGGTCGGTCAAGCCGTATACTTCAAAATGACATTCTTTTTTCACTTTTTAAAAAAGTATAAAATAACCTATATGAAAAGAATTAAAAATATTATTTTCTCCCTTTTTAAATAATTTCATATATATATATATATTAAAATGAACTTCACAAACCTTTGAGTCACAAATAAGATCAATCTGGAATCATTTAAAATAACATACATATAGAGGATAAAGAGTTTAAAATATCAATATAGATTTTTCAAAAGGAAATATCTTACCTTAAGTCAGGTATGGATTCAAACAATTTCTAACTCATTAATAATAAGGATATATTATTTTTATACCCACATAATATCCTTTTTCATTTCCATTTTATTATTTTTACTCCTTTTATTTCATTTATTATCACTTTTTATTTAGATAACAAAATAGATAAGTTCATTTTGGATTTTTCTTGGTCGTTCTATTTATAAACTCAAAAAATATTAGTTCATTAACCCTCGTAAACAGGGATATATTTATATTACCCACCCAATCATAAAAATTATATAATTATCATATTTATGTATAATAAATTAGACCCTTTACAACAGATCTGATACAAAAGATGACATAAATATTTATTTTAAAGTAAATGAAAAATATATAGACATTTACATGTGAAGAACTTTTTCAGTCTAATATATTGAGGAAAAGAACCATTATTATATATTAACAAATTAAAAACAAAAAATAAAAAGTCGATGATGATAATTTTCTAATTCTAGCTCCTTATTGAATCTAAACTCCATAAAACATCTAGAATAACATTAAAATATTTTACAAAAATATATGGTGAGAAAAATTTCCCATACGGAGTTTTTTAAAATGCCTGTGAAAAATAATTTTTTGAAATACCTTTTGAAAATACAAAACTTTAAAAAAATTAGAAATTTTTTGAAAATACATATAATAATGAAAAAATAATTTTCAAAACAATTTTCAAAATATAATAGATTTTATAAAAATCTTTTGAAAATCCTATGAAAACGTTATTTGAAAATTCATTTTCAAATACTTCCACCTTTAAAAATATTATAATACTTTTGAAAATAATTATGCTTTTGAAAATGATATAAATCCTTGGAAAATATTTATTCATTTTAAAATATTATAATACTTTTGAAAATAAATATTCCTTAAAATGATTTGAAATAATCTAGTAATTTTTCAGAAACCCATAAAAAATATATTGAAAACAAAACAAAGGGTCCACATTAAACATTGAAGGCCATATAGGCCTACCCAGTTTATTTTGGAATAGTTTCACTCCACACTCCACTTTCATGTTTACAATTTTTTGTGAATTTTTTTTTATAAAAACATCTATGATATTTACTTATATATATATACATTTATCAATAGATTTTTCTTTAAAACATAATCATGAATTAAATACTAATACACACTTATATTTATATCTAAATATATAAATATTTACTTTATTAGGAAATCACTTGTGAGATTTGGTACAACCAAAACTCATGTCATTTATCTATTTCATGAATTGTTAATAAAAATAATTATTAACATCCATATATTTAAACATTCATTCAAAAACCCATGAGATAAAGTTTTATGAAAAAGGTAACAAAGTGATAACTTTTATCATTTGAAACTCAACCATAAAATAAATATATTAAATGATCATTTTCTTAATTAAAAATTTTATTTTTTTACAGATAAAAATTTATGGTGAATATATAAACCTTTTAACATAAAATAGTAGAAATTTTAATTTTCTATTCACATAAAATAATGGATAAAAAATCATAATCATAAGCAATTATATAATACACATAATATTATAAGAATGTAAAATAATTAAATAAAACATTTTATCTATGCATAATTCAAAAAATATAAAATTTATAAATATCATAACCTGGATTTAAAGTGAATTTTCATGCATAAAAAATATTACTCATTCAAAATCATGGAATGATAATTAATTTTTTATATACACACACATAAAAATTGTAAAAAAATTGAGAATACTCCCATTGTTAAATAAAATATAAGAACATAAATTTATAGTTTGAATGTCTGAGTCATTCACACATAAAATAATAGTAATTATAATATTACTATTTTTTAGAATAACTATCTTAATATAAATATTTTAAATTCACAAAACAATCATACCCTTAACTTATAATTTTAATAGAAAAATCATATTATACACATAAAATTGTAAACGTGAAAAAAATTGAGCCTCTCATCCTTGTATATACATTTTATAAAAACTATTCATTGACTTTAAGATTAATTTCATTTTTACATAAAAATGTGAAAGGGTTTTAAATAAAATTCCTCATATTGTATAATTTCTAAAAATTAAACTATACATACATATATTAGATATATATTGAAAATGGATTTTTTAATTTGAACCAAAATTATTGTAATATATATATATCTTGGAATTTATAATTAGTACATACATATATTCATATATATATATATTAAGAATATATACTTGAAAATTATATTAATTTTAAATTTAATAACTTGAAAATAATATATACAGATAAAACACCCATAACTAAGCATAAATATTAAAATACATAAACCAATAAATAATCCTTGAATTTGAAAATAATTGATATATATAGTAGTTTATAAAAAAAATAAGTCCCCTTACCACAATAGTAGAAACTAAAAGAATAGGGAGGAATCTTGTTTGAGGTGTTTGGACAGAAGGTAGGTAGTGGTTTCCCATTCATTGGGAAATAAACTAGGTGGAAGGAATGTTAAAAGGAAAGTTCTTGGCCTATCTCTGGAATATGTTCTTTTTTAAATAGAATAAATGGGGTACTTACTATGAGCATAAGCTTGCATATATATATATATATATAAATCATGGGTTTCATTTCTAGATTCTATGGGAAGTTATGATAATTAAGGGTGAGACTCTTAAATAGGGTGAAAATTCTTCTATAGCTTCATGAATAAAAATTCAATGAAACTAGGTAAAAAATGAACAAACCAATTTCAACATAAAATGAAATAATGGATTTAAACTTTGATCCATAAATGAAACTATATGAATTTATGCATATTTTCCAACATTGTTTCTTTGAAAAGAAAGGAACAATGATGCTAGATCGAGTTCTATAGACTAAACTCCTTTGATTGATAGATTTGAAGATCATTGATCTCATTTTTTTGTTTTAAAAAATATATATTAGAGTAGGGAAATTTATAAAGGTTGTACTTACTAGCGTTGTTGTCAGGTGAAAATAAATAGAAGGGTTTATTTGATGGCAATGGCATAAATGAAGAGTGCTCAGGAAGCTGGTCTTACTACGAGGGGCTTCATCGATGTTGGTTCAAATAAAGCAGTGCGGTTACTCGGTGATTTAGCACTGGTTATGGAGAGAACCATTGTCGATGATGGGTGGGGAAAAATTTAGGTGGTTCAGTGTTAGTGGTCGATTACTGGCCTGAGGAGGAATATGAAACACCTCTTTAAACATTTTGGATTTTACTTTTTTATTATTAATAGTGATTCATTCTTGTTTTTATAAAGGAATTATTATATATATATATATAGTTAAATATCTATATGTGTTAAATAAAAAATAATTATTAATTTTTAAATTATACATGTATGAAATTAAATTATTATTATTTTACTATCCTTAAATAATTTAATCAATACAATTAAACATTTTTATTATTATTATTTTATTTTTGTGAAATGAATTTGAAGTTGATTTTAATAATTTCAATTTTATTACCTTTTATGAAAATGTACCAAAAAATAACTATTTAGTAATATTTTACAATAAGAGTTTTTTAATAAATATTATTATATATATTATTAATCAAATAATAATATCTCAAATAAATCAAAGCTAAGATATTTTTTAATATTGAAAATTAAATGTAACTCAAAAGAAATATAATAATGTAGTTAATATTTTTTTTAAGGCTTATAAGTTATATAACATCCACAAGGGCTTTTATAAACATTTGAAAAAGTATTTATATAGAATTTATATAAAATATTTTCTCCTCAAAAATAAAAACATATTAAAAACATATATATTAAAACATGATCTTTCAAGAAAAATTTCTTTTTGTGTGATTGTTATACTTTAATTAATTTTATAAAAATATATTGACATAATGAATAACATATAAATCAACAGATATTTTCATTAGATTATTCAAATATTATTTCTTCTAAATAAAATTAATATATTATATTTCATCATAATTTATGAACAAGATTTAAAATGATCAAGTAAATTTACCTATGTTTTTGTTAGATTATACATTAATTTTTTCTAAATAATAATCAAATCAAAAAATAAATATTTATTGAAATAATAAATTATTGTGTTGTTACATTATACCCCCTTAAATATAATTTTTTCCACAAATTTTTTTCAAACATAAAGAAAATTTCCAAATTATATTTCTAAATTTTGAAAAATAGCACTACTAGAGCTCAATATTGTTAAAGGTCCCTTACTTCCTAAGAGTTTAAAAGTTAATTTATAACCCATAAATTTTTCTGAATCTAAAAGGTTAGAAATCTAAGGTTTTAATAATAGAGTATCATTATAAACTAAACTTATTTTAACCAAACATCCTAATATCAAATGTTATCTAAACCGTTCCTTTGATACTAATTATAACCACCTATACCCACTCTTTTAGATCGGGTACAAAAAAATTTGTATAATTTATTATAAAAATTAATTGAAAAATATACATACATTTACATTTAATTATATTTTCCTATCAAGGATTTTGAGGAAAATAAAAATTCTTACATATTATCAAAGTTAAAATAATAAATACAAAGTCATCGATAATACTTTTCTCGCACTATATCCTTATTTAATATGAACTTCATGAAACACCTATATGAACCTAATATGATTTTATAAAAGCATAGAGTGAGAAAAAATTTATCAATAAGGGATTTTCAAAAAATCCAAAAATAATAATTTTTCGAAATACTTTCTGAAAATACTTTTCTTTGGGTAACACTTCAAAAATCCTTTGAAATTACTTATAATTTTGAAAACAAAATTTTGAAAACACATTGGAAAATATAATATATTTCTTATAAGTCCTTTGAAAATCTTTTGAAAAAATGATTTAAAAGTTCTTTTGGAAATATTTTCTCCTTTGAAATTATTATAATAATTTTTAAAGTACTTATTATTTTTAATATTTTATAAAGCATTTGAAAATACTTATTTTATTGAAAATATTATAATGCTTTTGAAAATACTTATGCGTTGAAAATTCTTTAAAATAATCTAGTGATTTTTCAGAAAGCATTAGGAAAGATATTGAAAACAAAACTATGGGTCCACTTTAATAATTTAAAGTTATATAGGCCAAGCCACATTTCATAAAAATGGGTTCACTCCCCACTCATATTTCATATTTACAATGTCTATGTGCCAATTGTTTTTATAAAAACATATTTGTCCTTTAATTAAATATATATAAATTTTTCACTGGAATTTCTGTTTTAAAAACATAATCATGCATTAAATACACAAAAACACTTATATTTATATATAAATATATAAATATTTAAATATTTACATTCATAATAAATCACTTTCAATATTTTCTTCAACCAAAACTCATATTATTTAGATTTTTTATGAGCTTTTAATAAAAATAATAATTAACATCCATATATTCAAACTTTCATTCATAAGACTCTGAGATAAATTTTAATTGAAAAATTCCACAGAGTGATAACTTTTATCTTTTAAAACTTAACCATCAAAAAAATATATTAAATACACTTTTTTTAATTCAAAATTTAATTTTTTTCACACAAAAAATATTTGGGTATATATATAAAACATTCATATAAAATAATTGAAGTTTTAAATTTCAATCCACCAAAAATAATATATAAATAATAATAAATATAAAAAATTATATAATATATATAAAATAAGAAAGTAACATTTTTTAAAATAAAATATTTCATTTATTCAGAATTTTAAAAATATAAAATTGAGCAAGATAATAACCTAGATTTAAGTTGACTTTCCATGCATAAGAAATACATCTTATATAAAATCATGGAATGATAATTAGTTGTATCTGTGTGTGTGTAAATATAAACACACACACACGTATAAAAATTATATAACTTTTAATAATAATCCATTTGTTACATAAAATATAAGAATACAAATTAATAGTGTGAAGGTATGAGCCATTCACACATAAAATAATCATAATTGTAAAATTAATATTTTTTAGAATAATTGTCTAAAATATATATATAAATTATGTGTCCATGAAAAATTTATAAGAAAATTAATTATACCATTAACATATTACTTTAAAATAAAACTTATATTATACACATAAAATTAAAAAAATGGAACATTTCATCCTTGTACATACATATTATAAAAACTCTAATAAGACATTATGAGTAATTTATTTATTACATAAAATTTTAAAAGGGGATTTAATAAAATCCATTATATTGTATAATTTCTAAAAATTAAATTATGCATACATATATTAGATATAAAAATAAAATATTTTTTTCAAAGTTAAAACAAAAATGGTTGTGATACATATAAAGCATGGAATTTATAATTAGTACAAACATATATTCATATATATGTATATATACCTGAAGAAATAGGTAGGTAGACTACTTGAGTTTTTTATACCAAAGGATTATAGTGGGTTCCTACATGATGGAACTCAAACCATGTAGAAGTCAAGAAAAAAAGAGAGGGTCTTAGCTTAGATCGACATGGAGTTCTTTAAAAATAGTGAATGGGGGCCTTTCTATTATACAAAACTTATATATATATATACACTACATGGTTTTCTTTTCCAGCTTCAAGGGGAAGCTATGATAATTGAGGGTGAGACTCTTAAATAGGGTTCTCACTATTCTATATCTTTCTGAATAACCATTTGAAGAAACTAGGAAAAAATGAGCAAATATATTTCAAGAGAAAATTAAATAATTGATTTAAAATTCGATTCACATATGATTCCATATTAATTTATGGGTATTATCTGGCCATGCTTCTTTGAGAAGCAAGGAACAGTGATGGTAGATCAATTTATCCAGACCAAACTCTTTTAATGGATAGATCTATAGATCTTTAGTCATTTTTTCTATAAAATAGATAGTTGAGTAGGGTAATGTATAAAGTATAGACTTACAGGTGTTATTAAGGGATGAATAGAAATTGAACATATCCTTTGATAGAGATAGCATAGATGAGGCATGCTCAAGAAGCTAATCAGACAATGAGGGGCTTTGTTGATGCTGGTTTGGATATGGCATTGTGGTAACTCAGTGATATAGCTCCAATGGTGGCGAGGACCATGGTAGAAAATTGATAGGGGAAAAGTCATGTTGTTTGGTGTCATTGGTTGAGCGGTGGCCCAAGGAGGAAGATGAAACCCCTATTTAATCATTTTTCATTTTTTATTAGTATTATTGGTTTGTTTAGTTTTATAAAGGAATGATTTTATATATATATATATATATATATACATTTAGGTAAATATATATTTATATTAATTGAAACAAACATAATTATTATTTTATAAATTATAATTTTAAGAAATTAAATTCTTATTATGTTACTATACTTAAATAATTTAATCTATATAATCATACATTATTATTATTATTATTTTATTTTTTGTGAAATATATTTTACGTAGATTTTAAAAATGTCAATTTGATTGAATTTAAAGATATAATATCTCAAAATCATTGTTTAGTAATATTATACTATAAGGGTTTTTTAATAATTATTATTATATATATTATTAATCAAAAAAATAATATATCAAATAAATAAAATATATTAGAAATTTTAATATTGAAAATGATATATAACAGAAAAGAAATAAAATAAAGTAATTAATATTCTTTAAATATTATAAATTAAATTTGTTTAATAAGGGATTTTATAAACACATGAAATTTTATTTATATCCAATTCAAATAAAATATTTCTCCTTATAAAATAATAACATATTAAACAAATATAATATTAAAACATTAGCTTTCAAAAAAAAAATCTATAAGTAAAGAATGGTAAAAACTATTAAAGAAATATACCTAAGTTTATGTTAGATTATAATTTATATTGCTTTAAATATAAAACAAATCAATAAATATTTTTTTTGAATGAATAGATTCTTGTGTTGTTACATTATTAATTTAATATACATCCATATCCTAACATTTAAGGCATTCATGTAAAATGAACCAAATCCCTTTATGGAGAACGTAGTCTGCACATACGCATGAATGACATTTTCATTTTTCTAATGGGTGGAAATTAAATAAAGTAGATAATATTATAGTTTTCATAAATCCTAAATATATTATAAATGTTATATTTATTATTTATATACATATTTATAACCATACTTATATGTTTTAAATGAAAAATGAATCCCATATCTTCATGGAGGTGGTATTCCAGACATACAAAGGAGAAACATTATCAATTTCCAATGGATAAAAAGGTTAAGAAGGTAACAATTATATCACAATTTAAAAATCAAAATTATTTAATAAATAACATATTTTTCATAATTTCATAATTTTAACCATCCTTATGACGTGGTGATGAAAAACAAAACACATAGCCTTATATATTTGGTATTCCACAAATTCAAAGGAGCGATGTCTTCATTTCCCAAAAGATGAAAATGGAGATGAAAATGGGTTTCAATATAACAATAATAACATTTATTTATAATAAATATACTGATTTTATTATTTCATATTGGATAAATAATATTTAAAGGTGTTTTAATAATAAAAAACCATGAAACAATCTATTAAGAATTACACTACTTCTTTGGAAAACCTCCTTTGGCTTACACCTTAGGCCTTCTAGGATTGGTATTGTGGGGATAATTGGACCTCATTGATGTGGGGAGGGATATTGGGTAGATATTTTGGTAGGTTTTTTCCAAAATATAGATATCAAAAGTTGGGATTAGGGGAGTAGAGGAAGTCCCATTTTATAAGTGATGGAAGTGGAACTATTATAATTATTCACAATTTTAAAATAATATTCAGTCACTATCATGGTAAAGTGGAACTTAAAAAATTAATATTAGAATATAAGGTGATAAGTTTTCAAATCCTCTGATACAATAATAATTATGATAATATTTTGTGACCTTATCAATTACAGTTTGTTTCTTAATTAACTTGTTATACCCTTTTATCATGGTAACACATTCTTACCATGGTTACTAATCAAAATTACCAAAAAATGAAATTGAAATCATTAATTAATTTTAAAACAATGATTAAAAATATTTAATATATTTTTAATGATTTAATTTGAATATAGGGTATTGATTAATTTTAAGACAAGTTCACAAAATGCAATGAAAAACGTTTTTTATAGAATTTCATTTTTAAGAATAAAAATGAACTTATACCAAAATCAAAAAAAAATATTTCTTTCAATCTAATTATTTATATGTTTTAGTAAAATTGATCTAATATTACATTTAAACAAAATATAAACATTGTGGGACCATTAAATTTCATTATTTAACAAAAAATAACAGTTTGGTAAAAAAATTTATGTTTCACTATTCACTCAAGAAATCAATCATTTTAGAAAAATTCCAAAAATTCACCCAAAGATATATTATATATATTGATTCCAAAAATGGATTATTTTTTATAACATAAAATTTATAAAATAAATAAATTTTTATTTTAAATAAATCCTTTTCTTTAGAGGAAAAATAATTTAGTAAAATAAAACATTTCTTTTTTCTACTTAAAACTATTAAAAAATAATTTATATAATAATGATGAATATATATAAGTAAAAAATAATACTTATAATTAATAAGATTAATTTATTTCTAGGATTAACAGGGATTTTATAATATAATTTCTATTTAATATATTATATCAAAACAATCTTTATAGTCGTGGAATTTTATGTTCTTTCTCAAGTTCTTTCTTTCAAGTGGATTTTGATTTTTAAAAATATGTAAGGGGTTTATTTGAAATCATTGATTTAAAAGTATCACATTATTTTACACAAGATATTTATCCTTTATGTCTATATTACAAAAATTGTTTTAAAAATATTCTTTTCATAAATTTAAATTATTTCTTAAAGTTATTTTTCAAGTTCTTTTATATTCTATTAAAAGGATATTAAAGAAATCCTTCTTAACATTTTCTATACAAATCAATTTTGACTCCCGTTACAAAACCATGAAATGAATTTCTTATTAACATTTATTTATTGAACATTTTTCCCATAACAATACAATTTCATTATTATTTAGATTATTTTCTATGTTTCTATTCTTTTTTATAAAAAAAATTATTACCATTATTCTGTGAATTATTCATTTTTAAAGGATAACAAAAGAAAAGGGTATTTTCTTTTTTTTACCAAATTATATTTATAAATTTTTAGTAAATTTTTTTATCTATGTAAATATAATTTATTGATTATTACACTTTACTAGGGATACTCTCTACTAAAACCATTCATATTAATTATATGGATGGAATATGATAAATCATTGTGGAAGCTTTCATGAAAATCATTCCTTTCCCATTATTTAATTATGTTGTGGAGAAATTATGAATTTTTTAAGAGTTTTATGTTGTAAAGTAAAATATTATTAATTTTTTATTGAAAATATAGTACATGGTATTTTTATATGTAGAGGTATGAGCATAGTAAATCTCTCAATAATACATTTGATAATGATATGTTCTCTGGAGAAAACATGTTGGAATTAACTAGGTTGGTTGTTCCATTGTAACGGTGATTGTAAGGGTGATAGTAATATAATTTTCCAATAATCCTTCATGGTTTTTATATGATTTATTATAGGCCTCAAATATAAATATTTGGATTTCATACAATAAATAGTTGATTTTATGAGTAAAGGGATGTTTTTACCTCTTTAATGTTAAATGTTATATTTATTCTATATTCTTTATATTATGTTATACTATTATGGTTTATTATTTTTGGATCAAATTCCCACCCTCTTTTGATTCCTATCTTATGTTACGCCAAATCCTTATGTCATGACTCATTAATTTTGATCTAGGACTTATTTGGTATAATTGTCTTATTATATGTTTATATATTGTTTATATTCTCATACCCATATTCTCATCGTATTCTCAATTATGATCTCTGATTTTAAACCCTTATGTTTACACTTATAGAGAGTTTGTGTTCACCCTTTATTATGTTTCCATTTCCCTGGGTTATCAAAAATGGTATTGACTAATATATGCCTAAAAGGGTATCATATGTGCAGAATATTTTAGGTGATGTTGGATAATTATTATTAAACACTAGGTTATTGGCATAGTAGGATAAATTCCCTTTGGATGAGGAATACAATTATTTTTTTGCATAAAAAGGGTTTTCCCTAATTCTCTAATACTACAAAACTATAAGTTCTTCAGTGTTTAAGTGAGTCAATATTTAATTTTGATGTAGTAATTATAGAAGATTAAAACGTTATCACATATGCCACTATCAAAGATAGTATGTAAATAATATGGTTTAGCATTAGATCTTTCTGTTCAGGTATGGAGCATTATAATTGGTATCATTGTATGGTTTAGAAAACATTAGAGATTAGGTAACTATCAGTTGAGAAAAATTTATAATTTATAAGTACCATCTGGGGATGGTAAATTTAAGGATGGTCATAAGTTCAAAGGTACAAATACCAATTTTTTAGATCGTAAATGATTGTATTATATGAAGCTTCATTATATTTTTGGGATCTGTTTATTAGGTTTTTATAATAATACATGATTAAAATATTAACAACCATTATGTTTATTATGTGTTTTGACGTTATAATAAATGTTATTTTGGATAAAGGTTATCATATTTTTATGAACATATGTTGAAGAGTATAGATAACCCTGGGGTTTGAAAAATTATTTATTCACTATGAAATTAAAGTTATACTTGAATAAGATCACTATATTTTTAGGAAAATTATTTTATTAAGGTATATAGAAAATATATTCTATTATATGATTTTACTTTAGATATTATTTTAATAACATAAAATGATCTAATTTTTTGAAGCATATATTTTTATATAGTTGAGAAAAAATATTAACATGTTTATAAAATTGTAAGGAAGAGGTGTAGTGATTTTAATGCTATAATATTTTTTGACATAAAAGTTAATTTGATCTTAGAAGAATATGTTATCAATATTTTTCTTCGCATTTTGGATTTCAAATTGGGTTAGAAATATTTAGAAGAGTTTTACAAGTTTGATTATTTTAAACTTATTATTTAGTTTTATTGTATATAGTGATGTTTTAGAGATTCATATATTAATTCTTCGTATAAATTTTCATATATATTGGTTATTATCTTTACTCTTATGAACCATTTTGTTTTATAAACGATATGTAAAAAATAGAAGGTAAAATGTATCATTAATACCCTAAAATGTGGAGCACTATCCTTTCATATAACTCATAATCATTTAAAATTATATTTTTGAGGTTTAAATAATGAAACATTTCTCTTATCCATTCTGGTAGAAAAAATTAGAGGTGGAGAATAAATAAAACACTCAATCAAATGGAAAAAGTACACTTATGATATAAATTGAAATAAAGTATGAATTTTTTATCATACTATTTATATTAAATAGAAAGATAAAAATATTAAGAATTGTTTTCAAAACATTAATAAACTATCAAGGTATGATTTTGGAAACACATTCACAAGTACAAGACTCATAATGGTAAAGGAATTATTTAAGAAATAGTTAATTAATAAGTGATATGTTTCATAGTCTAAACAAATACATTAATGTTATTTTCAAAATTAATTGTAATTTTCATGGATAATGTAATTTCTTAAAACATATGTATATTTATCTTACACTCATAATTTTCTCTCTTTTCCTCCATTTTAAGGGTCTATTATAAGGGATCCTTTTCAAAAAATGGTTTCAAATGCCTTTTTCACCCCCTAAAATTGATTCTAAAAAAGTTTTAAATCCATTTTAATCAAGAACAAGATTAAAATTGTGATAATGAAATTTCTTTAGGGGGGGTGTTACACCACGATATTTCAATATATTATTCTTCTTTAATAAATATATTATTATCTAGCTTTATTTTCAAAAAAAGTCAAACTAAAATAAGTTGTGACCAATTAGTTAAATGTGTTTAATTAAATTATAATAATAATAAAACCTCATGTGAATAAAAAAATTGTAATAAGTTTAAAACTATTATATTTAGAGGATAAATAATTAATATGGTTTAATGTTGAAAAGGGATTTTATTAAATGAAAAAATTTAAGTGCTGTGTATTTTATCATAATAAATTAAATTGATCAATTTTAAAAGATAATTTTGATAATATTTAATATTTAAATATATGAAGTAATATATTAACACTTATTTACATATTTATTTATATGAAATATTATTAAGAACATTTAACATTAAAAGGGTCCATTTTCAATAAATTTTGTTTCTCTTTATATTTTTTATTTTCATTTAAAAGATAAACGTATAAATTTTATAATTTTAATTTGATAAAATTAACTTCATTTTTGTATTCATATAGTCAAAATTATCTTAGGATTATTTTTTTGTATTTTTATAAAATTCATGATTTCTAGGTGAATAGTTAAAAATACAGTTTTCACAAAAATACGGTAACTTTTATGACATCATCATGATATGAGAATGAATTAAAAGTTTATAAAACCATTTTTATAACACATATATTTTTTAATTAATAAAATTTAAAATTTAAAAATAAAATGTTAAATTTAAAAACTAATGTCTGATCTTTTTGGAACGTAAGTAATGTTATATTCATATAGAAGAATATATTTTTATCCTTTATATAATTATGTAATTACTAGGTTACATTACCTATTGTATTGGATTAAAATTAAAATAACTTTTATTTTTTTATTCATAAAATAATAAATTTGATGATAATTAATTCCACAAAAGATTTTGTCTTAAATATATTTCTATAAGTAAAAATACATTTTTCAAAAAAAAACTATTTTTCATTGCATTTTAAATATTTATATTAAAGTAATTTTTACAACCTCTTGAATTTAAATCATGAAAAATGGATTAAATATTTTTAATCATAACATTAAAAATATTTAATAAGTTTTATTTCTGATTTATTCACAAAATTAACATATCATATTAAATATTTTTCCCCATGGTAAGGCTTAATTGGGTAAAAAGGGTTTAATCTATGTGATAAGGTCATGGATATCTCAATATAATATAAATAATTTGATTATATGAGGGTACTTAGACCTATAATACCATAAATTATAAATTTTTACTAGGTTGTCACGAATCTCACTTATAAAAGGAGCCTCTAACACCCCCCCCCCCCAATTCTCCTCAAACTTTGATAAATTTATAATGACCTATATCTGATAAAATAAATTCACATCACCCTTATAAAATAATTATAGGTTCTAGACTCACAAAAACACCAACCTAAAAAAGGCTTCATAAGAGATCTGTAAGAGAATACCCAAGGAATTTGTAATCGTACAAACCGAGTTCATTAAAGTGTATTTCTTCTTTCTCCTACTCCAATTTTTTTACCTAATATAATATAATTAAAAATATATTATTAGTATATAAAAAAATTATGTTTATGTATCAAAAATTATCAACCTTAATTCCATCCATTGGAAAATGAAAATTTCACTCATGTGAACTTGCAGTCACCGTCTCCATGAATGATGTATTTCATTTGTCATCACTTCCTCACTTGGATGTTTATAAAGATATATGTAATGAATAGTTATGATATAAAATAAATATTTAAGACTCTAAATATATAATTGTTATCTACCTCATTTCCTTTCCATCTATTGAAAAACAAAAAAGCATGCATATGTATATACGGACTACCGCCTCTACGAATGATGTATTTAATTTTTCATCACAACATTATATTAATTTTTATATAATTAATTTAATGAATTAATAATATATTTATAACTTTATTAAGGTTTTTTAAATATAAATTGGTTATTCTATAAAAATATTATTATTAAAAGTTATATTATGATTCAACCTCTGAAAATGGGCCTAATGAGACACTTTGAATTCCATATCTTCCTACCATACTGTTTCATTTATCATCATAAAATTACAATTATTGAATCTAATTTAACATTTTAATAAAAAAATTGAAATCTTTAACCTCCTAATAAAGTTATCTAATCACTATAATACAACAACTCCTTTCTCATTTGACTGAGAAAACATGGTCTTATTTTCATTGGTTTTACCACCTACATGAACATTGTTATGATGTTTATGTTATGAATGATTAAAGAATATTATATTCTTTAACTATTTTTTAGTAATGATAAATTTATAATTATTTAAAAAAAATGGTGTTATATATATATACATATTTTTTAAAATAAATCTTATTCTTTCTATAAAACTGAAAAAAAAAATTAAAAAGGAAATTTACAAACCTTCAATGCGAATCACCATCATAATTTCCATGAAATATACACAAAATTTTGAATAGTATAAAATAAATATATAAATTTATAATGAATAATTCATAGATTATAAAATCATGGCCATGTTTAAAGGACTAAAATCACCAAATAGAAACATGCTTGGGAAATAAGACAATTAACACATTAACAGTGATTTTTTCAATGAATTTTTAATATATGAGTAGCATGAAATTAAATCAAAAATTATATCCTAATATAAATATAAATATAGTTTCACATATATATGTTAAATAATTATAAATCTATTATATGAGAGATTTGAGTGTTTCTGACTAAGTGGAAGTCCATGGTAAGTGAAATCTTAACTCGATTTCCTTTTATTAGGTTATATCACATCTACATTATCTATGATATGGAAAGATTATGTGTGTTATAAATTATTATTTTTTATTATATTTATATTTTCCTTATATGGGTTTTCATTTGTTTTTGTATAACTAGTTAATTGATTTATTCTTACTTTAAATTTTATGATGTTCGTATGGGTTTCCCATCTTAAATTTCTTTCCTTAAGAAATGTTTATGATAACACATATATATTCATTTATATAGTGTATATAAAAGATATGTGACATATTATATCAGGAATATATTTATAATTAGGTAATTTTAAGTTCCTCCTCAAGTTATTTCATTAATTTGGGTTTTAGTTTTTAAAAAAATGTAAAGGGTTTTTTTAAAACATTAGATTAAAGTTTATAAGGTATTTCACCCAAACTCTTTATATTTTATGACCATGTAATTTAAATTGTTTCATAAATGTTCATTTATAAATTTAAATGATTTATTAAAGTTAATTTTCATTTAACTTTACTTTATTTTTAATGGTTTTAAAGGGAATATTCTTTACATTTTCTGCATGGGTCTCTTTTGATTCTCTTTAGAAAAGTCTATAAAGAATATTTTTTACATCATTCACTAGATTAATTTTTCATAAAGATATATCATTTCTTAATAATTTAGCACCATTTACCAATATCCATGGTTTTTCAAATAAAATAATATTCCCATTGTTCAATAAATTTTTCATTTTTAATGGATACCAAAATAAAATGGTATTTTTTCTTGTTTTTTAGAGTATATTTATAATATTTTTTAAAAAGTGTTTTTAATCTATGAAAATATCCTTTGTCTTTTTCTATACTTAACTAATGATAATCTCAATTCAAACCATCCCTATTCATTTTATAGATGGTATATAATCATGCTTTTTTATGCTTTCATGAAAACCATTTCATTCCCATTGGTAAATTATGATATAATAAAATTATTAATGTTTTTATAGTTGTATGAGGAAAAATGAAATATTATTAATGTTTCATTCAATGTATGTTACTTGATAAATTTATATGATGATTATTTTACCTAGGATATATCTCTATAATTCATTAAGTAATGAAATGTTTTTCATATAAAATATATTAGAATTAACTGGGTAGGTTATTCCATTTTAAGTGTGATATGAATATAATTTCCTAGGATTTATTCATGGTATTTATATTCTTTCTTATAGTTTTAACTGGAAATCATTGGATTTATTAAAATAATATTTTTATTTCATGAGTAAAGAAACGTTTTTATCTTCTCAATGGTGAAGTTTATTCCTATTCCTTATTATTTTTCTAGGGTAATGCTCTCATATATTCTGATTTTTTGTGTATATTCCCACACCCCATTGATTGATGTCTTATTTTATGCCAAAACCTTATGCCATGACTCAGGATTTGTGATTTATGACTTATTAGGAATAATTGTGTTCTTATATATGTATGCACTTTATTTACTTTCACATACCCATATTCTCATCTTATTCTTACCAATGATCTTTAGTTTTTATCATTTATATTTACCCATATTTAATGTTTGAAACTACCCTTTATTTTGTTTCAATTCCCCCGGTTTATGAAGAATTATATTATGTAATATATTTCTAGAAGGGTTTTATGTGTGTAGTAATTTTTAAGAGATGTTGGAAATTTATTGGTAAATAATAAGTTCTCAGTATAGTGGTAAAAGTCACATCTAGATCAAAAAACATATGTTTTATTAATGAAAAGGGGGTTTCCATAATTCTCTAAAACTCTAAACCTAAATTTTCTTGGGTATGTAAGTAACCCAATATATATTTTTTCAAATTTTATTATGGATAATAAAATTTAAATCTCATATTTTGGTATCAAATTGATATTTTAAAGAATATATTTTTAGTACAATATCCATATGATTGGGTCATGGGAGTGATAATTTGATTATGTCCTTCCCAAATAAGCCTTTTTAGGATCATTATTTCATGGAGTTATTCTATAAATGCATGTTGTAAAATGATCATAAGCTACTATATTCTTCTTCTGGAAGAGTTCTAAGATAAAAATCTCTAGCTGGTTCTAGGGAGTCGAGACTGAGGATCTTATATAACACTTAGTAGGTTGGTACATGTTCTACTACTAGGGGTTTACATGTGGTAAATAGTTATAACTATACTTACATGAAACTAGAATTAGAATTGAACTCTATTGTGAGGTATTATTCCTTGAATAAAATCAATGAAGCTACCTCTTACACCCGCAAGAGTCTCCCAACTATTCCATTCAGTGGAGAATATTATGGATTTATGCCTCCAACTCCTATAATCCATGATTTGTGATGTCAAGTAGCAAAGGTAGTAGTAATAACCAAAAAAAACAATGATTCAAAGAATAATGAACAATACAATATTAAACTACAATGGAATACCCATCAAGGTCAATGTACTTATAAAACATTCAGTAATCATATCTCCCGCCACTATTTCAGAGGAATAACTATCTAGCCTCTATAAGTTACCAACTAAAAGGACAGAACCAAGAGACCAATATGAATGATATGATAATATAAATGATGGAGATTCAATTAAATCATCAATACAACTTGATAACTCATGGATCTTAACTTAAGGAGCTAAAAATATAGTATGTATATATCCTCGTAACTCTAAACACTTTGTTAAAACAAGGTTCATATAAAATCTTGTGCCAAAAAAAATTTAGCCTAAAAATTAATGTGAGTTATATTATATTGATAAGTGGTAGTAAAGTGAAGGTAAACAAAGATAAATCCCAAAACTAGTCTATAGAGACACAACCAATAATTAAGTATAAATCAAAGTACAAATTAGAGGATCTTAGTCAACCCTTACCACCATTCCCTTCTAGGAAATCTTCATAAAATAAAACTAGTGAAGAATTTTTATTGTAAAAATTTTATGAAAATTTATAATGGTGGAAACTAATATTACACTAATATATGTAATCAATTATATTCCCATGTATATTAACATCCTCAAAAATGTGTACTATGAATTGAAAACTTCATGATGATTAAAGCGTAAATTTGGGTAGGATGTTTCTACCTTAATTAATCCCCAATTTCCAAGAAAATGATAGGATCTATGAATATTTAATATCCCTTATACTATATTAAATATCACCTTTTCAAAAATGTTATGTCATTTTGGAGCATCAATAATTTTCATGATTCAATCAATTATTTCTTCACTACATATGGGAGAGTTCAAGAATGTTATATTTTTAATAAAATTAGAAATCAAATCTTTAACTTACACTATGGATGTTAATTAGGATGTACTAGTATGTTTATAAGTTATTTTATTTCTTAATAATTTATATATTATAAACATGGAATCAGTCAGAGTTAACGCTCATTCCCATATAATATATTTGGAAATTTCCTAAAACTATAGAAACTATAATGAATGTTCTCAAATGAACCCTTTCTGTGTAATTTGATGAATATATAGTTATAGTTAATATCTTAGACTCTATGAAATTCCTTTAGTATGATCATATTGTTTTCAGTCTTTCTCGTTATAAAAGATTATTCTAATTAGATATAGAAATATAAATTATGGATAAAATATATTTAAAAATAAAACTGAATTCCACACAAATTTTTTTGATAAATCTATTTTTAAAAATGAATTAAATATGGAACTAAATATGTGTAATGATCAGTTTAAAGAGGAGTTGGATGAATGTTTTTTTTTTTGATGATTTTATTAAATATATCACTAACTTCACTAATGTACACATATGAGATTCCCGTATGAGGGACACTAAATTAACCCCATTTAAAAGAAACCACCAGATTTGGAATTGATATTTTTTTAACTAAATTTAAAATATAGAGACCTTAGTGGAGATGAAAACTTTCTTGTGATAATTTCTAATAGAAATGAACCCAACCAAGAACACAAACTACTAAACATTTTGAAGAAAAATGTTAAGGCTATAGGTTGGTCAAAATGAGATGTCCTAAGGATTGGTCCCACTATTTTTGAGCACTATCTTCTTCTTAAAGATTTTAAAAAACCTATGAGGAAATATCAACGGAGGATAAACATTAAACATGTGGGATAAATTTAAAAAGAGCTTGAAATATTTTGAGAAAATGGTTTCATATCACAAATTTCACAATTCCAATGGCTAATAATCATCTATATTGTATCAAAATATATAGTAATCACCATTATTAAGAATAGAAATGGTGAATTAGTTCCCAGTATGATTCAAAATAGATAGAGTTTTTGAACTGATTATAGAATATTGAACCATGTGATAAATGAATAACACTTCCTTATTCCTTTTAAATACCATCTGCTAAAAATATTACCTGGGAAGGGTCACTCCTATTTTTATAATATATTTTTTCACTACTTCTAGAACCATGTTTTACTATAAGATTAGAAAAAAATCATATTTACTTTTCCATTTAGTATATATTCATAGAAAATAATTCCTTTTGGTTTATACAATGCCTTGGGAACATTCCAATCCTGTATGGTAAGAATATTTTTAGATATGATTGAAAAAAAATTACAGGAGTTTATTGAAGAATTTATAGTATATGAAACTATTCTGAAATATATCTTGAGAATATTGAAATTTCATAATCAAGATTAATTGAAAATAATGGGATTTTAACTTTTACAATTGTCACTCTATAGTGGATATTGGTATTATGTTGTTTAAAAATATTTCCAAGAATGGAATTGAAGTAGAAAACTTTAAGGTTGAAATAATATTTACAAATCCATACACCGACACTGTGATACATTTTATGTCATTTTTAGGACATGATGTATTTTATATAAGTTTTATATTATATTTTAGTAAAAACTTATTACCTATGAATAATATACTCTGGTAGGTTATTGATTTTTTATTTGATAAATAATAGTGGAGATAATTTGAAAAACTTAAAGTGATTCATATCACAACTAATATAATCAGACTGATATCCTCGAAGGAACACTTTTAAGTGTTGTGTGATGCCTCCAACCAAGTAATAAGAGTAGTGTTTACCTAAAAGACGAATTAACACATAGATGATATATTTTATGCTTCATATACCCTAGTAACTTATTAGATTAATAGAACAATAAACTAGAATATGTTTTTTTCTTTGGTTGTTGCATTAAAAAAATATCATTCCTATTTTTCTAGGAATATAAGTAATATATTTTTAAGATCTTAAATCTATCAGATACTTGGGAAATAAAAATGATAAAAAAACAAATATGGTAAGGTGGATAAACCTTCTCCATGAATTCAAAATAGTGATCAAGGATGTAATACTTGTGAGAACCTAGATGTGGCCCCAAAATTTATACCTCTCTATACTAATTATGTTGAAATACCTATAGAAATATACATGAATGATTCACTCCCTAGTGATAAACTCTATGATAATACCAAAAAGGTTCAATGGTATTCATAAATGGTTAACAACTTGGACACATAAAATATACCTTTCTTTCTAAGCCAATGTTCTTTGAGGTGAAATATGAATAAAAATATTATGTTTTCTACAATCAATACATATGTAAAATCTATAGTGATAAATTTTTTTGGAGTTCTATCTTATATGAATAGGAAACTTATATTATTTAATTTTTTCATACACATGTATATGGAGGTCACTATGGACCTCAACACAAAACTGGGAAGGTTTTTGAGTCTATAATATTCATGAAAAATAAATGTGGGATTAACATAATTCTAATAAATAATTTAATAACTAAAAATTCATGGGATGTTTTTCCAAAAGGGATTTAATACTAAAACAATATTTTTTTATGATATATTTGATATATAAGATATTGCATCTATGTAAAAATTTACTATTTTTTTTTATTTAACTTTATTCTAATGGCATTTAGTTATATATCAAAATTTATTTAGGCTCAATATAAAAGGATTAATGATTCAATATTGGTTATTTATTTTTTAATATCACACATTTTATTAGTTTTGGAATACGTTGGGAAATTATTAGAAATCAGGGAACAAAAATTCTCAACTAAAGTATGAAATCAATCCTGAATAAGTATAGAGTGATTCAAAATACCTTAATTTTATAAAACCCATAAAAATGGTTATAACAAGGCATTTAACAGAGGATTAAAAAACTATAAATTAAAATTCATCCCAACAAAAAGTAATAGATAATTAATATCAATGTTTCACTATGGGCATACAAAATCGCTTTCAAAACCCACCCTAGTTTGCCTCCTTGCAGAATATTGTATGGTAAGATCTATAACCTTACTATTGAGTTGAAACAAAAATTATATTTGTTTTATAATAAACATAACATGAAATTTAGTAAATCTAGATAGTATATGAAGTTTAAAATTGTGTACCTAGAATAGATAAAGATGTAAGAATATGAAAAATCAATGTTATACAAGGAATAGACCAAATATTTTCATAGCATACTCATCTTGAGGAAATAATTATAAGTTATTGATAAAGTGATATAGTTATCCTCTAAAAAGAAACTTATGCTCTGTAATATTCATTTCAAGAGGACTACACCATTCATAATGAAAAACACATTTTTATTTTGTTCTTCATAAGAAACTCGTGATTTATAACAAAATGGTGATTCATAACTCGTGTTTTATGTTTTTTTGTGAAGTGGATAAAAATCACAGAAACCCTTCAAGGTGAATGTGTGGAGGCTAATGAAATTTTATAAATATTTGTGGAAGGAAGCAATGGAGGATTATGTATCCCTCCCTACTATATAAGAATGATTAAGACTATATTTTCTCTTTCCACACTACTTATTCTAGATAGTCGCATCATATATCAACTTCAAAATGATAAGATTAAAGTTGAAATTCATTGAAAATACTATAAAATAAATATTTTTACATGGAAAATGTTTCTAAAGGTTGTAAATAGTTCTCTTTGATTCCATTTATTTTATTTTATTTTATTGGATATAAAACAAGAAAATAAATTTAATTCTCATGTGATAGAGGTTCTACTAGAGTCTAAGACTCACGTTTATGTCTGATTCTGACATTCATTTGCTAGATAATTATTCTTGTATTGAGCTCCCTACATGAAATAGTGAGATATTTGTGGATGATGTATTTTTCAGACTCATAATGGGGATACTCTACTAGGGTTCGATATTGTGCATTTTTTTAGTATAAAAATGTATCCAATAATGTTTTACCACTGTAGGGTGGCATGACTGTGTTGAAGTATCCATCGAGTCCCTCAGACTAATGAGGTGTCCCTTAGATATATTTTTTAGTTCATGTTTTCATGATAAGTAATTATGTAAGAGGTTATAAGGTAGGATATATTTATATGTAGTTTTCTTTATGAAATGTCACCTGTGTTGGAGACCCTAGAGTGAGAATTAGATTATTCAGGATTCTTAGTAGAGATGCACCATGGAATTCAAAGAATGATGGAATTTTACTTCAATTGATCTTGAGTATTATTGTGGATGGAACTCTATATCAAATATATCATTAAGTCCAAGGACCTCCTTTTTTTCATCCCAGTTTCCTACCATAAATCTATTTAGAAGAAAAGAGGGTGGTGTGTGATAATCCTAAAATAGACGATGCATCGGTCCACTCCCACAATCAACACCATTAGTTATTTCCTGAAAACCATCGTGTAATGATGTTTAGTGATATAGGATGTTAAAAATTATGGAGAACTATGTTTAAGAATTAATAGATGTAGTTTTTGGTATTATTCATTCCATAACTTCAAGGAACCTCATGCTAAATGGTGTGAGCAAGAGTAGTTATTTATTCACTAAATATTCAGGATTTGACGATTCCAGTGGGACCCTTATCCATACCATTTTTAGGTAGATAGTTTTTTATGATGGATACTATCTTTCTCTCAAAAAATATGACTATGTGAGTTTATCCTTAGTGTAGAAGGAGGTCTTTTATGGAACTACTTCATGGTAGTGATGAGATCCAGTGGAAAAGAGCTCGATATAGTTTGGGTACTATTAAAAATACATAGTGATGTGAAATTTAAAGTGTTGGCCAAGGTTTACATTAGTAGTAATTTGATCCCATCAGGTGTGGTGATCAGAGACCTACCTCAAATAATTATATCCAATTACCAATAAGATGGTAATAATATATATATATATATATATTATGTGCATGGATGGTAATTAATTATTTTTGAATATGAAAGAATGAATAGATACCAATAATGACCTATGTTTATCCATTTATGAGATATCAATTAGTGAAATAACATTTATTCTGGAGATTTCATCAATGTTTTTTTTGGAGTGGGATGATGAGAACCCTTGTGGTGTTTATAGAGAATATGGTCCAAATCTATCCTTGTGTCAATTCAAGGATGATCTTGTTAGTATTTAAATGAATTTTAACATAACTTAACATAAAAATTATATTTTATTTGTATACCCTAATGGCATAGAATTAAGATTCATGGGTTTCATAATTATTTATAAAGTTGATGTTTTCACACCCAATCCAACCTTTTACAGAATTGATTAATTTAATTATAGGTCATTAATTTTGATCAGAATTTTTGATTATTTGTATTTTGAAAATATTTAAATTTTTAATTTTAGGTTAAATATACGGTGACTAAATGGTTAGTTCTCACCATGTGGAGGTCATGCAATTTGGGTCTACAACATTGTGGTGTTTTTTTACATGGTTGGTGTCTAGTTTTTTCAGCCATGCGGACCAACTATGTGAGTTTCATTTTGTGCATAGTACGAGATGAATGGTTTGGGTAAACCATGTGAATTTCCTAGTTTTAAAAGTTTAAAAATATCTTATATTACCCTTTTTTAACACATATACCTCATCCCTATCCCCATATTATGCAACACATACACCCACCTCCTCTCATGTCATGCACGACCAACCCTACCTCCTCTCACATGTGGCTTCCTATAACCTATCCATATAAACTCTATTTTATTATTTGAGTCTAGGTTTCATTTCCTTAGGTTAGGTACCCTCATCGCCCTCCTTATTTTTTTTCCTTGTTACATTTTTTCTCTATATCCCTAACTTTTAACACCACTAGTATAAACCCTATATGGTTTTGGCTTCTGATTTCTTATGGATTTAATTCCTTGGTCATGTAGCATCCAATTGGTATATTCATATCCTTGTTTTAAAATGGTTTTCATCATTGACATTAGTTCCAAATAGGTTTTCATCATTATTATCTATTTAATTTTAAAAACTTTTATTGTATAGCTTTTAAAATTATCTTCTTAATGACTACTCATAGACTATAATTGTTTATATAGTTTCTAAAGTTGAAGTCATCTTTCAAATTCTTTTTTTATAAAATAAAAGGTCCTTTATATTTTAGTTATTGGTTTTTCATCTTATTTCTTAAACCGTGGAGGGAATGTGTTTGATAAATTTTCCATATGATAATTAAAATGAATTAATTGATATTTAAAAGGTGTTTTATTCCATTAAAGTGAATTATAATTTAGCTCTTAAGTTTTTCTTTGAATTTCAAGTAATATGTGAAATTAAAAGTATTAATAAAGTATTTCAAGATTTGATTTTGAATTAAAATTTAGGGTTTTCAAATTTCTTTGGATGTTTTTTCTGGTTATAAGCATATACATTGGTATGTGTGTGTGTGTGTTATTTTGTGTGTGTCTCTAAAAATTCATATAGGAACATGAAATTTTGTGAAATGGGAGAATTATATATATGTGTGTGTAAATGTATACAAGTATAATGAGGGGAAATGTTAATAATATATATGAGATGCCTCTTATTTATACTTGGATTATTAAATTTTATTTTATTTTAAATGTGGATTTGAAATGGATTTCTAAATTAGTTTCTTTAAATTAAATTATAATACCTTGTTTAAAATGTTGAAAATGGTTTTTTTAAAATACAAAATGAAATATAGAGGAAGCTCGGGCATATATTCTTTGAGTTAAAATTTAAGTTAGTATTATTTGTTATGTTGTTGAGTTTATTGAGAAGAGGCTTAACATTGGTAGTGTAGGTTGGTGGGAAGATGTTGTGTGCTTATTTTTATTTCCATTTTGATTGATATTCAATATTTTTAACACACCTTTTGTTTGATTTTTTTTGGGATTGAAAATGGGAACCATAGGTACCAGGGTGGGATGACTAGAACATGTATTCTAGTAAAAAATATACCCTTCCTAGTATTTGTTCTATGATACAACACTAACTAAGAAACATGATAAAATGGATGTGGTAACCACCTTAACTATTCTGTCATCCTCTATAGTGGCTAGTGCATGGTAATAGTTGTATATTGTTCGATCACCAAGAGTTTAAGGATCCTAGGATTACATTCCATAACCTTTATTTCCCAGTAGTTTCTCCTTGGTTATTACTCTTATATGCCTCTTATTTCATATTATTTATTATTTATTCTCCTTCATTTATCTAAATATCAGTTTTTTCGCTTGTAATTTATTATTATTCTAGGTTCTTGATTTATTATTTAAATTTGTTTACAAAAATATTTTAAAAAAAAATTAAAATAATTCAAAAAGAGTTTTTAAATTTAAATTTTCTGTAACAATGATATGGGATGATGAAACATTTTCTAATTGATTGTTTCATTTAAAGGAAAATATTTTTAATTAAAAAAATGAAAAACCTATTTACTACTTATAGTTTTCAAAGAAAAAGAGAATGAATATTTAAGTAAAGGGTAATAATGTATAAAGGTGGATGGATATTAACTAAGTATTATTATTCTCACTGTTATTATATATTAGTTTCAGGCTATAGTAAATCTTCTAGTCACTCTCGGAGAATTTTTTGATTTAGTATTAAAGGTTAGTTTCATTTTTATTTATTACATTGACTAGGTGTAAAATTTAAATTAATTGGTAAGATGTCAATAAATTTTTGCTTCATAGAAAGTATAACTATGATTTCCCATTAAATTACTGTCATCGGTTCTGGTTATTGGTGGATTGTACTATGTATATGGGAGACTGGGGTGATATAGTGGTGAATATGTTTTTGGAGGGGTCTGGGGGTTAGTGGATGGAGTTAATTTTATATAGGGACATTGGATAGTGAGTTGAGATATTTATTTCAAACTTTTTATATCTTTTTTTAAAGTTTGAGGGGAAAGCCCTCTTTATTGAACCAGAAAGAAAAAACCTCCTAAATAGATTGGGAGAAGAGGCAACCCATAACATGACAAGGGCACAGATGCCCATAAATCAAAGCCCGAATGTTAAACAAAAAACATTAAAGACAAAAAGGAAGCAGACATAAAAAACAAGCACTGAAAAGAACCACATCACCCCCTTTTTCAGTCCATGCAAGGTGAGATATGTCGAAGGAGTTGTCTCTCCCCCCTTCCAAGAAGTTGTGTCGTGCTGGCAACACAACGCACCGAGATGCAGATGGAAGACCGGATGATAGGTACCAACACACCTATCTCTCTTTCGAGCCGCCCACCCGACAGTGCATGCGAAAAAACACAGCACTATCAACCTGATGCAAGACAAAACCAGATAGAAACACAGTGCAGAAGATCAAACAAAGTGCCCATCCATCCAAGTGGAAAAATGGCCGATGATGATTGACAACACACCCATCCCTCTTTCGAAGTCGCCCACCCAACATCAAACTACAAGATGCTGCAATGCCTGCCAAATGGAACGAGGAAAAATCCAATGCTCAAAAATCCACCAGCAACCAAATTGGAAAACACTGAACCAAACATAGCCGAAGTCACAGCTCACTGCATCAAGAAATCCACATCCCTCTACCTCCACATAAGACCTCCAAAACCAAAATTCACCATTCGTAGATCATAAGCAGTAAAAATCCAAGGGAAAAGCTCAAAAAAATCAAAGCAGTATACCGGAGCTCGTTGCAAATTGGCCCTCCAATCCAATTCGCAACTCTCTTCAATCATTAATCCACAAATCGAAACCCGGATGAGGCATCAGGGGGCAGCCCGACCATAGCATTTCTCCGCAAAAGCAACGAAAATATCCAATTTCGGGGTGGCCCTAATATGCAGTCCGATCAGAGCCTGAGGGAGAGAGAAAGAAGAATACAGGGGAACCAAAACACAGACCAGAGAAACCCACGCTCAACCATTGCAGAATAACATATTTAAAAATCACAAACACATACCAAACATCACTCAAATCATCAACAAACAGCATCGTCATCCGTCAACCAGAACCAAATCGCCAGGGAAGATGAATTAGAACAACCAAGGCCAGTCAATCTCCAACTGTAGAAGATCCAAATGACCACCAATGTGTCTGAAAACCACACAATTAAATTTATCCACTTTCACAGAGGAGTCCCCACCGCTTCTAGAAACCCTAAATTCTCCATTCAGAGGAAACATTCGATGAAACTTATAGTTAATGGCCTCCTCCTAAAGCTAGATCTTCATCATGTACAGATCATAATTTGAAAAAAAATGTCGAGTAGACCAGGGGGTCTGGATCAAGAGAACCAGGAAAGATGAGTTCCAGTGAAGCATCATTAGCAGCCCACTCCATCGCCTTTCTTGCAAAATCCCAGGAAAAACACGAGACCTTCGAATCATGCTAGAGGAATCAGATCTGGAAAGAGATGAAAATCGGAGTGCAGGGACCACCAAACCATCGAAACGCAATAGAGACAAGGAGAAGACCGCCATGAAATGACACCAAGAGGCAAAGAGGAAGGGAGAGGCTTGGAAGAACCCGATGCGGAAAGTGAATGAGAGGAGCGGAAGGAGAAAATATAATGGCATAAAAAGCTCTGATATGAAGTAGAATCGCACTCGGGGAAAGGAAACCCTAAGCGATGTCTTACCTTACTCGGGAGGGAGAACCCGGCGAGAACGGCGCCATCGCTGTGGAATCAAAAACTTTTCATATCTTCTATTTGATTAAATTGATTAATTTTTTATATCTACTGATTTATTTTGATAATTGATCTTGTATTTTCAGATGGGTTGTGATAAAATTGTGGTAGAATTCATGATGTTTTTATAATCTAATTTATGTGTGAAATCATCACCAAGGATTTCTTATACTTACTATGATTCTTTTCAACATCTCGAGGGGATTGAGGATTCCCCTTAGGAATTTCACAGGATATATTGGCCTTAAAATAGATGGAAGACCAAGTATTGTTCACGAAAAATGGTATCTGATCATATGTTCTTAAGAGGACATAGGTTTGAGAGTGACCTTTGTTATTAGGGTTGTATAGTAGTTTTCATTATAGCTATTTGAGATCGAGTAGGAGGTTTTAGAATAAGTTTTTCAACTATCTCTCATACTAAACCTCAAATTATTTTGGTAAGTTGGTTTTTGAGTATTTAAAATTGATTTTTGGTTTATTTATGGTGATTTGGATTATTTAAGGAATTTATTCATTTTTAAGGATGATAGTGGGATTTCAGCTGGTGTCACCTAGTGTGGTAGGACGAACTAAAAAACATGTGGAGCTTGATTTAACATTTTGGAATGACTTATAGTAACAATTTCATGAATTTCTCATGGTCAGGGAAACCATGTGGTCAAGACACGCACAACCAATTTTATCTCTAAAATAAAATATAGTTATTTATGATGTTATTGAATATTAATATGGTTAGAGAGGGATAGATTCAAAATAAAACTAATTGGGAAATATAATTTGATAAAGGAGATTTTATTATGAGATATTTATTTTCAAATGTTTTTAAATGTTGAATATTTGGTTTTGCAATTTAATAAAGGATATTTCGTGATGTGAATCCAATTACAAAAGAAAAGTAGGATTTTGAAAAATTAAAAAGATGGATTATGATTTTTTGGAAGTTGTTTATAAATGAATATTAATATTTGAAATTGATATATTAGAATTTAAAAAGGTCTTAAAATCATTTTTGGGGGTAAATATTTTTAAAATTGTAACTTTGAGTCTTGGAATGAGTTTTTCAAAAAAAAATATAATGGGTTGTCATTTTAATGTGGGTGAGTGAATTTATAAATAAATTTATGTAATTTTAAAATTGTTTTCATGTGGGGTCTCATTAAATTAAGAAAAATAAATATTCAATTAAGAAATTATTTTTAAATATGGCTTGAATTATTTATTGTTATGATAATTTGGTTTTTATTGTGATTTAACCTTATAAATTAGTGTTTTGTATTTTGTTTTAATTTTCAACTGGGTGTGACTAATATTTTCTATATTTTTTATTGGTTTATATATTCCCTTTTTTATTTAGATTATACCTCCAAAAATAGTCTCGAGTTTTGTTGGTTCTTGGAATTTATCACTTATGTATTTTTGGTTAGTTTGGGTCTTGGTGTGATTCTTGTTGGGTGTGCATCTTCCCAGATTATTTTATGGATTGTGAAAATTTGAGGTACAGGTTATTACTTGTTGATGTAGTTTGGACTTAGTAGGTTTCTTTGTGGTTATTATTATTATTATATTTATTTTAGTTTTATGGGTAATGGGAAACAATAGTGGTGAGTTCCTTGGGTGATTAGGATAATTGTTGTACTAGAAGAGTTTTCACACTAAATAAGGTTGATTTGATTTTGGGGGGTTGCCAAAGGGTGTGTCCTTAGTATTCAGTCCTAATATATCATTGTTCTTTGATCCAAGTTTTGAACTATTTTGGTTTGTTAGGGTATTCTAATGGTAGATACCATCTCATGCCTTGTTCCCGGTTAGGTTGGTGTCAATGAATGGCTTGGTAGTCCCTTTCATTGGATTGTTTTTAGATTCTTGGTACCTTTTCATTATTTGGAGAGTAAATGGTTATTTTGGTAGATTGTAATTGTGTGTTTGATTATATACACTATTTTGAGTCACTTTTTTTGAGGGATGGGTAGTTATTCATGTGATTCTATTAGAGTTCCTTTTTCAGATAAATACTCCTTATAAATATTTAATAAATCGGGAGATCCACTATGGGTCTCTATTACATGATCCTTTCTAGAATAGGATGAGTGTATGTTTTTCCATGATGATTGAAACTTTTTTGGTTTTTTTGGATTCTTCATGTGGGTTTCTCTAGTTTTGATTGGAGTGTCTTGGGGATTGTATTTCAGTTTTTCATTAATTCAATTGATTTTTTCTCCTTGAGTCTACACTCTAGTCTTATTGTCTTTTTTAGGGAATAAAGGGTTAGGGTGGAGAAAAATTCCACACCCTGGCTTAAATTTTATTAAATTAATTAATTTAATTATTAGTATTTAATTTTGATCAGGTGTTTCATGTATTTTTTTCAAAATTTTTAAATTATTAATTGTATTCATTTTGTAAAGTAGTTCTAACCATGAGAAGGTCATGAAATTTGGGTCTAAAACATTTAAAATTAATTTTACATGGATGGTGTATGGTTTATCCAACTATGTGAATAAGCTATGTGGATTTCATTATGTGTATCATTTGATGTTCACATATGATGCATTGTTTGGGTAAAATATATAGAAGCCATGTGAATTTACTAGTTTTAAAAATTTTAAATTTAATATTTTGCCCTTATTTTTTTAACACATTTTCCTCTCCCATAACCCCCTCTCCTCTCACATCATAGATTTCCAACCCCCCTCAACTCGCACTTGTCTTCTTCCTCCCTCTCTCATTAGAATCAATTTAATTCTTGGATTTCAAGTTTTGTATCTTTAAGTTAGGTCCCATCCTCCTCCTCCTCCCTCACCTCCTTCTTTCTTATTCTGGTTTTACTCCCTTGCCCTCATTGTTCATGACAATATATCGAACCATATGTAGTTTAGGCTTCTGATTTATTATTTCATTAATTTCTATGTTTTTTATCTTTCTATTAGGGAATTCCACTCTTAGTTGTAAAATTATTTTCATTATTTTTTATTTTTCCTTATATTTTTACCTTGTGCTTAAATATTTAATTCTATAACCTTTAATTGAAAGGATTTTAAACTATTTTATTAATGCCAAATGATAGTATTATAATTTTTTATGGAACTTAGAATTCTGAAATAATGTTTCAACTTGGTTTTTGTTAAAATTAACTATCCTTTATATTTTAGATTTTATTTTATTGTATATTTTTTAACTATGTGTGTCATGTTCATGATAGATTTCTTTTATAGCCCTTAAAAATTAATTAAGTGATTTTTAAAAGTAGTTTTGGTCATTTAAATTGAATTCACATTTGGATCCTATGTTTTACCTAAAATTTAAAGTAATAAAAGATATTTTAATTATTATTAAAGTGTTTTAATATTTAATTTTTAATTAAAATATGTGGTTTTAGAATTTCATTGCATGAGTTTTGTGGTTAGACACATGTTCATGGATATACATGTGTATGTGTGTGTATAAGAATTATCTTTAGAACATTTTAATTTGAACAATGAAATAACTATATATATATCTTTATATGTGTGTGTCTGTAAATATATTTGGGTATAAAGATGGGTAATATTATGTATTTAAATGGGATGACCCTTTATTAAACTTAGGATCTAAAATTTTTATCTTTTTTCAAAGTGTCTATGAAATAGATTTCCAAATGAGATTCATTAATGTAGATTACAAGGCCCAATTGGAATATCTGGTAAATGGTTTTCTTATGATATATGATGAAAACAAATGGAATCCTGGGTGTTTATATTATATGTTAGAATGGAAATTGTAATTATTTGTTATGTTTTTTCATTTATTGATAAGGGTATTTTAATTTATAATGAAGTTAGGGAAGATGATGTTGTGTAATTTCGTTTATTTAATTTATGATTGATACTTGATATTGTTAATACACATCCCATTTGTATTTTATCTTGGTGACAACACTTGGGAAACCATAGAACCTATGTGGGATGTTTATGAAAAGTATAATAGGTAAAGTTACACCCTCCCAATACTTTTTTCTATGATATAACTCAAACTAAACAACATGGTTACATGGTGTGGCTACCACTATAAATTTGTATTTCTCCTCCCCAGTGGGTCATGAATAGGAACAATTATGTATGGTTTAATCACTGATAATATAAGGACCCTATGATGATATGTACATAAATAGTTTCTTAAGGTTTTATCAATGTTTCTTACTCTTACATGCCTCTGATTTGTAAAAATTTACTAGTTATTTCCTTTTATTTATCCATATTTTAGTTCTTCTCACTTACTAATTATTATTCTTGGCTCATGGTTTCTTATACAAATATTTTTACAAAAAACATTAAAAGAATTTTTTTGAAAATATTTCAAGTATTTTTTTCAAATGGGTATTTTCAATAACATTGTTGCTAGATGATGAAATGTTTTATAAGTAAATGTTTTCATTAAAAATAAAAATAAATTATATTTCTAAAATAAAAACAAAAACATCTATTTAATAACTTTTTTTAAACTATCATGAAAATAGATCTTTAAATAAAGGTTACTCATGTGGAAAGGAGGGTGGTATCCTATTGAACATTCTTATTCTCATGCCTGTTATATCTCGGTTTCAAGTTTTGGTTCAACTACTGGACACTCTTAGAGTGTTGTTTGATTTGGTCTTGGAGGTTAGTTTCTATTTTATTTATCACATCACCCAAGTTCACTTTTTAAATGATTTTTTAGGTTGTTTTTGCCTAATTTTTAGGATTCCCAACTTTTTTTTCAATAATGAGAAAGGCTTAATGTAGATAGGATATAGTGAACCATGTATTTTCCTAGTTGATACTTCACTCGATTTTGTGTTTGGGTCTCACCACATCCCCAAGTGTAACATAGTGAATGTTTCCTAGAAGACATCCTTGGAAAATAATGGATGGAAATATTGATTTTAGTGTGTGGTCTTTACTTCTGAGATAATTAGGTGTATAATTAAGGGCACGATGGGGCCTCAATAAATATATATTAAGCATAATATATTATTTTTTTCTTACTTTTACATATTCTTAATAATTATATTTTTTCTTTAAAATAGATTCTTGGATCAGAAATAATTGTTTTGGTTTGTGTCTGAGAAGGTTTACTTACTCTAGAGGAACTATAATATAGGTTCAAATAAAATTTTCTCATTTAAGCTATCATGAGTGAAATAATTATGCTGAGAAAGTGAGCATAGTGTGTAATATTATATGTTGTTCAAGAAAGTAAATCAGGGTATTAATGGATACCCATAGATTTATATGTCTCGGTTCATGTCCAGAGAGGACCCTAGGGGTAAAATTGTAGATTTTCATTAGCCAACAACATTATAATAAAATTATGATGGATTTTTTGATCCTATGGTGTGGAATTTACTATTAGGATAATCTAGCATATAATTTTTAGTGAGGTGGGTCCCTAATAAATAAAATTTTAATTATAATATATTGTTATTAATCCCCACATGTTCACTCTCAATAATTATGATGTTTCATCAAAATTGAGTTTTGGATGGGTAATTTGAGGTTGTGGTAGTGTTCGAAACATTTTTTATTTTATGAACTCAATTACTTAGGTTTGTATTGGATTTATGGGTTCAAGCCGTCATATATGGAAAATTAAGTAGAATAAAAAAATTATTAAATAATTTATTAATTATCTAATAACCCTAAAACCCATTATAAAATAACTTGTCACTCCCTATCGGTGGGATTATCCACAAAATAACCCCATATTGATCAAGTGGGAAAGATAATGTAGGGGAGAACATTAAGCATGATTTAAGGAAATATGACGGATTCATACTTTATCAATGATGAAACCAATCTAGGGTAAGATTCAATATTTTATTTTGGCTCCACTCATGATGAAAAACCGTTTATAGATTCAAAATTAGTTCCAAATTCTTGAGTTTTGATCTTATTCAATCATTATTAGGGAATAATTTTATCCCCGTAATCTTTCTCTTATTTTGGTTTAAATTACCTTGGATAATCGATGACACGTCGAGATGAGGAATCAAGTCATGACCTCGTTCATTGGATTCCTTTCCACTAGATGAGTTTCAAACATCCTTGCACAACATAAATCCATTATCATTGTACAATGCCAACATAAAAGGGAGGTTTTTTGTGGGGTGGCATGACAAAGGTGGTTGTGATGTTAGGTGGATTGGGAGAGGAGTAAAGCACGTGAGGCTAGTGATTTCATGATGATTCGAGGTACCTCAAGGGGAATATAAAAATGGAAACCAAGGAATATATCATACATGTTGGAATATTTCCTTTAGACGTGGGTTGACCGTAGAGGTGGTCGATGGCGATGGTGTAGGGGAAGGTTACAACATGGATTATGGGAGATGGAGGAAGCATTGCATGCGTTCACCATGGAACATGAAGTGTTGGAGGTGGGGATAAGTCCCTAGATACCCCACACATCCAATCCATTTGGGATATTATGGTTTGTTTCCATCCATGTGGTAGGTGAGCATACCAAACCAGATAGTCAGTCTAGCCCAACATGGTCCCTTGATGCATCAGCATATGCATGAAGTAGTTTAAAAGGGGTTCCCTAGGTCAAGTCTTCCCAACCAAACCAAGTCAGGATGTGTCATGGAATGCATGGGTGCATGGTCCAATCCCCTAGAAGTTCGCATAGTGTGTTCACCATGTGGAATTCTTGTGGACCTCTAAATGATTTATTTTTCACCTACATGGAATATTTTCCATGAATGTTTTACCGGTTGTCCATTTCATGTAAATAAATATAATATCTTTAGTATTTTTAGATATATAACATAATGGAATAATATATTAGTCCATAAAATACCATTTTTTGAGGTTATATAGGTAGATATTTAATTTTATCTCTTAGGTTCAGTTGTTGGTTTTGAGTGTGATGTTTGAAGTGTTCTTGGGTTTGGAATCCCTTCCAAGTGATGTGGTTGTGTTAGGGTTCAATTTCACAATCATGATCAGATAGGTACAATTCACTACCCCATTTGTTTCTAATACTCAAGGGATGGTATCCTCTACCAATAGATGATATATGGTCAGTATCCCCCCAACATACTTAGGTTGTAGAATCCTCTATCTACAAAGTTGGTATTCCCCTATTATAAAGTTATTGATAGGGGTGTGGGATCTTACTCTAGAGTTAGTATATCCTTCTACTTACCAAGGTTGTGGGATCCTCTATTATAATTCTAGATAGGTTACATTGGTTTCTGGATTTGGGTTGTTTAGATTCTTGGAGTTGTATATTGATTTCACCAGTAGTTGGGCTATACAGTGTGGGATTATCTCTAATAACATGAATTGTCTTAGTTATCACATACCTAGGTGGTTGTGATATTAGGGTTACTCATTATTGTTTTCAAGGTTAATGTTTAAATTGGAAAGGTTTGGCAGACCAGACACTTTGAAACTTGTGACTCCTCAGATGCCTCTGGGTTTCCTTCGAGAAGCAATATACAAATTCACATTCAACATAAAAGTTTTTCTTTTTTTACTTTAAAAATTTTGTATTTACTTGCATGATGTGTTCCTATATAGATTATTACTAATAATATTTGGACAATTATACATGGGTTAGAATTGATATGATTGAGACTTCTCTTTGACCCTATGACTTTTAGTATTAGAGCATATTTGGATTCTTTCTTATATTCTTCCTGGAAACTATCTAGTACTGGTGTCTTTGAGATGAAAAGATTTTCTTTATTTTCTTTATGTTTTTCAATAATCCTTCTGAGTATGTTTATAATCACCATTTCATGAGCATTATTCCCACACATGTTGTGTCTTTGTAGATAGTGTGCAGGTCAAATGTGGTCTTGGTGGATATAGAGCTATTGTGGCTTGTTTGGAGTCAACATCAATTACACATAGAGAAACCTTGAAATGCTTAATGGTTCATGGTGATAATGATTTTTTCAGTCTAGACATTGGTCAATGAGAAAATGTAGTGAGGATATTCTAACCAATATTATGTGTCTTGTGTCTTGTAAATTTGGAGGTTGGTCAATTGCACAATTTATTTGGTATTTTTTTATATTTAAGTATAATTCTATTTGTTGTCTCATGATTATATTATTCTTAGTTAAAATATTAATTTACATAAATATATATATATATACTATTGGTGTTACTGTTTTACATTATACTTTCTATATATGTTTCTCTTATATTTTGATATACGCTAGGGCCTCTCACATTATATGATATTCTTATTTAGTGATAATCCCCATATCCAACCCTACGGGAGGTGGGATTGGGCTGGAACACTCAACTAACCACTATCTATTATAGGGCCCTGGGGGTTGGATCATTTCTACTTTTTTTATTTATAATTTCAATTAATTTTTCAAATAAAACAAATATTCTTCAAGGAATTCAACATTCTTTGTTTACTCCTATGCACAAGAATTAAGGTAAAAAATAACCTCCCTTTGTTATTCAATATTCATTTTGAATGTTTTTTTTATAACATGTTTCCTTGGCTAGATAGTTGATCTTATAAATTCTTTTCTATTCAGTTAATCCTAGATTCAAGCTAATCTACGTACTCAGATGATTCTCTCAATAATCCACAAAACTTTCGATTTTTCTTTTTTTCACATCAAGATCTACAAGATCCCCCCCCCAAATTCCACCATGAGATCAAAAAGACCTTTTCATTCATTCTATTCATCCCTTGTGGTTTCTCATTCTTCAATAGTATCCATTATAACATCTTTTCAATCTAACATAAATTTTTCCTCCACTTCCTTTAAATAATCTTCTATATTATATTTTTCTTTTCTCATTAATCACTTCCTCAAAAACATATTTTCAAATGAATTGCCAGGTTTGATGTATATTTAGGAGGCAATATTTTTTTTGGCATCTGTACAACTTATTATTTACCACTATCATCATCAAATATCCTTAGAAACCTTATTGAAATGTGTATATCATTACCATATCAAAAACATGTAAGGGTATCTTTCCTTTGAACTTATACTTTCTTTTATTGAATTTCCATTCATTAGGATAATTTAATTCATAAAATATATATTATTCCTAATTTTCTACTTTAAAATTTTTACGAGTTTTGTAACATTATTTGTTATCTTCTTACTAGAGTAATTTGATGTTCCTTTTGTCATTACATGTATTTCATTGTAAACAACATTGCTTTGTAAATCAAACGGTAATAGTTCGTCTAAAATTTCTTACATCAAGAGATGATATTGTTAAATTAAAAATGGTATCGATCATTATAATATCATTTCACAATGTAAATATCTTTAATATGTTATTCAAGACTCTGAATACCTCCAATAACCTCAATGATCCTGTCGAAGAATCCATTAATATTTCCATCTGGGTGTATTTTAAATCATTAAAATTATTGTGGAGTACTTTTGGTTTATCTACATTAACCTTTCCATCACCCTCGTATATATTTCATAACTTTTCCCAAAAGCCCTTAGAACTAGGGGAACCATCACCTTTATCTAAATCTTATTTTATAGGGCTTCATATAAAGTATTTTAATAATTTGCATCAATATTGTGTAGATTTATGTCTTCTTCATTCATGGATTGTTCTAAAAAATCACAAACATATATCTCATATATAGAAGAAAATAAAACATTAATCCTAATAGACCATAAATGTGACCTCATAATATTTTTTAGATCTTTTCATTTCAACCATTGAATAAGGGTACTCCTTTTATATTAATTTTATTCTATATAATCATAATGTCTTTAGATGGTATATTCAATTCTTGTAACATATGGATCTGATACCACTTTTTATAATAAAGATTATAAAACACACCCTAAGATGGGTGGTGAATTAGGTAATGAAAATTTTATCATGTCATATTGGTGTATATTCATACATTGGAAAGAAATTTTTAAACCTTTCAAACATAAACACACATCCATCACAAACACAATTGAAATAACTAAATTAAGAAAAAAAATAATTGGTTCACTATTAATGGATGTGTCTAAGGAGAACACATAGATGATGTATTGATGTGACATAATCTGCTAATTTTTACTAGTTTGATGGATATATTATTTTTTTCTTATAGCCACTCTATTATTGTACCAATTACATTATAATTTTAGTTTAAGGATCAGCACACTACCTCCCTCGAGACACTTTTATCTTCCCATCCTTTATTTACTACTCTCAATGGATGTCTCCTTTTTTAATCAGGATGAAGGTAACTTTTATATTTTCAATAATTTATATTATGTTCTACATCATAGAAACTAGAATATTGTTCCCTAATAAAATCCATTATTTCAGTAATAATATTATTTAGAAATCTTGAACTCTATATGAACTTAGGTTCATGTTCAGACACAAATCCAAACATTGGCCAAAGATTTTTTTATAGAACATTCACTGTGAAATTTCTTTACCCAAAATTGTTTCACATATAATTCCTTCAGGGTGAATACTCTAGAAATACCACTTCATTGAGTTTCCTTTTATGAAAACAATCCATATTCCACCCATTATGAACATAATTCATATCGTCTTCTCATAGAACACCATAAAGATATGCCATCTCATGAAACTCCATTGTGGCATACAATCATATGAAACTTCTTCTTAGTATAACTTCTCAAAAACTCCTTCATGGTCTTCCTTCTCACAAAAAACCTTCATAGACTATCTTACCATGAAACACCTTCATGATTTGTTTCTTAAAAATAAAGCGATTAATTTTTCCCTAATAATACAATAATTCATTATTTTTCATTAATGAGCCTATTAGTGGTATTTTTATAGGAAAAGGACCCATAAAAATTAGATTTACCTTTTTCCACTTAACATAAGATATTCACTTCATTAAAAATTATTATCACTATAAATTTTTCACAAACACAATAGCTTTTATAGAGGACTTTCACAAATGACTTATTTTATAGATTTCATATAATACCCAACTTAAATTTTTTTGAAAATAAGGAAAGATAATATTAATGACGAACATCAGCAGTCGTACATAAGAAGAGCTAAGAAGGGAAATTGTCCAGCCATAGCTGGTTGACATCGAAGGGTCCTGAGGCTGCTAGCTGATGGGATGCATTGTTTCCTTCCCTTTTGGTAAAGGAGAAGGTGCATCAAGAAAATCCTTGGTGCAGTGAGTGGATTCTCATGATGATGAATCCAAAGGCCTGGAGTTCGGTGTCATTGTTGTTAATAGAATTGATAACAGAAAGGCATTCAGACTCGATGATGATATCATCCCATCCACGTTCCACAACGAGCATTATCCCTGCAAGTATGGCATAGGCCTCAGCAACTGCAGGTTCCCAGAAGGCATGATGTGGTTCATATTTTGCTGCAATGATCTGCCCCAGATGATTTCGAGCCAGGAGGCCAAGAGCAACAGGCCCATCCTTGGGGAGAGAAGAGTCCACATTAAGCTTAAGACTCCCTTCCGTTGGGGGGTCCAATGAGGGGAACAGGATGGGTTAATTCCTGGCATAAAGTGTCCTTTATAGTCCATCCAGCCATCAATCCATGAAGTGGCTCGTTCAATCCAGAACTCAGGAGGCTGATGAACATGGTGTAAAACTGAGTTGTTACGCCGAACCCAAATGATCCAGGACAGGGTGAAACGAGATATTGAATTAGAAGATGAAAGAGAGGAACACCAGTGCATCAGAAGATCGGAGAGGTCAGAGGCAATGTCTAGTGAAGCATCCTAAGTCGGTCCCCATTTATTCCAAATTTCCTTGGATCCCGGGCAGTGAAGGATGGCATGCCAAGGAGTTTCAGGAATATTCGGGCAGAAAGGGAAGGATTCAGTACTGGACATATGTCGGTAAACAAGGAGGCTCATGGTAGGGAGGGTGCCCGTGCACACATGCCCCCAAAATTGGCGTATTTTTTGGGGGATTTTGAGCTTCCAAAGTGCTTTCCATGGTCCCTCATCATGGTTTCAAGAGTGAATTCCAAGAGCCAGTCTGTACCCGGATCTCACTATGTTCTCACCTGAAGAATCATTGGTCCAAAAAAGATGGTTGGGGACTGCATTAGGGACCCATGGGATGCTCAGAATATTTCTTTGGTCTCTTTCATTAAACCATTCCTAGATCTTTTCCACACACCATCCCAGGCCCTGGTCTGAAAAGAGGCAGTTGACAGTGGCATCTTCAAGACCCGGTTGGGCGGGGGATGTGGCCCGCAAACCATCCTTATTGATAATCCGAGGATCGGTCTGGATGTTGACTGATGATCCATTTCCAATCCTCCATCCCAGCCCTTTTTCCAGGAGAATTTGGGCCCCCCAAATACTTCTCCAGAGGAAGCTAGGGCGGGGGCCAAGAAAGGAACCACGGAAGTCCGTGTGGGGAAAGTAATTGGCATGGAGTACCCGCGCACATAAAGATGATGGATGGTTAATAAGACACCATCCTTGCTTTTCCAACAGTGCATCATTGAACAGAAGAAGATTCTGGAATCTCATCCCTCCCTCCGACTTGGGTTTTCAGAGTTTGTCCCAGGACAACCAGTGGGGTCGATTTCTTCCATCATTTTTCCCCCACCAGAAGTTGGAAGTATGTGAATGGATCAGGTTGATAATGGATTCGAAGAGCTTAAACATCGACATAATGTAGCTGGGGATAGACTGAATGTCAGCTTTAATGAGGGTTCCTTTTCCAGCTTTGGAGATGCTTTTTAGGGTCCAGCCTTGAATTTTTTTCTCAATCCAGTCCACCAGAGCTGCAAATATTTATTTTTTGGACCGTCCAATCACTGTAGGGAGTCTAAGATACATCTAGTGTTTATCGATCAAATGGATGCCTTCAGATGCACAAAGCTTATCTCTCTTGGCAGAAGGCACCGCTGCGCTGAAGGAGATTTCCAATTTTCCGTGATGGACAGACTGTCCAGACGCCCGCTCATATTGTTGGATTTCTTGGCTGATCACCTGACATTCATTAATAGTGTCTTGGGAAAAAAGAAGGTATTCTTCATAGAAGAATATATGTGACACTTGTGGGCTCTCATGGTAGACCTTTGAACCATGAATAGACTTAGAGGATGCATCCCTGGAAATAAGGTTAGATAAAACATCAGCCACCAAAATGAAGAGAAAAGGGGAGAGAGGATCTCCCGGGCGCAGGCCTCAGGTTGGAGAAAATCCTCTGGTGAGTTCCCCATTGACCTTGATTCTGAAGGAGATGGTCGAGATGAAGTGCATGAAAATTTCTGTCCATTTAGTGCAGAAGCCCATTCTCAGCATCACAGCTCTAAGGAACTGCCATTCCACTTTATCATAGGCTTTAGTCATATCCAGTTTCCAGTCCATGGTTCCTCTTTTCATAGTGGAGCGCATTTTTCATAGAGTGGAACACTTCATGGGACACAATTTCATTATCGGTAATCAGACGCTTGGCCATAAAGGTGCTCTGGTTTTCGGAGATAATATCAGGAAGCCAAGGACGCAACCGATTGACAAGGATTTTTGAGAAGATCTTATAAGAGACATTTCCGAGGCTGATAGGTCTAAAATCATGGATCTCCTGAGGTTTCTTGATTTTGGGGATGAGGATGAGGATCGTTTCATTGAGGACGGAAATTCTTGTATTCCCCACCCAGATGTTTTTTATCATTTTGCAGATGTTTGGACCGATAATGTGCCAGTAATGTTTAAAAAATAGGGTGTGAAAACCATCTGGTCCCGGGGCCTTAGTGGGGTGGATATGCTTCAACGCTAGGTGTATCTAATCATTTGTCACATCTTTTGTAAGCTGTCGATTAATCTCCTTGATGATCATAGGTCTGATGCATTATTCCACTTCAGTAGACATGAAAGGAGTTCTTGTAGAGAATAGGTTCTGGAAATAGCCTACCAAAGCTTCGTGAATGTCGTAGTTGTCATAAACTTTTCTTCCATCGGGTTGTGAAAGGCTCTTGATAATGTTTTTATGATGCCTAGGTGATGCTTTCAGGTGTAAATACCTTGTATTAGCATCGCCCTCTTTAATATGGGTGTCACACGCCCGCATAGCCCAAAATAATTCATTAACAAGAAGGACCCCGTCCAGCTCTCTTTGAGTGGCACCAATCCTGGAGATGTTTCCATTGGATGGGGGTTTCCTGAGTAAGTTGTGAAACTTCTTTTCAAGGACATCACAATGCCTATCAGGTTAGTGGAATTTCTTATTGCTACAAGATCTCGGACCAGAAGCAACCTGTTGGAGATTGAGGCCAACATCTTCATGGGAACTCTTCCAACATGATCGGACCTCCTCTTCGCATTCCTAGTATTTTTCCCAGAAGCTCTCAAATCTGATGGGTCTATTGAGTTGTCGATTTCATTCTCCTTGCAAACAGACAATGAGAATTGGGCAGTGATCTGAATAGTTATGTTCCATGTGGCCAACATAAAACATGTTAAATAGATTGATCCAATCCATAGAACCCAAAAATCTATCAAGACACTCAGCGATGAGAGTACCTTCAGTATTTCCGTGGAACCAAGTAAAAGGATTACCTGTGAACCCCAGATCAACCAGGTTTTCCTTAGTGACCATGTCTTTGAAGTTAGACATTGAGGTTGAGTGTCAAATAATTCCACCTCTCTTTTCCTTATGGAACATGATCTCATTGAAATCATGGGGTATGTAAATCATGGCGCAGCTTGCATGGAAGGTCCCATGACTTCCCCTTCTCAGAATGGGATGGTCGTCCATAGAATCCCACAAAGGTCCAGGGTGGGTGCAAGTCAGTTTGAATAGTTGTAGCCACGTGGTGCATGGAGAAAGACAAAATTTTAACGTCAATATTTTCCTTCCAAAGGAGACAGAGGCCCCCAGAATGGCCTTGTCTGGGAACCGGAAAGAAGCCTTGGAAGCCACACTTCAGAGCAATACCATTGGTGTCCTTGTTTTCCAGTATGGTTTTGGACAGGAAAACCATATCGGGGAGACTTTGAGCGCAATTGCGCTGAAGCATGCGAACCGTTTGTGGGTTGCCAAGCCCACGACAGTTCCAGCATAACACAATAATTTCTCTAGGTGGGGTTGGGTCTCGCCCGCCGCCGCCTTTGGTTCCTCCAGACTCATTTCACCACTTGTCATTTTCCATCTTTTGGTGGGATTCCTCCCCGATTGGCATGTTTCAGTTTGTCATTTCCTGACCCCGGGGATAGGGTCTTCCGCGTGACCATCACTTCCTCCATGTTGCACCCTTTTCCACGTGTGATGGGTGATTGGGACCAGCATTGGAGTTCCCGTCATTCCATGGGACTCCATTGGTTTTTTATCAATTACGGGTGATTGTGGATCCAGATCCAGATCCGGTGTCTTGAAGTGCATCGGCATTGGAGTTGAGCATTGCCTTGGTGGTTCTTTTTGCCTTGTCACCAACCTTGTGGATGGTTGAGTATTGTTATTCAGGTGGTTAGGATGAACTCTAGATTCTCTCTAAGTGGGATAGTCAGTGTTAGATAAATCCGAAGGTCCTAGCATAATGGCTTGTCCATGTGTAGGTTCCACCTGACTGGTATATGCCAACGTGTGGTGGTCACGGTCGTTTTTTTCTATCTCAGGGATGAAAGCATATTTATTCATTTTTTCACGGAGCCAAGGTCCATATTAGAGGGTGATGTCACCTGATCCACTCTTAGGTTTTGTGGTACACGTTCTTTCCTAGTTTCCAAGACCACCACAAAAAATGCAGAGGAGTGGGAGTTTCTCAAATTCAAATGATATCCAGGTGTTGGCATCTTCGATTTTCAGGAACATTCCCCTCATCGAGGGCTCTGAAACCTCAATTTCATCCTTGATTCAAGCTTCGGGGGCCCATTGTATAGGGTATGAGCCATCCCATTCAAGAAAGTGGCCTAGATTGTCCGAAATTTCCCTCATTATGTGTTCTGTTCTAGCATGGAAGGGGATTTCTTTAACTCGTATTCAGAAGGGGGGGCAGGTTAAATTCACTCGCTGGATATCATCTCTCCCTTTGAATTCTTCCATGAGGAGGAGTGATTATCGATGTACCATGGTATGCCACGCATGATTTTTTCCCTATCTCTCTCGTTAAAAAACACGAAGATGATGCGATTAGTCCCTGCCTCCTGAATATCAACTCCTAAATCAAGTTTCCAGAGGGACTGGAGAGTGTTTTTGAGAGCCCCCTGATTAACCGAAATGTTTTCAATGAGTTTTCCTACTACGAGTAGAGACATGCATTTTTTCAAGAGTGGGTCTTCATTTCTCCGTGCCTTGATTGCCACTTTTTCTTTGTCTATTAGGGACAGCCTCTTCCATTGATTAACTAAGTTGACTTCCATAGCGCAAATCAAAGGATGAGTGCACTATCCTCCCAAAGGGTCGGCACCCTTGCGGATCCCAAACCACCCTAACTTCAAAAGACCTAGTCCAACAAAAGGGTCACTAGACCTGATACCTTATCTCGGTCCCTTATGTGGTCCACCCACCTGAGACAGCCTCCCTATCCTTTGCAATCAATAATACCATAAAACTGGTCATGCCGAAGACCCACGTCGCGCGGCCCCCAGTCTTCGCGGAGCAACTCTCCACGGCAGGCCTTTGCGACTTCACCACGCCTCAGGCCATCGCGAGCAAACAATTCCACAGAGCATCACGGTGAGAACATCACAAACCATCCACCTTGAGATCATGAAAATCCTCCAACATTCACTACAGATGTTTCGCGAATTGGCCTCTTCATGAACTCACTTCACGAACCAGAAACTTCGTGCACCCAGCGCCTCAGCCCTTCGCGGCAGGTGCTTCGTGAAGCAATCACAGAGCGAACACACAAACGCCACGACCCTTCGCGGTCGGTGCTTCACGAACCAAACTCTTCGCGAATCGACCTCTTCAAGGCAGGTGCTTCGCAAATCCAACTCTTCGTGAGTTCTCAAACGTGTGGAACTAATGCAGAGGGTGTTGCGCGGATCAAACCCCAGATTGGCATAAACATCGAACCAGCGTGGAAATTGAAACCCGCCCCCAATCCGTCCCCTATCATTGCGAATCAGGAACAAAGGCCAAAAGGGAAAGGGAAGCCATGAACAGAGAGTGCAAGGGTCAAAAGCTGAGAGGGAAGCGGATTAGGGTTATTAGTTCCACGAAATCTGGTGAAGGTCTCGATACATAGAACTCTCAGATCCTTAGTGAAGGTGAATCTTGAGATGATTTCGATCTGGAACCGTCCTCTCCCTCACAGATCTGACACCGATGAGGATGACGACGTCAGGAAGGATTGAAAGGTCCCCTGGTAGTCCGGAACTGCGCCAGGAGGCGAAAACGAACAGAGAATGATGGTCGACTTCCTCCGAGGCCCAAGGGGTGGTTCTGGGAACAGGCGGAGAATCCCAGAGGCAGATGGAAGCAGTGACTTCACCGTAGAGGGTTGAGGAGCGGCGTAGATGAAGGGTAACAAACGAGCCGCAAAATGCCACATATCCACAACTCCAACATGGACGTAGAAGAGGAAAACGCTGCAACAGTAGAAGACACTGCCAATCCTGAACTAGAGGATGTGAAACCTAAGGAATGATCCGAACGAACCGTCGCCGCCGAACCAAAACTTCGAGGAAGGAGACGCCGGCCCTAGGAAAAACCTGGGAGGGAAACTCTCTGCCGCAGCGAGAGACTAGGATGACTACCTAAAACCCAACTTACATAATTTACAAACTAATATCATATTCACTTTATAAATGACGCTCCCTTCAACTTATTCTTTTTTAGTGAAGCTTCCATATAATTACTTTTTTGAGTAATCTATTTCATAAATCCTTTGAAAAGAAAATATTTTATTGCTCAGTATTTTTCACACCAATTTATAGTATAATCAAAACATTCAATAAAAATTATCCTTTACTCTAAAAACATAATAGCACAAAGAATAAATAATCTCACAAAATATCCCTCCCCAAGATCTTCACATAATTTTCAAACTATGCTTATCATTAAAAATTATATAGAAATCCTAATCACAAGGGTTATTTTTTGAACTATATCTCTTTGACTTCAAACTCCTTGTTTAACCTGGACTCGTAATCCAAAATATGATTGTCAACAAAATAATTTCATGACTCCCTCCCCCCAAAGGTACCTCAATTGGGCTGGAAATAAATGAAGATATACAATACTTGATGGTTTTAGGTAAGTTGGAATGTCTTATTAGATTTAATCCAAACACATCAAATGTTATATTTAATAGATCATTTTCATATAGTACAAGAAATGAATATCATGACCAATGAAATATTTTCAATGAATATTGACAATGAAATATTCTATAAATAAGAGGATATATTTTTTTCATTTCATTTATAATTAATTTTATTATAGTAGAAGAAATAATTCCTCAATATTTAGATCCTTATTTAAGGAAGGTGTTGATCATCCAAAACCCTATTTGTTCTACCCTCATTGTGTTTTTATGATCCATGTGTATAATCCCTTTGGAGTTGATCTACACATGATCCATTGATCTCCAAAAAACACTAAGGCATTGTCATGTGCTAGCCTGGAAGATCGATCATCTTGTGATGTTTATCTTTATCACTATGATGATTCCTTTGATCTTGAATAATCATACATGACAACTCATTCTTTGGATGATGAAGCGGATGGATAATCTCTAGATTTTTCTTCAGTCTTGAGAGAGATCTCTTGACTTACTTGTACATAATGATTCTCAATTTAGATATGTCTCGATCAACCAATATATAATGACATAATCATATATTTGTAGAGATGGGGTTAGGGTTAAAATATTATTTAATTCCAAAACATCCCATATATAATATATCAAACCTAATCTAACCCCATTCCATGTAATATTATTATTATTATTATTATTAATTTTATGTTGTGAAAAAACTTGAAAATGATAAATATTATTTTATCGACTTACAAATTAATATTTGTCATCAGAAAAAATCTTGGTCCCCTCGTCCTTCTCATTATTTTTCTAATACACAAATAAATAATTAATTAAATATTTTATCATAAATAAATATTTTATTCATAGTCTGGGGAAAAATATTTATTAAATATTCAATAAATAAAATAAATATTCTATTCGTAGTCTCATAAACAAATATTTATTACATATTCACATAATTAAATATATTATTTATTAATAAATTTAATAATTATCTATTACAATGTTAATAAATGTAATAATTAATCCTAAATAAAATTATCCTTAGGTATTGAGAATAATATTTTTTCCAATAATTAAATTCAAATATTATTAAAATAAGATTAATAGAAACACATATTTTGTGGACATCTATGATTCTTTCTCATTGGAATTAGGTGTGATTTCTTAAATTCCAATATTACTATCTTATAATATGTAAAATGACCCAAGATAAATAATTCAATGACACAACATCAACAACAACATAAGTTCACTCATTGTGTAATATAATCCTTTTATCAGAATATCTCATCAAACTTGTTTCATACTCATGTCATGAACCTATATGCTTGATATGTATTTCTTTGAATTTATGGAATACAATCATTGTTAAACCATAACCAAGGAATTTAATGTGACGGTTCTATTTCAATAAAAAGTATATAAAATAAACTTTCATAAACATGAAAGGGAGAAATCCTTCTTCAACTTATTAATTAACAACATATCATTCATGAAGCACCAAATGAACCCTACATCACATAAACATATGACATCATAATTTTGGTTAGTAAAACAAATTAAGTTATTATATGCATTAATAATAATAATAAAGTCTAAGGACCATTATATACACATATGTACAGGAATATCATATAACATATGAACACGTGGAATTCCAACATGTGAGCATGTTATCATAATCTCCCATCTTGGAGATTACCAAGTGAAATCTTCATGAGAATAAGTATCATTTTATTATGAGTACTCACACCTAACATTCAACATACTATATACCCCATCATTAAATTTTATCCAACCATATAACTAGGTTTAATAATATCATCATGTCATTTCAAGGTTCTCATCAAAATAGGGAATTGTTATGACCTTTTTAGTGTAATAGATACTCTAGGACATTATCACATTAATTTTATGTAGAAGAATAGTCAATGTGTGATAATATAATTAATTTCATATTCAACTATTTGAATATAAATAGAATCTAAAGTAAAAAATAGTTAGTTCTATGGAACAAACACTAATAGATTCTCACTTGCACAAGAGCCAATTGTTAAGGACTGGTTAGTTCAATCATGTTAAACATGATTCTATTGAGTATGGATACAATTATTGGGCCTACAATGCTTACTTAACTAAATTTGCTAAAGACACATATCTATGTGGCGAATCATCTTAATGAAACATTACTACCTTGATAAAATATCTCAATAAGTTATATAACTGAGTATCCACCTCTTGTTCCCATGTCAGAAACCTAACAACCTAATCAACTCGATAGGTCATTCTTATCATAATATTGATACAAAACATTTTTTTTATAACCCAACATTGGAATATGATATTGATAAACTTATTCTTATGTTATATTAGAATCCACAACAAACTCGGATACTGTAGATATGGAACCCACTAGCTGAAATAATATTCTATTTCATATTATCTTATACTTATTTGTGATATATAATCAAATTGAAATATATGAATACAAGGGTTAAATTTCATTTATCACAAGTATTATCACTTATTTAGACACCAATAATTATTCATGTTCTACTTTTCCATTTAATTTTGGATAGTTCAAAATATAAGTCTATGTAGTTATATAGGATATTTTTAATATTCCCATATTTTTTAGTAGTAATATCAAACATTAGTACATATTATATCACATGAGATAAATTCCTAGCACTTAATATTAAGAAGTTATTTTAACCACAATAATCTCTTCCTATTCCCATACATGTTCTACTATAAGGATTATATCCCAATAAAAATTTAGTCTATAAATTCTTAAACATGTATTTTTTAATAATTTAAATATATATATATATATATATATATATATATATATATATATTATGACTATATTTTGTAAACCCATGGATCTAATTTGTTGATATTGTTCCCTAGAACATGTTTGGAAATTTAATTCATAGAGAAATTTCATTCCTAAGTCTTAAAAAACTAGTAAGACACACACACAAAATATATATATAATCAACATATTTATCTTGAAAACTTATAGAGCTCCCACTGACTAGTTAGAGACATGTGTCACTCACTTGTTTCCAAGTGGATATTATATGATCACTATGCATGGTTTATTTATAACTACATTTATAAAATATGCAAATCTCATTACAATTTATAGATGTCACTCACTCTATCTACATATTATATGTAGAAATATACCATAGGGTCTCCATTTTTTCATTTCATATACACAACATCTATAAGGACTCCTCCAAATGAGGTGTCCTTGATTATAAATATCCTAATATGATGATCATAAAAATATGGTTTAAAAAGTAATGATTGAAACGATTTTTTCCTGATTATTGGTGTGTAGGATTTTTCATAGACTAAGTCTATCAATAATCAATCATGTGTTATTATAATCATCTTGTACAATCCACAACCAATTCCTATGGAATTCTCACTAGTAGTATCAATTCTTTGAAAAATTCATGATACATAGTCCACAAATCATGATACATTGTGTCTATTGCATGAATTTATACATAATAATCAACCATATCATGTTTTAATTTACTACTTATTTTTATGAATCTTTATTCTGAGAGAATAATATATGGATCACCCGCTATATTAAATATAAACCACCTCTCTTTGTTAGGAAATCCTACATAGTATGCATCTCTAATACTACTCCTCCAACTATTCATAGTGGAGTCCTATATTCCTATACCAACACATGTACATACATAACCTTAACATATTGAATTTATGTATGTTACAACTATACATAAAGATATATTCTTCCATTATGGAAATATATTTTGTATTGAATACATGTTAATATCCTTAGTGGCTATAATATCCTTAACCCAGATGCACCTTGGTGTTTGATATTCTTTTTGTAGTTAAACCAATATTTTAACAAATAGTTTTCAATAAGAACTTGTGGCCATGTCCTAAAATATTATTATAATATTGAAATTTACATTCTATCCATTAGAAAATATAGTTGGCATATGGTTAGTTGTTTCACTTCTATTTGAAAAACATATTTTATAAAAAAACAAGGGGTGATTTCAAATATATATAATACTAATCATTGATCTTCCTTTTACTAACATTATGATATTAATGTATATAAGTAAATGTGAGTTTTCAAATTCCTTAACTCTATATGTATGGTAAATGATTACATAGATAATATGTAATCTAAAAACCCATCTCAAGAATTCCTCAATATTTACCAAGTTCACTAATTTACTTCACTTAAATTTTTTAAAACTCATAAAGTAATATCATGAAGTATATGAAGTTACCTTTAGATCTAGAACTATTTACATGGGCATGTTGAACTAACTCAAAAATAATTATAGTACATTTTGGTTTCATTATTTTATGTGGACTTCTTTCTCTCAACCCTAGGGAGACTCTCCGTAGTTTTATAGAGATTTATTTATCTCTGGTCATCACAGATTGGTTTTTGATTCCCGATATCCCTTTTTATCTTGGATTCCTTTTATTCCCCATTCCGATGAAGCAGTGGAACCTTTTGATAGTTGTGGTATTGGGTTTGATCTTCATAGAAGGTTTCACTCCTAGATCTATTTTTTTGTTGTTGATCTGACTATTCTACATCAACTGGAGGTTGTGGTTGGTTGAGCATTCAACAAAAATCTTGAGGTAAGTAGTCTTCTTATCAATTCCAATAGTCTTGATTGAAATTTTTTGTATGTAATCAGGAAATTAAAATCACTACATTGGGAAATTGAATTCTAAATTGAATTGATTAATTAAACTTCCATGTTATAATAAAATGGGTATAACTTAGGGAAATTGATATTGGAAATGGTAAATGTTGTGAAAAGGACTATTTGTTGGAATTATGATCATAGAATTGATAAATCATAGGAATATATAATTGATAATAATCGGAATTGTGAAATGGGTGCTTAATGGAATTGTGAAATGGGTAGCCACCCATGGGGTACACTGATATATTTAAGGTTTTGAATTTTGATTTGTTCTTGTTTGATAAATTGAAATTCAGAAAGTGATAGACATCCATGGGGTGTTTTTATATGATTGAATGAGTTTTAGGATAGGTATTGGTTCTCTAAATACCCATGGGGTTCCGAACTACCACTCTTGTCTCCCAACATATTTATGTATTTATGTGTGATCACTAAGTTGTAGGACAAGGACTACTACTACAAATAACCACGTGGTACCATATTGCCAATCTAGGTCCCCATTTATTGAATTTTAAATTTAATTGAAATGATAAATGAAAACCTTTATAAGTGATGTGGTTTAGACTCTAGAAAATTCTTATGTAGGTATTGATGGTGCGAGTTTCACCATGAACCCTAGTGATTTATTTGGTTAATTAATGAATAATGAAATGTGATAACTATTTATTTATTTAAATTATTCTTAATAAAAATATATACATAGTTATAGATTGGATATTATTTTAGGAACCTTTTGTGGTGCCATATTGAGTTATACTCACACTCTACTCATTCTTCCTAATCGGTACCCAAATAGGCTTAATGTATACATGATAGGAAAAGGGAAAGATCCATGTGTTATGTGGTTGGGCTGGGAGGGAGCTTGGATGAGGGAATAAGAATTGTTTTCGGGACCCTCTTGGGAGTTCATAGTGTGTCTTTATTTTTTTATTTCCATATTGATACTTGAAACGTATATGGAATGAAATATCTACTCTTTTTGTTTGGATATTGTATTCATTTTTTGGTCATCATGTGATACTAGTATTATTCTGGTTGTGGTTATTATCATTGGGTTATTGATTATTTATATTTGCTGTTGTTCTATACTAATAAAGATGGTATATTACCCCCCATGTTTTTAATTAGACCCTTGATGTTAGTTATAATCCTACGGTGTATAGGGAGGCATGCCTAAGGTCACATAGCAAACCAGATTAGGGAACCAGCATGTGGAACCCATGTAAACATGTCACAATGTCCTTATATTGTATAATTAACTCTCTATACAATGTTGATAATAGAGTACAATGTATATAGGAAACATGTCACAAATATCTTTGGTTTGTGTCTTTTCCACAATTACTCACTTGTTGGGGTGTAATAATAGGAATAGGGGATTCCAAAATAATATAGATTTTCTAATAATAATACATTTCATATACGATTGCATCATATCTATAAATATTTATTGTATGGATATTTCATGAGTTAAGGAATGATATTAGTGTTTTCATGGTTTCTATTTCCATTATAAATCCAATATAATTAAAAATGATTAGAAATTTACTTGATTGAAAATTATGTGAGACATAATGATTTTAATTTTTATTAAGCTAGTAACTATCTTATCAAGTCCCAACAATCCTTACTATTGAACACATAATGTCTAGTTATAAGTAAATTTTAGTGGAAAGTATTTATATTCCCTTTCTCATAACCCAAGAATGGGAATGGTCAATTATTTTGAGGAATTTAGGTAGGAAATACTTTCCAACGGTGGGCTTGTAGCTACTTGATCCATCGAGTGGACACCCAAAACTAGAAACCCTTTCTCATGTTTTCTCAAAACATTCCTCTAAGTTACATAATTTATATCATGGGATACTTTTATTTATGTAAATTAGTTTAGAAATCATAATATTATCATATTAACTCCCTGATAAAAGTATGTTTCCCAATGTGGGTTGTTCAAACGCATAGTTTTATGATTTCATTCCTAATCATGTAATGTAAGGCTTAGTCTAACTTAATATTAAGATAAGTTATTTTATTTATCATATTTAAATATTTCTTGTTTTATCTTTTACAAGTATTATTAATATTATGTGGATATTACTTATGTGATTATCCATGTTCCAATAAAGTATTTATGCATAATACATTTAGTTTAATTCCATCTTTTCATACTAGTTCATGTATTAATGTGATTGTAGTATTACATCCATAAAATAAATCATGTAGAAGATAGAAATAAAATAAATAAATAAATTATGGGGTCTTGAGATTATCCAATGTTTGACTTGTTGAGAAGACCTAAAATCAACCTATATACCTAGAGGAAAACTCTTTGGGGTAGTCTGGCCATGAGTTACAACATCACACATGTCCACTAATGTATCTCTTATATTGGTTTCATCTTGATTCCATCTTAATGCATCTTCCCCTCAGCTACACCTTAAACGATCTCCATATGCCATAGGATACTCCTTTTGTGCATTATGTTTTACAACTAAAATGTAGTTGAGGGGAACCAAAGGATTAGTTAAGTGGAGTCACATAAAACAACATTGGACATAAAATTTCTATATAATAAAAGAGGGAAGTATGACAAACACGATACCATATTAAATTTGAAAATAAAAAATTATAAAACCATGAAATAAAATTAAATAAAATGAAATATAAACATATAAAGTTCTTTTCAAATCTCACCATCGCTCATACACATGGAATGATTATGCATTTAAACAATTAGATATAATTTATTTTTATTTGTTCTTTTATAAGATAAAACACACATGAATTAATCTGATTAATTATCTTATTAAATAGTTAATTCATATTATCTTATTTCATAAAATTGACATTAAATTCACATATTCTATGACTTTAAATAAAAAAATTATTTTATTTTACTTAAAACACAACAATGTAGTATAAAAATTTGTACTTGAAATAGACTTAGAGATTATATGTCTGAACTACTCATTATGGTTTTAATTATAAACAATGAACTCATACGACATATTGTGTACATGGAATATATCATAAGTTTATATTATATACTAGTAATTTAATTCAACTTGGAACAAATAAAAATTAAATACCTTATACAATTTAATTTTTGGATTCTTCAATATAAAGAAACAATACACGATTCATAGTTTTGAATATTATGTAGAATTAAATAAGCATTAAATAAAATATAAATCTAATTGACCAGTTTCAAATTCTAATTTATTTCTATAAGGAACTTATTTCGATGAGGCTTAATGGAGTAATTTATTAAATTTTATATTTTAATGTAAATTGGTAATGTACATCCTAAACAACCCCTAGGAATGTTCTTTGCTTCATCGGATATCCACAGTACATGACTAGGGACTCAGTGTGTACTTATCATGGAAATTTAGGAAGTAAAAAATGTTTAGAAGGAATACACAGCTTGTACTTAATGTTACATAGATTCTTGACAGTATATGTTTTGTATTAAATAGAAAAAAACCCATTCATTTCATGATGATGTTTTACCCTATGATTTCCATCTTGAAAACATATAGACTACACGGTGTGTAGTCAATCTACACAGTGTGTACTCCAGAAATGTATTGTGACACCCAAGATGTTCAAATAATGGTTTATTTATTTCATGTGGTATGTATTAATTACACAACCACAAGGATTACACATAGGAATCCTTATGTAATGAACAAGGATACACTGCATGAACCAAAGGGTTACATGCCATGTAATCTTGTATTATCCATCCAAAATCCTTAGCACCACTGGATTGGTTCTTTAGATAAATCATTCATTAATTATTAATAAATATTGATCATGTGAGTATGAAATGAAGAAGAAAAAAAAAGATATTTTGATAATGGTTCCAAAACAAATTAAAACATGAAATAAACATTAAAATTCAAATTCATAATGATTAATAATAAAATAAATAATTATAAATTTGAACATGACTACTCTGATACAACTTTATAGTTTTGGGAAGATCAAAAACACTTATCAAGGATGATCATGACTTATAAAATTTTGGATTTGATGGGTCATGTATATATTGTAAAATATTTTAAGGTCATGATCAGTTAATTTTTTACAAATAATATAGACAATGAAATATACAGAAAAAAATTAGGAGATCATTTTCATGTTAAACCTATAATTAATTTATGTAGATTTGAAGAAAGAATGCCTATATCTTGAGATATTACTTCGATGAAGGTATTGATCATCCAAAACCCTTTTTGTTCTACTGTAATTGTGTTTGTGTGATCCAACTATACAATCCCTCTGGCGGTGATCCACACATGCTTCTTTGATCTATGAAATATAATGATTGATTTTTTAGTGCTAGAATGATGGATCGATTTTAATGTGATTTTTATGCTTCTCTATATAATGTTTCCTTCAGTCTTGAATAATTTTCCTTGAAAAAAAATTCATGAGACGATAGAGGAGGAAGGAGAATCTAAAAAGTGTATATCTGTCTTGAGAGATATCACTGGATTTTATTGTGAACAACAATTCAAATTATGATCAAACTTGATCAACCTGTACACAATAGATATAATCATCTATTTATAGAGATAGGGTTAGGGTTAAAATATTATTTTGTTTCACAACACCCCTTACATAATATATTAAAATTCATATGACCCCATGTTGGGTAATAATAATATTTTTCATTTATGGTGTGTGAAAATTGGCACAGTGATAAATATTATTTTATCATCTTGAAAATTAATATCTATCACCAGACATTATCTTTTTCTACTCTTCCTCCTCAAAATTTATCATATACCTAAATAAATATTTAATTAAATATATATTCAAAAATAAATATTGTATTAAAATTCTAGTGAAGAAATATTTATTGACTATTTATATAATTAAATAAATTGTTTATTAAAAAATAAATAATTATTAATTACCTTATCGATAAATTCCATATTTAATATTGTGTGAAAATATTCATTGGTCTTGAGAATAATTTTTATTAAAATTATTAAATTAAAATAGAATTTTTGATATCAATATAAACACTTAGTCTACAACCCTCTAGTATTCTTTCTCATTGGAATTAGGAAGGCTTACCTAAAGTCAATGATTATTTTATAGAAAAGGGTCACGGTACCAAATACAAAGAAGTTAATGCCTCATCATTGACAACCACATATGAATGCTCATTGTGCTATATAATCTTTTTATCATGATATCTCATCATGAAGGTAACACACTTGTTTCATCAACCTATATACTTGATATGACTTTCTTTGACTATCTAAAATAAACTCATCATTACACCAGGACCATGGAATATAATTTTATGGTTCCATTTCAATAAAAGAGTTGAGATATTGTCTTTTATAATAATGTAAGGTATAAATACAACCTTGATTTATTATTTAATAATGTGTCATTAGTGATTCATCTAGCATACCCTTCTTCACATAAACATATGACGGCATGGTTTTGGTGAGTAAGTCAAAGTTCCCAAGTCATGTCATAAATTAATAATAATATTAAAGTCTAAGAACCATTGTACACACTAACATATATGAATATTTAATGATACATAAATATAAAAATTCTTATTGGTGGGTTTATTCCAATAATCTCAAGTCTGGGAGATTACAAAGAGGCAACTTCATGAGAAGAAGTCTCATATACTTTAGAGTACTCACACCTAACACACATAGTACTATATTCCCCATCATGAAATTCTATCCAACCACAAAACTATGTCTCATAATATCATCATGCAAGTTCAAGGTCCTCCTCATTATGGAGAACTGATGTGGCATTTTCAACAAGATAGATACTCTTTAAAATTATAACATTAATATTTTACAAAAGTATAATCAATATGTGATGAGGTATTTAAATTTTTATTCACTTATATGAATATATAAACAATCTAAATTACAAAGTAGTTATCTATAGAGCATCAACTCCAACAATAATGACACCCCAAGTCTCCCAACAGTGGTCCCCAAGATACAACTTGTAATAAGGTTATAAAAATCAACATATGGAAGGCATTATCCTCAATAATAATAAGGATACAAAGATATGATTAAACATATAAAAATAAACCACATCACATAATATAAAAGTAAACCAAAACCACACCATAACACATGAACAATGTGCACAAATACAGATAAAATTCTCTAAGAAAATACCAGAAGACAAGTCCGATGGAAGTGACACAACAATAGATCCAATATCTAAGATAGTATTTTATAGATCGGTCCATGAATTCATCCTTGAAATGATAACAATATTTTATATATATATATATATATCTAGTTAGAATAAATTGAATACTCAGTAGGATTATACCCAAGGTCTCTCATGCACATGTAAAAAGAGAATACTAATTCACCATTGGACAAATAGTAGAACCAAGATGCACCTAAATAGGTCAAATAACCAATCCCAACCTCATCCTATCAGACTAAAAAAATATCTCATCCAATATAGTAACATAGTATCGAAGAATATAAAGAAAATGCATCTGAAAACCACTTCCTCGCTAAATTTCTATTCTCACACCCCAACATGAAACATCATATCAAACTATTCCTTCCATGTATATATCATCACATATTTATCCATCTTCTATTTGGTCCTAAACACATCCCTAAATATCCTAACCTCCCATATGTTCTATCATCAAGTGCTAGAATCAATCAATATCCACATAACTACCTCATCACAATGTCACATATCATTTCTAGGGTAGTAGGGAACCATGAATGTGAAGGACATCCACCTCATGTCCTCCTCCTTCCATTCATGACCTCTACCAAAAATAAAATACTCAATATTACTAGACAATCTCTCACACCAACCCCTTATCCCTGGGTGATCGCTAATAGTAACCCATATCATTATCACCACAGTTGAAGGAAGATTAGGAAAGAGAAGGTATTCATCCATCTGATCCATTACTAACATATTTGTTGGTAAAAACACCCCAAACCTAAAACATTTTTTTTCATTGGAAAGGTTCTCCAGCACGAGTGGGGGGAATATAAAAATAACATAAAATAATAGGTATATCAATAAAACACAATACCAAACCTATGGGTAAATATTAACTATGCTAGAATACTCTCAACACCACCATTTCACCTCACGACATCTGTCTCAACTACTACAATGACTATATGTATCACACCACACATCAAACATAGATAGCCACAAAATTTCCACTTTCAATTGTGGGTTACACTATTTTCTAGAATTAATGAGTACCCACTAACTCCTATTTATAAATCCATTTCATTCACACTAACATGGACCATTAAATTATTATCCATTTCATTTAATCCAATTATCGCACATCAATTCCTTCCAATTCTTATTCAATTAAAAACCTATGTCATCTTAGTTTTAGTATTTCAATTCATTATATAGATAACAGGGTAACTAACACAACCACACCACATAATAAATTTCCCATATCAAATTCAATACAACCATAATTCATTCTATTCCAATCCATATTATGCTAAAAAATCACACATCGCAACCACCGCACAAATTTACATTTCAAATCCCTTACCAAACAACCATCTCTTCACTGTTCAACATGTTCCACACCAAATTCAATCACTGCCAACACAAAAAAATCCCCAAAAATTTTACCACATATAACACAAGTAAACACAACAAGCACATCAACACGGAATAGCACATCCCAACTTCCCTAATTTACCATAATTTAGATTCAACAATTGATTTATTTATAATAAATAGTTACCTAAAATAGTATTTTCAAAAAAATTACATATTTACATGAGAAAATAATTAAATATCCATATATATGCTCCTAAAATAGAATTTAGGGTGAGATTAAGAAAACCAAAAAATAAGGGTTTCATGGCCTACACCATAAACAATTCTCCCAATAGCCATGGTTTTTAGCAATGACAACAAATATGTATAATTCCATAATAAATATCATCAAAATAAATAGAAACATGAAATTTATCCCCCGTTCCCATTCATCTTCAATTAAATCCAATTAATAATCTTCTTATGATGAACCAACTTATCCAACCAAAGGAATATGAAAGCATATAATCCCCACACATGCATATAAATTGTGAAATAATAAGGATTTCCCACCTCAAAGAAGCATTTTGAACTACCATTCACAACATGGAAAAGAAGGAATAACATGATGACCATAAAAGTATAAGAAAGATTCAGATATCCAGAATCACACTATAAGATTATCAAAATTTCATCTTAATCATACACATATCAAGGAATCATCACTACTATGAATTCAATGAGGGAGAAATAGGAGAAAGTTGATTTACTTTCCAAATTTCACAAAAGATAATACTCTAAAATCCAAGGATCAATTCTTGGGTAAGGGGTATTAGAGATTCTCTAAAAAACAACTAATGTTCCCCCAAACCCCATAAAAAACACGAGTGGAATTTAATAAATCGAAATAAATCTCAAATTTATTAATTGGTTGGGCCTCAACATATTCTCGACTTAAAATACATATTCACGATGTGAATTTTCATAATGCTTACCAATTAATACCATGAATTCAGATCGTGAAATGAATTCACCAAACTAAAAAATACACCCAACTACCAAATTGCATGCTACCTCAAGCTGGAATTTATTTTCTTCATTATTAATTCATTCACAACATGACTTTATTATGCACATAAAACCCCAGATTTTATAAACCATTTTCTTTCCTTAAATAAAATTTCTAACAATCTCAAAAATATATATTCTTTTGAAATAATTAGAGTAAATTAATTCAGATAATATATGAATCAAAATTAAAAAAAATCACTCATAGTAGAGTATTACAACAAAGGTACATGAAACCATCAATTTCATACATTGATTATTATACACTATTAATGATTTCATCTCTTAAAAGTGATTAAATTAAAAGGTATCGATAAATTGAAAATAATAATATCTTTAAAACTATGGAAATACCTTGGATCATCTTAACTTTTTAGATTCAAAATTTGTATAATTAAACCTACTTTGAGAATCAACATCATGAAATTAAAAATCCATTTTGTAAAATCTAAAATAAAAAACTATAGAAATGAAATTTTGGATTTATTGGAATGTGAATAATTTATGAAAGCTAAAGGGGTAATATAGCCATTGGGTATAAAAACAAGTGAACATGTTACACTTTGGATTTACTCGAATATAGTTTGAATAAAAAAACTTCCTTCAGATGTAAAAATTTACATTTTCACTATAAATAATATACGTGAAATAAAATAAATGATATTTTAATGGAATTGAAAAATATTAATTAATTTAAAAAAAATACCTTTGAATTTTAAAGATATTTTTTTTATAAAATAATATTTTCTATTAAAATTTTTAGTTTTCAAGAATTATTTCAATAAAAGGGATTTAAAAAATGAATTATTATTTAATAATTTAAATAACATACACAAAATAATTTAATAACTATAAGGATTGTTAATTTAATTATTATGTGCTGAACACATATGTTTTATTTAAAAATGTTATTTTTATTTAAAATAAAAATTTCCCAACTTTGGAATATGAATTTTAATTTTCCATTTATACATATAAATAAATTATTAATCATTCATGCATTTTTTTCAATTAGTTATAAATTTAGATAAAATCATTTAATAAAAAAATTGATATTTTTCAAAGAATTGATTTTCTATGTTTAATGTATTTTTTACTTAATAAATTAATTTAATAACTACTAATGAATGAATATAATGAAATTTATTAATAATATAATATGATAAAATTCATAAAATGTTTATTAAATGGTAAGAAATAAGAATAAATTCAATTTACGCTTGAAAATTTCATTATTCTAAATATTTTTTTTATGCTTTATGTGCTTTTATAGTAAAATTAATTATTATCACTTTTAGAAATTGAATCAAATAAAAATTATTTAATATTTTCAATCAAGGTATTAAAATTTGGAAATAAGATTAATTTTACTTTCAAACATGAAAATAAGTTACAAAGGTAAATGTGAGTTATCGTGGTAATGGAAAAGGGGTTATTTTCAAAGAATTGTTTTTATATGTGTGGTGTATTTTTTATCTAAATAAATTAAATAGATCAATTTTATATAATGATTATAATTTAATGTTTATATATATAATCTAATATATTGATAATCATTTAAATTATTAATTGATTGGAAATTATATTAAGAATACAAAATGTTTAAAAAGTGTGTTTTCTCTAAAATTAGGTTTTTCTGTATATATTATGTTTTAATTTAAAAGTTATTTTTATAATTTAATGAAATTTAATTATATGAAAATTAATCCAAATTTTTAATCATCATGTATAAATTGGGTAATATGGTTATTCTTATATCTTTATTAAAAATTATTACCATAGTTAATATTTAAACATATTATAAGGGGTAACTTAAAGTAATTCGAATTTATTATAATTAAAATAATATAAAATATTTCCATAATACCTATTTTAGATTTTTTAGTAAATACCACATGTATTACCAATATTTATATACCTAACTAACTAAACTCCCATGTCTTTCCATCTTTACCCTTCACCCAAATTAGGTTTCCAACAAAGTGTATCTCTTTTTCACCTATAAAAAGAGCTCACCTCCACCCCTTCCAAACAAAAAATATCCTTAAAATCCATCTTTAAAAAAATAAACAATTTCCTCTCCTAAATTCCTCTTAAAAATTTTTCAATCTCTGGGTATAGGAATGTGTCCCAAATCCTCTATTTGAAATTAGCTCTCTAAGAGAAGATCCAAGCCTTCAACATATGTATTACTCACTCCATACAAATTTCTTCTATATATCATTACATAAAATTATTATATAATAAAATTAATCACCTTAATAAAATTAAAATAATATCATTATAATATTTTATAGATATTTTATAATTAAATAATCACTTTCATAACAATACTCACCCATAAATTATGGGATGTTCTTGTTTGGGTCGGATTAACCGCCTACATAAATTATGCTATAAGTTTATATTATGAATGATTATTGAAAATTAAATACTATTAGGATATGATATTAATTATTAAATATTTATTTTTTATTTTGGAAGGGTAATATTATTAATATACAATCTTTTTTTTGTTAAAAGTTTCCAAAATAAGATCTTCATGGGTGTTGTGTACCGAAAACTCCCCTGGAATGAACCAGTAATTTCATAAACCATGATTTATATTATATTATAGTATATTTAATATAATGGATACAATAAAATCATGATGATGGAATGATAACTAAAACATTTATACAAAAAAATGGTGATGAATAGTTAAAACTACTAACAAATCGATGATCCACATTAACTATAAATAAGTTGAAACTATCTCAAAAATGAATATAAAATGTTAATATAAAAGTTAATAAATATTAATTATCTTCTAAAATAAATTTTAAATAATTATACGATTAATATACATGAGGTTATAGTGCATATGCTTAAACAGGAATCCAATGTAAGGGTTTTTCTTGACTCAACTCCATTTTGTGAGTCATAATCGTTCCTCTTTGAATATGATTTCTATAATTTTTTATTCTATATTATGATTGTTTTATATTTTCCTTAATTATTAATTTATTACTATTTACATTTCTTTCTTAAGGACTATTTTATAAGGATTCTTACTTTAAATATTAAAAAGATTGTAAGGGTTTTGATAACTCAAACCATTTTCATTGAGTTATTATATTTATTCTTTAAATTAATTTTTTGTTTTTGTTTTATTACAACATAATATTTTTATATTCTCCCAGAATTATTTGGGGGAATTTAAATTTTCACATAAAATTATTCTTCTTTTTTTGACTTCTTTCTTCATAAAAATATAATGTTGTTAAGAATAATTTGAATCCTTTCTAATAGATCTATCTATTATATGCACATATTATTCTTAAAAGATGTTTTATTTTCTTATTTTAAAATCTAAATTTATATTATATTATATAATTTTCATTTAACCCTTTATCTATTTTTAAAAGGAAAAAAAATAACTCTTTTATTGATGTGGTTTTTATTTTAAATTGACTAAAATCATAAGATGACTTTTATTATCATGTTCATGCATTTTATTATATCATCCACTCCATATTTATTTACATAATCTTTTTTTAATTTTCAAGTTTATAATATTTGGGATTATTTTATATTCAATTTTTTAAAATCACCATTCTTGGAAATTATTTTCATAAGTTACTTGTAAATTCGTCTTCATATAATTTTTTTAAAAATGTTTTCTAAAAATTTACTTATGAATTTTTTTCTAGTTTCCTATCTATATCTATATGATCTATCTATTATGAATTAATGTTCGTAATCATTCTTTAATTTCCTTCAGGATACACTTATTTTGGGTGATTGAATTATGGAATTAATAAATCAATCTATTTATGTTGTTTTATGTGATATAGTTTCAAATCTTTATGAATTACATTTTAATTATGTGTTATTTTAAATTATATAATGTATGATGATTATTATTATTTTTGGTAGGGGGATTACAACTATTCAAATAATGTAAACACCCTGGAACCCCTATGGGTAAAGACTCATCCTTCTCCACAAGGAATGAAATGCACCCACTAGACCTATTGAATTACATTTGATATCCTAAAGGATCATTCGAATGAAGGCTCATAATGTATAACAAATTCTCGATCGAGTAACCAATATCATGTCGTGTAACCAATAGATTGAATTGCCTCCCATAAACCGATATTCAATGAACTGTGTCACCTATCTTAATTCTATGTCACCCCCTATAAGTAATAAATGCATCGTGCTACCCTCTAATGCACCATGTTAGGGTACCCCTCCAACCACATCAACTGTATATGTAGAGGGATGTATGATAGGCACCAACACACCCATCTGTCATTAAATTAACCAACCTGGAGATGCCTTTCATGGAAACCCACTACATTTCTTACTAGTTGTATTGCATCATTTATCTGGTCCAACTACTTGATATTCATAGGTATTTAACCCTACCAATCAACATCAAAAATCCATGGGGATTATTGGATGGTTGATAGGTACTATCGCACCCCTCCCACTTTTGAGGCCTCCCACAAGGTGGTGTCTGTGTGTCTCCATACTATACTACATATCGGTTTCATCAAAATGTTTCTTCCAGTCCCACCTTGTCAAATGATCTCTTAAAATAATGTCCCAAAGGCCCTATGACCTAAAATATCAATGGCGGATCAAAGGCCCTATCACTTGAAGGATAATAATGGATTAAAGTCCATATGACCCGTACGTACAATTTTGTATCCTAAAAGCCCAATTTAGGTGAATAATTCCACTATTATGGTATTACTCGGGTGCTTCTAAAATACTTTGAAAAAAATACCAAATCTAAATTTGAACTTAGGTCTATGATCTAGGATGCTGGGGTGTTTACTACTCAAGTACCACCGCAAGTGAAGATGATAAGACAAATGATTGATTTCATGACACTACTAAAAATATACCATTAAAAGTATTGGGATTTATCAGCACTAGAAAAAAAACTGATAAAGGTTCCCTTTATAAGCACTTAAACAAGAACTAATAAAGGGTACCTTTAATCAGTGATTTTTTGTACACATAAAAGGAACCCTTTAACGGCACTTTTTTAAGTGTTGATAAAAGGTACACTTTATCAGTGATTTATTTTTTGAGATGATAAAGTGTACCCTTTATCAAGGATTTATTTTTAGCATTGATAAAGGGATACTTTATGAGTGGTTTTTTAGTGCTGGTAAAGGTCCCTAATAAAATGATATAATTATGTAAATAAAAAATAAAAAAATTATTTATAAAAAATATTTAAAAAATATACTAATTAAATAATTAATAATAAAATTTAATAATTTGATTATACTATATATTAATTATAAATACTAAAACAAAGTATATATTAAATATAAATATATATATGTGTGTCTAAAATTAAAATTAGACATATTAAAATTAAAAATAAGTAAATTAAGGGAAGTATAAAACATTTTATTTATTAAATAATTTTTTATTATATTGTTAAATATTATTTACTAAATCTATAGATATATATATGAATATATATAAATAATATTTGTATAATAAAAAATTCATGGTTTATATTAAACAGTCATATATTTATTGAAGAATGATTCATAATTAAAAATTAATATGAATTTAAAATACTAACTAATTTCATCAAGTAATGTACATAATTGAATGTCGTTTAATTTTTCAATTTAACACATATCAAATTTATGTTATATTGATTTCAAATACATATATGTAATTAATTCATTTTTATATACAATTTGCACACACAAATATTTATATAATTAACGAAATCTTATATATAAACACATACATCAAATATTTTTATAATTTATTCAAATTTTAGTATTCATTTTATAATTTCATTATAACACAATAAATTTAATATATCATGTATTTGATCAGTAAATTTTATTTATTTATTTTTAATTTTATTACAGTTAGGTATTAATTCATTTTTAATATTATTTATTGATTATTTTTTATTTTTTATTTTTTTGGGTATTCAATCAATTTCTATTATATATTTACAAATATTTATTTACTATGTTTTAATATTTTCATTATATATTCATATTTAATTCAATATATATCCCTATGTTTTAAATAATTGATATTTAATTAATAAAACATATCCATTTTTCAATATTGTTAAAGTGTACTAATTTTTAGTTATTCAATTTCCCTCATTTTCAACTGCACGCACTTAGGATTAAATATCCATTAATAATATTAAAAATATATTTATAAATAAATATTTATAAGTATATATATTTATAAATTTATATTTACTATATTTATACATTTGTATATTTATAATTATAAATAAAATATATTATTATTTTAAAAAATATTTATAAAATTATAGTTATATATTTATATATTTTTAAATAATTATAAAATTATAGTAAATTTATTTAAATAATGAATATATTTTCTATATATATATATTAAATATATATATATATATAATTAAATAAATATATAATTATATAAATATTATTATTTTTTAAAACTATTTATATAATTATAAATAAATAATTATATATTTAAATAATTATAACATTATAATAAATATATTTAAATTATAAATATATATATTATATTTATATTTATATATATTTATTAAATATATATATATAGAAAAAAAATATTTATAATTATAATTATTAAATGAATCATTATTAGTGCTTTTTTCGAAGAGCTGATAAAAGTGCCTTAGTCTATTTTGAGAACCTTAACCATCATTAACCAGTTGCGATGTATGAAGATTTCAATGGAGGCCACCTGTTGTCGATGCTCCTCCTTGTTGAATCCAAGCTCGAATCAAGGTTAGAATCAAGGCTCCAAGAATTGTAGAGAACGAATCCATGGCTCGTTTGATTCAAGGGTCGAACGAAATCAAGGCTTGAATGAAATCTTGTTTTTGTGATATCTCTACTTTCTCTGGGATGATTCAAAGATTCAATCCTAGGTATGTTATTTTTTCCTCCTCCTCACTCTTTGATTGCTTGTTTGATGATATTTATTTGTGAGTCATTGTGTTTTTTCAGTGAGTAGTGGAATTTTTTTTCATCATTCTTTCTTTTATTCATGAAACAACTATTTCTTCACATGCTAATGTTTTATAAATGATTCTCCTTCTGAATTTATCTTCAATACGATAGATATTAGTGACAATATAGGGAATGACTTAGTGACCACTAGAATTGTACAATGAGATTCCCTCCATTCATTCAGCCCGATAGATGTGGAAGACAAGGGTTATTCAACTAAATTAAGGGATGCATCCTACCATTCGAATGAGGAAATACAAGTCCTAATTCATATATGAAAGTAATGCACTAGTTTCACAAATGGGATAAACAATAATAGTTTGTTAGGTGAATGATATTTACAATTTTTATAGAGTAATAATTATGTTAGGACAACATATTATGAAAAAAAACATATATGGGAAATCCCCCAAGTATTAATAATTATTTATGATAATACTACATTCATAATCTGATATTTTTATTATTTTTGTTATTTGGTTTTCATCAATTTTCAAAATCCCTAATATTTTTCATTTTTTTCAAAACATATATAAAATATCACAAATATAATAATAATGTAGAAATAGTGATTTATCAAAAATAAAATCATTAAGGAAATGAACATGGACATCAATTGGGTTGTACTAATGAGGAATATAAATATTATTTTTTCACCCCATAACAGGTGTGTCATATACTCAATCCCATAATCTAATATAGAATTTTGTACCACATATTGAAACACATTCTTAATACTTCTTCATAAAATTATAATTACCTTTATAGAATTATATATATATGACTAAAACATAATACATATGATCTGAATATAAATATAAATGGGTGAAATGAAATACTATCACAGTGCATTGATTTATAATTTGTGGGTTCATATATATCATATTGAATAAACTCTAAGTGTTATTTCACTTAAATCTCTAATTTATTATTTTAATTATTAACAATGTCCCCATTTTAATTAGTAAAAAATATCTATCAATTTTCTCTTGTAATCATATAAATATCTCAAACCACCCTTTTAAGTTATTATTTAAATATATAATTATGTAATATGATCAATTTTTTACTTCCACAAATCAATTTCCTCTTTAAAACATAATTACCATAAATTTTTACTGACCCCAAATCAGAATATGGTTTTACTAGTTGTTAATACCTTTGTAAAAATATAGCCATATTTTAAATGATAACCCTATCATTAATACTTCTAAAAAATAATTTCATTTCCTTCATCACACATATAATAAACACTATGTATGTTTTACTTAATCCATATAAAAATAAATGATTCTTTAACATTTACTTTTCTTTCTCACATCATCAAAATGAAAATAATTTATCGTAAGAGATACACCATTTCTAAAATTATAAGTACCCTTTGAACTTTTCAAAAAAAATAAATTGCATCAATTTACCTATAATGTGATATGAACAACCAATATCTAATATTAAATGTTGTTTCTTTTATAAATCCTTTAGTGTGACATCAATAATAAATTACTCATACATTAAATTATTTTTCATATAATACATTTATAATTCTTTCTTCACATTCATCTGTGTTTTTAGAAAATCAAGAAAATCATTTATACAACTATTTAACTTCTCACATGTTCAGAATAGTTTATTCATTGGATGAAATTCAACATCCAATTTTATTTATAAAGATTCTTCACACATCGAAACTATTTTTGTAAGAGTGGTTCATCTCCCCATTAACATAAAACCTCTATATCTTCCTTAATTACTATTATTTATCTCAATATGACGAAAATTTTATATTTTATTCCCAAAATCACTATAGAACCCATAATTTCCCTAAAATGGAAAATTTCATACAAATCCTACTCTTCATCTCCTTGAAAATAAATCCAGTTTTCAACTTGTCAATGCATAATTTTTGAATCAATATATCAAATATGAATTCTATGATGTTTAAAACCATTACCATTATTAGGTATATTCTTTTCCTAAAATTATTTTCTCCATTCCTTATTGATTTTTAATTGAAACTAAAATTATGATTTTGATATTTTTTCAAATATTTGATATACCATTAATATTAAATGTAATAATTCCTTAGGTTGTTACATCACTTTTTCGAAAAAAAAGAATAGACATTATCAAATTATATATATGTTGGAATAATTATTATAATTTTTTTTGGGTATTCATCATTTTAGGTCTATATGTATTTGTTCCACCATTAGGAATATCTGATTACATTCCATGTAATTCTCACAAATAGGAGGCATTACCCCTTTTAGAGAACACAATGGAGTACAGCCCTCATCCTCATCAGATTCATCTCCTGAACAGTTATTATTGAAATTTTTTTCTTAAGACTCATCCCCCATCCCTTTTATGTTTATTGTACTACTCTGAGCAGTATTTATCTAATGGATGACTACTTATTGGAGTATTTTAATTAACATATGATCATGACCACAAGATATAGAGGTTGAGTGTAAAATAAAAAAATGATATGATATTTGTTTGAGAGATGAGTCGATGAGAATTAAAATTGTATATAACTTTCTCCTTTAGATGAATTCAGAGAATAAATCCTACCATAGTTGAGTAATTATTTTCTTCAATTAAATTAACAATTTTCTTCAGAGCATACTAAAATACTTTTTGAAAAAAAATGATTAGTGTCTCTTATTAGAATTATCTATTACTTTTAAATTTTATTATAAATATATTATCTATATTTATTTATTTATTTTAGGAAATGAATATTTTATGATCCTAATAGGATTGATATGGATTTAAAATGGATCCACGCTAATCATTGGACTAAAGAGTGTAAATGTAGAGTTAAATAATTCATCAAGTTTGCAATAGGACATGCATACGACCCTTATCAAATTCTTTGTCTATGTTTACACTATTTTTATTCAAGAAAAATTAGTCTGGAAGAGCTGGAAGAATATTTAATTTTTTATGGAATAGATAACATTTATAAATGGTTTACTAAACATGTGAAAAACTGAACATAGACACTAATTGGGATGATACTATAGTTTTTGGATCATTTGATATGAATACCAATGTAAATGATAATGGAGATCACATGGATAAAATGAAAATGGATATTGAAGATAACCATTGTGATTGTACATAGTTTTTTAAGAAGTTAAATATCTTTTCTTAGAGACTATTGTATACTAGTTGTAATAAATAGACAATAATTTCAGCTATATTGGAGTTATATAATTTAAAAGATAGCAATGGATGGAGTGAAACAAGATTTATAGAACTACTTGGTCTCCTGGATGATATGCTATCAAAAGAAAATAAACAAGCATGGTCAACATATGATTCTAAAAGAATGCCACATTCAATGGGAATGATCTCTAAAAAATACATGCTTGTCCAAATGATTGCAAATTTTTTCACAAAGACCAGGAATCACTCATAAAATTCCCTATGTGTGGTGTAGATTAATACAAAAAAATTAATCAAGTCCTTTAAAATTTGAATGTTATATTCCTATCATTAACATATTTAGAAGACTCTGTATATTTTAGGAAATTGTGAGATAATTAACAAAGAATATATATAAAAGAATTAATAATGGGAATCTACGTAACCCATTAGATTCTCCTCAGTAAAAGTAAATTGATTTTGAGTATCCAAAATTTGGAAATGAGCCAAGAAACATTCATCTTGTATTATCTACTGATGTAATAAATCCTTTTGGTGTATAGAGTTTTACTTATATTAAATGGACCCTTATGTAGGAAAATTATAAATTTCCACCATGGTTATGAATGAATCATAAATACATTATGTTTTATCTGCTTTTATCTTGACAAAAGAAGCCTGGTAATGATATTGATATCTATCTGGCTCTTTTGATCGAAGATCTAAACTTATGGTGGGATATAGGATTTATAACGTATGATGCTCATAGAAGTGAAGAATTCATAGTGAGTTATATGTTGTTATGGATGATAAATAACTTCCACACTTATGGAAATTTATCAAGCTATATAATTTGATGAATTTTTGGGTGTCCCATTTCTCAAAAATTCTCACACTCAGTTCGGTTTAAAAATTCCTCAATGAATGTGTTTTTAGGAAATCAAAATTTTTTACCTCAAAGACATAAATATTGATCCTAAACAATAGAATTTAATGGTAATATCGAACAAGATACAAACCCATCTCCACTAATTTCTAATTAACTATTTGATAATGAAAAATATATTATCACTATTTTTAGTAATCTAGTTTTAAAAAAATTACATAATCATATTGGAAGAAGATATAAATTCTCTTTGAATTACCATAATAGAATTATTTTTACATCAGAAATTTTTTTGATGTTATATATGTAGAAGAAATTTTATTTTATAGTGTTATTGGAACATTACTAAATGTTCCTAGCCAAAATAAATGTGGCATTAAGTCTATGTTTGACTTGATTGATATGAGGATAATTTAATAGTTGACATCAGCGAAGGGTAAAGGGTGGAATTTTCTTCCTATGGCAGCATACACTCTATCCAAATATGAAAAATTGTGATTTTACTTTTTCATTAATAGCATAAAAGTTCTAGAGAGGTATTGATAAAATATTAATATTGGAATGTCAATGACTAATTTTAAGTCACATGGACTAAAATCACATGTTTTGATGCAATATTTTTTGTTTGTTGCGTTCTGTTGAATTCTTCCTCAAATTGTATGGAATACATTATCCAAACTCTTCTTTATTTTCAAAACCATATGCTGAAAAGTTATAGAACAGATGAAGTTTCCAATAATTAATAAGGATGTTTCAGTCATATTATGTTAATTAGATATGTTCTTCTCACCATCATTCTTTAATATAAAGGTCTGTCTGATGGTTCACATGGTTAAAGAGGTTTAGCTATGTGGTGTTATCCATTACATATGGATGTGCCCCAATGAATGGTATTTTATGATTTTGAAAGGGCATTTCAATAATCAAAGTCATTCAGAAGGTTGTATTTCAAAACCATATATTTTTTAAAAATTTGTTGAATTATGAACAAATTACCTATCAGATGTTGAAAACATCAATCTCCCAATGTCTAATTATAGCGGATTCCTTATGGGTAAAGGTACTTTAGGAAGAGATATTGTTACAATTACATTGATATAATTGGATTAATCACACCTTTATTCATTACATAACAATGAAGATGTTGATCTATATGTTGAATCCCATAATAATATTCTTAGATATTTGAATCCATAAAGGGCTAAAAGATGGATTTAAATTCACATAATAAACAGTTTATAGGGTGGTCCTGAGATCAAATTTATAAGTATTTATCTGAAAAAAATGAATTCAATTTATGAAAGACTCTAATGGGTTACCATGGTACTGAATTAAAATGTTATATATTACACTTCTTTTGTAATCAATGGTTATACGTTCTGTACAAAAATAACATGATGAATGCAATATTATACAAACCATTATTGTTATAATTCTAGAGGAAGTAATGAATATATCTAGTTCCAAGGATTGAAATCTAAATTATGAAAATATTTCATATTTTTTATTTATAGAATAGATATACTAGTTGTGTTATAGAACACTTCAAGTGTCTATTTTCTATTTTAAATTGTTTGACAATATGAGTGAAATGAAATTTCATAAACAAGGATTTTTGAAGGTGAATTTCAGTGTGGAGGGGGAAAAGATGATTTGTTCATAATGGAATCATAAGAAGTGAAAGTATTTTATATCCAAGATCTAATAAACAAGAATTGGATGATTATCCTACCGATGACTAAAACAAAGTAGGGTAAGATGAAAATTCAATTGAGGATGACCCTTTCATTGAGAGATCACAATCCTTTCATATTGATCCCAATGTAGAAAATGTCTTGTACATTATAGGGGACAATAAATAGGGTATTTGGACTCTTGATAGAGAAACCAAATCCCTAAAACCTTTAAAAATAAATAGCGTTCAATTAAATGATAAAAGTTTTTTTTATATATTATTTTTTCATCATTATGATCTCTATTCATTATTGCATTAACCTAATGTTAACTAAATATTTGACAACTGATGCAGAACATGAATTATAAACATGTTGATGTTACTAATCTTGTGGAAGAATACACTATAATGAAGTAAACACTTTGGAATGATGTAAAGGTAATGTTACGATATACGTTCCTATTTTAATGAAAAATGATGTATTTAAATGTTGATTTAATTTTCATAATTCCTTGTAGATTTCATTTATTTTAGAAGATTTTTTTCTATATTTTATGCCTTTATACACAAAAACATCCACATAATTCTTCTCCCTAAAAACCATTTCACACCTACAGTGTTGTAATTTATCACTTTCCTTTAAGTTCTCTCTACTCCCTTTACAAGAAGAGAAACGACACTGCCTCTTCTCAATCACAAAGTTGATCTTGATTTTTTCATAGTAAAATTGTTGTCTATAAAATTATGTATTATTCCATACTTATGTTTAATTTTTTTTCATTTGAGTACTACTCACATAATAATTTATTTCTTATATAGGTGGATTAATTTATTTGAGTTGGGGTGGTTTGTTTGAAGATGCTCATGCTCATGAGATATTGGACTTCGGTGTTACAACTAAGATACTAAAAACAATTAAATGGGTTCAGAATTCATAGAAAAATCCAGAAAATGTGACGTACTACTACTTATTTAGTTAATTTTGTCATCATTTTATCTATTATTTGTTAGTTAATTTCCTTATCATTTTTTTTAATTGATTATTTAGTTTTTTCACATATCTTTTGAGAATTATTATTTTCACAATTCATTTTTTTTTTGAAGATTTATGTCCATATTTCATGTCTTTATACACCAAAACTTCGACATACTTATTCACCCTCAAAAAAATTTCACCCCTACAATATTAGCATTAATCAATTTCTTTCATGTTCCCTCCATAGCCTTTTCAGGAAGATCAGTGAAGCTACACCTTCTCAATAATTGAGGTAATCGTGTAGTTTTTATAGTTAAATAATATTAAAAAGAATTATTGTATTATTTATTATTTATGTTTAATTTATTTCATTTTAGTATTACTCATATAATAATTGTTTTATTTTAATGTAGGATATTTTGTAAGAGTTGGGGTGGTTTGTTTGGCACTGCTCATCCTCATGGGATATTGGACTTCATGCCTACAACTGAGATAATTACAACAAGGAAATGGTTCAATAATGTATAAAACCATCATGAAAAGTGAAATTCACAGTACCTATTTAATTAATTTTGTCATCATTTTATCTATTATTTATAAGTTGTTTTCCTTATTGTTATTATCTAATATTTATTTAGTTTTTTTCCCTGATATTTTTTGAATTAATATTTTTCTTTCAATTTCTGAAACAAACCAAAAAATATATTACAAGTTGTTTTCATCAAATGTTACAATTAATTAAATTTCCTTTCTTTATCGAACATCCAACACCACAGTTCAATGATCATTATTACCTATATAATGTTTGAAAAAAATCCAATTTGAAACATTGTAACATTGGAATTTGGGATCGTTTTGATACTTTGGGATGTGTAGGAATCATCAGCACCTCAATATAACACAGAATGGGACAAGTATGACTCATAGTGCTGCATTTTATTTAAAATTTACATTAATTTTAGTAAAAAAGACAACTTACATACTCAAAACTAATAAAACACATTTGGATTATTTTGATACTTTTGGAAAATGATCTATAAGTCATTTTTAACATTTTTGAACCATCCTCACCTTAAATTGATGCACAATGTGACCGATATAACTCAGTGTGTTTATTATCAGTTTAAAATTAATATTTTAGTTCAAAGTGTTTCACTCACTAAAAACCAAGAAAACGTGCTCAAATTTTCATGATAATTTATGAAAACTATTAATAATTCAAATGTGACATGTTGGAATCATTCTCACATCAAACTGATATATGATGTGATTGGTATGACTCAAAGTACATGTTTCTAGTTTTAAATGGCATTTTAGTAAAAAAATACAAGTTACATACTCAAAACTAAGAATACTCAATTCATATTGTTTTTATAATTTAGTAAAATGATCTATAATCCATTTGAGACATATATAAATCATCCTCACCTAAATCTAATACACGGTGTGACTGGTATGTCTCCAAATGCATCTTTTTATTTATATTGATATTAATTTTAGTAAAAAAAGACAACTTACGTAATCAAATCAAATAAAAAACATTTTTATTGTCTTAATACTTTATTAAAATGATACATAATTCATTTGGTATATGTAGTAATCAGCCTCTCCTCAATCTGATGTACGGTGTGACCAGTATGACTCCAAGTGCATTTTTTTATTTAAAATTGACATTTATTTTAGTAAATAAAGAAACATACAAAAAATGAGAAAATACATTCAAATTGTTTTTATAATTTAAAAATTGATCTATAAGATATTTTGGACGTGCATTAATCAACATCACCTCAATCTGATACATGGTGTGACTAGTATTACTCCCACTACATATTTTTATTTAAAATTGACATTAATTTTAGTATTAATGACAACTAACATAATCAAAACCAGGAAAATTCATTCATATTGTTTTGAAACATTCATAAAATGTTCCCTATTTTATTTTTATCATGTATAAATTATTCGTACCTCATTACATTTTATGATGTGCCCTATATGACTCAAAGTGTTCATTATCAGTTTAAAATTGATATTTTAGTTAAAAAATTATCACTCGCTGAAAACCAAGAAAACATGTTCATATCGTATTGTTAATTTAGTAAAATTATTCATATGTTATTTTTGACATGTAGAAATTAGTCCCATGTAAAACTGAAACATGATGTGACCGATATGACTCAAAGTGCATGTTTCCAGTTTAAAAAGAGATTTTAGTAAAAAAGTGTCATACTCAAAACTGAGAAAATGGATATAGATTGTTTTTATATATTATTAAAGAAATAAATAAGTCATTTTGGATGTTAATTAATCATCCTCAACACAATATAACACACGGTGTGACCTGTATGACTCCAAGTGCGTCTTTTTATTAAAAATTGACATTAATTTTAGTAAAAAAGAGGACTCACATACTCAAAACTGAGGAAACACATTTATATTGTTTCAATAATTTAGGAAAAAATTCCATAAGTCATTTATAATGTGTAAGAATCATCCAAACCTTGATAAGACACATGGTGATCCCAGTATGACTCAAAGTATCTGTTTTGAGTTTCAAATTGACATTTTAGTTCAGAATGTGTCACTAACTAAAAATAGATAAGACATCCTCATATTGTCTTTATAATTTAGAAAAACTACTATTATGTCATTTTTGATGTGTAGGAATCAGTCTCACATTAATCTGATACATGATGTGACTGGTATGACTTCATGTTCCTGTTTCCATTTTAAAATTACATTTTAGTAAAAAAAGTTAATTAACATACTCAAAACCAATAAAATGGGTTCTAATTGATATTATAATTTTATAAAATGATACATATGTCATTTGAGACATTTAGAAATCATCTAAACCTCAATCTAACACATGTTTTGGTAGGTATGACTCCAAGTGCATCTTATAATTTAAAAATGACATTAATTTTTTGTAAAAAGACAACTGGTATACTCAAAAATGATCATTCACCTCAAGATTGTTTTGATAATTTAACAAAATGATTCATAAGTCATTTGGGATGTGTAGGAATCAACTTCACCTCATTCTGATGCACGGTGAGGCCTATATGACTCCAAGAGAATATTTTTATATAAAATTTACTTAAATTTTAGTAAAAAATAAAATTAACATACTCATAATTGAGAAAACGTATTTGGATTATTTTGATACTTTAGGAAATGGATCTATAAGTCATTTGGGACACTTATGAATCATATTAACCTCAATATGATTCATAGTGTGTTAGGTATGACTCTAAGAGCATCATGTCATTTAAAATTGACATTTTTTGTAAAAAAGACAATTGGCATACTCAAAACTAATCAAATGCACTCGGATTGTCTTCATAATTTGGGAAAATTATTTATAAGACATTTGTGATGTGTAGGAATTATTATCACATCAAATCTACAAACTATGTGACTGGTATGACTAAAATTGAGTGTTTCCAGTTTAAAATGAAATTTTAGTGGAAAAGATAAGTGACATACTCAAACCTGAGCTATCACATTTGGATTTTTTTGTTACTTTCAGAAAATTATACATAAGTCATTTGAGATGTGTAGTAATAAGAAAAATATCAATATGATGCACATTGTGACTGGTATAACTCCATGTGTGTCATTACAATATATGCATGTCATTTTAGTTTAAAACGTGTATCATATCACCAAGACTAAGAAAATCTTACTAGATTTTTTTATCATCATTCTATGTATTATTACTTAATTAATATTCTTATCATTTTTTATCTTTTACTTATTTAGTTAATTTTAATTGTGATAATTCTTGAAGATGAAAAATAAATGGTGTGATGTGCAATAATTAACAACAACTCAATCTGATACATAGTGTTTCTAGTATGGCTCAAATTTTAGATTAAAATTAACACTTTTTGTTAATTTATTTCATTATATTATTAATAAAAATGATTTTTTTTCTTATACAGGTGAGTAATTTTTCTCGATCAATGGAATTTATTATAGGAATAACATGAGTGGAGGTCAACATCAAATCACCAAAGAACATTGATTTTTTAAAATTTTTGTAATAATTTTTACAAATTTAATTGTATAAACCAATGTATGAAATGTTTATAATATAGTGTTTTTCACTTTTATATTTGGGGTAAATTTTATTTCATTTAATTTATCTATTAGTAGTTGATCATGCTAACATATAATGGTGTTTATGGCACTGTAGTTTGCTATTATAGCACACTGTACTAGTACTACAATGTATTTTCATAGTGCACTGTAGTATACCCCTTTATGATCACTTCTAAGAGCTCCAATAAAGTTACTCTTTATCGGTGCTAAATAAAAGCACTAATAATTGTTATCCTTTATTAGGGCTAAAAAAGAACCCCCTTTAGTATATCTTTTTTAGCACTGATAAAATCCTAGGTCCTTTAATCTCGCTCTGGTAGTCACTACTTATCTAGTGATGATAAAGGCCATTTTTAGCACTTTTGAAGGCATATTTTGTTGTTTTGTGTGGCACATAAGTATAGTTTAACATTATGTGATGAGTGGGGTCCTTTATAGACCTCTAATGCACTATAAAAAGTTATATATCTCATTTGGTAATGATGTTAATTTGGGAGAATGATTTTTTTTTCACACAACATATTTTGTAGCCATAATTAGGTTTGTTCACAACATAATGAGTGGGTATGATTGGTTTTACTCAAAACATGATTTATGGAAATGATTAGGTTTTTCATAAATTAATTCTTCATAATGAATAAGTTTTCTCACAATGTTATTATTTAATGTGAGTATTCTAATTACAAATTTCTATTTTATATTCCTATGTTATGCTTTAGGGATCATTATTATTTTCTCTTGTTTCCAGAATTGAATGTCATTCTTTATAACTGACTAAAAATTAATTTTTTTTTAATTTCAAACACTTTTAAGAAAAATTGAGAAACCAAAAATCAACTATAAAATTAAAAATATAAATCATTGAAAATAAATTTAATTCTACAAGAATCCATTTCCCTAAAAATATTATATGACATAATGGTTACCTGAGTGATTGTTTCATCCCCTATCAGATCTTAAAAAGCAGAGGCCAGCTTGTCCTAAGCCTATATATACTCCATGAGGCAGATCTTCCCGTTGTTGAAGACAACAACTAGAATCAGGTTCTGCTTGTCAATCCAGGTGTATTTCTCCTCATTTAGAGTCACCCTCATAGACCTCCCCATCATTTTGTCTGCTTCCTCTTTAGAATAATCAAGTAACAGAACATGCTAGATCACTTATTCTTTCAAACTCATATAAAAATCCAAGTATTTTTCACAAAAACGACCACATTTTAATTGATACATAGCCTTACTATCTATCTTCTTGTTTTTTCTTTTTTCTGATCGAATCTCCAAAGGTGGTGGCAAAGAGGAGTAATCCTTCCAACCCTTCCTCCTCCAATTACTCTTGTTACTCCAAAGGCTTGTAGGTTCCCTTGGTTAAAAATTGTATTCGATTTCATTGGGATCCTCCACATGGTCCCTGTCTGTATAGGCCGAGTTTTCTTGGTTAGTTCTCAAACCTTCAACTGTAAGGCCTTCAATGTTGTTTCTTTACTGAATTGGATTCTGGTTCCTTTGAATAGAACCCCTTGCCTTACCAACTAAAATTTGATCATCCACATCCAGTACAGACCCCTGCCTTCCCTTATGCAAGACATCATTGCCCGTGCTAAAAACCTCTGCATAAGAAGAAGCAGAAACATCCTCTACATCGCCCGCCACTTGAACCTCAGTAACATTACCCGCATCTATTGTTTATATTCTCTTGAAGTAGCATCACTCGGGACAAATTCCACATGTCCTCTTTCATTTCCATTGCTATTAAGAGAATTTGGAGTAGGGGGACCATCAAGATGATGTCTCAATTTGCTGAAGATCAGAGATACCTTTGGGTTATCCGGAAACACCACTCTTGATTCCACTTATCGGCGTCCGGTCTACTCAAACCAGCAGCCATTCCACCACATTGAACCATACCATCACAAACCTCGGTTGACACATCGTGATCCATAGATACACTAGTAGAATTCTCTCCTCCACAGAATAAAAATAAAAACATTTTATTAACATATAATGAATCAGTACAGCAAATGTATATGAAGCCATGTATTTTATTCCATGGATTATTATATATAATTGATGGTTTCATGTCCTAAAATTGTATAAACTAAAATGGTATAGTAAATAAAAAAGTAATAATATCTTCACAACATGAAAATTCCATTGATCATATCCACTATTTAAAATCACCATTAATTGAAATAAAACTATAATTAGAAAGAACAGAATGAAAATAAAAAACATGTTCTAAAAAATAAAATAATAAATATAAGAGTAATAAGTGTGATTTATGAAGTTGTAATTAAAGGAATTTATAGGAGGTAATGGGGGTATATAGTCATTAGGTATAATACCAGTAAACATGTTACCGGTTTGGAATTACCATTATATAGTTAATATACCAAAAGTTCATTTAGATTTAAAAAATATTCCTTTTAAATGTAAATAAATTATTTTAAATGAAATAAATGATTATATAATGGAATTTAAGGATACAAATTCATCTACAAAAATTTATTTATTTAGTAAAGAGATTATTTCAATAAAATAGGAATTGTTATTAAACATATAACATTTAAAGAATGATTTCAATAAAATTAATAGACAAAAATTAATGGTAAATAAATTAAATAAATTACTTACATGGAATAAATCAGTAACTATAATTAATACTATTTTAATTATTCATAGTTGAATAAAAATATTTATTTGAAAAAATTGTTTTTATTATATTATATATGTTTTATTTAAAAGATAAATTTCAAAATATTGGAATATTAAATTAAATGTGTTTTTTATGCATATAAACAAATAAATAATTATTCCGAAAATAATTTTAAATTGGTTAGAAATGAATATAAAACCATTTAAGGATAAAAAATAAATATTTTTTAAAGAATTTTCTACTTATGTGTAATGAATTTTTATATTAATAAATTAAATTAATCACTACTAAAGAATGATTTTATAAAAAATTATTGATAATATAATATTTTAAAATTAATATAATTTTTATTTGATATCAATAAAACAGAATAAATTTATTTTATGCTTAAAAATACATTTTTCTAAAAATTATTTTTTATACATTATATGTTTTATATTATAATTAATTTCTATCACTTTCATTAATTGAATAAAATAAAATTTATTTCATATTTTGAATCATAATATTCATATTAGGTAATATGTTTAATTTTTTTTGATACAAAAATAAGTTACTGGGGTAAAAGATAGTTACAATGATAATGGTAAACGAGTTGTTTTTTAAGATTTGTTTTTATATGTGTTGTGTAATTTTTATTTAAATAAATTAAATTTATATATTTTAAATGATGAAAATAATGTAATTTTTATATACATAAAAATTAAACTAATACTAATTCAAATAAGAAATTTATATGATATAATAATGAGAATAATTAATGTTTAAAAAGACTTTTTTTTACAAAAAATAGTTTTTTCAATATACCATATGATTTAATTGAAAAGTTAATTTTCTTAAATATATATATATATATTTATTTAATATTATTAAATTGATTCCAAATTTTGAATTATAAAATACAAATTTTTTAGGAATTTTCATCTTATATTTTTAGTGAAAAGATAATTACTATGGTAAATATTTAAACATGGTAAAAAGGTGTAAAGGGGGATAACATAAATTACCTTGAATCTATGATAATTAAAATAATATAAAATGTATATATAAGACCTTTTCTAGGTTTGGGATTAAATTCAACTAGTATCTTTAAAATTTGTTTATATAACTCACCTAACACACATGTGATTCTATCTTTACCATTCACCTAACATAAGTTTATAAGAAAAACGTCCCTCAATTTGGCCAAAAAAAGGATCTCACCTATACCCCTTCTAACTCACACCTATCCTTTGAATAAATCTTGAATTACTAGATATTTTTTCCCTCCTAAACTCTTCTTCCTTTTTTTTAAACCTCTTATCACAATAAGGTGTACCAAACCATTCATTTCTAAAAGGCCCTCCAAGAGAAGATTCAAGCCTTCAAAGTAAGTGTTACCCGCCACATAATCATTTCTTATTTATCTATTTCAATCCACTAATTATGAAATATTATTAATCAACTCAAAAAAATATATAATATTAGAATAATTAATTTGTAATTATATTATAATAAAATAATCACTTTCATAACCATACCTTAAATTATAGCATGTGGTTATTTGGGTCGGTTAAACCTCCTATATTAATAATGTAATAAATATCTTTCATGGATGATTATGGAAACCTAATTTTTTATAATATATATTTTTAATTAGTAAATTCGTATTTTTTATTATTTTTGGAATGGTAATATTAATATTTAACTCATTATTAATAAACTATCTTTTGTTCACTAAAATTTACCAAAAAATCTTTCTATAGGTGTCATATTTATGAATCACTCTGAAAACTCCCATGGAATGAACTTAGAACATAAAAATCATGATGAGCCATATATTATAGTATCTTTATGATTTTTAATATGATAAACTCATTAAAAATGGAATGATAATCGAAATAATTATACCTAAAAAGGCATAGAATAATTATAACTACTAACAAGTAAATTATCTATATTAACAGAAAATAATTAATAACCATGAAACAAATGAAAATAAAATGAAAATATGTGTGGTTATAAATTTAAATTATAATATAAAATATATTTTTTAATGAGTCTATGATTGTTATATAGGAGTTTAGATTATATCTGACCGAGAGGGAATCAAAGTTAATAGTTATTATTAACAGAAATCCTTTCCTTGAGTCATAATCATTCCTCTTTGACTATAATTTTATAATACTAATTTATTATATACTATTATGGTATTATTCTATATTTAATTTTTATTTTTTATGGATTTACATTTATTGCACAAGACCTATTTTCAAACTATTATTAAAAATTAATTAAGATGAATGTATGGGTGGTTGTTACATCAAATCCCTTTATTTATTATTCAATTATATTCTTTTATATTTGGTTTCTTCAACCCTAATATTTAGTTATATTTACTTATTTTATTTTTTTGAATTTATATTTTCATAAAAAAATATTCTTTTATAGAATTCATTCTTCCTAAAAATATGACATTGTTAAGAATAATTCTTAGCCTTTATAATGGATCTCTCTTTTCCATGTCCATATTCTTTTTACCATAAATTTTTTTTTCATATATTGAAATCAAAATATATGGTAACTTCTTTAATTTTCACATCTCTATTTATCTATTTATAAAAGGTAAATTATTTAAATTTTTCATCAAATTATATTTTCCTTAAAACTGTCTAAAAGATTAAGAATACATTTCCTAACATGTCTATGCATATTTATATCTTCCACACAACATTTATTTACTTAAATATTGCTTCTTTTCAATATTCCATTATTTTGGATTCTTTTAAAATTATGTTTTAAAATTTTTTCCTTCCTGAAAATGATTTTAGAAAGTGAATTTTATCTTTTTATTTTTAAGGAAATGGTAAAAATGTTTTCTAATAAATGTTTTCTGACTTTTCTTCCTTTTACTTTTATATCTCAAAATTTTCAATATCTTATAGAGTAAAATTCTTTATCATCTTCTATGTTATTTCATGGTAAAATTATTTAGGTAGATTTTATTTTGGTATCAATTAATCATGGTCTTGATGTTTTTTTATACCATTTGAAAATGTTATGAAACCCATTTTCTTTTAATAGGTTATTATCTAATCTAATATATGATTGCTTTTATGTGGCGCGTAAGTATAGTTTTTCATTATGTGACCAGTGGGGTTCAATATATCCCTACAATGCATTGGTTAAAGTATTATATCTCATGATATAATTATGTTAATGCATGAGAATGATTTTTTTTGTCACAACATGATGTATTAATCTAATTGGGTTTTTCAAAACTTAATGTGTGGGAATAATTGGGTTTTCTCACAACATGATACATGGACATGATTATGTTTTTTCACAGCTTAATGCATAGGAATGATTAGTTTTTTTCAAGATGTTATGATTTACCATTATTATTCTTATACCACATTTCTATTTTATATTTATAAATTATACTTTATGGATCATTATTATTTTCACATGATTCCGAACTTTTACGCCATGGTATCTATTTTATAATTTTTAGTTATATATAATTTTTTCATTTCTTATCGAAAACTATTATGCCTTAATAATCTTTTTAATCATATATTTCTTCCATGATAATGTTTCCTCATATACTTCTAATATAATACTTCATTACTCAATAATATTTTATCCCTTATAGAGCATCTTAGATCACTCTTTTTTTTCAACTCCCCTATTAATTATATATAGGATTATGTATAGAAGAAATTTCTATATAGATATATTTGTGGTTGATATTGATGAAATAATTTGTATTAAGATATTTTTTTTGTTGATCTCCAACGAAAAAAAACCTTTGGGTTTGGGTATTGTGAGCTTATTTGTGAGATGTGTTAATTTATATTATGGAAATTAATTAATATAAATATTTTTTAATCTCAGGTTTTCGTAGTTAGTATGATAGTAGGGTTTAGTTATTTTTAGGTATTTTATTGTTTATATTAAGAGGATTAAACTTATAGATCAATGTTTAAACTAAAAGAGTTATAGTATTATCTAATAATATCATAGTTAAACCAAAAGTGTCATTGGATAAAATGAAGGTTTCATAGTATTAGTCATCTCAGGATTGATATTACATATTCATATTACGGTTTACCTTTATTTCATAATATTTTAATAATATTGTATGTAAACATTTTTAGTTTTTATATTGAAACATGATAATTAAAATTAATTTATGAAATGTTTTTTTATATAAATTATTATGTATTATGACCAAATGAGGTGGAATATTTGAAAAATGTCTATGAAAAAAGAAATTATAATAATATTCCTATTATAAAGAAAATGATGAGTTTCCAAGTAGAATGTAATATAGTGATGTTGATATAACGTTAAATAATATATCTTATAGATACCTTAATTTTTTCCACATTAAGAGATAATTGAAATTATAAAGACTTGATTTATTTAATGGGAGGAGAATGTGACACATCAGGTTTTAGGACTCTATTTATTTCCTTAAAAAGTATTTCTATCAATATTTGAAAATATTTTTTAATTTTTTTAATTAATTTAACAAGATTATAAAATAATACAATTAAGATATGAATCAAAATAACAAAATTTTATTCACTAATAATTGAGAATTATAATAAAAGTAAACAAAACCATTTCTTAATTACTCGGTATTTTTACAAAGTATGGATGATTACATTACCTAAATGTGGATAAATTAAAAGGGGAAATAAACTGAAAAGAAAAAAAATTATAACTAGTAAATCTCTTAGATCATCTTCAATCTTGAGAATTTCCATTAGAATAACTAAACCTACAATAAGAAAGAACATCCTGAAAAGTGAAAACCCATTTCAAAATTGAAAAAAAAAATGTGAATGATAATCGTGATTTATGAATTTTAAATACAAAGAATTTAGTGGAGGTAATGGGGGTAATATACTTATTAGATATAATACTTGTAAATATGTTACCAAATTGGAATTATCATTATATACTAAATATACATAAAGTCTATTTAAATGAAAAAAATGAAAATTTTCATTATAAATGATTTACATGATATAATATAAATAATTGTTTGTAGAATTAATGGATACTCATTCATTTATGAAACTACCTTTTATTTTTAAATAATTATTTTCATAAAATATTCATTTTTATTAAAATTATTTGTTTTAAAGAATAATTTTAATAAAATTGATTGATAAATATTAATGATTAGTAATAAAAATAAATAATATATAATAAATAATCAGGTAACTATAGTGAATACTAGTTTAATTATTACTAACTAAAACAATGATTTATTTGAAAACATCATTTTTATTTTATATCATATGTTTTTATTTAAAATCTAAATTTCTCACATTTTGAATATTAAATTAAAATTTTGGTTAATAAAAAAATTAAAAAAAATCATAAATTGATTATATATTATTTATAAATATTGTCTATTAAATGTTAAGAAATAATTTTAAATTCAATTTAGGCTTATAATTCATTTTTCTAAAAAAAATTGTATGTATGAGTTATACATTTTTATATCAAAATTAATCTTTCACGCTTTTATAAATTGTATAAAATAAAATATATTTAATATTTTGTATCATAATATTAAATTTAGGTAATAGTTAAACAATATTTTTAAACATAAAAATAAGTCACCATGGTATAATTTAGTTACCACAGTAAAGGTAAAACGGTTTTTTTCAAAGAATCATTTTTATATATGTTGTGTAATTTTTATAAAATTAAATTAAATTTTTCACATTTAAATTATGTCTATAATATAAATATTATATATAAAAAATATATTATCACTCATGGAGTTTAGTAATTTATAAGAAATTATAATAAGAACAATTAAGGTTTAAAAATTCATTTTTTCCACAAAAACATTTTTTTTGATATATCATATGTTTTAGTTTAAGAGATAATGTTCTAATATATAGGAATTAAATGAAATTAAAAACAGTCTAAATTTATAATTATAACATCAAAATTGGGTAAGAGGGGTCATATTATATTTTTAATAAATAAATTACTATCATGGAAAAAACATAAACAAGGAAAAAGGTGGTAGAAAATGGGTAATGAAAAGTGGCATGAATTTATGATAATTAAAATAATATAAAATACTTTTAGAATAATTTTTTTTGGTTTTATATTTTTTCCCACAAGTCTCACCAATATTTAATTACCTAACTCACCTAAGTAACAAGGGATTCCATTGTTACCCTTTACCAAACATATGTTTCCAAAGAAATTTCAATTATTTCGGTAAGAAACTAGCCTTAAACATTACATATTCTATTCTTTTTTAATAATAATTCAAATTTGATGAATTTTTCAGTTTAGAGTTTTATAGAATTAGGAAAAACTCTTACAAAGTCAACCCGTAATTTTCCTGTTCACACTTATAATCAGTATCAATTTTTTCCATGATATAAAACTCTTTAAAATAAAGCAATATTTCCTTTATGTAAAATATTCTCAACATTAAACTTTACTCCTTTAATTCCCCGGCTCATCCTTAAATCCATTGAAAAAATATTAAAACCTGGCATTATCACAAAAAATATCAATAAGGTATACACAAAGGAGGAAAACATTTAGTCCAATAGAAACATGAAAACCCATGAAAACATTATCATAATGTAATACTTTTCACCCTTAAGAAGTAGAAAATATTTCCATTTTAATTTAAGTTCATTGCTTACTTTCTTTTGTAATCACAAAATTACAATAAAACCTATATCAATAAATATAACACATAAAGGTATCTTGGGACATAATGAAACATAAATGGGATAATCATGTGGTCAACTTCTATAAATTTCACTCATACGAATGGAAAAACCATATGTTAAACTTCTATCCAAATTTATTAGAGGTTATAACATAACCAACCATCCATAGTTTATCATAGAACCAACTATACTTAGTTTATCATGTAACCACCCATCAAATTTCCAAGTACCATTATATAATCACAAGACAAAAAAGATTGAAATTTTCAACATTTGACTCTTAAAATTTTATTTTCACTCATAAGAAAACATTTCATGTTATAGAAATAATAAATCCATTTTCAAAACCCATTTTTAAAAACAAAATACTGAGAAAATGAAAATAGGGGTTTCTGTAAAAAAAATAATGAAGGATTATAGAGGAATAAAAATATAAAAATAGAAATAAAATATGTTTTATAATAATTTTATATCTATATAAATAAATATTTAAAATAATATCACGAATAAAGGAAAATATTTTGATCTTAAATCATTGAACTTTTAAAAATATATTTTTAAATCAAATTGTCACATACCACTTTGAAATATTTGAATCATAAGACCCATGATGTAATAACATTTTAAAAATATTAAATAACAATAGTATAAATAAATCCCTGATATGATGCATGAAATTGGATGTATATATAGGTCATAAAAGAAGGTGGGTATAAAATATCAAAATATGCCTCAATGAAAGGGGACTGAGATAAAGTCAGTTACATTGAATCCAGCTCGTCACGTAAAATCTTTTATATCCCAGAATAATAAACATAGGTTAATTATTTTCTTGGTTTAGAACCTATTCCATGTTTATTATTCCTTTTATATCAGTTATTATTAGTTTATAACTATTATTAATTATTTAATTTCATGTTGGACATTTTGAATATATTCGGGGCTTGAGTCAAAAATGACATCCTTGAGTTGAATATATTCAAAGAGGTTATTATTTATTCATCTCTAGAATAATATTAATAACTTATTAATCACTTTTAAACATAATTATACTTTAAAATTAATCCATTTCATATGGAAATGTAAAATGAATCACGTTACAATCATAGAGATGGTAAGTCGTACTTACGCATGAGTAATGTTTCCATTTTTCAGTGATCATTATGGAAAGAAGGTAAGTATTATTTGATCATTATATAATGATAATGATATCATTAATTTCAAAATAAAATTTAAATATAGTTATATATATCATTCATGTCATGTGGTGATGAAAAACGAATCATGTCACTTTATGGAGGTGATAATTTACACATACGCTCGAATGACTTTATTATTTTGATGTGCATGTAATGGTAAGAAACTTAATGATATATTATTCTTAAATAATGATAGATATGTACTTAATATCATATATAAGCATTATTTTGATCATTAAAAACATTCTTGAGAGATGGTGATGGAAAACAAATTATATCGGTCTATGAGGTTGTATTCCACCGTACACACGAACAATTAATTATTTTCCATTTTGATAGAAGTGTAGATGGATTCAGGTGATTATATTTACATAATATAATATAAGTATATTTTTATACTCGATTAATTATTTCATCATGATGGAAGAATATTTTAAGGATATTTAAAAAGAAACCAAACAAAAAATAATAATCAAAAAATGATACCTTTTCTTCAGACAATCTTCTTTGAATACCACTTTATCACCTCTAAGGTGAGTGTAACCCCTAAAATAAGCGATATAGAGTGTGTTTAGGGATTATATTAAGGGATTAGGGTATATATTTTCTAAAAAAATAGTGTTTTATGTGTGATTAATATATAATAATAGGTTCTCATTTATAAGAGATGATAGGGGCACTCTTGAAATTCTTCAAACTATTAAATTAATATAATTTAATTTTCTAATCCAAAAGAGTACAAAGTGATTTATTTATATTATAGGATGAGTATGGATTTAAATACATCCTTCTAATAAACATTATATAGGTTTTTTATATTTTTTAATCCTTATCGTTTTGTTTTAACCCTTATTTAACCCAATTAACTCTTACCATGATTTTATGTAATTTACAAATTCAGGGTTGATATAATTACTATAAAATTTAGAAAAACCAATAAATGATTCATTTATAACATTTTAAAATTTATTCTAGTTAGTTTTATGGATTTTATATTTTTACAAATTTTGTATTTTTAAAAAAATATTATTTATTTTAAAATATCATTAACGTCAATTTTGACACTTTTCATTAATTGACTTTTTAAAATTATCATGAAAATATGATATCTTCAAAATAATAGTTTTAACTCGTCTATAAAATATCAAATTCATCCAAAGAAATTTTTTATAACATTAATTCTCTTAAATTATATTTATTTCAGTATATTTAATATAATTTATTTATTATATTCTTTAACTAAACTATTACTGCATCATCATTTTGTAAGACATTAATTTATTTATTTCTACCCTAAAAATTAAAAATAAATTATCATGATGAAGGAAACAAATTTATATTTCTGAATACTATTTATAGTCAAACATATCTCTTATATAACCCCATAATAAAAATATTTCACTTGTTAAAAACAAGAGTATGACAAAATTGAATTTTTTTGAATAAAATACTATAAAGAGATTAAAGTCTTCCAAGTGTCACCAAGAGTTTATAAAATCATCTCAGGAATTATTTTGGTTGATAATCACTCATAAAATAAAATTAGGATAATTTTTATGGAATTTTTATAATATTTCTAATATTATTTTTACCCTTAATTACTTGATTTACCCTTAACCCTCGTAATAAAAAAATACATAAGTTACTATTCATATTGTAAAAAATGAAAAGAAAATTATTTACTATATTTTGAAATTATAATTCTGAATATGGATTCTATTTTTTAAAAATCAAAAAAAAATATCAGTGGATAAAATTAATTTAAAACTAATCCCATTGTCGGGTCGAGAAAATGGGTTATTAAAGTAGAACGTTCAAAACATCACAAAGTTTTTATATCCAATTTCATTGGTAAATTGATTCCAATGACTTATATTAGATTAAATGATATTAAGTTAATTTAATTATACTTTCAAAAATCAAAAATATAATTTAACTATTAGTTATTTCGATGAAAAATATATTTTCAATTAAAATGCAATAATTTTTTATTATTCATCAAAACATGAAATTTAACAGAAAAATACCAATAATTAAACCAAAGTAAATTTTTATATTCCTATTTAAAATGAGGATTTTATTTTTTTCAAATATAATTTATAAAATTATCAAAAAATATATTTAAAAAAAGTGTCTCATCAAAAGGACGAAAAAATAACTTTTTGGAAAAAGGATTCATTTATATAAAAAATTGAATTTGTACTTATATCATGTATAGAAAACATATAAGATGAATTCTAAACATTAGTTTTAATATATTATATATATTTCATTAATATAATCCAAAAAGAGTGATTTTATTATTTTATAAACACACTTGTTTTCATTTATATAGTTTTTCAGAAAATGAATTCCTATTATTTTAAAAAGGTTTTTATTTTCATTTATAATTAATTGGTCACCAAAGAATTAATTATATATAAATTTTTAAGACCTATTTTAATAATTCAGTTAATCTTGTTCATACCCTCCGTTCTGACAGCTAGGTTATAACGATAACATTTAAATAATAATATTTAGTTGTATTTTTAAGCTCAATGTTGTATATCATGTACTCAATCAAGAATAGTATTAAATTTTCTAACATAAGATGTTACATTATCACCCCATTTAGAAATTACACCCTCACAATTTTGAATTTAGGCTTGATAACTAAGATTTTACTTTTCAAAATACCTTTATTAAAACCAACATCAAAAAAGGATTAAAAAACATACACTTCAAAAGAAAGAAAGGGAAGTGTGATGGTCACATGAGATAATACATAGTAGGGTGACATGTAATAAATCATGTACATGGAATAGAAAATCAACTATCAATTTATGATGGGTTGTGATATAGAACATGGTCATGAAAAATTTAACAACTATATAACCATAAATATGTGATGGGCTACAAAGTCATTTATTTCTTGATAAGATAATTAAACGGATAAAGTTTTTGTTTCAAAATCATTTTCATATAGTTAAGGAACTATTTCACTACTTTTACTAAAATATAAGGAATCATATTTAATTGAAAATTGGAGTTTCATACCTTAATAATTTTCCATCACAAACTAATATTTTTCTCCAAATTATGAGTATTTAAGAAGAATTTTTTCCTCCTAAAACACTATAATCAACTTTTAGTGAATCACATAACCCAAAAAAGATTATTTATATCTTTTTCCTATCTTTTTACATTAACCAAAATCAAAATGGTTCTGAAAATATTATAAAATACCATAAAAAGAATAAACCTTATAAGATGACAAACTACTTCAATATCCAAAATTCTATAATAAAACCCAATGTTAAATATAGGCCATTCAACAGAAAACAATTATTAAAATTTCTCAAAAATAATTCAAACTAAAATTTAAACCAGAAATTCCAAAGGATTCTATAATTGGATGTTTTGGGTATGGTTTTGGGTATTATCGAGAACTCGCTCTCTCCCGCTTTGAAGCTCCGTCCAATTCCCTAGGTGGTGGTGCCAGTCACTATAGTCCCTCCCCATCTGAGGGGGGGAATCCCTTCACCATCCACCAGATCCTACCTTCTTACTTTAATCCATTTCTCCAACTCATAACTCCTCCCTTCCTTCCCATAAATAGAGCTTTTCCAAAAAGAGGTAGACCACTTTACTGGCTTTCCTCATCTTTCAATCTTGACTACAAAGCTCACAGAGGCCTCATCTCTACTAAACCTGACCTTGGTGGATCATTTCATTTAACAGCGACCATTTTTTGGACTCATTAAACATTTTTTTAGTTCCTAGGTTTCTCAAGATTCCATGATTTTTGGTATTCTCGAAAACTGCCACATCAGGATTTGATTCTCATCAGAGGAAGATCTGATTATGACCTGGTTCAAGGATCCTCATTAGTGAAATGGATCTCGTTTATTTCTCTTTCTATGGTCTTAAAATTTCCTCTTGAATAGGGATTCTCAAATGATGTCTCTAGGGGTAATTATCCATAAACATCATATTCCTTTTCAAAATCCATTGATAATTTGTATGTTGGGGAAGATGGTTGGCCACTTCATGTGATCAGAAAGTAGAATAAATTTAGTTTTCTATCCTATTTATCTATGTTTAGGAATTGATGTGGATGTTTCCAAAATTATGATTGATTGGGTATAGATTAATGTATGTGAAAATTTTCATTGTAAGAAGAAGGCGGCCTTTGAGTCCTATACAGAGTTCTATTCTACATGCTGGATTCTAGGTCACTCTACTCTATCCTATAGATGGGGGCACCCTCATGAGGTGGCTTCCCTCAACCAGCCTATTGATTCAAATCCTTCATATATTTTTACTATTTCATTGTACCATGAACACACTCTAGTTCTAGATCCTATTACAGTCAAGCTGAAGGGGTGATTCGTAAACCAAGAGTTGGGGATATTTTTACTTTACTGAGTTGATATTTTGGTGTTTCTAATTTGAAAGAACTTTCCCTGGGAGAGCCTAGAACCATCATGGTCCCATCCTTTATAGATACAATCAAGGATGGTGGTCTGGGTAATGGATAGGTGACTGATCAATTTTCTTCTACCATTGATGTTAGAACCCTTTTAATGTAAGGCTACTTACAGTTGATACTATAGATCTGAATATTGTTTTGACTTTGAATTGAGGATTATCCTATCATAGAAAAACATCATAGGTAAGTAAGATCCAAAATAGTTTCTCTACCTTGAGTGGGTTTGGAAATAATAGTGTGGATTTGGAAGGATGGAAAACATGCATTCCAATATGGAAGTGGAAATGGGTTGGGCAAAGGACTTTGGAATATAACGATCCTAGAGATAAATAAGTGGAATCCCAACCAACATCCAATTATATACAGGACTCTCAAGGGGACAGAATGGTTGGTTTTGGCTCTAGTAAAGGGAATAAAGTAATTACTATTCCTGGGAACATCTAGGTCCATAAGGGTGGGAAGAAAGGCCTCGTAATGATTACTGTAACACCCAAAAAGAAATATTTTACAGATCATTAGGTAAGGAAAAGAGAAATGGGTGAAAAGAATAACTAGGGGAATCATCAATGGTTGAAGGGGTCAATATGGTCTATGGTAATATGGGAAATGAAACTCCAATCTTGAATAGAAAGGCAACTGAAGATGAAACCAAGATATAGGAATAGATGGACGAGCAAGTGGAAAATAGGGTGATTAAGAGTGAAGCCATTTTTTAGACCAGGGATTAGTACTTAAAGGTGAATATAGTGGAATAGTAGGAGAATTGGAAGTAGAAAAATCAAAGTATATTGAGATTATTCTTCACTCTAAGTAAGGAATGATAGATGGAGTCATCCAAATCAATACATCAAGATATGGGGTTTATAGAATTTATTATGGATGTATTAGAGTTGATATCAATAATGAGAAAAGGGCATTGATTAAAAAACAAGACTGAATTAGGAATTGAGCTTTCAATAAGAGTAATATCAATCGATAGGAATTTATACAGACATGGGATAGATTGGAAAATCATTTTTAAGAGCATATCATTGATGGCATGAATATACAGGTAACTACACTTCACTAGGAATTATATAGGGAGTTTAATTATAGAAATATTACTCATGTTTTTGATATAAATGTGAGTTCCTTTAGTATGTAGTGTACCATATTTTTTCTTGTATAGTTCCCCACTTCTCCATCAAAGTGTATTTCAAATAAAAAATGTATATTTAGAGAAAACTTATTTGATAACATTTTCCTCCAAGATAAATTTTAACATTTATCTCCAAAAAACTTCAATCACATTTAATTTATTATAACAAAAATGTAATTTCATAAATCTCATAATCTTAAAGATATGCTAATTATTTTTATAAATAACATAAATCACCATAAGTCCATAATAAAATCATTGATTCATAAAAATATAATTCGATATTTACTTCTCAAAAAAATCACATAGTATTCTATTTACCTTGATCATATAGGGTTACCAAGAAATTGAACATCTGCAAAAATAACATTAATCACTTAATCGCCAAATAATTTTACAATATCATGGTTATCTATTAGATAAATGATATGTTCCCAAAATCAAATTATTCTTCATCCATAAAATTTTTTAACTAAAAATAAGAATTCATGTTAACTGGAAATTCACGGAGGTTAGTGGTAGGTAATTCACCCTTTTCTCCCTTCAGTTGTGCGTTTAATTTTTGTGGCCCTACCAAACCCAATGGGTTTTCACCAATCCTGTATGTTTTTTTTGTTTCTAGAAATATATAATTCTTATATCAGTCCAAAAATTTGATAACATCGTCAAAAATAACCATAACATGTTTTAAGATTAATTTTTACCTCATACATTTCATTTTTAATTAAAAAAAGTTATAACCCATGATTATCTCAATAGTAAATGTATCCAAAAATACCGTTAATAACATTATAATTTCATAACTTAAATCCTAGAAAGGGATTGTTATGTCTTATAAATTTTGATAAACCTTAAAAATATAAACACATGATGATATCCCTAACAATTAAGAAAAAATTATAATCTCCAAAAAATTTAAATATTTCCTTGGATACCAACTGTAAGGATCTAACCTTAAACAGTACATATTCTAGTATTTTTTAACTAGAATTCAAATTCTATGATATTTTTAGTTTATAGTTATAAATAATTAGGAAAACACTTAAAAATTAACCACATACATTACAAGTGGACTCTTATACTCAGTATTTATTTTTTGAAAAATATAAAACACATTAAATTAAATAATGATAACTTTTAGGTAAAATATTCTCTACTTTCAACTTGACTCCTTACATTCTTTACTGATCCTTAAATCCTATGAAAAACATTTTAAAACTTGGTATGCGCACAAAAACACAATAAGGGACACAAAAAAGAAGGAAACTGTAAGTCTTATGAAAACACAAAAGCCCGTGAAAACTTTATCATAAAGAAATAATGTTACCATTAATAAGTAGTAAATACTTTACTTTGAAAATAAGTTCATTTATTACTTTATTTTGTATTCAAAAAATTAAAATAAAACCCTTAGCAATAATAAATAACACAAAAAGGTATATTGGGACATAATTATACTTAAATGGAATAACAATTTGGTCAACATCCATACAAGTCACTCTTACCAATGGAATAACAGTACAGTTGATATCCATACCTAGTGCAATGGATGTTATAATGTAACCACACGTCCTTGATTTATCAAAAAACCATCCATCCTCAATTTATCATGTAACCAACCATCAAATGTTGAAGGACCATTATATAATCACAACACATAAAGGATTGAAATTTTTAACAAGTCACTCTTAAAATTTTATTTTCCCTCATAAGAAAAATTTCCATGTTATAGAAATAATTAATCCATTTTCCAAAATAATTTTCAATAAAAAAATTCCAGAAAATGAAAATAATAATTTTATTAAAAAACCATGAAGGGTTATTAAGGAATCCAAATACAAAAATAGACATAAAATTTTTTTTATAATCATTTTATATCCATATAATTAATATGTAAAATAATTTCATGAATGAAGGAAAAGATAATGAACTAAAATTGTGAAACATTTAAAAAGATATTTTTAAATCGAAGTGTCCCATAAAAATTTGAAAAATTTTAATCATAATACCCATGAAGTAATAAAATTTAAAAACCTTAAATAACATTAGAATAAATTAATTAATTATATGATATCAAAAAGGGTCTGTATATATACCTCATAAAATAAGGTGGGTGTATAACATTTAAAAATGCCCCAATTAAAGAAGATTGAGACGAAATCTGTTACCTTGAGTCAGACTCATCGCATATAATATTTTATATTCATGAATAATAAACTAAGTTTTATTATTTAATTTTTTTCTAACCTCTTTTTCGTTTAAAATTTCTTTTATATCACTTATTATCAGGTTAAAACAATTACATAATTATTTTTGTTCATGTTGGATGTTTTGATGATATTAGGTGATTGAGTCCCAAATAACATTGGTAAGTCAAAAAAGGTAAAAGAGGTAATTCGTCCCTAAAATATAGAATAATATTAATTACATAATAACCAATTTTATAAATCAATTATACTTGTAAATCCTTCTATTATATTTGTATATGAAAAATGAACTACGTTACAATCATAGATATGGTAAGTCGTACGTACGCATAAGTAACATTTCCATTTTTCAATGATTATTATTGAAATAATTTAAGTATTATTTTATCTTTAAAGAATGATAATAATATAATTAATATCAAATTAATCATTTAAATATAGTTATATATTTCATCCATGTCATGTGGTGATTAAAAATGAATCACATCTCTTCGTGGTGGTGATAGTTCACATGTTCGAACCAACGACGTTATCGTTTTCATGTGAATGGAAAGGTAATAATGTAAATTGTATATTATTCCTAAATAATAATAAATATATAATTAATATAATATATAAATACTAATTCCATCATTACAACCAGTCTTGAGATATGGTAATGGAAAATGAATTATATCGGTTTGTGAAGTGGTGTTCTATTGTACGCATGAAAGATTAATTCATTTTTCATTTGGTGGAAGTGGAGATGTATTTGGGTGATGATATTAACATAATAGAATATAATTATATTTTTATAATTGTTGAATTATTTTAATCATGGTGGAATATTATTTTATGTAAGTGGAATATTAAACAAAATAAAAACACTTAATTAAAAATTGATAATTTTTCTTCAAAAAATCTCCTTTGATTAACAAATTAACACTTATAAGGTTTGTGTTATGTCTAAAATCTGAGCTATATAATATAGGTAGGGATTATAGGAATAGTATTTTGAAGATATTGGTAGAACTAAATAAGTTTTAAAATTTTTTTAATATAAAAGAAGAGGTTCCCTTTTATAAGAAAAGTGAGGGGCACTCTTGGAATTCTTTAAAATATTAAATTAATATAAATTAATTTTATATTAAAAAAGGGTAAAAATTGATTTATTTATAATATAGGATGATTATTTGTTGAAATAATTTCATAAAATAAAAATTAAAAATGTTTTGTGTATTTTTTAATCCTTATCCCTTTGTTTTATCCCTTGTTTAACCCCTTTAACTCTTACCGTCATATCATGTAATTTACACATTAAGGGTTTGTATAATTATTATAAAAGTCCAAAATACCAATTCATGATTAATTTATTAAATTTTAATACTTCTCATGAACATTTTTTCAAATTTTTATTTTTTAGAAATTTTATATCAATTAATAAAATATTATTCTTTTAAAAATATCATTAATGTCCATTTTGACACTATTCATTAATTGGCTTTACAAAAACTATCATAACTGTAGGTTCTAGGCACAGTGGAACTGTGGTTGGGATGGGACCCAACTTGGATTTTTACCATGATAAATGATTATCCCGGGATCAATATGACGATGAATTCCAGTCTCCACGGAATATAATCAAAGATTTAGATAAAGAAGAAAGAGGCCTGAAACCTTAGAGAGGATCTTGCACATCATGTTTATAATTAAATTAATTAATTTCATAAAGAAAAACAATACCTATATCTTTAGTATTTTTCATTGTTGATGATGTTGATCATTCATAATGACCCTTCCGGGTTATCTCATTGTGCTTGTAAGGATCCAAACTAGAATCCCTCTAGCGGTGCTCCACACATGCTCTGATGGCCTCCGATCGACATTGCTTGTTCTTTGGGTGCTAGCGCAGTGAAGTGAGTGTATTGTGTGAGTCGTTCTTTATCTCTTGTTATTCAACCTTGAATAACATCTATTGTTCTTGAGATGTTAGAGGAGAGGCTTCGAGAGAGAAATTTTTTGGCTCAACAATTCTTAATTCATCAGGCGTGTGGTGTGGATTCTGGCATAATAGGTGTGCTTTCCTATTTATATACATGGAATTTCAGTTACAATAATTAATTTCATAGAAAATATTAAATACATTCATGAAATTATAGAAAACCCATGCATTTAATAATAATACCTCGTTATTATTTATGGTGCGCCAACTTGTGCAAAACTGAATTATAAATAAAATTCTGCATCATAAAATAATAGCAGCATTATTTTAATTTGTGCCAACTAGTTAAATAATTATTTATCATCTTGAAAATAATTATTTTACTACCGGACCAACCTTGGTCCGCTTAAACTCCACTTCCATTAATTGAACACTCGAATAAATAAATAATTTATTCTCTTAAAAAAATATTTTATTTACAAACTAGTAAATAAATATTTATTAAATGTTCAATAAAATAAATAAATAAATATTATTTAATTTATATGATCATTGTAACTTGAATAAAATTATACCATGGTATTGAGAATAATATTTATTTCATTAATTAAATTAAAATATAATTTAACTGAGACTTCCAAAAACACTTAGTGTGTGACCCTCAAGGATTATTTCTCATTAGAAATAGGTGGGTTTGCCTAATGTCCAAGATTACTGTCTAGAAACGGGTCAAGGTACCCAATATAAAGAGCATAAAGTCACAACAATGACATCCACATATGAACACTCACTATGTAAGATAATTCCTTAGTTATAATATCTCATCAAGTAGGTTTCATGACTATGTCATCTACTTTTAGTCTTGATACGTCATTCTTTGACTACCAGAAATAAACTCATCATTTCACCATGGTCATGGAATTTTGCATGATGGTTCTATTTCAATCGAAGGGATGAGATATCAACTTCCAAAAATGGAAGGGACAAATCCTTCCTCGACTTATCCATTAATAACATGCCACTCGTGATGCACCCAATGTATCCTACTTCCCGCCAACTATTTGTACGACTGTTTTTGTCAGTAAATCAAAGAGAAAAATTCATGACACGTATTAATGATAATCATAAAGTCTATGTATCATTACACACGCTCGTAGATAGACATGTTTGATGACACCAAAACATGCAGAATTCCTACTCGCAGGTCTGTTCTCATAATCTCCTATCTTAGAGATTACCAAGTGCAAACTTCATGAGAGGAAGTCCCATCTACTTACGAGTACTCGCACATAACGGTATGCATGCTATGTGTCCCATCATAGCATGTCATCCAACCATAGAACTATATTTAAGAATATAGTTATAGCATTTCAAGGTTCTCATAATAGAGGGGAACTGCCATGACCTTATCAATGCAACAAATACTCTAGGGCATTATTACATCATAGTCATGAGGAACAATGAAAAATATGTAATAATACATTAAATATCCATGTAATCAAAGTAAAAAAATTTGGTTCTAGGACACCAACTCTTACAAACTCTCACTTAAAATAGAGCCAAATGCCTATGACTTTCAGTCCACTAGACCTCACATTATGATCATGTTTCTGCTGCGTCAAGGCTTTAGTTAAGGGGTCCGCCATATTGTCTTTCATGAAAATACTTCTCACTAAAACTTCACTTCTCTGAGAGAAATCACTCAAGATATGATACTTATGAATTATGTGCTTCGTCCACTGATGTGACCTTGGATCTTTTGTGAGAGCCACTACTACAGTATTATCACAGTACAGTGTTATGGGATCTTTACTGCTAGGTATCACATCTAGATTTTGGACGAAGCTTCGTATCCAAACTGCTTCTTTAGCTACCTTAGAAGCTGTGATATACTCGGAATATGTGGTAGAATCTTCAACCACACTATTCTTTGAGCTCTTCCAACTCACTGCACATCCATTCAAAGGGAAGATGTATCCTGTTTGTGACTTTGTGTCATCTTGATTAGTCTGGAAACTAGCATCTGCATATCCTCTGATGACAAGTTCCTCATCTCCTCCATAAACCAGGAACATATCCTTAGTATGCCTCAGATACTTTATGATAGACTTGATTTCCATCCAATGGCGGTCACCTGGGTCAGCTTGATATCTGCCTACCGCACTCAATGCACAGGCGACATCCAGCCTAGTACAGAGTATGGCATACATGACTGGCCCAATTGCTGATGCATTTGAAGTCCTTTCCATTATCTTTCTTTCCTCATGTGTATGAGGACACATTTTCATGGAAAGATGAATGCCATGTGATGCTGGCAACAATCCCCTCTTGGATTGTTCCATATTGAATCTCTTTAGTATCTTATCAATGTACGTACCTTGACTTAGGCACATCAATCTCTTGGATCTATCACGATGTATCTTTATCCCATGGATATACGTTACCTCACCCAAGTCTTTCCTGGAAAAGCATTGATTCAAGCATTCCTTAACAAACTATAATACTGGTATCTCGTTTCCACTAAGTAATATGTCATCAACATATACTATTTGGAAAATGACTTTACTCCCACTAAACTTTTTGTTGACATAAGGCTCACATTCATTCTTGATAAAACCAAATTATTTTATGGATTCATCAAAACGAATTTTCCATGACATGTATTATTTCTTTAATCCACAAATGGATTTATGCATCTTTCATACCTTATTGGCATCCATTAGAGTCACAAATCCTTTGTTTTGTGTCATGTAGACATCTTCCTAAAGGTTCCCATTAAGGAATGTTGTTTTGACATCCATTTTCTAAATCTCATAGTCATGGTAAGCCATAATGGAAAGTAGAATTTTGTGATGATGATTTAAAATGCTCTCCCTCCCGACATTCCAGCTAACCAGGAGGTAGCTCCTTCCTCCGATCCAGACCCTCCGGTGACTGTTGTCATCTTGGCAAGGCCCCTGGTGCTCTATTTCAAGGAGGAACTCCTTCAACAATGAACAGTGGGCATATATCTGGGGCAGAATGTTGCGGAGGCGGCCCTTACAATGGAAGCGTCTTTCTTGAAGCTAGGGAACCCAGTGATTGAGGTCACTGGGTCTTCCTTTACGGCGGCGACTATGGATCTCCAATGGATTCTTGTTGCACGGTTTGGCGCAGACAATCCTCCTCTAGCGCTCTTCCAGGATTGTGTTCGGCGATGGGGCATTGATCTACCTGCTTCAGTTTCTCATCTGGGTCACAAATTCTACTGTGTCGTCTTGGTATCTAGAGCGGACTTCTTCACTGCATGGTGTAGGATTCCCCACTCTTTGGGGCGATGAAGGTTCTCCCTCTCGCGATGGTCAATGGATTTTCCCCATGGCCATGAAAGCTCCAGTGTTGTGGTGTGGATTTCTCTTCCCAGCCTTCCCCTCACCCTTATTAATGAATCCTTTCTCAAGGTCATTGGGGATTCGTTGGGCCAATACCTATCTGTGGATCTTTGCACTATCCATCTGTTCGAGGCTTTAGTGGCTCAGATTTTCATGGATATGGATATCAGTCGACCACTCCAAAATCATCTGGTGCTCAGGATAGAGGGAATGGAGGATCTTCAGCAACCTCTGGTCTATTCGGTCTACCCTAGGTTCTGTTCCTTTTTCCACATCTCCAGTCATTCCTTGCAGGTATGTCGAAAGGCTCACTCGAAGGGAACTGATTACAGTATGCGGTCGAGGTCTCAGGAATAGACTCCTTCAGATGGATATATGAACTTGTAAGGAGAAGTGGACTCCAGGCCTCATGATGAAGGCTATGTGGATTCTTCTTCTAGCCAGGAAAGGGTGTGTAGGGACCATTCCAGGAGTGATCTCATTTCAATGCGGGGCTCTGTTGGTGGTGACCAAATTCAGGCTTCTAAGGCTGACCTTCTTGTCCAAGGTTTGGATCCCATAGAGCTTCTCCTTCATATGAACTTGTTTCCAGAACAATGGATCCCCACAAACCCCTAATTCCTGCTTTTACCTTGATTTTTTCTGGATGGAAGGAGCAGGAGTTTTTCATGTCTTCTGAATCTAGTGGGTTGATGTTCTTAACCATTGAATCATGTCTAGTAGAGTCTTCCTTTTTGTCATGCCCTGTGGCTCCCCCAGATGAAATTCTTCCAGCACCACTCACTGCCTCATCCCCTAAGCCTATTATTATGTCCCCTAATCAGAGTACTGGATTGGTTGGTCTGTTTGACCCTCCAAAAGACATAGGTAGGGTATCGAAAAGGGGTGGTCCCACTTCTGTTTCACCTTCCTCGTAGGCGGCGCCAGGGGTTACTACTAGATCAAGAGCCATAGTAGAAGTTAACATATGTGCATCAGTTTCTTCTGATGGAAAGGGCCAGAAGTTTGGGGCCAAATCTAGACAGATCCTTTTTAATGTTTAAAGCCTTAGTGTGGAATGGTCATGGTCTTGGATCTAGGTTCAAGTCCAACTTTATTTTCAATTAATTGGTTAACAAACAAGCCTCCCTAGTGGCCTTTTTGGAACCAAAACATGCTCCCTATTAGATTTCTGAATATGCCCAAAAGCTTAATGTTCGTCGTTTTTTACATGGGGATCCTCTCAATTCTCACATTTGGATCTTCTGGAATGATGAAATATGTGTGGACCTCATTATTGCATCCATCCAGGCATTTAATACTAAGATATCTACGGGACTTCAAGAGTTCTTCTTCTCCTTCATATATGCTAAATGAAACCTGCAGGATCGTGAGGTGTTATGAGGTGATCTTGATGGTTTCAACCCATAGGGCTCCCCCTGGGCCATCTTCGGGGATTTTAACATCATGGCTAGTTAAGAGGAGAAGAAAGGGGGTGGGGTTTTTCCCAGGAATTCTAGCCAAGATTTTGTCTCCTTCATGGATAGAAGTGTCTTGTTAGATGTAGGGTATGAGGGCGGTATTTTCACCTGGTGTAACAATCAATAGGGGAGAAGATCTTATGGTCGTCTTGATATATGTATAATGAATTAAGAGGATATTACTATGTTCCTATATTACAAAGTCACTCATTTGATGTGGAGTCTCTCAGATCATTATCTGTTATGTATTTCTCTTTGTGTAGGGGAAATATGGGAGGACCATGTCTATTTCTTAGAATCATGGGTGCAGGAACTGGGATTCCTATAGGAGGTCAGGGAAGCTCGGTACATGCAACATCGGGGGAATACTTGGATTACATTTCACAATAAGCTCAGGTAGGACAATAATAGCCTTCGAGAATGGAGGAAAACCATACCAGATCATGACCACAATGTTGTTAGAATCAGTGAGGAGGTGGACAGACTGGAATCTAGACTGGAACAAGCATGGGATGAACCATAATTTACTGATCATAGAGCTAAGAAAGATGCTTTAGCAGATATTCTAATGAGACAGGAAAGGTTTGAAAGAGAAATCGCTCGGGTGATATGGCTTCGGGAGGGAGAACAGAACTCGGGGTACTTCCATGCTTGCATTAAGGAGAGTCAGAGAATATATAGGCCAAATATTCGGAGGGTGGATGGATCCTTCTCTTCTGAAATTTAGGAAGTTGGGGATATGGAAAATGTAGAGATTCACATTTTAATGGTTGGTCCAAATCTGGGCATGGAAGAGGGATACCCAATGGGGTAGGAGGAGTTTTTTTAGGGTATTCCTAGTATTGTATAGGGGTTCATTGATGAGGGAACGAGGAGACTTCCGGCTGAGGATGATGTGCATGAGGCAGTTTGGTCTTTGAACCTGGACAGTGCTCCGGGTCCTGATAGTTTTCCTTGGTCTTTTTACAGGGCGACTTGGGACATCATTAAAGGTGATCTTGTTCATGTTGTCCAGGACTTCATCCAGGGAGGCTCTCTTCCTCGTATTGCCTGTGCAACCAAATTGGTTCTCATTCCTAAGGTGAGTAATTCTCAGTCCATTGACCAATACAGTCCCATTATCATTTGTAAATCATTATACAAGATCTTTCCAGTATACTAAATAGGAGAATTTCCACTCACTTGGATTCATGTATTAATACTGAGTAGCTTAGATTCATTAAAGGTAGGTCAATCTAGGGTGTGATCAGTTTGGCCCAAGAAATTGCAAGTGGAATCAATAACAAGTCATTTGGGGTAAATCTTGGGGTCAAATTGGATATGATCAAGGCGTACGATGGAATGGAATAGTGATTTTTCCTAAAAGTTTTAAAATGCATGGGATTCTCCAACTGGACAATTGATCTCCTCTTTCGTTGCTTCAACTCAGCGTGGATCTCTACCTCATTCATAGGTAAACAATTTTCCTTCTTCAAGGCCTGTAGAGGTCTTAGAAAATGGGATCCATTGTCTCCCACCATCTTCATTCTTGCACAAAATTCCTTCAGTTGCTACATTAACAAGGGCATTGACACAGGGAAAATACTTACCTACCATAACAGGCATTCTATGAGGGGCATCTCGCACTTGATGTTTGTCGATGACACAATCCTATTTATTAATGGTAGAAAAATATCAGTGAAGGGTTTGAAGAGGATTCTTAAGAAATACTACAAGTGGGGTGGGTAGGTGGTGAATTCTAACAAGAGCCTTTTCTTCAGAGCAATGAGTGCCTCTCCGAGGACGGATCGGGACTTAAGAGATAGGATGAATATGAGTAAGGGACTCTTCCTCATGGATTACCTTGGAGAACCAGTCAGCCCATCTTGTCTCAAGGTGAAGCGTTTTGATAAACTCATTAGAAAAATTATTAGGCGTATTCAATACTGTAAAAACAGGTTTTTATCCTTTGTAGGTCATATCACCCTGGTTAACTGTGTGTTAGTCTCCACGATGATGCATGTTTTGTCTACCTTGAAGGTCCCAAAAATTGTGATTTCAAACTTAGATAGAATAATGGTGTCCTTCATATGGGATGGGTATATGGAAGGTTTTCATCGTTGGGATTTAGGTAAATAGTTGTCTAGACCCCTTTCAGAAGGGGGAATTAATTTAAGAAGTGTGTCTTAAACCATTCAAGGACAGCAAGCCAAGCTCGCTTGAGAGGTCCTGGAAAGCCGATATCTCTGGCGTAGAACAATGAAGCACCACCATGGCCTTAATGGGACTATATAGAGAAGGCAACCCTCAAAGATATGGAACCCGGTACAACTGTATTTGGAAATTCTGCAACAACACTCTTGATGGATTGTCGGAAGGGGGAACATAAACTTCTGGCAGCAGGATTGGGGGGCGGGGAGGCTATGGTTCCCGGGCTGTCCAGCCCCGGATATCACATTCAATGAATCTTCCTATCATATGAGGTTCCTCAAGGCTATCCTTGATGACTATGAAATGGATTTTTTTAAATTTATTGTCTCAAATGATGACGATGACCGGTTATTTTTCACAGGTACCTCATCGGGTGCTTTCTCCATCAAAGACATCGATAATTTGACGACGGAGGTGGTGAATGTCGATCTGTGGGGGGAGATTATATGGTGCAAAGTGATCCCTTATAAATTCAATTTTTTTATGTGGAGAGTACGAAACAATGCTCTACCAATGGATGTTAACCTTCAACAAATGGTAATCCCAACGGTTTCCTGATGTTGGTGTTGCAGGTCTCCTAGCACAGAATCTGTGGGGCGTCTTGTTTATTAAAGTGAATGGGAAAGGGGGTCTGGAAGACCTTCAGGGCATTTTTTTGGATGGAATGGATATGATGGTAACCCAGAGGACTTTATACACTCCTGGTTTATGGGAGCTGAAAACCAAGGTGTTGAAAGCAAAGCAAGGATGATCATACTCACTGTTGGGTGCTAGACTATATGGTAGGCCCGGAATAACAAGCTCCCTAGTAAAGGCTCAGTATCTCAGGTCAGTATACACTTCAGACTGAAAAATATTGTGCTGGATCTGCTTAAACTGTGCCCGGACTGTAATTTTTCTCCCTCCATGCATGCCATTTATTCTGGTAGCGGGGCAGAACATCAGGTCGTCCCTCCTGGTCATGGGTAGTGGGTGAGATGGCGGCCACTGATACATGGACTGAAACTTAATGTTTATAGTTCTCCAATCAGAGGGGATATGCGAGGAGGGGGCATCGTGCGTGACCAAACTGGATCTGCCTATGTAGTGTTTTCTTCCTCATTTGGGGGAGGCAATGCACTTCAGGCAGAAGCTCGGGCCATGGCAGCAGATCTATAGATGTGTGTGTGTAAAAATCTGGTGGTGTCTTCAGTGGAAACCGATTCCCTGGTGTTTTTCAATGCGCTGAAAAACAGAGGCAAGATTCCATGGAGCATAATTTATAAAGTTAGGAAATGTAAGGCTTTAATGGGGGAATGCATGGAGATCTATCATACCTGGAGGTAGGGTAACATGGTGGCGAACTTTATGGAATCTATGGAAACAAAAAACAGCACTATTTCTTCCTTCTCATCTTTGGGGTCTTTTCCCACTGATGGTTTTATGTTTTTCAAAAATTATGCTTTGGGGTTTCAATACTTTACACCCACATGAATCTTCTCTTTGTATTGGGATTACTGTTTTTAATAAAAAAAAATTAACCTTCAAGTCAGGTCAAATAGAATTTTGATGGCTTTCAACATTTCCATTGGTGAGAAGGTTTGATCGTAGTCAATTCCTTGACGTTTTTTAAAACCTTTTGCAACCAGTCATTCATTATAGGTACTGACTTGTCCTTTCATGTCCAGTTTCTTCTTGAAAACCCATTTGCAAGCAACAGGATTTACATCAACTGGAGGATCTACCAAAATCCAGACTTTGTTTTGGTATATGGAATCCATTTCAGAATTCATGGCTTCTTGCCACTTGGCAACGTCTGTGCCACTTTCTGCTTCCTTGTAGGTAGGAGGATCATTATTTTCAAATAATAAGGAGTCACCATACTTGGTAAATAGAAAACTGTAACATTCTGGCTCTCTAACCACTCATGTACTTCTACACAATACTTGTGCCTCTAGAATAGATTCTTCTTCCATGAGGCTTTGTGGAATCTATTCTTATACCAACTCTTGTATACCTTGAGCCTCGACTTCATCGAAGTCTATCTCTCTCCCACTATCTCTTTTGGATATTTTCTTCCTCTCAAGTAATATGGCATGTCTTTCCACTATAAACTTTTTTTCTAAGTGGTTGTATAGGTAATATCCCCTTGTTTCCTTAGGGTATAATATAAAGGTACACTTTGTGCCTCGAGGTGTGAGTTTGTTACCTGAATAGGCCTTAACAAATGCTTCACTACCCCACACATGTAAATTCAATAACAAGGCTTTTCTTCTACTCCAAAACTTGTATGGAATACCATTTATTGATTTAGTTGGTACTTGGTTTATTATGTGTAACTTTGTTTGTAACGCATATCCCCAAAAGGATAATGGAATAATCGCATGACTCATCATTGATCTCACCATGTCCAACATGGTGTGGTTTTTCCTTTCGCTCACACCATTTCATTGGGGGCGTGTTGTGAGGAGTGAGTTGGGATAGGATCCCAAACTCCCGTATGTAATCAATGAAGTCTTGATTAAGATATTCTCCACCTCGGTCTGAGTAGAGTTTCTTAATCTTCTTAACAAGCTGGTTCTCAACTTCATTCTTGTATTCTTTGAACTTATAAAAAGTATCTGACTTATACCTCATTAAGTATATGTATCCATATCTACTAAAATAATCGGTAAAAGTTATGATGAATGAGTAACCTCTACTAGCTTCAACTGGAAATGGTCTACACATATCAGTATTAACCAATTCAAGAAGTTCTTTAGCTGTTTCACATTTCCCACTAAATAAGGATTTGGTCATTTTTCCTTATAAACATGCATGACATACTCCAAGTGGATTTAGTTCGAAAGAATTTAAATATCTATCTTGATGTAACTTTTTCAAGTGTTTATCATTTACCGGTCCTAGCTAGTGATGCCAAATTTGGGTGTGGTATGAGTCATGTGAAGTATCTTTGTTATCAATTTCCACTACTTGGTTTGTGTAATCCAACACGTAAAGTCCGTTGTATAAATGTTCCCTACCATAACAAATTCTATCTTTGTAAAAGAAGCAACATTCACTTCCAAACTTGAAAAAAATTGATATATATCTAATCTCTATATAGAAATAATTTTTTTAGTTTCTGAATGCACATAATAACAACCCTTTAACAATAAGATCATCCTAGTCGGCAATGTGAGGTGGTAGTCCCTGACAGCTACAACAGCAAGTCTGGCTCTATTGGCTTCTCAAAGATCTACCTCACCTCGATCAATCTTCCTAAATTTACTTGGTTCCTTTATTTGGATACATATGTGAGCATCACAAGCTGTATCTAATACCCAATTTTTAGAAACATATAGATTTCATTTGATAACAAACGCACCTGAATCTTCCCCTTACTTCTTAGGCGGGGTGCAGTTCTTCTTCCAGTGGCACTTCTTACTACATGTGAAACAAACAGCCTCATGTTCCCTTGCCTCCCCTTTGATCTTCCTTTTCTTAGAAGGTCGTGAAGAAGCTTTGGTCTTAAATATCCCCACCTTATCTTTCCTCTTATTCATCATAAGCACAGAAGGCTTTCTGTGCTTCATATATTTTTCCACTTGGAAAATGAGGATAAGATGATCAGATAGAGACTTCTCAATGTTGTTCATATTGACATTGACAACAATGTTAGAGAAGCTCTGAGGGAGTGATGTGAGAATGATATCGGTGCCCAATTCTTCAGGGATTTTAAACCCTAGAACCTCTCGGAACTATATGTATCCAATGAGCTTGACTACATGAGGCCCAACTGGGGAACATAATCTAATATTACTCTAAAAGAGTGCCTTAGAGATCTCAAACCTTTTCTATCTTGAACACTCCCAGTGAAGACCATGGAGGTGCTTGATCGTGCTATAAGAATCCATGTTTTGATGAGACTTCATGAGCTCAGTATACATTGATGATAGCATCAAACATTGAATGTTAACCTCATCATTCATATGTTTCTCAAAGACGAGAAAATCCAAATCACTCGCCTCTTTGGTAGGAATATTAGGTAATGCAGACTCCAGCACATAAGACTTCCATTAATGGAATTGGATAACTCAAAGGTGTCTAAACCATTCCTGGAAGTTACTGCCAGTGAGGATGTTGCCTTTATCTAGAATTGATCATAGGGATTGTGTGGTTGATGAGTTTTCCATTTTAATTTTATAATTAAAAGAGTAGACCATTAGTAATTTCTTGATTACATTTTATATGAAATGAAAAAAATTATTAAGTCTCCCACTATTTTATCAAGTCCCAATAGCCCTCACCATTGAACTCGGAATGTCCAGTTTCCATGACATTCTAGTGGAAAGGATCCATATTCCCCTTCGTATAACCTCAACAAGGGTTGGTCAAGCTATTAGATGGTATTTAGGTAGGAAGTTCTTTGCTAACTGCAGGCTTGCATCTACTTGATATGTCGAGTAGACTCCCCAATCCTGAAATCATTACTTTGTACTCCCTCAACTCTTGCCTCCAATATTACACCAAGTCTAGCACGGCCTACTCTCTCTTGATGTAATATGGTTAAGTCAACCTGATACCTTTCATAAGGGATTCCTATATAAAATTAGGTGTCTTAATAAGGGTTGGTCAAATATGTAGTTTTATTGAGTTTTTCTCTTAATCATGTAACGGAAGGCTTGTTTTGACTTAATATTTTATTTGAGGGATTTTTTATCTCTTAGGTGTGAATTTCTTATTATCATTATCACACACTTTTTAATATTAAGTGTAAATTACTTAAGTGATTAATCATGTCTTCATAGTATTTATGCATAATTCTAGTTTATTTTTGTTCCATCTTGTATGATTTTTTAATTCATTAATTTTGTGACTGTGACAACACATCCATAATGATAAACCATGAAACTGACAGAAATAAAATAAAGTAAATGGAATTATCATGAGATTTTCTAATGGTTATTTTATCTATAGGTTGATAAACTAACCCTAACCTAGGTGAGAAACACCTTGAACCTTTTGGGTTTATTTTTATAGCTTCCACCTATCCACCTCTATATCTCATGGGATTGGTTTCATATTGTCTTCAGCTTGAACCTCCTCTACTATCTAGGGAGTTCCATCCATTACATATTCCTTTTTTAAATCACATGTAGGTGAGGGTTAAAAAGGGGTTTTACATAAAAGAAACCTTAGGCACATAGGCCCTACATATTAATGAGGAGAAGGCTCACAGGCCAACAAATTTAATTCAAATAAATAAATTAAAAGAAATCATCTACATACAAAGGTCTTGGTCTAGATCATGATCATCCATACATGCAATGATATTTATGCATAAATAAAACTACCGATCAATTATTTAATTGTTCTTGTTTAAGATAAATTACGCTTGAACCAGTTAATTGTCATCTTTAATTAATCAATCCTTTTATCTTAAACCCTTTTCTGAATTTCCTTGAGATTATCATCCATCAAAATTTTAAACAAATAAATTCATTTAAAATTATCTTTGTACGTAACCTGTACCCTGGAGGCAAACTATTGAATTCCTATTCATAACTTCCCAATGAGTAGAAATGAACATTACGCAGAAGTTAAATTAAACACATATATATATAACACCTATCATGTGTTGTGCCTCAACTTTATGCCTGCACGATGGTACACATCTCAATGTTTTGTATAATATAATAATAAATTATAATAAATTTGCATAATTTGGATGAGTACACGAAGTGTAGTTCCAACTACACTATGTGTATTATTTTTCACTGTCTATCCAAAGTACATGCCTGGGGAAATGGCATGTGAGTATACATCAGAAATATTCAGAGTACATGGTGTGTCCAGTGGGACACACGTTGTGTAGTTCCTCGTTACATGGTCTCCATCCGAGCAAGCCTTGTACGGGGTACACGGTCTAACCCTAACCCGACGGGATTACACGCTGTGTCCATTGGGCCCCATGGCATGTAATCCAGAAACCGCATGCCACCTATTCCTGGTCAACACACAGAGTCATTTAATACTTAGAAAGACTCCAACACACTTCTTGGTTTGGCGTACTGGTCCTATGCATTGAATCTTGACTACACGGTATGTACTGCCAAATACATGTCGCGTGTTCTAGTGTTGTATGGCCAGGAAGATTTGGAACCTCCGTATGAGATCCTCTATTTTATTTTAATCAAAATTAAAATAAAAGATCATTTTTTAAGGTGAACGATAAATAAAATAGGAGGAATGGATCTAGAGATTCATATTTTAACAACAATTAACTTGAATTAAAACAACAGAACTGTTAAATGCATAATTTGTAAAGACCTGAAATTTCAAGGAAATTTTTTTTTCTTAATTTCTTTGCAATTTTACGAGTCTGTGGCTTTTGACGGAAATTGATTCTGAGGCCCGGTGTGCCTGGAATCAATTTCCAAAGTTTACCTCGGGTACGTTCAGTGAATGAACGAGCGGGTTTTTCTATATTTTTAACTGGTGCTTGGAATTGAAATCTAAGGGCACCAATGAACTCGCAACGCCGGTAATTATTTAATGGGACCTTCAGTGCAGTTTCATTTTAAGCGGGTTGAGAATTAATTTTTGGGGAATTAGTTTAAAAATAAATAAAATTGGTGTGTACAATTTTATTTATATCTACGGTGGTTAAATCCTACAAAGGGGAGTAAAATGTGGGACCCACAACCACCTAACTTCCCTTGTGTGGATATTTTGGAGGTGGGTCCCACACGAGCCCCAACCTTCCACCTTTCATAACACTTTTCAAACCCCTCTTTAAACTCCCCAAATATCTCCCTTAAACCTTTTTTTTAATTAACTTGTTAACTCCTCAACTCCCCTATTAATGAGAATTCTTCACCTCCCTCTTCCCCTCTTAAATGCATGCCAACACATTTTAATTAAGGAGATCAACCTCTTAAATTAATTAAAGAGTTTGATTTATTTCGTAATGGATTTATTAATAAAAATATTAGCCAAGACTAATATTTAATTAAGGGAGGAACATTTTTGATGGGAGGGGGATCCGCTGGAGAACTTCCTCCCCTACCTTCCCTCCTTCTCCTTCCTCCATTGTTGCACCACCACCGAGGTTCCATCTTCTCTGACGATACACCGATGAATGAGCAGGGATCGGTAGTGTGGTGCGGGACCAACGAACTATGTTTACTTCGATGTCTTCCCTGCGTCGGATCCAACGAACGACGCTCGAGACGGGATCGAAGGCACTTTAAGGAAGCGACGAATGCCAACGACCGTCGTCACCTTCATCTCTTACCTTATGACGATGTCAACGAGACGACGTCTTCCCTTTCACGACACCGTCATCCATGATGCTCGGCTAACACATATCTTTCTCGAGGTAGGGGGTTTTCGTTTATAGTGTATATGTGATTTATACCCTCGTGCATGGGTATTTAATTGCAGGGTGTTTGTATAATTTATTTTGAATAAATTATACCCTTTTCATTGATGAATTAAGGATTGAGCCTCTAATGTGGAGAGCACGGGCTAATGAACAAGCCCTAATACTCTGCTGGTTGTTCTTTTGTGCGCGGATTGATGAGAGATGATGAAACGGGACCGCAACGGCGTTTGGAAGCCTTCACAGTAAAGTTCGGGACCCGAGAAGACCATCGGCGTAGACAGAAGCTAATACAGACCACCAGAGCAAATTCGGTATCCCGCAAAAGCTCGTGCCGGTGCGGGTCGCCGGCGACCAGAGGCGGGGGCCGGAGCCTTCCGGCCGCATAGAGGCGGCGACGCCCCAGCACGCTGCCAGAGGAAATCAACCGCGGCAACAGCCGCGGCGGTGAAGCATCGGACCCCGCGGCCGCACGGGCTCCGGGAGGCGGGGCGGCGCCAGCGGCGCCGCCGGTGTCAATCAATGGGGGGACGCGCCCCCCGCTTGGCGCAATGCGCTAGACCAACTTGTCGAGCCATCTCCCTCGGCCAGGACGGGGTGGGCCTCACGGGCCAGGCCCCGTCGATCGGGCCGGACCACACCGGTCGAACTGGGCCGCGCCCAACCTGACCGGACCCAGACTCGATTTGGGTCGACCTGGTTTGGGCCGACCCAGTGGGTGATGGTCCGAGTCAGACCAAGCCCAGACCCCCTATTTTTGGACCTTTTTCGGTTAAATAGACATTCCTTGAGGTACGAACCTCCGATCAATGCACCATCAGTTGCGTAGGATTCCCTGGATTGAGATGGTCGTTTCAGTATATTACACTCAAGGTTTTGGTGAAGTTTGGGTATGTCTGGGTTGGTTCGAACCTGAAACCAACCGGGCCCTCGGAGTGAAACGCTTATAACTTAAGGACCGGATGACCGAATGACGTACCGTCGACTATGTTTGTTTCCTCTTGATGAGACGGTTCTTTTGTAATACTTCACCTGAGGTTTGGACGTAGTTGGAGTATGGCCGGGTTGGATTGTACCTGAATCCAACTGGGCCCCTGGAACAGAAAATCCAAAAACTCTTAGACCGAACTTCTGTAAGATGAACCGTCAGCGGCTTTGGTAATCATGTTGGGAAACAGTTCCTTTGAGTATACCCCATGGGAGTTCGGGGTACAGTTGAGATACGGTTAGGTTGGTTCGTACACAAAACCAACCAGGCCCTCGGGACTAAAAGGCTAATAAATCACAGACTGGGCATCCGATAGACACGCTGTCTATTGCGTTGAGACTCATTTGACGAGGCGGTCCTCTGAGATACTTTTTCATGGAACATTGTGATACTTGGAGTATCGACTAGTAGCTCGTGGAGCAGACACTCTCGGAGATGAGCGTATAGAGTACGAAGACCTTTTAGTTGGATGAGACCTGATGACTGCTTGTCTGATTCGATTCGGAGTGACTTGTATAGCCCAGTGGGGAGCACTACTGTGCTGGGGTGGCAGACCCACGGTGGGAAGAACTACTGTGTTTGGGTGGCAGACCTGCGGTACTCGACAGAAAGAGTACCTCTGTAGGCTATTATGGGGAGCACTACTCTGTTTGGGTGGCAGACCCATGGTGGGGAGAACTATTCTGTTGGGGTGGAAGACCCACGATACTCAATAGGAGGAGTACCTCAATAGTCTAAGGTTAGTGATCAGCACCTCGGAGTCGTGATAGGATCACCGTACTTGACAGAGGAGGAGCTCTTCAGCAGTTGTGGTTTCGATATCTTTAATGAAAATCCTAGTTTGAGATGAGTCAATGACCTTTGTGTTTACCTCATGATTGATATGGGTCACTTGATAACTTAGGTATATGTATGGGCATATACCTAAGTAGTGGTTATCCCTTGATTTCATAACCTTTGTGTTACCTCATGATTGAGATGGGTTGCTTTATAACTTAGGTATAAGTATGGGATTATACCTACTTAAGGGTTATCTGTTGAGATACTTCTTTGTGGTTATCCTTGTTGGATTTAGTGGGACCTTGATGGTATCGGGGTCCCTACTGAGTATTATTATACTCACCCCTGCATGGGCTATGCCCGCACCTCGTTGTGTTGGATGCAGACGACGGACAGCGCTGACAGAGACCAAGTGTACGAGGACTGGACGGTACCCAGTGGTGGACCTCACGACGAGTCAGAACCCAGAGGTGGACCTCACGACGAGTCAGTACCTGGAGGTGGACCTCATCATGAGTCAGTACCCAGAGGTGGACTTCACGACGAGATGGTACTCGGAGGAGGTTGGCAGGTGAGAGCGTTGAGGAGGCTATCAGTACCTACCCTTGAGGTAGGATCCGAGGTGGACGACCAAGAAGATGCTTCTATCTTCCAGTTGTTTGTCTTTTCTGTTGTACTTTCGTTCAGTTGTAGCTGTACTTTTCAGTTGGGTTTGTATTCTGGCCCATTTACTTTTCAGCACTTTCTTTTGTACTTAGTGTGGTACTTCCGCTTGTACTCTGGTTGGATGTGTTTATGTTTTATAAAGGAAATGTCTTCCCAGTTATCGGGATTTACGCCTTTGGTGCTAGTTTCCAGCCCCTGGCCTATGGAAGGCGAGCTTGGGGTAGTCACGGCACGGGCCCCGAGGACGGGTCATGACAAATTGGTATCAGAGGACGTCGGTTCTACCGTAGAACTTATGAATCTAATATTTTCTTTCTGTGAAGCAATATTGTTAAGAATACTAAGTGTGGTTTTCAGTTCAGGGAGTCCAGTGTTGGTGCGGCGGCCGACATATCCATACACCAGGACCCTGACTACTGATTTCTGACCCAGTGCACGAAAACACTAATTGGGTGTGTGTTTTCTAAAGTTTTTTTAAGTCAGCTCAACCAGGTCATCTCACCAGGTTTAAATCATTTGATTGTGTCGCATTTGTTCAAGATGAATCCACACAGATAGTCAGTTGGAGTTCCGATATAGTACTCGATGATGGCCCACTGAGCGATGAGACTCCGGTACAGGGCCCTCATTCTATGTTGGCACCTTCATGTGGTGTACCAACAGCACCACCACCCGTTGGGCAGCAGATTCCACCAGCCGTACTAGTGGACAGTGCACGCTGACAGAGTGCATTTCATGAGTTACGGTAGTAGAGGACTCCGAGGTTATGAGGTGAGACAGATTCCTAGGTAGCAGTGGACTGGCTGGAGGTGATTGCTAGAGTTCTACACCTAGTTTAGTCACTAGTAGAGCAGATGGTGATCTTAGCTACCGGTGTTTTCCCAGTGAGTGACCATGAGGTTGGTCCGTATAGTAATGAGGCTTTGGTACGTTGACCAATGCTTGAGATAGTACCTTCAGGTAGTGTGCCAGCTATATCACTACCTGTTGGTCAGCAGTTTCAACCAGTGGTATTGGTAGATGACACATGTAGGCTTAGTGTCTTACACGTGTTTCAGTGTCAGATACCCCTCGGGTTTCGAGGCGATCCCAATTCATAGGCGACTGAAGACTGGTTTGAGGAGGTGTCTGAGAGTTTTCTATAGCTTATACAGCTTTGAGAGGACGACATGTCAGTAGCTGAGTATTCATCGGGGTGTACTAACCATTACTGGTACTCAATGAATACGATGCGATCAGTGCTTCAGGGCTCGTACTTCTAAGTGAGGTGTGTTTAAAGGACATCTGAGCCAGCACTTCTTCCTCTATACATTCCAATTTATGCTATGGTGCTAGAGGGAACCTTTGTGGTTGAATGTTCTTTGGCTGAATGAATACAGCTAGTGAATGTAAGTAGTAAGAAATAGGAAATTGGTGCCAGTCACAGAGACTTGGGCGTGTAAAATGTTTCAAGAAGAAGAAGTGTTAAGGACAGATGAATCTGTAGAGCAGAAGATGTGGAAGCAAAGCTAGGAGAGCAGCATGAGGTGGTGAACATTTAAACATGTTACAACCACCCGCCTTTGTAGTCCCCGCCAGGTTCAGGGAGTATGAGGGTAGGGGAAGAGAGTAGCTGCATGCGGTCAAGGAGTGTGACCCAAGGGCTCTAGGAATGATTCGAAGTACAGTCTGTGTCTACTACTAGATTCTGTAACAACAGACATTGATACGAATCATCCCTTCCTTCCAAGAATCTTTTCCCAGACCTAGAGTTTCCGGTTAAGCCGTTTACTTGAGCCTCACGTCTGGAGATAACTTTGGGAGGAGACTCGATAATCATGATTAAGCTGGCGGTGTGATCTGACCCTTGAGGAAAGAGTTTCGGTTGGAACCTCTTGGGGGCAGCGTTGAGGCCTTACGACGTTAGTATGGGTATGGACTGGGCAACTACAGTTCATACACAGATTGATTATATTAGGCAAAAAAGTTGTGGTTTACCTACAATGTTGGGATGGGTTTTTCCTTGGTCGGAAAAAAGGAAACCCCATGCAGCACAGGATGGAATCATGCATAAGTGGGTGCAGTCAATCACTCATGGGTCGACCAGACCTAGATTTGTGCTAGACTTCTCCATAGTTGTTGCACCGCTTTTAGCTTTGACGAAGAAGGGGAAACTCTTCTTATAGTTAGAGAGATGCCAGCAGAGCTTTACAGAAGCTGAGGCATAGTTTGACCAGTGCACCCATCTTGTGGCTACAGGAGTCATATGCTGATAGGAGACGGAGAGCACTGGAGTTCGAGGATAGCGACCACGTTTTCTTACGGCTCTCAACTCGACGAGGTCTATGGAGATGTGGCCGAGGCGGAAAGTTGACTCTGAGGTTCATCGGACCCTTATAGGTCCTCAGCAGGGTAGGCGAGGTGGCTTATCGCTTGACCTTTCCATCATAGTTTAACTAGGTGCATGACGTCTTCCACATATCTCATCTGAGGAGATACGTGCACGACCCTTCACACATCGTCGACCACAGTGAGCTATACATTGATGACGGGGAGATATTCACGTAGGTTCCAGTGGAGATCGAGGATCTACAGGAGTGGGTCTTACGTGGACAGTCGATTCCTCATGTGCGCTTTCACTGGCAGCACAGGAACCTCCAGGAGAGCACATGGAAGCGGAAGGCTCAGATGCATGCTCAGTACCACTTTTGTATTTCCTAGTGTGTGTTGAAGCTCTATGGGGACATAAATCCCTGAGGTGGGAGTAATGTAAAGACCCATAAATTTCAAGGTAAACTTTTTTTTCTTAATTTCTTTGGAATTTTACAAGTATGTGGCTTCTGATGGTACTTGATTCTGAGGCCCGGTGTTCCCAGAATCAATTTCTAAAGTTTAGCTTGGGTACGTTCAGTGAACAAACGAGTGGGTTTTTCTATCTTTTGAACCAGTGCTTGGAATTAAAATCTGAGGGCATGGATGAACTCGCAGCGCCGGTAATTGCTTAAGGGGACATTTAGTGCAGTTGCGTTTTAAGCGGGTTGAGAAATAATTTTAGGGGAATTAGTTTAAAAATAAATAAAATTGGTGTGTACAATTTTATTTATATCTACAGTGGTTAAATACTAAAAAGGGGAGTTAAGGGTGGGACCCACAACCACCTAACTACCCTTATGTGGATATTTGGGAGGTGGGGCCCACACGAGGCCCAACCTTCCACCTTCCATAACACTTTTCAAACCCCTCTTTAAACTCCCCAAATATCTCCCATAAACCTTTTTTTAACTAACTTGTTAACTCCTCAACTCCCCTATTAATGAGAATTCTTCACCTCCCTCTTCCCCTCTTAAATGCATGCCAACACATTTTAATTAAGGAGATCAACATCTTAAATTAATTAAATAGTTTGATTTATTTTGAAATGGATGTATTAATAAAAATATTATCCAAGCATAATATTTAATTAAGGGAGGAGCCCTTTTATGGGAGGGGGATCCGCTGGAGAACTTTCTCCCCTTCCCTCCCTCTCCCTCCTCCATTGTTGCACCACCACCGAGGTTCCATCTTCTCTGACGATACATCGGCGAATGAGTGGGGATCGGTAACGTGGTGCGGGCGCAACGAACTACCTTGACTTCGATGTCTTCCATGCGTCGGATCCAACGAACGATGATCAAGTCGAGATCTAAGGCACTTTACGGAAGGGACGAATGGCAACGACCATCGTCACCTTCATCTCTTACCTTGCAACAACGTAAACGAGCCGACATTCGCCCTTTCATGACATCTTCATCCACAATGCTCGGCTATCGCGGATCTTTCTCGAGGTAGGGGGTTTTCATTTATAGTTTATATGTGATTTATACCCTCGTGCATGGGTATTTAATTGCAGGTTGTTCGTATAGTTTATTTTGAATAAATTATACCCTTGGTGTTGATGAATTAAGGATTGAGCCTCTAATGCGGAGGGCACTGGGTAACGAACAAGCCTGGGCCCTCCGCTGGTTGTTCTTTTGTGCGTGGAATGACGTGTGATGATGAAACGGCACCACAACGGCTTTTGGAATCCTTCGCAGTAAAGTTAGGGACCCGAGAAGAACGTCGGCGCAGACGGAAGCTAAAATGGACCACCGGAGCAACTTCGGTGGCCCGCGGAAGCTCATGGCGGTGCGGGTTGACAGCGCGGTGGCGCCCCAGCGCGCCGCAGGAGGAAATCCACCGAGGTAACAGCCGTGGCGGAAAACCATCAGACCCCTCAGCCACACGGGATCTGGGAGGTGGGGCGGCACCACAAGTGTCAATCAAAGGGGGGGCCTTCCTCCCGCTCAATGCAACGCGCTCGGCCAACTGGCCGAGTCGGCTCCCCCAGCCAGGCCGGGGTGGGCCACGCGGGCCGGGCCGCACCAGTCTGGCCAGACGGCGCTAGCCGGGCTGGACCCGGACCCAAGTCGGGTCAACTCGGTTTGGGCCGACCCAGGGGGTGATGGGCCGGGTCAGACCGGGTCCAGACCCCCTATTTTCGGACCATTTTTGGTTAAACAGACATACATTGAGCTACGGACCTCCGATAGATGCACCGTCAGTTGCGTAGGATTCCTTGGATCGAGACGGTCGTTTCGGTAAATTACAATCAAGGTTTTGGAGAATTTTGGTTACGGTCGAGTTGGTTTGAACCCGAAACCAACTGGTCCCTCGTAGCGGAAACGCTTATAACTTAAGGACCGGACGTCCGAATGATGTGTCATTGACTATGTTGGTTTCCTCTTGATGATACAGTTCTTTTGGCATAATTCACCTGAGGTTTGGACATAGTTGGAGTATAGTTGGGTTGGATTGTACCTGAAATCCAACCGGGCCCCTAGAACGAAAAGTCCAATAACTCTCAGACTGGACGTCTATTTGATGAACTGTCAGCGGTGTTGGTAATCAAGTTGAGAAACGGTTCCTTTGAGTATACCCCATGGGAGTTCGGGGTACAGTTGAGATACGGTCGGGTTGGTCCGTACACGAAACCAACCGGGCCCCCGGGACTAAAAGGCTAATAACTCACAGACTGGGTGGCCGATAGACGCATCGTTTATTGTGTTGAGACTCCTTTGATGAGGCGGTCCTTTGAGATACTATTTATTGGGACATTGTGATACTTAGAGTATCGACTAGTATCTTGTGGAGCGGACCCTCACAGAGACGAGCGTATGGAGTACGGAGACCTTTTAGCTGGCTGAGACCTGATGATTTCTTGTCTGATTCGAGTTGGAGTGACTTGTATAGCCCAGTGGGGAGCACTACTGTGTTGGGGTGGCAGACCCATGGTGGGGAGAACTACTGTGTTTGGGTGGCAAACCCACGGGACTCGACAGAAGTAGTACCTATGTAGGCTATTAGGGGGAGCAGTACTATGTTTGGGTGGCAGACCCACGGCGGGGAGCACTACTGTGTTGGGAGGGCAGACCCGCAGTACTTGACAGGAGGAGTACCTCAGTAGTCTAAGGTTGGTGAGAAGTACCTCGAAGTCGTGACAGGATCACCGTACTCGACGGAGGAGGAGCTCTTCAGCAGTTGTGGTTTCGATATCTTTAATGAAAATCCTGGTTTGAGCTGAGTCAATGACCTTTGTGTTTACCTCATGATTGAGACGGGTCACTTGATAACTTAGGTGTATGTATGGGCATATACCTAAGTAGTGGTTATCCGTTGATTTCATAACCTTTGTGTTACCTCATTATTGAGATGGGTTACTTGATAACTTAGGTATAAGTGTGGGCTTATACCTAAGTAAGGTTTATCTGTTGAGATCCTTTTTTGTGGTAATCATTTTTGGATTTAGTGAGACCTTGGGGGTCTCAGGGTCCCTACTGATTATTGTTATACTCACCCCTACACGGGCTATGCCCACACCTCGTTGTGTTGGATGCAGACGATGGACAGCGCTGACAGAGACCGAGTGTACGAGGACTGGACGGTACCTGTAGGTGGACCTCACGATGAGTTATTACCTGGAGGTGGACTTCACGATGAGACGGTACTCGGAGGAGGTTGGCGGGCGAGAGAGTTGAGGAGGCTATCAGTACCTACCCTTCTGGTAGGATCCGAGGTGGATGAACCAAGAGCTACTTCTATCTTCCTGTTGTTTGCCTTTTCTGTTGTACTTTCATTTAATTGTAGCTCTACTTTTTTTGTTGGGTTTGTATTCTGGCCCATTTACTTTTCAGCACTTTCTTTTTTACTTAGTGTATTACTTCCGCTTGTACTCTGGTAGGATGTGTTTATGTTTTATAAAGGCAATGCCTTCCCAGTTATCGGGATTTATGCCTTTGGTGCTAGTCACCAGCCCCTGGCCTATGGAAGACGGGCTTGGGGTAGTCACAGTATGGGCCCCGAGGATAGGTCATGACATAATTCTTCAACGAAATATTTAAATAATTATAAACTATGATGTAACAGCTCTGATACCACTTGTAGGTTCTGGGAACATCGGAAGCGTGGTTGGGATGGGACCCAACTTTGATTTTTACCATGATCAAGGATTATTCCAGGATCAATACCATGATGAATGCCAGTCTCCACATGATATAATCAAAGATTTAGATAAAGAATAAAGAGGCCCAGAACTTTAGATATGATCTTGAACATCATGTTTATAATTAATTTAATTAACTTTATAAAGAAAATTAATACTCGTATCTTTGGTATTTTTTTCATTGGTGATGTTGATCATCCGAAATGACCCTCCCGGATTATCTCATTGCACTTGTAAGGATCTAAATTATATTCCCTCTAGAAGTGATCCACGCATGCTCTGATGGCCTCCAATCGACACTCCTCATTCTCCGGATGCTAGTGTGGTGAAGCCAGTGTCTTCTGTAGATCATTCTTGATATCTTGTTCTTTGGCCTTGATGAACATATCTCATTCTTGAGAGGGGATAGAAGAGGATTTGAGAGAGAAATTGTTTTTTCTCAATAATTATTAATTCACCAGGCGTGTGGTGTTGTTTCTAGAAGAATAGGCGTACATTCCTATTTATATACATGGAATTTCAGTTACAATATTTAATTGCATGAAAACAATTAAATAAATTCATGAACAAAGATAAAACCCATGAATTTAATAATAATAATATCGTGTCATTATTTATGGTGCGCCAACTTGCTCAAAATGGAATTATAAATAAAATTCTGCATCATAAAATAATAGCAATGTTATTTTAATTTGTGTCAAATAGTTATATAATTATTTACCGTCTTGAAAATAATTATTTTACTACCGAACCGACCTTGGTCTTCTCAAACTCCACTTCCATTTATTGAACACCCGAATAAATAAATAAATAATTTATTCCCTTAAATAAATATTTTATTTACAAACTAGTAAATAAATATTTACTAAATGTTCAATAAAATAAATAAATATATTTTATTGAATTTATGTGATCGTTGTAACTTGAATAAGATTATTCCATGGACTTGAGAATAATATTTCTTTAATTAATTAAATTAAAATAGAATTTAATCGAGACCACCAAAAACACATAGTGTGTGACCCTCAAGGATTCTTTCTCATTGGCAATAGGCAGGATTGGGTAATGTCCAAGAGTACTGTCTAGCAACGGGTTAAGGCACCCTAGATAAAAAACGTAAAGTCACAACAATGACATCCACATACGAACTCTTGTTGTGTAATATAATCCCCCACAATATCTCGTCAAGCAGGTTTCGTGATTGTGTCGTCAACTTTTATGCTTGAAACGTCATTCTTTGACTACCTGAAATAAACTCGTTGTTGCATCATGGCCATGGAATTTAATGCGACGGTTCTATTTCAATCAAGGGGATGATATATCAACTTTTAAAAATTTAAGGGACAAATCCATCCTCGACTTATCCATCAATAACATGCCACTCATGAGGAACCCAACATATCCTACATCGCGCCAACTGTATGCGTGATAGTTTTCTTCAGTAAATCAATGTGTGTAAGTCATGACACATATTAATGACAATATTAAAGTATAAGGATCATTACACATTCTCGGAGATAGAAATATCTCATGACACTAAAACAAGCGGAATTCCTACTAGCGATTTTGTTCACATAATCTCTTATCTTAGAGATTACCACGTGCGAACTTCATGAGAGGAAGTCTCATCTTCTTACGTGTACTCGCACCTAACGATATAAAAGTTATGTGTCCCATCATAGCATGTCATCCAACTACATAACTATATTTAAGAATATTGTTATAGAATTTCAAGGTTCTCATCATCATGGGGAACCACCATGACCATATCAATGCAACAAATACTCTAAGACATTATTACATCATAGTCATACAGAACAATGAACAATATGTAATAATACATTAAATATCCATGTAATCCAAGTAAAACTAGTTGGTTCTAGGACACTAACTCTTATAATAAGAACATGATATATTCTAAGAAACTATTTTAAATAATCACTAACATGTAAAATTCACAACTAAAAAAAGTGTATGACATTAATTCTCTCAAATTATATATATTTTAATACTTTTAATATAATTTATTTGGTATTTTCTTTAATTAAACAATTACTACATCATCATTGTGTAGGTATTTAATTTAATTATTTCTTCCTTAAAAACTAAAAATAAATTTCCATGATGAAAATAAAATTGTTTTCTTTCAAAACAATATTTATAGTTAGACATATCACTTATATAACCCCCATATTCAAAATATTTTACTTATTGAAAACAAAATTATGGAAAAATAGACTTTTCATTGAATAAAATACTATAAATAGATTAAATTCATCCAAGTAGCACCAAGTGATCATTAAATGGGCCCAAATATAATTTTGATCAAAAATAACTCATAAAATAAAATTAAGACATGTGTTAGGGTAATTTTATAATATTTATAGTATTATTTTTACCCTTAATTAAAATATTTACCCTTAACTATGATAAAAACAAATTACTAAAGTTGTTATTCTTATTGTACAAAAATAAAAGTGATTCATTTACTAAATTTGGACATTATTATTCCAAATATGGAATACGTATTTCAAAACAAAAAAAAATAAAAGTGTCCAAAAAAAATTTAAAAATAATTTCCTTGTCGGATCCAAAATCAATTTATTAAGAAAAACTTTCAAAAGTCCACATAGATTTTTTCTCAAATTTCACGATGAAAATGATTAAAATAACCTAAATTGCATTAAATGGTATAAAATTGGTCTAATTATACTTTAAAAACAATAGAAAAGGTAATATAACAATATAAATTATTTAGATCAAATGTTCTTTCAATTAAAACGCAGTATTTTTTCACTATTTATCAAACATAAAACTTATCAAAAAAATAACAGAAACTCAACCAAATTAAATTTTAATATTCAAATTTAAAATAAGATGTTTATTTTTTCAAATAGAATTTATAAAATTATCAAAAACTATATTTAAAACAAGTGCGCCATCAAAAGTCAGTAACACTACCTCTTTTGAAACACTACTTTTATATGAAAAATTAAATTTGTTATTATATCATGTATAAAAAAAATATAATATGAGTGTTAAAAATTATATTGAATATATATTTATATATATATCATTAATATAATCCAGCAAGAGTGATTTTATTATTTTATAAACACACTTGTTCGCATTTAAATAGTTTTTCAGAAAATGATTTCCTTTTATTTTTAAAAGGGTTTTATTTTCATTTATAAATAATTAGTGAATAAATAATTAATTATATAAACATGTGTAAACCATATTTTAAATAATAATATTTGTTTCTTTGTTTAAGCTCGATGTGGCATATCATTTATGGTATCGAACATAGTATTTTTTTACTAAGGATGCTACATCCCTTCCCCTTTTGGAAAATACCTCCTCACAATTTTGAATTCATTCTTGGTAACTGTGTTTTTAATTTTAAAAATACCTTTATTGAAACCCACATCAGAAAAAGGATTAATAAAATTTACACTTTAAAAGGAAGAAAGGGAAGTACGATGGTCACCTGAGATAATACATACTAGGGTACCATGTATGAAAACATAGACATGGAATAGAAAATTAACTATCATGTTCTGATAGAGAGTGATATAGAATATGGTAATGAGAAAGTTAAAAATAAAAAAACCATAAATATGTGATGGGTAATAAGGTTTTTTTTTCTTAGTAAGATAATTAAATGCATAAAGTTTTTGTTTAAAAATATATTTCATAAATTTGAGCAATTATTTTACTATTTAGGCTAAGAATATAAGGAAATATACTTACTTGAAAAGTATATTTTTCACACTATAAATTTTCCACCACAACCTCATCCTTTTTTAAAAATGATTTGTATTTAAGATAAATATTTCACACCTAAATCACTAGAATCAACTTATATAGAATCAAATAATCCACCAAAGATTAACTATCTATTTTCTTTTATTTAGAAATAAACCAAAACCAAAATGGTTAGTAAAAGATAATATAATTCCACAAAAATAATAAACCTTATATCACAAAAAACCACTTCAATCTCTAAAAATATACAATAATACCCAAAATTCAACATAGACCATTCAACAAATAACTATCCTTAAAATTACTCAAAATAATTCAAACTAAGATTGAAAACCAAAATTCAGAAGTATTTGTTGACATAGTCTTCCGATATGAATTTTACATTTATCTCTAAATAACATCAATCAATCTTAATGTATCATACCAAAAATTAAATTTCCTAAATCACATAATCCCCAAGATATACTAATTATTTTCATAAATAACCACAATCACCATAAGTCTACAATAAAATCATAGATTATTTAAAAATATAATTCAACATTTACTTCCCAAATAAAATCCCAGAATATTCTATTTACCTTGATAATATAGGGTTCCCAAAATAGTTAATATCTTCTGAAATAACAGTAATCACTTAATCGAGGGTTTTTCCGCCGTGCACCTCTGCTTGGCCGGGAGCTCTTCTCAGGATCTCTCGGCCGGGCTCTTCTCTGGACTTCCGTGGTGATGGGTGGTTGGCGTAGTCGACAGGCGATTGGCGAATGGCACAGACGGCGGGTTCTCTGGCGGTGAGGTGATGGTCTGGACAGGAGACGTTCTACGGGCCGCTGGGGAAGGAGAGGGTTCTCGGTGAGCGGAGCTGTGGTGGCAATGGGTGATTGCGGGTCCAAGGCGGTGGCTTCTCTAGGAGTCGATGTGACCCATCTATATGGTGAACCCAATCCCAGATCTGTTCGTAGCCAATCGGTTTTGGCCTTGAACTCTTACCAGATTCAGATCTGGATCCGACAAATCCGTGATGCAAGGATGTCTGTGATTGAGGGTTTTATCTGAGAAAATTTATCTGTGACAATGCTGATGGAAGGTCGAATGAAGGAATTGAGGCGTCGTTGTCGTCGGTGTTTGAGTTCCCCTGGGGACTTGCTGCCTTAACGCTGCCTTGGCCCTGAGTCCTATTCCTCCTCTCCAGGTCGGTCGGGATCGGTGGTTCGACGGCGCTTTGGGAGGTGACGATTGGGTAGGCTTCGGTTCTCTAGGGAAAGATGACAAGGCGACGATGACTTCGAAGATGTTTTACAGATGTATATTGGCAATGGGGAATAGTTTGATTTTGGATTCGGATGTGATTCTACTGTTCGTGATTTGGATTTGGGTGAATCTGTTTGCAAACTTGCTGTGAATTATTGTTTGTGGTTTGAATTTCATGGTGCAGTGATTTTTCTTTCGGCCTATGTGGTCTGCAGTTCAAGGGTTTCAGATCCTCTACAAGAGGCTTCTTTAGATGAGACCCGTGAGCTTTTGCACAGAACAACTTTTCAGGCAGCGGTGGATGGTGGAAGGTAGACTGTTTTTTGGTGATGGGAGATGATTTTCTTTTGTAATGTGGGTTGTTTGTGGTCTTGGGATTTTGGATCACTGGAGTCTTTTTTTTGTTAGTCTTTGATGTCATGATGGGTTCCCCTTTTAAAAGGGGTTTATTTTAATAAAAAAACAGTAATCACTTAATCACCAAATCATTTTCCAATCCCATGGTTATTTATTCGATAAAAGATATTTTCCCAAAATAAACATATTCTTCATCCATAAAATCATTTAACTAAAAACAATAAGTCATACTAACTAGGATGTCATGTAGGCTAGTGTTTGGGGATGTTCCTGTGTTGCCCTTAGTTTGTGGGTTCAATTCTCATGGTTTTTCCAGATGCAACGGGTTGTCACCCATCTTGAAATTTTTCCTTTTTATAAAACTATATAATTCTTATAACACTCCCAAAATATGATTGAGTCCTCAAAAATAATCATAACATGTTTTAACCTTAATTTTTATCTCATACCTTTCATTTTGTATCCCAAAAATTAATTACCTATAATTACATTAAAAATAAATGTCACCAAAAATACTATTAATCACAATAAAATTTCACAACTTGAAGCCTCCAATGGGGATTATAAGAAATTGAACATATGATAAACCATAAAACTATAATATCATGATGACTTCCCTAAATATTAAGAAAACATATTAATCTCCAAAGTTATCTAAACATTTTCTTTGATACCAACTATAAGGGCCTTGCCTTAAAAATTACATATTATTGTTTTTTTAGAATTATAATTCACATTCAAGGATATTTTTAGTGTATAGTTTTAAAGAGTTAGGAAAAAATCCTACAAAGTAAACCCATACATTATAAGTGTACACTTATACTCAGTATATATTTTTTACACAATATATAACTCTTTAAAATATCACATGATTTCTGTTATGTAAAATCTTCTAGACTTTCAACTGGAATCCTTTCATTCCCTTACCCATCCTTCAATCCTATGAAAAATATTTTAAAACATGGTATGCCCAAAAAATATCAGTAAGGGACACACAAAGAATGAAAAAATTTCTTCCAATGAAATCTTTAACATAAATTAATACTTTTCACCCATAAGAAGTAGTAAATACTTTCCTTTGAAATTAATTTCATTACTTACTTTCTTTTGTAATCACAAAATTACTATAAAATCCATAGTAAGAATAAATAACACATAATGGTATATTGGGACATAATTACACATAAATGGAATAACCATTTGTTCTACTTTCATACATTTCACTGAATAACCATACGTTCGGCTTCCATACCCAATGAAATAGAGGATATAATGTAACCACACATTCATAGTTTACCACAAAACCACTCATCCTTTGTTTATCATGTAACCTCCCGTTAAACGTAAAAGTACCATGATATAATCACAAAACATAAAATTTTTAAATTTTAAACATTTCAATATTAATGTTTCCTTTTCACTCATAAGAAAAAATTTCATTTTATATAAATAACCAATACATTTTCAATACCCTTTTCAATAACAAAAAAACTATAAAATAAAATTAGGGGTATGATTAAAAAATATGAAAGATTATAGGGGAATAAAAATATAAAAATAGATTTAAAATGCCTTTTATAATATTTTTATATCCATATAAATAAATATTTAAAATAATATAAAAAATGAAGGAAAATATTTTGAACATAAATCTTTAAATATTTAAAAAGGTATTTTTAAATCAAAGTGTCTCGTGCCACTTTAAAACATTTAAATCATAAAAACCATGAAGTAATAACATTTAAAAAACATTAAAAAACATTAGAATTAATAAATTCAATATATTATATGTAAAAGGGTTATTATATACACCTCATAAAAGAAGTTTGGTGTATAACATCAAAATATGCCTTAATGAACGGAGATTGAGATGATGTCTCATACCTTTAGTCTGACTCATCTCATACAATATTTTATTTTAATAAATATTAAATTGAGGTTAAATATTTACTTGTTTTAAAACCTATTACATGTTTATTATTCCTTTTATACCACTTTTTATCAGGTTATAACAATTATTTATTTAAGTTCATGTTGGACGTTTTGACGATATTCGATGCTTGAGTCCAAAATGATATCATTAAGTCAAATACTGTCAAATGGGTAATTATTCCATTATCTCCAGAATAATATTCAGAAAATAATAATCACTTTTATACCTAAATTATACTTTTAAATCCATCCATTACATATGGATATAAAAAATAAACTAATTTAAAGTCATGGAGACGGAAAGTCGGATGTATGCATGAGAAACGTTTCCATTTTTCAATGTTCATTCTGAAAATATGGTTAGTATTATTTTATATTTATAGAATTATAATAATAAAATTAATCTAATATTATTAATTTAAATATACTTATATATATCATCCAGGTGATTTGGTGATGAAAAATGAAAAAAATCGTTTCGTGGAGGTGATAGTTCACACGTATGAACAAACAATGTTTTCATTTTCATGTGCAAGGAAAGGGAAGAACATAAGTGATATATTATTCTTAAATAATGATAAATATATCATAAATATCATATATAAACTTTAATTCTATCTTGAAAACCAGTCTTGATATATGGTTATAGAAAATGAATTATATCAGTCCGTGAGGTGGTCTTTCACCGTACACACGAATGATTAATTCTTTTCCCATTTCATGGAAGTGGGGATGTATTTAGGTGTTGATATTAACATAATATAATATAATTATATTTAAAATACTTTATTTATTATTTCATAATGGTGTAATAATATATTATGGTTTTGGAAGAAGGAACAAAACACAAACACCTTATTAAAAAATGATATCTTTCTTCAGACAATCCTCTTTAATTAACACCTCGACACTTATAATGTGAGTGTTATGCCTTAAATAAGATATCTAGAGTGTGACTAGGGATTCTAGGAAATTATTTGGGTAGACATTGGCTGAAAAAAATTTGTTTTGAAGTGTGCTGAATAGATATGAAGAGGTTCCCTTTTATAAGTGAAGAGAGGGGAACTCATGTAATTATTTAAAATATTAAATTAATATAGAATAATTTTCATTTAAAAAAGATTCCAAAATAATTTATTTAAAATATAGGATGGTTATGGGACATAATAAATTCATAAAATAATAATTATACGTGTTTTGATATTTTTTAATATTTATCTTTTTTTAACCCTTATTTTACCCCTTTAACTCTTATTATGATAACATGTAATTTACACATTAAGGGTTAATAAAATTACTATTAAATGAAAAATGAAAAATAAATGAGTCATTTATGAGATTTTAAGACTTTTCCAAAAATATTTTCCAAATTTTGGATTTTTATAAATTGTATATCATTTGATAAAATATTATTTATTTTAAAATATCATTAATGTCAATTTTGGTACTATTCAATAATTTTGTTTTTTAAAATATCATAAAAACATGATATCTTTGTGAAAAATCTTTGAAATCATCACTAATATATAAAATTCATCATTAAAATTTGTGGATAACATTAATTCTTGTAGATTATATTTATTTTAATTTTTTCAATATAATTTATCTGATATTTCCTTTAGTTAAACAATTACTGCAGCATCATTGTATAAGCCTTTAATTTAATTATTTACACCCTAAAAATTAAATAAAAAATATAATAATAAAGTTAAAAAAAATTAGATTTCAGAAAAATAATTATAGTTGAACATATCTCTTATATAACCCCATATTAAAAATATTTCCCTTTTTAATAAAAAGGTATGACAAAATTGATGTTTCTTTGAATAAAATACTATAAATGGATTAAAGTCATCTAAGTTGAACCAGGATCTCATAAAATCATCCCAATGATGATTTCAGTTGAAAATAAATCATCCAATAAAATTAAAATAATATTTAGGGTAATTTTATAATATTTATAATAATATTTTCACCCTTAATTACCGGATTTACCCTTAATAGTGGTAATAAAAAAATTAAGGAAGTAACTATTCATATTGTAAAAAAATAAAAGGAAAATATTTAATAAATTTGGAAATTATTATACAAAATTTTGGATTAATGTTTTAAAAAAAAATTAAAAAATATAATTGGATAAAATTAATTTAAATTTAATCTCGTTGTCACATTCAGAAAACTGGTAATTAAAGTAAAACCTTTAAACGTTTACAAATTTTTATATACAATTTCAATGTGAAATTGATTCTAATGACCTAAATTATATTAAATGATAAAAAATTTATCTAACTGTACTTTAAAATCAATTAAAAATATAATTTAACAATATAAATTATTTAGATAGAAAATTTTTCTTCAATTAAAATGTTGTATTTTTTCACTATTCATCAAAACCTGAAACTTATCAGAAAAATACCCAAAGTTAAACCAAAGTAAATTTTGATATTCTAATTTAAAATAAGAAATTTATTTTTGAAAATATAATTTATAAAATATCAAATACAAGATTTAAAACAAATGTGCCATCAAAAGGTGGAAAAACAGTCTTTTTTTAAAATACGTCTTTTATATGAAAAAAACAATTTGTTCTTATATAATGTCTATAAAACAAATAAGATAAATTATAAACATTTTATTGAATATATTATATATGTGTGTTTGATTTATTAATATAATCCAACATGATTGGTTTGATTATTTTATAAACAGCCTTATTCTCATTTAAATAGTTTTCTAGAAAATGATTTCCATTTATTTTCAAAAGGGTTTTATTTTAATTTATAATTAATTAGTCACAAAATAATTATTTATATATACCTTTTTAATCCCTAATTTCATAATTCATTAAATCATGTTCATACCCACCATTCTTATGGCTAGTTTATGATGATAACATTTAAATAATAATATTTTGTTGTTTGTTTAAGCTCGATGTGGCGTATCATTTACACTATCAAACATAGTATTTATTTTTCTTTTGAACTTATGATGTTACAGTTTCCACCTATTAGAGGATATCATATATACCCATTAAAATCCACACATATCATTTAAATTCTATTTTACAGACTTATTTTTTCCTTACATGTCTCAGTTGTTTTTGTGTTTTGATAAGTCGTAAAATCTATGTTTATTTTCTAAAAGGTTTTTCTGAAATGTTTCAAAATTTTATAACTAGTAATTCATTTGTAATTTAGTCTATTTTACGTATAAATTCTAAATTAATTTATCATAAATTAGTGAAAATATATTTTTCTTATCTATGATTTAATTCATCTATTTTCTAAAGAATTTACCTTACACATAACATAATTATCTTATGAAGAAATGTTAGTTCTTATGATGGAATATTGATCCTATTCTAAAGTAATTAATCCTATGGATCCTATAATTAAAAAATATCTTATTGATTAAGTGAATTATCTTATGAAGTAGATATATTATCTTACACCATATTGAAGTTCAAAATGAAAATTCATATAGAAATTGATTAATGTTTTTTATCTTATAAAAATTATATTCTTGAAAGAATTAAAATATGGTCAACAAAAAAATCAATAAAAGTAATTTATCTTACAAAATTAGAAGTTTATCTTATGAATTATATCAAGAATTATTTATATTACATTAATATTAAATATAGTTTATTTCTTAAATTAAATATTTAGATATCCAAATTCTTTTATATTACGATATTTCTCTATAAATTATCTTATAAGAATAGTGATTTTAGATGATTATCTTGAGAATATAAAGTTATCACTCGTATTTTTATAACTATACTCTTACCATTGGTTTAATATCTTAATAATTCATCTCATTCTTTTATTTGAATTATAAAATTATTTTTATAAATAAGGAAATATTTATTGGGATAAAGCATCACCTTATCAAGAATGGAAATATCGAATAAACAAGTTCCCTACATTATCTTTTGTACAAGTTTATTCTTTGGATGTATCTCCATCTCCTACCACATTTCACATGAAACTTTGAGCTATACTGTTTTCCAAATAAAATTATTCATCAATTTTTCAATCTTAAATAATTTTGATTGAGTGTTTATGGATTTTTATAGGTATTTTAATATTATATCCAGGTTAAAATCTCTTGGAACTTTTTAATAAGTAATAGGTGCTGACACTCAGCTGGTTTCCCCTAGAAAAAGGGTGTGCATAGTGAAAATCACCAAAAACCTGGAGTAGAGTGTTGGTGGAGTGGAATAGGGAATATCTATTTTCTTAACCTCTATAAAAACCTTTTATTTGATATTTTTCTTTATTAGCTTATTTTTATTTATTATTTCTAAAAAGATAAGATTGAAACCCTATTATCTTGAATAGGGAGGTTTTTTAAGGGAAGAAAATTTTAAAAACTCAATTCACCCCCCTCTTGAGTCTTTGTATAGCCATTCTCCAACCAAAAATACCTCTTGAATCTCTATCTATTTTACCTCTAATATCTTCCTCTTGCATTTTTATCAACATCTTTTCACCAAAAGGTGTCCCAAATCCTAAATTTCCAAGAGTCCCTCCAAGAGAAGATTCCAGCCTTCAATGTAAGTATTAACCAGTCCCTAATCACTTATTTTCTTTATTTTTCCATTCACATATTCTCTAAAATTATTAGTTAGATTAATAAAATTTAAATAATATAATTATAGTTATTTTATAATTATATTATAACAACAAAATCACTTTCACAAAAATATTGACCTATAAATTAAAGCATCCTCATTTTTGGGTCAGTTTAACCACTTATATGAATGATGCTATAAATTTCTATAGTGGATGACTATAGAAACATAATTAATATTAATATGTAATATTAATTAGTAAATAGTGATTTATTTTTGTCTTTTTAATGGTAATATTAATACTTAAATCAAAAATAATATACCATCCTTTTCTAAAATTTAGAAAAACAAGATCACCATAAGTTTCAACTTTACGAATTTTACAAATAAATCCCATTGAAAAACCTAGTAATTCATAAATCATGACAGATATTTTTTCCAATAATTTTACTATTCTTTTGATGATAAACTCATGAACATGAAATGATAATAGAAACCATTATACCAAAAAAGGCAAAGAATAATTAACACTAATAACAAATTAATTATCAATATCAATGAAAAATAAGAAATAATTGTATATTAAATGTATATAAAATATTAAAATAAATGGTAATAAAAATGAATTATATTATGAAATTTATTTTTAATGTGTCTATGAATATTATACAAGATGTTATAGTGCATTCTACAAAGTGAGAATCCAATGTGAGGGTTCTTCTTAACTCAATTCATTTCCTTGAGTCATAATTAATCCTATTTAGCTCTTTTTTTATTAGATTGTTTTTTTATATCCCATGATGGTATTATATTTTATTTATTTATTATTTTTTTTATTTAAATTTCTTTCTCAAAACCACTTTTTAAATGATTCTTACTTCATAAATAAATATGCATGTAAGGGTTTTTATTAAGTCAAGCCCCATTTATTGAGGTCTCATATTTATTCATAAACTTAATTATTATATGATTGATTTCTTCTATCCTAATATTTTTAAATAATTAAACCTTATTTTCTAGGTAATTTATATTTTCACATTAAATTTTTCTTATTTAATGGATTTGTTTCTTCATAAAAATATGATGTTGTTAATAACAATTCTTAATGTTTCAAATAGATTTTTCTATTCCATATCCATATTTTTCTTACTTTAAATATTTTATTTTATTATTTTTAATCCAAATTTATATTTTATTATGTACTTTTCACATCTCACTTTATGTCTTTATTAAATAGAAATCTTTCAACTCTTCCAATGATGAAAATTTTCATTAAAATTTCCTAAAACCTTAAGAATACATTTCTTATCATGTTCTTGAATTTTATAATATATTTCACTCCATATTTATTTACTTAAACAATACTTATTTTCAATGTTACATTTCTTTAGATTAATTTAATTTTATTTTTCAAAAATTCCCCCTTCATGAAAATGATTTTCAAAAGTGACTTGTAACTTGAATTTTTATGAAAATTGTAAAAAAATATCTGAAAATTATTTTATGACATAGATTCCTTTTTCCTCTATATCTCTCAATTATCTATATATTATAGTGTAATGTTTATTATAATCCTTTCATGACGAATTTCTAATGGTTGATTTAAATTTGGTATCAATCGATCAAGCTCTTGATGTAATTTTATGTGATATTGTCTAAAACAATTATGAAAATCATTTTATTTCTGTGGGTTTTTACATGATATAATATATTATTGAATTCATATGGCACAAAAAAAATATTTATAATTATGTTATGTTTTGGTCCTATATATCCTTGAAATTTATTACTTAAAGTTTTATATCTCATGAAATGATGTTGTTAATGGGTGGGCATGATTGTGTTTTCTCACAACATGATGTGTGTCCATGAATTGGATTGTTCAAATATGAATGAATTAGAATGATTAGGTTTTTTCATAACATGATTGATGTAGATGATTGAGTTTGTTCACAACATAATTTATGGGCATGATTGGGTTTTTCACAACTTTGTTATTTCATATGTGTATCCTCGTGCCACAATTCTATGTCATGTACCTATATTGTGTTCCATGGATCATTATTATCATCTCATGTTTCCAAACATTTACTCAATGGTATATGATTGATTATTTTTGGTAATATGTTCTTTTTTCATTCCTTACTAAAAAATATTATGATTTTATGATCTTTTTCATAATATATTTCTCCCATTATCATGATTTCTCACATTCTTTAGATCTATACCCTTAGGAATAAGTGATAAGTTCTCCCTTACTGATATTTTGTGCTCAATCCTTATTTTTGTTTACACTTACCCAGGTAATTATATACAGGACTATGTGTATAATAAGTTTTAATTATAGATACTTGTGAGAGATTTTGAATCAATGTTATAAAATTATATATTTATGTGTCTAATCTCAAAAAACACTAAAAATTTGGGTACTATGATTGTAAGAATAATAGAGATATGAAATGTTTTAAATTAGCGAATTGGTGTCAAATTAATTTATATTATGTTCTAGTTATCTCAGATTACAAGGTGTGCCTTTATGAGAAGAATTCTTAGTTTCTTATGAGCCTTCAACACCTGATATCCTAAATCATATGTATCTTATTATATATATAACATCCATCCATAAAACATTTTTTTAAGAAATTTTTCTGAACACTTTGAAGTTATCATTATGGAGGTAAAATTTTATAAACGTTTAGTGCAATAAATACTCTTAAGACATTATCATATTAATTTTATAGTGAAGAACACACAATAATTGATAATATATTTATTAATATTTATGTCTATAAATATACAATTAATTGAAATAAAAAATTAGTTTGATCTAGGTAATGAACTCCAAAAGACTCTCACATTCAATATAGTCAACTACTAAATTAACTAGTTAGCCTAATGTGATAAACATGATCCCATTATGGTATTACTATAGTTATTAAGCCTACCATGTTTTTATGGTTACACTAGTTACTATGACTTTGTCTATTTGATAAAATATCTCAAGAGGTGATATCAATGAGTATATTCATTTTTTCCACTTATATTTTTGAAATCTTTGAAAATACCATAATCTAAAAGTTTTCATAATATGAAAGAACTTTGTTATCATGGAATAAATCCAGATTATTGATAGATAAAAAAAATTTAACCCCACTTCTTAATTTTTATTAAAATTTTAAATATATGTGGTCTTTGTATATATAGAAACCACAAGCTTCAATAAGTTCCCTATTGCATATTATGTTTTCCTTACTCTAATACTAGATCGAAGTGAAATGAAAGAATCCTATATTTATATCCCCTTGATAACTAGTAGTCTCATTTCTCTAATAACTTGGACCTCATCCAATTTTACATTAACAAGTGCTGTCAAATAATTCTAATTACCAGTATATGTAGTTCTCCTGGTTTTATTTTATATTTTCCTTTTATGCTTTAAACATAATAAATATCAAAGCTTAGTACATATCATGCAATGTGATATATATATCTAAAGTAATTATAGGGATATTTGGTTTATTTATCACAAAAATATCCTCTTGTGTTTTCACACATCAACTAGATGAGATTCCATTCCATGCGACACTAGGATCAATTTTCTCCTAAATTTTTTCATCTTTTATTTTCAATACCAAGTCAACATATATACTATGACTTAATAATAAAATCTATAGATCTTATTTTATTGATATATTTCTTTAAAACTTGGTTTCAACTTAATTCATCCTTGGAAAATTATCCTTATTCTTAATTAATTGTATGAATAGTCTTCTATTTTATATATATTCTCAAACATATTTTTCTTGGGGAACAATAGAGCTTCCATTAACCTCTAATATAATCCTACACAAATTCCCTTTAAACTAATATTCTACAATGATTTAAATTCGCTATAATAAGTAAAAAAATGTTATTTTAGCATGAAAATTGATGTAAGGTTTTTTCATAGTTCATGTCTACGCATTTATTTATCCATATGTAATAATTTTATTTTTATTAGAACCATATTTTACCATCCCTATCTAGTTTATTTTGAATAACCACCAATGAATTTATGTAAAATAGAGAAACTTACAAAATATAAGAGAAGATTTTGGTACATGGAATCTATCATGAATACATTTTAACTTTCAAATCATGACATTTTTTTCATTTACCTCTCCCTTAGAGTATTCATTATTCGGTTCAAATATTATAACAAATTTCTATGTGAGTATTAAACCATTTATATTGTTCGAAATTTTCTTTATAGTATGTAACTATGGAATAATTCCTCCAACTAATACTTATGGAGTTTAGTGTTCACATCATAACTTATGTGTATCCAAATATGACACTTCATTAATGTATAGCTTTGTCACACTATCTCAAAACAGAAGTGTTTTCAACCATATGAGTACATTCATATTTTAATAATACCTTTAAAACCTGAGGACTGGAATATCCAATGTTATAATAAGACAATTAACTAATTTTCACTTTATGCTTTTGTTGAAATACGTTTTATGCTTAAACCATATTTAACAAATGGTTCACATAAAAAACATGGGGATTTGACATAATATAATACAATCATATCATAAATCATATGATATCTATCAATAAATAAATTTTACATATAATTTTTTTTTACGTTGTTATTTTACGATACTTTTTTGGAAAGTAATTATATAAAAACATCAATATATATATAATACTCCTCATTGATATTATTTATACTACCATCATCTCTTTATGTGAATAAGGTAATGCGAGTTTAGGAAAATCTTCACTCCATTGAGAATCTTATATCTTTTACTACGTCTATTTGTTTCTCCACGGAGTATTCCAAAAATTTCATAAACAAATCTCATGAAGTTTATAAATTTACCTCAATGTTTTCCTAATAATAGTTTACATGGTCAAGATGACTAACTCAACAAGCCTTCTGGTTCACCTTTATTTTTATAGGTTTATTTTCCTAAAACATGATAAGTGATAATGTCAATAATAGATATGTATTTTTCATCTAATGAGTCTAAAACCCTTCCAGAACTATCTTTGAAACTAAAACTAAATAATCTAGACCCAACTAGGAATGAGTATTATATTTTATATTCATCTTCCATTTCTATTTATTCATGACATATTAAACTATTATTTAAGTATGAAATAGCATAGAAACGTAAATTTTAAAATAAAATAATATCTTTTTGTGTATAATGGGACACTAAAATAATTGTTTTTGGAAATACTAAATAAAAAATAATAGTTTTCCTAGAATCAATCCACTTGATAATTTTAAGTCATATACTTCTCATTGTTGACATAGGAATCACTATTTCTTAGCTAATAGGAAAATCCACATTACTTCATTCAATGATTCAAAAAATAATTGGTTCTTTTATTGTATTTAATACCCAAGAAGTGAAATAGAAGTATTATATGGAGTGATAAATATATTTGATGTATATTCTTATACTAGATTCACCATCAATTCACATCAATTCCTCTTTAAGTGACCTTTATAGTTTTATGAGAAGTAGATATCCTTATGTTATTTTCACTACCTTAGATTATTTTTTCTTTTGAAGTTTATTGTAAAGGGATCATTGGATTTTAACTAGACAAGTTATTTTCAACAAGATCATTCATTTTTTACTATAATTGGTGAGGAACCAGGTTCCCATCAATCATTATATTCTTAGAGAGGTGAAGTAAAAAATGTTCATGTGGGGTTCATCATTCATGTTCATCATTCAATTCATGATGCATCTAGATAACTTGGGAGGTAAGGATGGTAATATGTGATTAATGTATAATTTATTATATAAATAGAAGTCTAACATTGTTAATAGATCGATATAATCCATCATTTCAAATCCATGATCACTTTATAGGTTTGTGTCTTCCAGTTTACACTAGTATACAGCTATGACAATATCAATTATATTAAGCATCCCCTTTTCTTTTTCTATTTTTTTAATATGAGTTTTCATGTTGTAAGTATTAGTAACCTTATATCGAATCATCATCTATCCAAATACAGTTAATATCATGGTGCAAAAGATATATGAATCATCCTCCATGAAACATTTTAGGCATCCTTTTCACCTTCACTTTCTGATTTGGGTGGTTAAACTAGCATAAGGGACTCTAATACATTGTATAATTTAACATATAGTATTGTATTGTATAAATGATGATATTACTTTTACAGATTTATTTAGTGTGGAATGTTTATTTTTTAGAAATGATCAAATTTTTCTCATGGTTTCTCTTACCATTTCTTATAATAAGTAAAAGTAGGTTTTTATACTTTATCTTGATTACCAAAAGTGAGACATAATAAATTTCATTTTTTAAGACTCCCACTATTTTATCAAATCCCAATGGAACTCACCATTGGATTTAGAATATCCTATCGTATTGATATTCTAGCATAAAGGATTTATAATTCCCTTCTCTTAATCCAAACATGGGATTGAAAAATTATATAAAGGTATTTAGATATGTAGTCACTCCAACTGCATTAGCTTGTTGTTCCTTGATCCATTGAGTGGTCTCCCCAATGTTGAAATCCTAACCATATATTTCTTTACCAGTTTCCTCTAAGTCGACCCACATCCTACTTGGGTGATTATACCTTAATACTATCATGGTTAAGTCTAACTAAAACCTTAATTGAAACTCCTAGATAACTAAAAGCACACTGAATTGGGCCAAAAATCACTTAGAACTATGGTTTCATTTAAACTCAAGTAATGGAAGATATTTTCGGACATAATATTTTCCTTAATGGGTTATATCATTATTTGTAAATAATATTAATTTTATCCTTTTTCTTTATTATTAATATTATATGTATTTTAAATAATTAATTAACCATGTTTGATAAAATAAATTTTTCATAATCTATTAATATTTTTACATCTAGTATACATGTTAATTAATTTACCATATGTGATCGTCAATAAACATGTATCACATAATAAATTAATTAAATTTTCATTGGAGGTAAATAAAATAAATATTTGGCATGTTATTGAAAATAATATGTTGAATAATCATGATATTTTAATATTAGTTAGTTTATTTAGCTTATGGTGAACTAACTCTTGGCCCTAGGGGAATAACTCCTTGAACTAGGCATGTTTCAAGTTACAGCATTCCACCTGAATCCAATATATCTCCTTGGTTGGTTTTACCTTTAGTTGGGTTTAATATTGCCTCCTCTCATTGGAGTTTCATCCTTTATATGTATTTACTCACACAAAAGAGATGGAAACTATATGTATTGGGTTACAAAAAGGAAATTGTGGACATGAAGGACCAAATATAAAAGGTGGGTTGGATAAATAGAAGGCCATAAAAATTAATTTAATAAAACTTATATCACATAATAATTCCATAAAATAAATATAAAATTATACAGAAAGTCAAACCAAACATATTTTGGTCTAGTTCATGATAATCAATGCATGAAATGATTAAAAATTTAATAAAACTAGCTAAAATTTATTTATATTTGTTCTTTATTAAGAAAAATAACTCAAATAAATAAATTCATTCATTTATTCATTCATTTATCTAAATTTTTCATCCAATCAATCCTAGAGATACCCATATTCTATAATTTAAAATAAATTAATTTAATTTAAAATTAATACATAGAAAGTGTGTACTAATAAGGGACATGGAATATAACTTTCAAGATAGATGTAAAATTCATCTATAATTTAACATAGCATATGTTGGAGGAAACACAGTGTATACCCATATACAAGGCATGTATTGTCACTCTCGGGGAATGTTACAATGCTTTAAATGGTATCAGTCATGTATTGTATACTTACACAACATGTAGCGTATATAGTGGGTCATGATATTAAAAAACATGTAGTTACATGAGTCAATCCAAGTAGCCATCATGTAATTTATAACAACACAGCACACCATTAATATACACAACATATACTGATTTCAATTCCCTTTAAGTAAATAGTGTGTACTATAACCATACAAGTCATCTATTTATAAAATAACATGAAAATTAATTATTCATTTAATACTAAGAAAATCCAATCACATGGAATGTACAGTAGCTGCATGCCAAGTAACATGATTTCATGTTATAATTAATTTACATTCTTGATAATTAATTCAAGAAATATATAGCCATGCTCAATGTGTACTCCACATTAATGGGTATGAATTACATACCATGTATAACCCACTACACATTGTGTATTGTTTTGTATGGTTTTTACAAAACATTCCTAGCATGAACATTTGTGAGTTACAAAACATGTACATTACCTACACTCCATGTAATTTCATCTATCCTATTTATCAGTTAGCGATCACATGCAGTGTGTAATTAATACATGCCATGTAAGTTGTGAACACAGATTCTGCATTTCCCATGGGGGAAAACTGTGTGGATTAGATGACAAGTATTCTAGTTATACACCATATAACCCATCAAGTTGCATTCCATGTAAACTAGTCAATATGCATCATGTAATGATACCACATATTGTTCTCCCACATGATGTTCTATGATTCTCATGACACATCTAGGTGTAGTGAATATGGGTACGCTATGTGTATATTTCCACCAAATGTTATGTATTTTAGTTATAAATAAAAAACATTTGGTGCCTTGGGATTAGATCTTTGAGCATTCTTCATACGTTCTTGGCTTGTTCTTGATTCTATGATAGTGAATGATTGCAATATCTCATCTTTTAGATTAAGAACAAAAAAAATCAAAATGAATAAGTTACATCAAATGTGTAAATCAATCGATGATTAATAAATAATTATAAATTAATATGTGAAATCACGGATACCACTTGAAGGTTTCGATGTGTATTGAAAGTAATTGGGCATATTCCCAAAAATGGATATCATCATTTTCTTTATATAAATCCTCAGAACAAGACAATAATAACCTCATAAGATGAAAATATAGGATCTTTTGGAATCTAATTTATAATTAATTTATATAGATAAAAATTATCTCTACATTAAATTAATTCTTCATTGTTAAATCAGTTGACATTTTATTGTTGTGTCTTTGTTTCATTGAAGGTTCCAAGGATAGAATCCCTCTATAAGTATCCACTCATGCTCTATGAATCTTGGAATTTATTCATTGGAACTTTTGATTCTAGTGAGTAAGAACCAAACTACTTATGTCATTCATAATTGATCACAATAAGAATCTTTCACCAGTTAAAAGAATCTATTTTGGTCTCTCGGTCCTCTGAGTGCACAAAAATTCTCATACCTCTCAAAATGATATAATCATGTTTATATATCCAGGTTAAAAAATTTATAATTTCAAAAATTCCCTTAACCAATTTATTAATCTTAAATAAATCCCTAGAAATAATAATAATAATATTATTATTATTATTATTATTATTATTATTATTATTATTATTTCCATTACATGAATAAAACTCACAGTTATATAAATTTCATTTATCTTGGTCTATTAACTCTTCCCTTGAATCCTCTTCAGAATTTATTCAACCTTGAATAAAAATTATTTACTTGAAAAAAATAAATATCTTTCTATTATTTGTTTAATAAGTAAATAGATATTACATTCTCCAATTGATGAATAAATATTTATTTAATATTCATATAACAAAATAAATAAGTATTTGTTGTGTTTTATTAAACAAGAGATAAATAAATATTATATACTCCCAAAATTATTTATTAACTTATGAATAAATATCTATTTAATATTAAAATTACATATATATTATTTCTAATAACAATTTATTGAATTAATTTGATCAATACATCTTGAATAATTATTATATCATAAGGCCATAATAATATTTATTCGTACTGTTAAATCCAAATAGAATTTAACTGAGATTCTAGATACACCTAAGGTGTGACCCTCTAGGATTATTTCTTAGTGGAATTAGGTTAAATATTATAGTGTATAAGATCAATATCTAAAAACAAATCAAGGAAATAATTGATAAATAATTTAATGTCTCAATGACAACAACCACCTATAGATTCTTTTTATTTAATATAATTTATTTTTTCTCAATATCTCGTTAAGTAGGTTTCATATTTCATGTCATCAACCAATATGCTCTATTTATCTCTCTTTGAATTCAATAAATGAATGTATTGATGTTCTACCAAGGAAATAGAATTATTAGACATTTCCATTTTAATTAAAGGTTTGTAGATATCTACTACTATTAACTTGAAATAAGAAAATCCTTTCATGACATGTTCATTAATATGGAATCACTTGTAATGCACTCAACATATCCTTCCCACTATGAGTATATTACATCATATTGTTTATCAATACATCAAATTACATGACTCGTGATATATATTTATATTAATATCATGTATAAGGACCAGTACATGTGTCCATATATAGGAATATCAAATGAAACGTATAACATGTAAAATTCTTACAGGTGGGTATACTATCATAACCATCACTTTTGGAGATCACCAAGTGTGAAAGTCATCAGAAGAAGTCTTCATGTCCTATAATATTCCAACACACAATAGCCCACATCATTTGTATCCCATCAAATATATTTCATCTGGATATAGAACATCTATTTAAGAATATTATCATATAACTTAAATGTTCTCATTATAGTGAGGAATTGTTTTAACCTTTCAGTGTAATAAATACTCTTTGCACATTACCGCATTAATGTTACACCAAAAAATGCTCATAATATGGTAAGATATTTATTAATATTTAGGTCTATGAATCTACTTGTAATCAAAATCAAAAGTAGTTGGCTCTAGGTAATTAACTCTAACATCACACACACATACACATCCTTGGGTTATTTAAACATGAAAACACATACATACATGCTTTTTCTATTGGAATAATATTTATGTATAATACTAAAAATATTATATGAATTTATATAGTTAGTAATTATTAAAATTTATATAACAATATTAATTAATATAAAGGATTTTATATGTTAGTAATTAATTTTATTTTATATTATATATAAATTACAATAAAATTAATATTATATTCATGGTATATAGTTAGATATAAAAAATTATGTGTTTATTTCACCTACACACACATTTCCTTGGGTTCTTCAAACCCGTACATAAATTCATGCTCAAATATTAACATGTGAATTAATACAATAATTTATGTAAATCATTAATTGATAAAATTAATCATCCAATATTTACATGAATTTATAAAATTAACTTATATTTAGAATTTTAGTAATTTTAGAATTAAAAAGTTTTATATTTGTACTACTAAAAATATTAATTAATATTTATATTTAAGTAATGTATATTTTAAATAATTTATTATATATACATATAATTATTTAAGAATATAAATATCCATTTATGTAATTAATTATATATTTTCAAAATTAGTCATTTATATAAGTGTCGATATTTTTATTTATAATTAATTATTAATTATATTTTTTTATAAAATCATTAAAATATACACATCTATTTTTTTTAAAGGTTTGGGTCAAAGCCTCATTTTATTATTAAAGCAAAGACCTCTTTTTTTCTAGGTAGAGGGAGACCCATTACATGGCCCGAAGGCCCAAGGCCAAGCGGCCTAAATACAATACTTGAAAGCCCATTTTTTGGCCCAAAGGGCCCTTCCGTGAATAGTACTACTACAGTACCTGGGGCTGCTACAGTACCTCCTACAGTGACACTGCCATTATAGTTCCTACTATAATACCTCTGCTACTATAGTGTCATCGCTGCTACATTTTTGTCGCTGCTACAGTACTGCTACAGTAACATAGAAATTTTCCCCCGCCTAGATTCAATCATGGGTATTTTGGATGCCATATTGGAGCCTATACCACTTGGGTATAGACTCGTCGGCTTAAAATATATACATCTATAATTAGGTAATATATCTATATATATATATATATATTATAAATTTCAATTATATTTTATTATAATTATAAAATTCTCACTTTTAATTTCATAGTTTTTTATTTAATAATATATTGTGAAAAACATTTTTACATTTAAATTATTCATATAATTTAAAAAATATTTTTAATTTATATACATTTTCATAAAATAATATTAATTTAGTATTATTTTAAATGTAGTTCCAAGTAGATTTAATATTAATATATTATTAATGACACTTTTTAAATTGAAATATAATTATTAATATATTTAAATATATATATATATAAGTATAAATTTTTATAATATTATAATTTTATTCATTTATATATTGAAGTCTTTAAATATTATTAAAAATATTTAAATACGTTTATTTTTAAAATTATAAATAAATCTATATAGTTAATATTATATACATTTCTATAATTTTTAATTTATTGTAGATATTGGGTATTTAAACCAAATTTTTTATATTTTTTCTTATTTTTAATATTTATTCATTTTTAATATCTTTTAAATTTGTATAGTTATTTCCATTTACTCACTTTTATATATTTTTGTAATGTATTCAACTTTATTAATTAATTTTAATATATTTTTTATTTATTCATTTGAAATATTTATTTATTTAAATTTTTATAACTTATTTATTTTTTAATATTTTTTTATATATTTTTATTTTTAATTTTAATTAATTTTAAAAAAATTATAATTTATATAATTAAAATTTTTACAATTTTAAATATTTATTCGTTTTGGTTTTAAAAAATTTTATCTGAATATATATACAATTATTATTTATTCATTTTTAATTAGTATTTTATTGTAAATATTTTTAATTTAAATGTAATTTTTAATATTATAAATTTTTATTTTATTATTTATTTATTTTGAATGATGTTGTAGTTATTATAATCAATATTATTTAATAATTTTTATGTTTTTTGTTATTTATCCTTTTTTAATATACATTCACATGTAATATAAAATAATTTTGTAATTTTAAATATTTATTTATATATAATTATTAATTTATTATCATTTTAAATATAATTTTTTAATTTTTAATATTCATTTCTTATGTATTTATTTTTTTGTTAAAGGTAAAAAAAGCTTACATATTTTGGAAAACCTAATGTATTTATTAAATTTATTATATAGTAGATTTTTATCGGTGCTAACTTTAACGTTAATAATGTCTGCCTTTATCAACTCTTAAAAAGCAATGAAAAATAGTTACCTTAATTAGTTCTTTTTTAACTCTGATAAAAATGCTCCATTTACTAGTGTTTTTTAACACAGATAAAAGGAAGCGTTTTATTTTTTGTAAATATGTAATTTTTATTATTACTGTGTATGTATTAATTAATTTTTTTATTTATTTAATACTGTTAATAATATAAATTTAAATAAAAAGTGATTTGTTGCTGATTAATAGTGATGATGGTAAAAAAATTCATCAGATTGGGATGATGAAAAATGTAATGAAAATATTCACAGACATTCTTAGAGAGACTTTAACCCAATACCTCTCTAAGGCCACTTAAAGGTGTGACAAACTACCTCATTCACTATGTATCCAAATTGTTTGTTTATAATTAGGGGCTTACCTAATTTGTAAAGTTTCCCTATAATTCTCCATACAACCTGGGATCAAATCCTAAAATCCCCTTTATGTGGGGATTTAACTTGTAATTTATGGAATTAAAAGGTGCCCTAATCCATGGGCATGATCAAGGTGATTTTATAGTAGTAGGAAATAAGGTAGAACAATGTGACAAGGTGAACGACGTAGCATGACTAGGTAAGTGATGTGAGATTGTGATACGTAGGTGGGTGACTGGAAAGAACTATAGGTGTATTGACACATATCAACCGGACCTCGACCCACTTAGATTTATATCTTGGTATGGAGTGGTGCTTAGCCACAGTGTGATAGAGGGTATCATGACATGATAGTTACTTATGTTGGGGAAGAACACTTCCAAGTGAGGAGAAATATTCTTGTGATAAAATTTTGAGAATCTGTAACAAAAAACAAAAGAAAAAATTATTGAATATTAAATAAATCAACAAGCGATATTTTTAACATGGAAAAAATATCTAATATAGATGTTCAAAAAACCATGTGGAAAATTAAAATAATTAATTATAAACTAGAGAGTATAAAATTCAAGTAAATAATTGAACATGAATTTCAAATACAACATTGGAAAACCTGGGTGAAAACCACACCTTGAAATACCTTAGTCTTCTTTCTGAAAATCATTCAATGAAAAAAATTCAACCCTATGAGATCAAATAAATTTTTTTTATTATTCTACCTCTTTGAAAAATCTAAGAATATACTACACTACCCAACCTATGGTACCTTTATCACTCTTTTTAAAGAATCATGAATACCTCTAAGAAGGTGTTTCACACCATTTTTTTATTTTAATTATCCATTATTCACCATTTTTGAAAATCAAAATTAGGATATTAAAAATTTATCTCTCTATGTGTGAAACAAAACCAAACCATATTTTTATTTTCAAAACAAGTTATCTTCATATTTGAAAATAATGGCGTTAAACTCTATCAATACTCACCTTCATCCCGGTAAAGAAAAAGAAAATTTCCAACAAAATTTTTTGGAAATAAAATAAGTTGGTATGTAACCCACTATCGTTCTCTATAAAAAATATGACATCACTCGTTTTGAACTATAATAGGAAATTGTCAACCCCCCATGAAAAATAAATATAAACAATAAAGTCTTCACCATACTTGAATCTATACTATCTTAGTGAACAATACCATAATCAATAATATCTTTCTCCCAAACAATAGTGGTCACCACACAATGTGTAATTCCTAAAAAATAATTTCACCCCCTGATCAACATCCCTTGAGAAACCTAAAACTTTCCATGTATTACCTCAATATTTAATTTTAAATTTATCATCACAAATGGAACTCCCAAAAGGAAGATAATTATGAGTTAATCCTAGAAAAAATAACCTAAACATTAATGGCTTTCAAATATTCTTCATCCTAGTTGATAGCCTTTGAATCATGCATGACGATTATCAACACAATAAATCTAATGACTCCATCTTCGTAATTGTCATTCATCAATTCACTGCACACCTTTACATCAGTCCTATAAATCATTTCAACCATTATTCCTTATACATACACCACCAACCCTTTTGAAAATGTCCAATTTCCATTTCTTAAAAAACTCTTGAATCAATCATTATTAAGATGCCATGCATATAACAATTTATGGAGTATACCTATCACATGTTACACATCCCTCATCATTAATTTACAACCTACATTCATAGTGATAAAAATTTCACCAACACTAATGACACTAACAGAATATCTACTTCTTATCTTCAATATACCAAAGTCGCGTTCTTTTTATAAAGAAAATATTTCCATATTTGGAGTAATTTAGTATCAATCTACTGAATTAATCATCCTTTTATTATACAAATCTAAACAATAAAGATCAATATCAATAGAAAGTAAATCCCCATCACCCTTTATAAGACTTACATTTGGTTCCTTATATTTGGTGGTGTTTCTCTTCTTTTCTTCTTTAATTTTATTTTTCCTCACTTTATAGAATCTTTACTGTAACACCCCAAGATTTCATAGTGTGTTATTTCTTCAAAATAATTCAATAACTTGCACTACACGCAACACTGAGTTCAATCACACCATGACTTACAAAAAAATCCATTCAAAAGAGGTTATGAATAGTATTATCTAAATTTTAAACTTTATATAATCTTTATAATTTTAGAATCCATATTATGAGTTTCTTAGATATAATGCAAGAAAAAATTCATTTTCAGTATTGCACTTTTATCAACTTTTAATAGTGAACCCTTTTTAAATACAATATTTTAAACTTTTTTACTAAATGGGGACATCAAAAATTTAAAATGAAACATCACAAGCTTCCATGGTACGCTTTCTTTGAATAATATAGTAGCGTGTGTTGTACGCAACCTTGAGTTTTAACACACACCACAACCAATCAAACTAGCCGTTATGAATAGTAATAGCTACTTTTTGAAATTATATATATTTTATATTTCAAAATGGACTTCATTTTTGGATTCGGAATATTGAATTTAGCCTAAGGTGAAATTTTGGTACATTTTGGATAACTTTCATATTTTGATGAATAGTGAAAATTACTAAATTTTAATTAAAAACAACTTTTTTAATCAAAATAATTAATAGTGATAAATTATGAATTTGAGTGGTTTTAAAGTATATTTAGAATATATTTTTACCATTTAATATAATTTTGGTCATTGGACATAATTTTACAATTAAACCGAACATAAACAAGTGTCAATCTTTTGATAGTTATTATCTCTTAAAAACACACTTTTTGTTTTGACAGCGGGAATTAATTTTAAATTAATTTCTGCCACTTCTGTGTTTTGAATTTAGAAAAATGGATTCCATATTTGGAATCAGAATGTTCACATTGTGTAAATAGGTAACTTTTATTTTTAGACATTTTGAATAATTACTGCGGTAAATATTTTATTTACCATGGTTAAGGGTAAATCCAGTAAATAAGGGTTAAACAAATAATATTATAATAATACTAAATTACCCTAAAACGTGTCCTAGCCTTATTGTTTGATACATGTTCGACCATAGGCATCTTTGGGTCGATTTTGGGACCCCATGGTGCCACTTGTAGGTGATAAGGACACTTTATATTAATTAAGTTAAAATGAATACAAAAATGACACAAGCATATATCTTTTAGAAAAACAATTGTTACACAGGGTTATATATGTTGGATTTTAGATTATAAATATTAATTAGAAATATAAAAAGATTTCCTACATAATGATAGTTTATTTATAATTTTTAGACATTAAATAATTTATTTTATTTATGACACAATGATGATGCAGTAATTACTATAATAGTGAAAAATTAAAATAATTGATATTATAAATACCCAAATAAATATAATATGAAACTTTTAATGAATTAAACTAATTTTCTAGGATAATATGATATATTAGGATTAATTTAATTGACTTTTTTCGAAGTAATAAATCTGTTATGAGTTTCACAAAAATCAACTATTGAATAGTGTCAAAATTGACATAAAAGAGTTCTTAAAACAAATATTATATTATTAATTGATATTAAATTCCTAAAAATCTAAGGTTCGGCCAAGAGACTTATATAATGATAGGTTCATCATTAATGGACCACTTGGGGGTCGCTTGGATGTATGTAGTAAGTTTATTAACCATATTATATAAAAATACAAAGAGACATTGTAAAAGTGAAACTAATTAACTTAGAGTTAATACTTAAAGATAAGGTTAATATAAGTACCCAAACCTGTCTAAATTCTATTGGTTGAGTTTTTTTCGACTCATACCCACCTTAACCTTTTAATAATCAACTTTGGATCCATTAGAAACCGAATATGAATTTATTATAAATTAATATTTCTAGCTTTTCCAAAGGTGCCCCTCACCCCTCTTATAAAAGGGCACTCCTCCTTCTCATTTCTTCACACCATAAAAGCCTTTTGGTTCGGCCAAACTCTGCCCAAATACTCTCCCAACTTCTCTCACTACAACCTAGGGGACTTAGTTTGATCAGAAAGCCAACCTAAGGAGCCCTTTTGATCAAATCAAAAGGAAGAACCCGAAGAAGAGGTAATGATTTCACCACCCTTTTCTAAGTTCATTTCTTCTTCCACTTCTTCTTCCTTTGTTGTTACCATTCTAAAATAATAAATACAGTATCATATATATATACTGTGATGTTATTATAAATATGGTACAACCATATTCAGTATTCTATCCACCCTTTGAATAACATGTCACCATATGTGCGTACGTACGGCTTACCGTCTCCACGTCGTGGTGTAATTGTTATTCAATATAATATTATTTGGATGGGTATAATAATGATGTGTAACTCATGTAAATAATAAATATAACATGTTAAGGATTCTGTATATATGATATACCATCCATTTATATATTATTTTAATATCAAAAGAATGATATTGTCGCTTGTGCGTACGTACGGACTACCGTCTCCACGAACGCGATGAGATTCATTCTCCATCATATCCATTCAAGTATAATTATCATTTGATGATTTAAAAAATGATGTTTAAGGACTTTATATAATTCTGGATATGAATAATATAAAACCTATCCTTTACAAACATGTCTTACGTAACAAAACATATAAAAGAAAACAAGTAAGTTAACACCTGAAATAACGATAATACTAAGATATTATTATCAAATCAATATTAAAAGATCATATATGATATCATATTAATGTATATGATTATTGTATAATTTAATAACAATTATTTCACCATTATACAGGAGGTTAACCTACCCCAACCAAGGAAAAGTACAAGGTAAGGGTTATTTCTCAATCTCTTCATTATCCGAGGTTGTTTATACGTAATAATCTACTGGGATCTCTTTATCATCCACATCAATGTTTCTTAAAAATGTATTTCAAAACATTTTTACTATTTACTAGAATATGAGTTAAAGTCATTTATACCCTTTTTGACTTTTATAAGTGTTTTATAAAGGAATCTTTCGGTCGTTTTCAAAACAAGGTCCTTTTTAACCTTTTCGACAGAATTAAGGTAAGAATGTTTTTTTTAACTTATACGGCGGGTGCGGCTATTTTCCGTCGTTATAAAATCTTCAAAGCTTACCTTACAAGCTTATAAGAATATTTTCAAAGAAATTTTTTTATTTTATATGGATCTTAAATGATTTCAAATTAAAAGGAGATATTTCTTTAAAAAGAATATTGATTTCATCTATGTCAACATCCTTTGATGGATTTTAAGATTATTTGAAGTTGATTTATTATGATACAAAACTTCTATATTGTATTGAAGGTTTTGTGATATGTTTGACTGTGGATGTGCTATTTTTATACCATTCATAGTTTATGGTGAAATTATTTACATTTCGTATGCTAGTTTTAATACGAATGTTAATGTTATGTTTAAACCTTTTCATATGGGAATGCATTGGACTTAGTAAGTGACGGGTGGAGCCCGCTATAGCTCCTCGATGCATCGGTAGGTATCATGAGACAAACTAGTGTCTTGGCACAAGGCCTTGACAAAATCTTATTTGTAGTCTTGTCACGAGGCCTTGACTATGTGATTATGATAGTCTGGCATTATGCATTCCAACATTATGAAAGTGGTTATTGATTTTTGCATGTGATTATTCGATTAGTAGAATATCCATGTGAATAAGTAAATGGCATTATTTCATTTTATTTATGCCGTACCATGTTGAAAGTTCATGTTTGAAAGGCTTTTGTTTTAGTTATACATTACCTTAAATGTTTATTCTTATTTATGAAAGTTTCCTCTATATTGTTATCCTTACTTGGAATTTGAGCTCACCCCTTTTCTATGTTTTATTTTTTCCAGGAAGTGAAGAAGTAAATTATGAATGACCTGCAGGGATATTATGTGGGGATATGAGTGTGGATTATGGAGACATTATGTTGTTGTAGTAGTTTTTCATTTTATGATGTAATGTAAAACTTATGAATATATCTAGTGTTTCCAAGGCTACTAAACCAATCGGTCTTTCGAGATTTGATCTTTCTTGTGATCATGCCAATGTTATGTAATAATGCACCGACTCTGGGTAACTGGGGTCGGGGCGTTACAGTTGGTATCAGAGGAAGTTTAGTACAAACCTTGGAAACTAGATTTAGATAAACTCTGATTAGAGCACGTATACCTAAGATGAACTTTGAGGATTAGTGTAGAAGAACTTCCTAGAATTTTGGTATTGTAGGGATTTTGTGAGTTTTCCGAGCAATACATCCCTTTCTGGATACGAGCAGGTAGAGGCGGCTCTGGCACAGATGTACCTAGGGGTAAAACCCGAAAACACCGCTTTGAGCTAGACTCGAACGGGAACTGGTGCACGACAACGGGCCTTGCTGCACTCTTGGTTACGACACTCCCGGAGGATATGCTTAGGATAATTATCATTTTCTTTACAAACCATTATGAAGGGTTTATGAGTATATACATCCTCGAAGGAGACATTTTTATGATTATGGATTATATCCATAAATATTTCAATTTATGTTAAGTGTTTTATAAGTATGGGATTATGTATTTTGATTCATAAACTGATCTAGTGTATGCCATTGTTTAGAAATGGCGCCCAGTAGAAGGAATGAGAACTCCAGAAATGCACATGATCCAAAGAGAAGGAAGGATCATATATTTCATGGTCTTAAGATAGAATTTATAAGAGAAATAGTCTCCCATGTATTATCATCATATGAAGAAATAATATCATGTGTTAATAAGATAAGTAAAGAGTTTACTGAGTCCTATGGCTTTGAAGGGAAGCAAGAGAAGAAAAGGACGGAAGAGAGAAAGATGGATAAAGGGAAGAGGGAAAAGAAGAATTTTCCCATATGTGGTAACTATGGAAAGAAACACCCTGGAACTTGCCTAAAAGGAATGGGAGTTTGTTATAAGTGTGGAGGAAAAGGGCACAAAGTACGTGACTTCAAGGGTAAGAAAATGGTTTTAAATGTACAATGCTTCATTTGCAAGGAGTTTGGACACTATGCAAACCTATGTCCCAGTCATCAGACTATGCCGCAAATGATGTTATTGGATAATAATCAAGTTATGATACTACCACAGATGAAGAGGAATGATTAGAGTTCTTATGTTGATTATGTCAATTGAGTATTGTATCAATAATGTACTTGTTATAATAATTATGGAGTATATAAGGATTGTACTGTAGTACTATTTCATTAAGGACTTGAGATTGTGTGGAACAAAGAAAAGTGACTCAATAAAAGGTTAATTTTTTGGAAAATATATGTTTGAGAGAAAGATAAACCATAATATGGTTCTGATACCGAGGTAGTGATTTTAGAATAATACATGATTGATTTGGATAAATTATATTGGATATTCTTGACTACCTTGAAGCTGATTAATGATTTTTCTATTCCATCATTGTTGGGGTTTAAAACATTTTTGGATTGATGAAGTATATCCAGCATTCTATATGGAATAAGGGAGCATGAATGTAATCAATAAGGAATATGGTAATACATGATGAAGGTATTCATATGCTATTACGGGGTAAAAAGGATCTATATTATGTTTACCTTCCTTATAAATGTTGGACTGTGAGTTTGGACATAAGTATTTTGGATAGTTCTAGTTTGGATTATTTTGGATTGCCATAAAAGGAAAACCCGGAGGTCGGGCGGCAACCTGTCGCGTCCGGCAAGGCTGCGAGACTTGAACCCGCAACCGAAGGGCAACAAGGGTGTATCACCTACCACTGGCCCACGAGATGTCCTGGATTAAATAATGTAGTTTTTATTAAAAGATCTTATATATGAATTATAAATTCGTTTATTTTGGAACCCTATACGAATAGTGTAAATAGAATTTTTTTACATTCTATTATCTTTTAGATTGAAAGATGAGTTTGTGGTAGAAATTTATTAATGGATAAAACTCTAATTATAAAGTAAGTATATCTCCTTATGATCTTAGCCAATCTCATAAATAAATTCCTCAACATTAAGAAAAGCAACTTAGAACAAAAAATGTTTTCCTAGATGGTACCTTAAATCATCACTAATTTATGGCTTTGGGATTGTTGGCCTTTTCATAGCCATGTTCTCTACCACTCTCCATCAGATAATTGATGGTTAGATTTTTCTTCCATATCCATATTTTCTTACATGGAACCCTAGTATGTGTTATTTTCGGTAATCTTCATACTTTCGACTCTTTATTTTAAATAGAGGCCTCATTAATTCATTTTTCTATGTGGGATTTCAACTAAGATATTTTGAAACGTCAAAAATGTGTTATCCTAATACACTATGTTTTGTTGAACCGATGGTATTTCAAATCATCATAGATTGATGAATTTAAGGACCTCAATTTTATACTTGTTTGTGATTGATGACCTCAATCACTACCTATAAATATTTACATTTTTCCTCCAATTATATGTCTCTAATTGCCACCAATGTTCTCCTAATCGAGATCATAATTTGGTGGTGACCCTTTCATTTCTCTTTTCCTCATATTAAGACTAAATTTTAGTAACCCAATTTCCGATGTGGGTTTTCCCACAAATATATTTTCTATTTTCAACCTTTTATTTTCGAAGAACAATATCAAATTGCGAGGACGCAATTTATTGAAGGAGGGGAGAATGTAACACCCCAAGATTTCATAGTGTGTTATTTATTCAAAATAATTCAATAACTTGTACTACACGCAACACTGAGTTCAATCACACCATGACTTACAAAAAAAAGGCATTCAAAAGAGTTTATGAATAGTATTATCTAAATTTTAAACTTTATATAATCTTTATAATTTTAGAGTCCATATTATGAGTTTCTTAGATATAATTCAAGAACAAATTCATTTTCAGTATTGCACTTTTATCAACTTTTAATAGTGAACCCTTTTTAAATACTATATTTTAAACTTTTTGACTAAATGGGGACATCAAAAAATTAAAATGAAACATCCTAAGCTTCCACGGTACGCTTTCTTTGAATAATACAGTAGCGTGTGTTGTACGCAACCTTGAGTTTTAACACACACCACAACCAATCAAACTAGCCGTTATGAATAGTAATAGCTACTTTTTGAAATTATATATATTTTATATTTCAAAATGGACTTCATTTTTGGAATCGGAATATCGAATTTAGCCTAAGGTGAAATTTTGGTACATTTTGGATAACTTTCATATTTTGATGAATAGTGAAAATTACTAAATTTTAATTAAAAACAACTTTTTTAATCAAAATAATTAATAGTGATAAATTATAAATTTTAGTGGTTTTAAAGTATATTTAGAATATATTTTTACCATTTAATATAATTTTGTTCATTGGACATAATTTTACAATTAAACCGAACAAAAACAAGTGTCAATCTTTTGATAGTTATTATCTCTTAAAAACACGCTTTTTGTTTTGACAGCGGGAATTAATTTTAAATTAATTTCTGCCACTTCTGTGTTTTGAATTTAGAAAAATGGATTCCATATTTGGAATCAGGATGTTCAAATTGTGTAAATAGGTAACTTTTATTTTTAGACATTTTGAATAATTACTGCGGTAAATATTTTATTTACCATGGTTAAGGGTAAATCCGGTAAATAAGGGTTAAAAAAATAATATTATAATAATACTAAATTACCCTAAAACGTGTCCTAGCCTTATTGGTTGATACATGTTCGACCATAGGCATCTTTGGGTCGATTTTGGGACCCCATGGTGCCACTTGTAGGTGATAAGGACACTTTATTTTAATTAAGTTAAAATGAATACAAAAATGACACAAGCATATATCTTTTAGAAAAACAATTGTTACATAGGGTTATATATGTTGGATTTTAGATTATAAATATTCATTAGAAATATAAACAGATTTCCTAAATAATTATATTTTATTTATAATTTTTAGACATTAAATAATTTATTTTATTTATGACACAATGATGATGCAGTAATTACTATAATAGTGAAAAATTAAAATAATTGATATTATAAATACCCAAATAAATATAATATGAAACTTTTAATGAATTAAACTAATTTTATAGGTTAATATGATATATTAGGATTGATTTAATTGACTTTGATCTAAGTAATCAATCTGTTATGAGTTTCACAAAAATCAACTATTGAATAGTGTCAAAATTGACATAAAAGAGTTCTTAAAACAAATATTATATTATTAATTGATATTAAATTCCTAAAAATCTAAGGTTCATACAAGAGACTTATATCATGATATTTTCATCATTAATAGACCACTTGGGGTCGCTTGGATGTATGTAGTAAGTTTATTAACCATATTATATAAAAATAAAAAGAGACATTGTAAAAGTGAAACTAATTAACTTAGAGTTAATACTTAAAGATAAGGTTAATATAAGTACCCAAACCTGTCTAAATTATATTGGTTGAGTTGTTTTCGACCCATCCCCACCTTAACCTTTGAATAATAAACTTTGGATCCATTAGAAACCGAATATGAATTTATTATAAATTAATATTTCTAGCTTTTCCAAAGGTTCCCCCCACCCCTCTTATAAAAGGGCACTCCTCCTTCTCATTTCTTCACACCTTCAAAGCCTTTTGGTTCGGCCAAACTCTGCCCAAATACTCTCCCAACTTCCCTCACTACAACATAGGGGCCTTAGTTTGATCATAAAGCCAACCTAAGGAGCCCTTTTGATCAAATCAAAAGGAAGAACCCGAAGAAGAGGTAATGATTTCACCACCTTTTTCTAAGTTTATTTCTTCTTCCACTTCTTCTTCCTTTGTTGTTACCATTCTAAAATAATAAATCCATTATCATATATATATACTGTGATGTTATTATAAATATGGTAAAACCATATTCAGTATTCTATCCACCCTTTGAATAACAAGTCACCATACGTGCGTACGTACGGCTTACCGTCTCCACGTCGTGGTGTAATTGTTATTCAATATAATATTATTTGGATGGGTATAATAATGATGTGTAACTCATGTAAATAATAAATATAACATGTTAAGGATTCTGTATATATGATATACCATCCATTTATATATTATTTTAATATCAAAAGAATGATATTGTCGCTCGTGCGTACGTACGGACTACCGTCTCCACGAACGCGATGAGATTCATTCTCCATCGTATCCATTCAAGTATAATTATCATTTGATGATTTAAAAAATGATGTTTAAGGACTTTATATCATTCTGGATATGAATAATATAAAACCTATCCTTTACAAACATGTCTTACGTAACAAAACATATAAAAGAAAACAAGTAAGTTAACACCTGAAACAACGATAATACTAAGATATTATTATCAAATCAATATTAAAAGATCATATATGATATCATATTAATGTATATGATTATTGTATAATTTAATAAAAATTATTTCACCATTATACAGGAGGTTAACCTACCCCAACCAAGGAAAAGTACAAGGTAAGGGTTATTTCACAATCTCTTCATTATCCGAGGTTGTTTATACGTAATAATCTACTGGGATCTCTTTATCATCCACATCCATGTTTCTTAAAAATGTATTTCAAAAAAAAATTACTATTTACTAGAATATTAGTTAAAGTCATTTATACCCTTTTTGAATTTTATAAGTGGTTTATAAAGGAATCTTTCGGTCGTTTTCAAAACAAGGTCCTTTTTAACCTTTTTGACAGAATTAAGGTAAGAATGTTTTTTTTAACTTATACGGCGGGTGCGGCTATTTTCCGCCGTTATAAAATCTTCAAATCTTCCCTTATCAGCTTATAAGAATATTTTCAAAGAAAATGTTTTATTTTATATGGATCTTAAATGATTTCAAATTAAAAGGAGATATTTCTTTAAAAAGAATATTGATTTCATCTATGTCAACATCCTTTGATGGATTTTAAGATTATTTGAAGTTGATTTATTATGATACAAAACTTCTATATTGTATTGAAGGTTTTGTGATATGTTTGACTGTGGATGTTCTATTTTTATACCATTCATAGTTTATGGTGAAATTATTTACATTTCGTATGCTAGTTTTAATATGAATGTTTATGTTATGTTTAAACCTTTTCATATGGGAATGCATTGGACTTAGTAAGTGACGGGTGGAGCCCGCTATAGCTCCTCGATGCATCGGTAGGTATCATGAGACAAACTAGTGTCTTGGCACAAGGCCTTGACAAAATCTTATTTGTAGTCTTGGCACGAGGCCTTGACTATGTGGTTATGATAGTCTGGCATTATGCATTCCAACATTATGAAAGTGGTTATTGATTTTTGCATGTGATTATTCGATTAGTAGAATATCCATATGAATAAGTAAATGGAATTATTTCATTTTATTTATGTCGTACCATGTTGAAAGTTCATGTTTGAAAGGCTTTTGTTTTAGTTATACATTGCCTTAAATTTTTATTCTTATTTATGAAAGTTTCCGCTATATTGTTATCCTTACTAGGCATTTGAGCTCACCCCTTTTCTATGTTTTATTTTTCCCAGGAAGTAAAGAAGTAAATTATGAATGACCTGCAGGGATATTATGTGGGGATATGAGTTTGGATTATGGAGACATTATGTTGTTGTAGTAGTTTTTCACTTTATGATGTAATGTAAAACTTATGAATATATCTAGTGTTTCCAAGGCTACTAAACCAATCGGTCTTTCGAGATTTGATCTTTCTTGTGATCATGCCAATGTTATGTAATAATGCACTGAATCTGGGTAACTAGGGTCGGGGCGTTACATTTACTCATCTCCCTCCTCATTGTAATTGAATCACCTAACTTTTCCTTTTTCTTCTGATCGACCTTTTTGATTACCACATTAATCTGTTAGAGCGAGAATACCATTATTATTGGAATATTTACCATCATTATTATTTTATCAAATCTCATTCAAAAGAACTGTTGAAATCATGTCATCCAACTTTAGAGTGTCTTTCTCAAATAGTAATTTGGTGAAAATATTATTATATGAATTTGGAAAAGAAAATAATAGAAGAAAAACTTTATATTCTTCTTTTATTTGAATAGGCACAACAATACCTTTATCTTAAATCTTGACCACCACTAAATATAGATTTGTTATGAGTTTTTTGAACTCATACAAATGGTTCCCTAAATCTATATTCTTTGGAATTCAAAAATGATACAATTTTTTTCTAATATAATTTAATTTTAAGGGACATTGATTAATACTTTAATTCATTTTTTTTAAATCACCTTAGGATATGTCATATTCATCACCTATCATAGAGTATTATCATCCAAATACATATAAATTTTTCTTATTTATAACTCCCTCATATAATACCAGTCATCATTATTTATTCTCAGTAGTTTCTCTAATTTTTCTACAGTTGCTTCACTATCTTATCATGGCCAAAATATTTTCTATCCATTGTTTCTGAAGAGAAAAACTAGTTTTCCAATTAAATAATTTGATGAGGAGAATCATCCTTTAGTGTGAATCACCCATATCTAATCTTAAAAAAAACACAAAGTACCTTACTCTAAAATAAGTTGTTTCAGAAGAACGGATTGACTCCAGTATAAAATTGCTTGATATTTTTTGAGAATATCCAATGAAAAGAAAAACAGAAAATTTCAGTGGAATAAATAAATCAAAATATAATATTTTTTATTTTTAAAACCCCTCTAATGTGAAGGATTAAAAAACACTAAGAAAAATTATAATAATAAAATATAGTTCAGATTAAAAAATTCAATTAGAGGCCTGAACATGGATTTCAAATAAATCATCAGAAAATTTGTGTGAAAACTACACACCAATGTGCCTCTTCCTTCTTTCTAAAAATCTTCCACTGACAAAACATCACCCCTTATAGATCAAATTTAATCATGTGTAATCCTCATGATTCTTCTTATAACACTACATAAAGCCACCAGATGACATGATCTTCCTAGAAAGTAGCTTCCAATACATGTTTCTTCCCACATATCACCCTTTTTTATCCTCCTATAGCACCTCCGCCACTTATTTTAAAGCATTATGAAGACCTTTTAAAAGATGATACTCACCGCATTTTTTATCTTTTATGACTATGATACACCCTTTTGAAAACAAAAATTATGATATTAAAAAATATAGGTCACTACATTAGCAAAAAAATAAATCCATGCTTTTATTTTCAAAAATATTTATCTTCAAACACTACTACATATTCAGTTATATCCAGTGTTACACTTTGTTATTTCTAATAAAAATGATAAATTATCTAATTTTATTAGCACTGACAAATAGAACTGATAAATGTTCCCTTTATCGATGCTAAAAAAAGAATTGATAAAAGGAAACCATTGTTATTTCTTTTTTTAGTACTGATATAAGATACCCTTTATCGGTGCTTTGTTTATCATTGATAAAGGGTTCTCTTTATTATATATATTTTTTTCACTGATAAAAGGAACCATTTTTTATATATCATATTTGTATAATTTTAAATATTATTTATATAATAATAAATATATATTTATATAAATACAACTCATATACATTTTTAATCAGTTATACTTTATTTATAATATATATTTAAATACAAATTATATAATGTTACAATATGTGTACTTACAAATATTCATTTTTAAATTTTTATATTTATGTTCATATTATATAATTTATAATTAATATACATATTCATATATATTTACCTTTATGTGTTTATATATATATATATATATATATATTGTCATGTTATACACACACATACACATATATATATATATATATATTATATTTATATTTATGTGTCTATTTATATATATGTATATATAATTATATATTCATATTTGTGTCTCTCTAAATGATGAGGGGTTAACTCATTTGTGTGTGTGTGTGATTATGTTATGTGTATGTATATGCATGTGTGTTCATGTGTAGGTGTGTGTATGTGTATGTGTACATATGTGTATATGTATGTGTATGTGTATGTGTATATGTATGCATGTATGTGTGTGTGTGTGTGCATGTGTGTGTGTGTGAGTGTGTCTTCATGTGTATGTGCGTGTTTATATTTGTATGTGCATATATGTTGTAAACTAGATACACACACGTATGTGCTAGTTCACCTTTATATCACACATAGATACATTAAAAAATATTTAAACATTTATATAAATAATAATATTTTTAATCATGATTCAAAATTTTAAATATAGTTATTAAATAATTATATTTTACATGTATAATCAATACAATATATATATATATACAATTTGGTAATATTAATATATATCTAAATATTGAAAATTTAAATCAATTTAAATATAAATATTTAAATTCTTACATTCAATTTTATGGTTTTGTAATTAATTATATATTGTGGAAAACATTTATACATGATATTACTATTTATACATTAATTAATGATATATTTTAAAAAATATTTATTTATTTATATAACTAATAACTTTTATAATGATAATTAAAAATTTTAAATGTAGTTAATAAATAATTATATGTATTCATTTTACATATTTATTAATTCGTTTTATAAAGTAATTCTATAACTTATAATTTATTATAAGATTAATACATTTATTCATAATATTTATTAAAATATTAGTACATTTGAAAATAAAATAGTTATTTTAATTTTAATAAAATTATTATTAAAAAATTTATTATAATATTAATAAATTTATCATAATATTATTAAACTTATTAAAATATAATACATTTATCATAATATTATCAAAAAAATTAACACATTTAATTATATATCATATTGTATATTTATTTTTAACATTTTTATAATTTTATTTATTTTTAATATTTATTATTTTTTATTATACTGTAATTTATAAGATTCATTTTTACTTAATTAATAATTAATTTTTATTTTAAATTTATTATTTTTCACTCATATTTATAAGCGCAATATTTAGCACTGATAAAAGTCTCTTTGTCGGCATTTATTATCCATGCTTTTTTAGTAAAGGAAAAAATGATCTTTTACTAGAATAAAAAAAAGTACTTATAAATCTAACATTTTTCAGTTCTTTCCATTTTAGCATTGATAAACTTTTATTTTATCAGTTCCTTTAACAATAGTTGATAAAATCGCTTCTTCTCTTTTAAAAGAACCCAATCTGAGATTAGCCCTTACTCATGTTATTCAAGCTCTTGATGAAGTTAAGTCTGTTGCAGCCTCCTTTAAATATTTTAGATGAAATGACCCTTAAAGTTGATGTTTTGTTTATTTTTAATCAGTTTTGTATAGTTTTTTATGATATTTTATTATTCTTCATTCATGGTTGATTTTTAGTGCTTGTATTTGTGATTTTTTGTTGTTCTTATCATTTGCTCGATGTTTGGCTCCTCGCTTGGGAAATTTTTGGTTGTTCTTGCGTGGATTGTTCATTTAATACGAAGAAGGTGTCTTATTTCCTTATTGTGGTGTTTATCATATGATTATTTTTTGTTTTTGTTTTTTGTAAGTTATTTAGTGACTTATAAATGGTTGTTGACATGGAAAATTTATTTTAAAATTATAGATTAATTTTGAAGAACTATTATGCATTTTTCACATTTAATTATGATGATTAAATGAATAATTTGAATTTTTTTATGTTAATATGTATCCTAAATAGGATTGAAACCTAATTAATGGTTATATTATTATAAATAATAACGGGGGGATTTATGTTAAAAAAAATTGGGTTGAAATTTGAGATTCTATGTTGAATTTCATACGATCTGGTTGACCACTGCTACTTTAACTAATGTTGGGTAGTAAATTGCTTTTTTGTGTATCTTCACGTTATGTTGTTTAATATGGTGATTCATTACTGTAATAAATTTTATTTATGTGATAATGTTTTTGTAAAGTGGGTGAAAATTATTCTAAAGAGTTGAAAGAATTTATTATGTTTTTTAAGGTATGTTTTTATAAAAAACATGGGGGAAAGAGGTGTAAGAGCATTCTAGATATTGATTTTAAAGTGAACAAAAGTGATATGTAAAGTGGGAAAATATTACATGTTAATGTTTTCTTAAGTGATCTGTTAAAATTGGATTAAAATTATGAATCTTAGTTTGTATTAAGGTGCTTGAAATTATTTCCAAAAATAATAATTTGAATGTCAAAAATAGGAAATGGGTGTCTAATGCTTTTTAGAAAAAAAGTGTGATAATAATGCTGTAAGGAGTGATTTTTTATGTTTTTTTTAGATTTCCATTTTTTATATACCACAACATGGTATGATCCACCATGATGTGATTTATGGTCTCACCATCAAATCATCATTAGATTTTCATTTTTTATTCTGGAAATACCAATGTAGATAAAGACATGCTTTACAAAAAATGTATATATAATGTTAAGAATATGAGTTTTTTAGTCCAAAATATTTATTTTAATTAATAATAGTTTCAGTAATATATCTAAATATAAACATATAAAAATTTAATAATTATATAATCTTCAAATCATTATATGAAACAAAGGTTCACACATCTCAAAGATGAGTTAAAAAGATGAATTTAGAAATATGTCATTAGGGATGCTAGTTAATGGATGAAATATGATATCTTTCATAAATTTGAAAAACGTAATAACCATAATTGATTTGATTACGTTGTTTTGAACAATATAGAAACTTTGATAAAAATAATTAATTTTTTTATATATTTTATTATAGTGAAATATTATTATATATACCCTAATTCTTATCCAGTTGTATAAATCCATTGGTTTCTTATGCACATTGATAGTGAAAATGAGTGAATTTTCTCACTTTGTAAATTCATTTCAAAAAATATAATGATTTATGATATGTGACTTCTTGTAATAAAAAATCAAGATTTATTATACTTTGTATTCATATAATTCTTCATTTTTATGTATTATATCATGTTTCTCATGCAATATGAATCTAAAATGTATGGATTATAATGTATCCATATGATATGTGACTTCTTGTAATAAAAAATCAAGATTTATTATACTTTGTATTCATATAATTCTTCATTTTTATGTATTATATCATGTTTCTCATGCAATATGAATCTAAAATGTATGAATTATAATTCTTCATTTTTATGTATTATATCATTTTTATGTATTATATCATGTTTCTCATGCAATATGAATCTAAAATGTATGGATCATTCTACACTCATTCCTTAAATGTATGTTTTTTAAATTAAAATTATATAATTAAATAATATGCATATGAATCTAAAATGTATGGATTATAATCAATTTAAAAAAGTAGAAGTTTGGGGTTAAGGAGTTCATTAACATTACAAAATATCATGAAAATGAACCTTCTCAAATCCTTTTTTAGGATCAATTTATTGTTATTTAAGATGAAATATTCCTGAGGATATGGAATAACTCATGATCTATCATAGAACATATAAAATTTATAAATGTCTTACTACATATGGGAAAGAACTGAATAAAGCTAGTGACTATTAAAACACTATGATTTATGGATCATCTGATATGATACCAAGTATGAACAATGATGAATATATAATCAAGGATATTACTACAAGTGTAAATGTTGATTAAGATTGTGTTAAGGAAATGATAATGACAGTTGAAGAAGAACTTATTTATTTTCCAAAACTATTACATATGTTAAAGATCGATGTCATGATTTCGTTGTATAATGATTTTACTAAATGTATAACAATGTTTTCCATGTAGAAGCAATATAATTTGAATTCTATAAATAGATGGAGGGAAACCAACTTTACTAAACTAAATTTTCTCTTGAATTATATTTTACCAAAAAATAATGATCTTTCTTATAGAATATATGATTCTAAATGATTGTTATGTTCAATGGGTATGATCACTATAAGAATACATTCCTTTCTTAATTATTGTGTATTGTTTTTCATTGTCTATGAATCACTTAAAAAATATCTAAGTGTGGTGATTCCCAATATAAAAAATATGAATCATGTACTTTAAATGATGTATGGTACATTCCTATCATTCCAAGGATTAGGTACCTATATATAAGTGAGGAGACTGTAAGGTAATTTACATGGCATGAAGATACAAAAAATCATGATTAGAAACATTGTCTCACAAAAAACTCTACATAGTTATTGAAAATTGATCACGAATATCCTAAATTTGGAAATGATCCAAGAAACCTTCATCTTGCACTATCTAAAAAGAGTGTGAATGATTTTTTTTTACAAAGTATAACTCATAGTATATTTCCATTTATGTTGGTAAATTATAAATTTCCACCATGGTTATGCATCAAGTAAAAATATATTATATTGTATTTTCTTACATTTGGACCAAAACAACTGTGTAATGATATTAATGTTTATTTGGATTCACTAATCAAATATTTGAAATTTATATGGGATTCATGTATTTCATTATATGATGCTTATATAAATGAAATATTCACATTGAGAGACATGTTGTATGAGATGATAAATTAATTTCATACTTTTGGAAAAAAAATTGGGTATAATATTAAAGTAATTTTATGGTCTCTCATTTGAGAAGAAGCTACACACTTTGAAATGTTGATACATTCCTCAAAGACTATGATTCTAGAACATCACAATATTTCAGACCAATGAAATAAATATTGATCCAGGATGACATCATTTTATAGGAATTAATAATATCATACAACACCATCTATTCTAAAAAATTGATCACAGACTGAGAAATTTAAAAACATGGTCACAATTTTTTGTAAATATTTTTCAAAAAATGTTTTAAAAATTGGTTAAAAAAGATCATGTTTTCTAAATTATCATCCAATAATTTTTTTTTAAATAAAATATTTTATTGATTTCATGAACATATAAATAAAATATTTGTGATAGTTTCATTGGAATGTTACTAAGTTCACATGGAAAAACAAAGGATGCCATTAAGACTAGGCTAGATATGATATACAAGGGGATAAGTGATGAGTTAGTACCAGTGAAGCCTAAAATGAGGGATTTTATTCTTCCATTATCATGAACACTTTCAATGTAATAGATATATCATTTTTACAAGTTCTTGAATGATGTAAAGATTCTAGAGGGGTATTCATCAAATATCAGTAATGTCATTCCAATGAATGATTTGAAATTAAAAGGCCTAAAATCCCATGACTCCATGATTTAATGTAAGATTTAATGCTTGTGGATTTATATTTCTTTCTTCCTAAAAATTTATGACACACATTAACCATTATTTAGGATTTTCAAAGCTATATATAGTAAATTTATAGACCCAAAAAAGTTTCCAACTCTAGAAAATGAAATTATCATTATATTAAATGATTTAGAGATGTTATTTCTAACCTCATTCATTGATATGATGGTTTACTAGATAGTTCACTTGGTTAAAGATACCTAACTATATGTCCTAGAAAAATATAGAAGGATATAATCCACCAAATTATATATGAATGTTTTAAAAGGGGCATTAAAAATAAAATTCATCAAGAAGGTTGGATTGCAAAGAGATATATTGTTGAGTAAGATGATGAATTCTATACCAACTACCTACCCGATGTAGATTGCATTGGTCTCCTAAAATCTCACCATATAGGGTTCCTTGTGGGTGAAAGAATTTAGGAATGATATATTGTTATAGTTACTATTACAGACCGAGATCATGCACACATTTATATTTTACATAACAATTTATAGGTTTCATGTCGTGGCCCCCTCTCTCTAAAGGCACCCCTCAAGGGATAGAAATGAATAAGTAGACATAATGACCCTCAAATATTGTATTATATTGGACAGGGGTTGTCAACTATCACTAAGGGTATATAAATCAAACATTTGGAAGGAATTACCCCAAATTGTGAATGTAGGGTCTAGATATATGATAACAGCCACAAAGAAAATATATTACATAATATAAAAAGAGGATCCAAGTCATTCCACAATGCATGAAAATTTTAAAAAAATACAAAAGTCTTCATGAAAATATAGATTTATAAACCCTATGAAAACATCTCAATAATAGCTCCAACATCCAAGATAGTAATGTCTAGATCAGTCTCCAAAATAATCTTGGAAACCTAAAAAATAGATTATATATAAATAGAGATATCATAACATATATACTTAGTTTGATCATACCCAAGGTCTCTCATAAAAATTTCAAAAGAGCGTATTACTGCATAAGTAAATAAATAGCATAACCAATAAGAACCTAAATGGTATAACTATCCATCTTAACCTCACCATGAAACTCTCACAAAATAATGAAACAAAGTTTAATAACATATAATTGAAATAATATAATTAAAAAATCCCAAAACCTATTCCCTGTTGATTTACCGCTCTCATGCCTAAACATCAAATGTTTGGTTCCTCATAACTTCCATATTATCACATCAAATATTCGTCCATCTTTGATGTTGATTGGGTTGTAACCCTACTTATCCCACCCTATCATAGGGTCTATCATTCCATGATAGAATCAGTCAAATTTCACATCACAGTCTTACCATGTAACTAGGGAAGTGTGGTATCGTAAATGTGAAGGAAATAAATCGTATTCTCTCCTCCTACCATGAATTACCCCCACCACATATCACATTCTCATCATCATTGTTCATCTCCAACACTTGTCTCCATCTTTATTAATTTCATACAATTGGGCCATCGTCAACTGTTACCTTCCACTAACTATGTAAAACTTTCTCATACTACTCTTAATGGATGATCAAGGAAGAGGGGGTACTAAGCCATCCATTTTACCACCAACCTGGGTGATGTCAAATGAACCTATAACCCATAAAATTTAGGCATTGGTAAGGTTATCTAACAAGGAAGTTTTGTGTGTGAAGATAACATGAAAATACAAGATAGATAGTCTCCCAAAATCCTATCAAATGGTTTTACATCAAATTAGAATATGTTACTCATGACACTATCTCATCATCTTTTGACATCTTCCACTAACTATTTCCACCACTAAATATAACACACTACACACAAGAATCCACACATATGCTACAATTAATCATGCCTTTACAAGTTAATAAATTTATAGATTTACTAGTTATCAACCAAATTTCACTTAATAAACCATTTTATTTCACATTTAAGGACAGGTACTTTAATAATCAATTACCATTAAATTTTATAAGTTCATTAGTTATTACATTCATAAATTAAATTCCCACACATGAATTTCCAACCCATGTACACTCCCATTTCATCATTATAGGTTTATTACATAACTATAATGAAACTTCCACACATCTCAAACCATACCACAACATAACATCATGTCTTACTAACAAAAAACACAACCTCCCTTACAAAATACATCACTCTATATCACATATCTCACAATAAATATCATTATTAAACCAACACATGGCATAAATCCTCACAAATCATGACAAAAAAATCATAGCTTCACTACCCAACACATTATGCATACAATTTGGTCACCAATAGCACCACATAATCCTTGAAAATTTCCCAACACAAAACACAAGGAAAAATAGTATGAACAAAAACACATATAATAGATATTTTAACCTTTTTATTTTCTATAATTATAGATACGTATTTCAAAAAAATTGCTTCTTTTTTATCATGTTTATTTTCACACAAATCCAAATTTACATGGGAAACCAATTTACTTTCCCTATATAAGTAGTTAACCCTTTATTAATAGTGATTGCAAATGATCAGCACAGCAAGGTTCAAAATGTATAAAAACTAAAATACATATAAGGATCTTCAATAAAATTTATTCTCTATAATAATAAAAAAGAAATCAAAACCTCAAATGTTAAATCACAGGAATAAACAAACACATGTAAATACTCTCATCCCCTTCAATTTTAGTTTAAGGGCATTTAATTATCTTTCTATGTTTCTCTATACTATCCACACAAAGGAAGAAAAAAGAATGAAATTCCTATAGATTCATATAAAAAAGATAATGAGGATCTCATACCTCAATCAGAAGCTCAATTTTCTCTGGTAAGGAATAAATAATCATGAATTAACCATTACTAATGGAAACAATTGAAAAAATATTGGAAGACCCACTAGAGCCTATCCACAACAAGGTGTCGTCAAACCTTTCTCAATATCTAACCCAAGACAGAGGATCTTCAAAAAAAATAACCCCCAAAAGGTATAAGAACAAGAATAGTGGATATGAGAGGAGAAGACAGAGTATCTTGATCCGTGATACTTATATCAAGATGAAACAATGTGTTTAAACTCCCATGTGCAGCTATTAGTGGGTGATTAAAGGTTAAGTGGTCAACTAGGGATTGAGAGAATAAGAAAAACTATACCAAGGAATATCAAATTCCCCCTTTTATATGGGAGTCTTAAAAAGCCTTCACCATGGCATGGGGGCTTGTAATACACTAGTAGTGATTTCTTTTCAAAGGGAAATTTGTAACTTATGCCTTTGAACCCCTGATTTTTTCACATTTAAAAACCCACCTCAAACTATTTTCAACACCACAAAATCCTCATCCATGATGTGTTCTTGTATTTTTTTTCAGATGACCTCTGTGACTATACACTTCTATATAGTGCCAATAACTTTTCTTTTTTCACCACAACATGCCCATCCCCATGGTGTTTTAGTCTCCACACTACCTATTTCTCATAGGGAAAACCTCCAAGAACCATTCCCAACTCCTCCTTTAAAATGTGAACCACAGCCTAGTTTCCCTTGTTTTTACACACTAGTGGACACCACATATGAAACACCCTCTAAAACAGTCATCTAGGCAATTTAAATCATTATAGTAAACCTTGGAACCAAATCCCCAACTACAATACCAACTTCCAAATTCCCAAGGGAAAAACATTCTCCATGAACAATCCTCTGAGAAAATGACAACATAGCAAGCACCACACCCACCACCACAGCATGGTGACCCTCTAAATGGATAGATTTATCCTCTAGCCTCTAAAAACACCTCAAAACTCTATCTTAACATAATTTATCCTCCAAAAAATATAAATGGATGGTTTTATAAATCCATTAATTAACATTAGATACCTCTCAAATAATTATCATCCTTAAGAATAAAAAAACATTGGAAAGAATAACCTTCCTATGAGATACCTCTCATATAACTCATTATAACCCAAATGAAACCACTAAACAAGCATTGATAACAAGAAAAGGATTTATATCTCATAAATTATCAATAGTCCAATAATTTCATCAACGATAAAAAAAATCTTAAAAATATTGGGATAGTGGTCATAAACCTTTGTTTCATGTTCTCTGGTAAATTCCTCCAAAACACCATGCCTCCACAATATAGAAACTAAGGTAATAGATTGTTCATATACCACTTTCTCTAGTTGTTCTTGGATTTAAATTGGTCATCCAAAAAATTTTGACCCATTATTAATATCTAATTCTCCCTAATAAAATACATGGGATTCATCATGAAGATACCAGTGAATTTGGAACACAAGAAATATTCCATGGATCATGTCCAATCACAGTGAAACCAACAAACAATAATCCACCTTCCCTTATATTCTCCAACACCTTGAAAATACTAACGAACTACGGAGAAAGCTTACACCACCTACCAAACATAAACTTCCCCTGATGAGGGAAAAACCCCAAGATCACGTGGTCTCCAACATCAAACATCATTAGGACCCTCCTATGATTAACATAGGATTTTTGATGGTCTAGTACCACCTTTATATACTCTAAAACCATCTAGATCTTCTTTTTCATTCTTTTTATGACATCAGGACCAAAAACTATTGACTCCCCAACCTTGGTCCATCATAACAGAGAATAATAGATCCATCCATACAATGCCTCAAATGGGGTAATATTAATTAATGAGTGATAATTATTATTATAGGAAAATTTAATCACGTTTTGGTGTTACGCCCATGATCTTCCAAAATTAGAGATGCATGGCCGCAATATATCATCCAGTATCTAGAAGGTATTCTCTATCTAGTCATCTATATAGGGATGAAAAGTAATGCTAATATGAAACTGGGATCCAAAATCATGTTGCAATCTTACCCACACTCATAAGGTAAAAAAGGGCCCTAGAAAAACATTATGGTCCTAGACACCTCATGAATCTGTATAATAACATCCATATGCCACATCATAAGAACATACACATCACTTGACTCACAGATCCCCAATGATTAGATGACATCATAAAATATTCTATTATCACCCAAACAACATCTGATCCTCCCAAGGCATGGGGTAACATGGGGATACAATCCCTTGAAATTTCATCACACTTCCAATCAGGGACATTTAAAGGCTTCAAAAAGCCTATAGAAACATAGTGCTCGGCTTTAACCTACTGATAGATTAAACACCATGATCTAAACTCTTAAACTGACTAATTCATCCCAACCAACTAAATATACCTCCTTAATCCATAGTAAATATTATACTCATATAGGTGTACCACTAATAGTGGGTTGTGTGACTCACGGATGAATTCCTCATACATATCTATAGAAAAAACTTCCTCCCTAAAAAACATACAATTCTAACTATCCTATGACTACTCTGTAGAGCATCATCGTGATGGATATGATCTCGTACCACCAACACCTCTGAGTCTCTCAACTAAAACTCCTCTATAAACAACATAAAATATTTCCCCAGGATAATCTGATGAAAAAAAATCTAACACTGTATAAAAACATGTTCTTTTAATACATGTATATTACATTTAAATAGATGAATATTCATTACATAAAATTAAAAAACCAAAACAAAATGGTATGGGTTTAGTTTCTTTGAAAACTTAAGAACATGAGAAACTGGTTCAAATATATATATATATATATATCATCTCCCAAACAAATTCACACTTAGAACACTTCCTAGAGAGATCCTACATAAATGTTTCTTTATAACATGGGGAAAAGGAAACACAAGAATGGGTGAACATTGATTCCCATTAAGGGTAACTATATGAGATATCAAAGATTATGCAAGCAAAATAAAAGCATAAGTGTATAGAACATAAACATAAAAATTAAAAATTAGACCCATCATATAAAAAATCATAATCTTGAGTAAGGATAAATATAATAGATATCAATAGATGATCATTTTTAATCAATATATAATAATGTGATCATGATAATAACTTACAAATTTCATACCTATCCTATTATAGATTATAAACATGATTCATGGCATGAACATTACATTTCAGAAAACATGGGCTATAAGAGTGATAAATATTTATAAATAAATAATGATCCATAACTTCATGTCATAAGATGTTGGAAACATCATATATAAAAAAAATCATATTTCAAGGTTAAATACCAATGACATCAACATTGTGGATCATGACACACCTGTTTTCCATGGTGGATCGGGGCCATTAACTTATTTCCCACTGTTATGTCATGATATATAAATATTTACCCAATTATTTATAGGGAGATATAGTTCCCAACTATCACATAATGAAAACCATGAATATTTGTGCCATAAGAACATAAATCATATTAGAATTCATGAAAATAAATTGGGTTTCATAAACATTTCATCAAATAATAACTCTTATAATATACATAGGTTTCATAAATATCATTCTATCATAAACATAAACCAACCATAAAATGAATAAGGATGTTTTCCTTTAATAATATCTTGATTAAATCATATGTAACATCAAATAATTTTATCTTATATGGAAAATGATTTTGAGATATCAATTGAAATAATTCTTGAAAAAAATAATATTTCAATTTTAAAATAATTTTTTTAATGATATGTAAAATTATAAATTAAAAAAATCATTGAAAATAACCTTCTAAACTTGTAAAGGAAATGTAAAATAATTAATTCATCATGACTTCAAGAAATTCCACTCATTCCATATAATGTAAAAAACTTTCCTTCAATATTTGTTTCGGAAAAGTCAGAAAAACACCTCATTTAGAAAATGAAAAAAAGAATCCTTTCAAAAAAAATTAAAAAATTAAAATATGAGTAAAAATGAATTTAAAAATCATAATATAATAATTAAAAAATTATGAAACAATTTAATAAAACATTTACATGGAAGAAAAATATATTTTTAAGATAATTTTTTAAAAATAATTTTTAAAATAAAGTCCCTTAGAAATATCATATCATTGAAGTGAAAATTAATAAAATGAATAAATTATTTGTTTCAACAATAAATATACATAAAATAATTGGAAATAAAACATAATAAAATAAAAATTATTCTCACTTATAATCTTAACATGGAATAATCAATGAATTATAAGTTTAACCTAATGAATGTAAATTGAGTTAAGAAATCCCTTACCACTTAGTAATCAGTTGAATCATATACCTCATAAAAGTAATAATTATCAAATGAAAAATTTAATGAAATTGTGATAGTTATATTCAGTATATGATATGTCAATGGTATGTATATATACCAAACAAAATAAATAAGTGGTGAATAGGTATATATCTCACAGAAGTAAAAGTGAGATGAGAAACCCTTACCTCATGCTTCCCTTTAGTTTTGTATACATTAAACACATGTGTAAAGGTTTAATTAATGTTATTAATTAATTAATTAATTATAATACTATTTATAATACCTTATATTATCCTTTTATATATTCTTACCACTCATTCATTAATAATATTTCATTGTTTCCATTATTTTGGGTGTGTTCGTTTTATGGTTTCATGGTCTGTTCACTTGTGTATAATTATGGATTTTCTTTTCAAATGGAAATAACACTCTAATATTGAAATCAAATTATATTAATGAACTTCCATAATTTCAAATTTTACCATATATAATTTTTATTTCTAACATTACTAGGATTCATTTGATAAAATTGTTACAAATAAATTTTTAGTTTATTTTGGTGGTTTTTCTGACCATCAGGAACTAGTTTCATTTTATTTAATATTATTTATATATATTAGTTACAGAACATTAAATAGGTTATAATATACCTATTAAAATGTTATTTAAAAATAATAATACTTTTGTGACTATAATTAAAGGTGTAAATAGAAAATGAACAAAATAATTATTCACGGAGACGGTTAACCACCATAATGTGGACAATGGTTTCGTTTATTTGAATAAGTAGAAATAAAAAAGGGTGGATATAATATACTCCATTATAAATATAAAATTCCAGTATATAATTTATAATGAATTTATTATTCTTTTATGGGATAATTAGGTAAATATAATGTTGGAAAATAAAACAAATTAAAAGAGTATATTTGTGAAAGTTACCTCTTCAATATCACCTCCTTGAAGGAACCCTTAGGGAACATGGAATTCATCTTTGGGTGATACTAGTAGCACTTTGACATACTTAGAGTAAATATGATGGGTTTTTTCATATATTTTAAATGCTTCATGCCTTTTTAGGAAAAATGGGGTGGTTAGGAGTGGTATTTATACTTGAGGAGGGGTGGTTTTAAGTGATTAAATCATGATTTTTTTATATTTAAAAAAAACCACATTTGGGTGGAATTAATTCCAAGTAATTTGGATGATAATTAACGTTTAAAATTATTTTTATGTCTTGGAAACACATTAAACACCCATTTAATGTTATATTTTTAAGATATTTTAAGCTTTTAGCTTTTAACTTTAACCAGCTAAATTATTTTACCAATATTGTGGTAAATATTTTTTTTACCATGGTAAATTTTTATACCTAAAAATGAAAATGAAATTATAATATAATTTGTAATTACTTGTTCCAAATATTGGATTCATTTTAAAAATTAAAAATACATAATTTTTAAAATTACTTTTAAATTTAACTATCAGAAAAAACAAAAATAGTTAAGTAAATTTTATATCAATTTAAAATCAAAAAATGACCATTAAATATAAAGAAAATGAGAGTTTTATAAAAATCGGTATTTTTTACTATTCACTAAAAATTTAAACTTCTTAGAAAATTATCAGAAATTCATCCTAAGATAATTTTTACATGATGAATCCAAAAATAATGTTCATTATATTAAATAAATTTTCTAAAAGTTTCATAAATTAATTATATTTATTTACTCATAAAAATCAATAAAAATCACATTTTGAAGAAAACATAAATTTAAAAAATAAAATGACTTAAAAAGAAATTAGGTGCATATTCACAAATAAATTTACTAAAAACTAGTTATAAAATTATTTATATCACAATTTGGTTTATACTATTCATTAGTTCCAAATTAATGGCTAGTTTATAATGGTCATGTTAAAATAATAATATTTTAGAGTTCGTTTAAGCTCGGTGTTTTGTTAAAAGTAAGATATCGAAGAGATTTGATTTATTGGAAATGATACATACCATAAAATCTTTGAGTGTTACATTATACCCCCATTGAAATGAATTTAACCCTAAAAATTCATCCCTTATATACAAACATATGAGGATGCCTCTACCTCATATCATTCTTAGGTTCCCACATTGCTTCCTAAAATTGTCAGTTTCACCACAAAACAATAACCAGGTTGGTGGTCTTGGTTTATAGAACATTACCTCTATGATATAGAATCTCTAAGGATTATTCTTAAAAATAAAGATATTTCTACAGTGTTAGACCACTAATTTTAGTACATGTGAAGTATTAGGTATGTTTTTCCTTAGAATAGATACATGGAACACATCATGAACTTGAGAGAGATTTGGTGGAAGAGTCAATTGATAGGCTATCATCCCGATATGATTAAGAATTTCAAAAAAAATCATCCTTACAATTTGAAATTTCAATTAAAAATTTTAAGGTGGATATTTTAAAATTCCTTTAAGGGAAATCGACATCGTAGAAAAGGCTAATAAAACTTCCTATAAAAAGAGGAAAAGTAAATGGTGAAGGTCTAGGATTCTGATCAGGAGAAAATTAGTGGAAAGTGAAAATATAGACTTGGAAGTTAATTCTAACTATCAAGTTATAATGAATAATGATTGGTAACATGGTTAAGATAAGGTAAATGACCACAAAAATAATAGAAAAAATAGGTCAGAGGATGGTCATTGATATCATCAGAAATAATGATAATAGGACACTATTTTATTTAAAAATACTTTTAGAAGATATACTTACTTGATTTAATTTCATAAATACAATATCACTCATTGTTTGTTCCTTGATCAATTTTCACTTCATCTCATACTCGATGAAATTAAGTTGAAATTGTAATACCTAGAGAACTAGTGGATCATAATATCCATAATGGGATAAAAGTCATTTTTCTTTCTCTTGTTATCATCATAAAAAAAATATTTACCACAGGTTGTCCAATATTTATAAATCTTTATATATTTATGTAATAAATTAATCTCTAAACCAACATCTATAGTTCAATATAATAAATTTTATAAATGGTTTCCCTTATGAACCTTCCAAAGGATTAAAATACAATACATCCGAAATAAGGTCCGTAAATTTTCAAAATCAAATTATCATTAATCCCCCAAACAACTTAATGTTGCTCTTAATTTTCACACACCAAACATGTGGATATCATTGACATATATTATCTTGAAACAAGGTAATAACATGAATTACCACAAAACATTAGTTAAAACATGCATGGTTTCAAAACTTAACTCTTTCCTCATGCCATAAATCCAAAATTTCTATGAAATATATCCATAAATCACCTCACCATCATATTACTAATCATTTAAAAGGTCATTAATACTATCAAACAAATCTTTATCCCATTATTATACCAACATCATTCACATATTAAGGGTTATCTTTCCCTTAATCTTGTGTTCTCTAAAAATATCATCTTAACACCTCAATCACTTTTCATGGTTATTATTACCATTCATCATATATATTCAAATACTTAAGGAAAAACTATAGTAGAGCAATCCTCTGATGTATCATTATTTCATAATACCATAAAAGTACTTTTAAAAAATTATTCTTGAATTCATATACATAAACAATCATCCATGGAACTTCCTTCTTAAACCATTAACCAGGCTTATTTGTTTTATTCCTTAACACTTCTTTCATCTCAAATTTCATTCGTATTCTCTTTATTATCAATAATATAACCATTACTCATAAAACCTTATATATTATCTTCATGATAATTCCCCCTAGGTAATCTATTTAAATAATGCCCATACATTCCACATTTAAAACATTTAACTATTGATGATGCCATAGTGATACCATTATTATCATCCATTACATTAACTGAGCCTTTCAATTTTCCTTTGAAATTAATTGATTTGTTCCCTCATTTTCCACACCCAAAGAATATTCCAATTCCTTTGAAACATTATGCTTTATGCCTCTCCCCACATGCTTACATAAAGAAAATTGAATTTTTTTTCCTCTTTGGTCACCATGAAACTCAATATTTCTCTTATTAGATGGGTCAATAAACTCACCAAAGTTGAGATTATTGATCATATTATGAGATTAATGACTAGGAATAATAACAAGGTTTCTCCTTATGACTTCGGTTTCATTTTTTTCTCATAAGGATGATCATTACATTGTCCATCAGATTCACCATTAACATAAATCCTCCTAGTTTCAGATATTATCTAAAACCCAAAAAGTATAGCGTGAGCAACAATAATCATAGTGGGAAACTATATAATCCAAATAAATTGCTTATAAAATTTCAATCTATGAAACCTTAAGTTTAATCATGTTCTATTCATGATCTTTACAAAAATTATAGGATTGTAACCTATAATTATACTTTTTCTTAGGGATATTACCTATCGTTTTCTCATACTAGTTTTCAAAGGTTATCTAAACATTAATTTCATACCAACTATAGTAACCCATTATTTTCCTACATAGAAAATAAATATAAATATGTGTATATTAATTATATAACATAAAAAATGTTAGAATCATATGGGTTTATTGTCTATGGAAACATGGGAACATAAGCAATTGGTTTAAAAATATATATATCATCTCCCAATATTTCTTCATGTCTAGCACCATTATTAGACCTATCCTTTGTTAAACATCTCTTCATAACTTGGGGAAGAGGAAACCTAATAATGGGTGAGCTTATATTCTCATTTGGGTAACCATAAGAGATATAAAAGATTACTCAATAATAATATGAGCATAAGGGTATAGAATATAAACAAATAATTAAAAATTATACCCATCATATCAAAAATCATAATATTTACTAAGGATAAATGTAGGATATATCAATCCATTATTATATGAAATAATAATATAAAAATATGATCATGATAATAACTTAAAAATTTTATACCCAACCAATCATAGATCATAAACATGATTCATGGTATTAACATTATCATTTCCAAAAACATGTACCATATGAGTGATAAATACTTATAAACAAATTATGATTCATAATCTCATGTTATAAAAGTATAGTACCATCATAAATATAGAAAACCATTTCATAAGTCAAGGTTAACTACCAATACCATAAACAGAGTGGATCAAAGCATACTTATTCCCCATAGTGGATCAGGAGGCACATGTTTCCCATAGTGGACCAGGATGCACATGTTTCTCATAGTGTATCAATCCAATCAACATGTTTACCATTTCTATCTCATGAGATATAAATTTTTAACCAATTAATTGTATTGAGATATAGGTACCACATACCACATAATGGGGACCATACATATTTGTTCTAGAATAATATAAATCATATCAGAACCTATGAAAATTAATTGGGTTTCACAAACATTTTATCATAGCATAACCCATGAAAAAGAAATAGTTTTCAAAAATATCATTCCATGATAAACATAAACCATATATAAAAATAATAATGATATTATCCATGAATAATATCCCTATTAAATCATAAGTAGCATCAAATAATGTTATCTTATATGGAAAATAATTTTAAAGGATCACTTGAATTAGTTCTTAAAAGCAAAATATAAATTTTTAAATCATTTCTCTATAAAGAGTGGTAAATTATAATGGAAAAAAAATTAAAATAATATTGTAAAATTGTAAAGTAAATATAAAATAATTAAGTCATCCTTATGGAAGTAAAATCCTCTCATTCGATATAAGTTAAAAAACATTCGTTCTAAATATTTGTTATAAAATCCACAAAGAGACTCATTTAGAACATAAAAAAAATCCTTTAAATTTTTTTTACAAAAATTAAAATATGAGTAAAAATTAATTTAAAAAAATAATAAGATAATGGTAAAATAATTTTTAGAAAAAATTTAGAATACATGGACATGGATGAAAAAGATGGGTTTAAGGGAGATTTTAAAAGATAATTTTTAAAAGAAAGTTCCTTATAAATATCATATCATTTAAGTGAGAATTAATCAAGTGAATTGAATATGTTTATCATATTTAAATACATAAAAAAAATTGTATATAAAAAATAAGATAATAAAAATTCATCTTACACACAATCATAACATGGCATAATCAATGAATTATAAGTTCAACCTACTGAATGGAAATTGAGTTAAGAAATCCCTTACCCCATTATAATCAATTGAATCTATGCCTCATAAAAGTAATAATTATAAAATGAAACATTTAATAACATGAAGATAATGAAATTCATGATATGATATATCAAATTTATGTATATACACCACATAAAATAAATAAGTGGTGAATAATGCATATATCTCAAATAAGTAAAAGTGAGATGAGAAAATTTTACCTCATGCTTCCCTTTAGTTTTGTATAATTTAACATAGTGTATAAAGGATTAAAGAGTATTATTATTTCATTATAGAACTATAATAATATTTATAATACCTTATATGATCCTTTTATAACATCTTACCACCCATACATTAATAATATTTCATTGTTTTCATTGTTTTGGGTGTGTTTATTTCATGGTTTCATGGTCGGTTAACTTGTGTATAATTATGGATTTTGTAATAAAATGGAAATAAAACTCTAGAAGTGAAATGAAATGGTATCCATGCACTTATATAATTTTTAAAGTTCCTATATATCAATTTTTTTCTAACATGAGGATGATTCATTTGATAAAAATGTTAATGATATGTGCAGTTTATTTTAGCGGTTTTCCCGACTATAATGAACTGGTTTCATTTTATTTAATATTATGTATATATATTAGTTTAATAACATTAAATAGGTTATAATATTCCTATTAAAATCTTATTTATCCATAATAATACTTTTATGATAGTTCTTAAAGGTGGTAAATGAAAACAAACAAAATCATTATTCACAGAGATGGTTAACCGCCATAATTTGGACAATGGTTTCGTTTCTTTGAATAAGAGGAGATAAGAAAAGGGGTGGATATAAGATAGTCCATTATAAATTTAAAATTCTATTATATACATGATACTATTTTTATTATTATTTTTTGGTTGAAGTACGTGAATATATGGTTGAATAATAAAATAAATTAGGAGAGTTTGTTTGAGGAAGTTACCACATGATGGTCACCTCCTTGAAGGACCCATTAAAGAACTTGGAATTGTTATTTTGATGATAAATTTAGCACATGGAAATGGGTAGAGTGGGTAGGATATGTTTTTTTAGATATTTTAAAATATTCGCAGGTTTTTAGGAGAAATAGGGTGGTGAGGAGCGGTGTTTATACTTGACAAGGGGTGGTTTTAAGTGATTAAATAATGATTATTTTATATTTCAAGCCATACACATTTTAGTGGAATTAATTACAATGTATTTGGATTATAATTAATGTTTAAATTATGGTTTATTTATATAAACACATCAACCACCCATTTAATGTTGTGGTTTTTAGGTATTTTAAGCTTTTACCTTTTAACTTTTACCAACTGCATTATTTTACTTATATTATGGTAAATATTTTTTTACCGCGGTATCATTTTTATACCTAAAAATGTAAATGACCATATAAAATAATTTGGACCTCAATTTTCAAAATATGGAATTCATTTTTAATAATTCAGAAAATATATGATTCAAAAATACATTTAAAATTAAACTCTCCAAATGCGATGAAAAACAGTTTTTTCGAAAAATGTGTTTTATAGCCCAAAAATGTAATTATCACAAAATAATGCATAAATATTGTTTAAAATTTATTAATTAGATTATATATAACTTAAAATTAGTTAATTTACTTTGATATCAATTTTAAATATAATTAAAATGATAGTTTTATAAAAATTAGAATTTTTCTATTCATTGAAAATTTTAAATTCCCTGAAAATTCATTGAAATTCGTCCTAAGAAAATTTTTACATGATGAATCAAAAAATGATGTTAATTTTATCAAATAAATTTTATAAAAGTTTAAAAAAATAATTATATTTATTTTCTCATAGAATGAAATAAAAATCACTTTTTGGGGAAAACATATTTTTGAAGAATAAAATGACTTTACTAAAAATTATATAAAAATTCACAAAAAAATAATTAAAAATGAGTTGTAAATTTTATATATTTTATAATGTGGTTAATACTATTAATTCTCATTAATTTAGTGACTATTTTATAATGTTTATGTTAAAATAATAATATTTTGGAGTTCCTTTAAGCTTGGTGTTCTGTGTAATGTAACATATCAAAGAGATTAATTTTATTTAAGAAGTTACATACCATAAAATTTTGGATTGTTACACACTAAACTCATATTAATAGAGGAATTTCTAAAATATCTTCTATCATTATCCATGCATCACTAAACTCCTAAACAAAACCAGCTCATGACTTCTTACTTGATGCATTAGCCATGTCATTTTATTCCCCCAAGTTATAGGAGATCTTGAAATCATAATAATGGAGAAAATATATAAACACCCACTATCATAGATTCCTATCCCAATGAATGAATACATACCTTAGACTCTTATGGACCATGAATACCACAATGTTCATTCCAATGAGGTAATGTTGCCATAACTTTTGGGAAAATATCTCTGCTACCAACATTTAATAATGGGTGGACTAGTTGCCCTTGGGGGGCTCAACTACCAATACCCATAAGCGACCAACACCCTTTGATTCATGAAGAAAAATACCAATCCCATATTGGGAGTGTAATAAAATATTTCAAACATCACTCCTTCCTCTATAAAACAAATCACTAGGGCACTGATCAATCTCTCCTTTAGGTAGTCAAAAGTTATCTGATAATAATCAATCTAGGTGAAAGCCTAATCTTTCCTAGTCAAGGATATTAGTTGGGATGTAATATGATATAAATTGACACAAACCTATGATAATATCCCATAATTATAACAAAGATGTGAACTTCTACCATGTTCTTAGGTTCAATTTAAGAAACAATTGCATCTATCTTTGATGGGTCTGTGGCCACACCCTATTGAGACACCATGTTCCCATGGAAATGTACTTTTCATGTAAAAAACATTCACTTTGATAGATTTCCATAGATTTGGTGGTGTCAAAGAACCTATAGGATAAATCTGATATACTCACATGCTCATCCTTGGACTTCTTTTATATATGGATATCATTGATAAACACAATTATGAACAGGTCAAGGAACTCATAGAACAAAGATTTCATGATCCCCATAAACGTAGTTGGTTCATTCGTGACACCGAATGGCATGACCATGAACTCAAAGTGCACATACAATTTTTTGAAAGAAGTATTTTGGATATCCTTATCTTCTACCCTCTAATGATGATATCCATTCCATAAATATATATTCCAAAAATAATTGGCTTCCTACAACTGGTTTAATAGATCATTTATTCTTGGAAGTGGGAAACAGTTCTTAAAGGTTGCCTAATTATACTTTTGGTAGTCTATTCATAACCACAGAATATTTTCTAACTTCTTAGAGAATAAAACTAAAGCACCCCAAGGAGATACACTGGGAAGGATGAACCCCTTATGCATCAGATCATTAATATGATGTCTTAACTCTTACGACTCTATGGATTCCATCAAAATCAAAGGCGGGAATGATTATAACTCTATCCCAAACTCAATGTCATGTCAAGGGGGTAATTTCATAACCTAGTCTGGGAAAACAAGTAATTATTAAATAACTTAAGGAACATCTACCACTTGGGATTCTGTTGAAAACTTTTCCAATTGCAATAAAATAGTCTCTACTTTCCTGACTCACATTTGATACCTTCATACACCAATTCAAACCACTTGATTTCATTATATGTTAGAAGGTACCAGTCTCCTATGATAGAAATCAAAAAATTCACATGTAGAATATAACTAATACATGAAATGGATAACATTATATGGATGTTTCAGTAATGAGAAGAAGTATCATATCAACTAATGTTGTCAAATCATTAGTTGAAATCACTGACATGAATCAAAAAAATCCACCAGACTTCCATTTTTCTTGGATAACACCATTGGAACTAGAAGATTCTCTACCTCCAGTACTAATGTACAGAAAAAAGTTGGAGAAATGATGTGATTCCCTATAATAAAATAAGGAAGAATCTACAGTATATGATAAACTTATCACACTTTGAACAACCTCTATCCCCACTGGAATTAGCACATCCATAGCATGTGTCTTCCTTTGACAAGCTCGTATGCCTCACTACGGATTTCCTCCATAACCACACTCTTTTCCAGGTCCTTAAGGATGAAAGATATCATGTGGCACACCTATACAATATCCATCTCCCCTTGGCTAAGAATAATCCTATTGAAAATACTACTTAGTAAAATTTGGTAGCCTTTTTCTCCTCATACTTCCCTGAAAGAAATTGTTGTTGCCGATGAAAAGGGGTCTGACCACCCATACCATGTTGACCTCCCTAAGTGTTTAGGAATTGAACCTGATGGATACCTTGACCCCCACAAATATAAAATGTAAATAGAAATCCCCTATTAGACACATGGTAACTATCATACCCATGATGGTGTAAGAAATACTAGTTTAGTCAGGTCCCCACCAACTAGAACCTCAACTGCTCCAACGCCCATGATCCACCACCTGAAGTGATGCTCCTTTAGATTCCATACTCTCCTCCTTCTTAGGGATATACTCACTGTGAATACTTCTTCTTGATAACCTCCACCTTCTTCTATATCTCTAGATATGTAGGTATCGTAAATGGGGAAACTATATATCTAATAATTGGGCATAGTTCCTACCCTATATGACATCCTCTAGAATCCTCATCTTTCAAGAGGCTAGGAATGAAATAAAAAAGGTCCTTAAACTTAATCCTGAGATATCCCATAATTAGGCTCCCATACTAAAGGTAGAATAACTCTTACCTATTTATTTACATCATCATCGATGACAATAACTCTTAATGAAACTCTTTGTAAAAGTCAACCCATGAAACATCCTCCTCCTGGATATCACCAAGATACAATTTCTACCACAAATGTGCTGCCACTTTCATATGGCTGGCTGCCAATGGAACAATTAAAAACTCAACTCAAGCTCAAAATCGGACAGAAAAAAATTTTAATTTCCTATAACTAAAACTCCATATCTAGATCAAAGACACTCCCTCCGTACTTTTCAAGACTCTATCACTAAAATTCATGTAAATCCCTGTATTTTTCCTTATACTTCACTATCAGATCAACCCTTTGATGACCAATTAGATAAGCCTATTGAAAATCTACTACCTTAATTTTATGTGGATTATAATTAGTATTCAATCATGAAAACACAAGGGAACCATTGAGCCCTATTGAATGGAATTTTCAAGGTTTTTTAAATTAAATTAATTTTAATTTTCCAAAAAATATCCCATTCAATCACAATCAAAAGTTAAGATAAGCATGATGCTTGTAACTCTCCTAGGTCTCTATCGAGTAATAGGTACCACTTCACTGGGTCACTTGATAAACACAAATCCCTTACATTAGATCATGGTGTTCCCTAAAATCATGTGTCGTAGTTTGTCTCTCTAGTCTAGTCACACACAAAAATTGGTTGATACTACTTCCCTACAAACCCTTTTAATATTCACAAGTTACTAACCCCAAGATTTATCCTATGTATAAACCTCACCTTTGATACCACTCTAGTATGACCCCCTCCCTTCAAAGGTACCCCTCCTAGTCTGAAAATTAATGAAAAGAGAAAATGACCCTCTAAGGCCACCCTCAATAGTCCCTGAGTTGGAGAATTTCCCTAAAGGTATAGAAATCACAAATATAAAATGCATCATTCCCAATCATAAATATTGGATCAAGAGATAGGATAAAAACCACCCAGAAACTCCATCACATAATATAAAAACTAGAACTAAGTTATCCCAAAATGCATGGAAAATGTTAATAGTAAAATAAAAGTCTCCAATTAAATACAAAAATATAAACCCTATGGTAGAAACTCAATAACAACTCTAATGATCAAGCTAGTAATGTCTATCACATTCTCTAAAATCCTCCTATATACATAAAAATAGTTTACATATATGTAAGGTGAGTATAACATGTATACTCAATAGGATCATACCCAAGGTATATCTTATAAATGTGAAAAGAGAAAAAAAATGCACCAATGAATAAATAATGGAACCAATAGGAGCCTAAATAGGTCAACTATCCATCCCAACCTCCCCATGACACTCTTACAAAATAAAACATCAAAGATTAATAATATAGCATAAATTTAATATAAGTGTGTTCCCTGCAATTGCTTACCCGCCAAATTATCACTGTCATTCCTCAAAATCAAACACCTTATACTCTTATCACTTCCATACCATTACATCACATATCCATCCATCAGTGATGTGAGTCGGGTCATAACCATAACTATCCCAACCTCCCATAGTGTCAAGAATCTTATTCTAGCATCAGTCAAAATACACATCACAACTTCATCACATAACCAGGGTAGTACGGTATCATTAACATGATCGACATCAAACTCATTCCCTCATCCTACCATGAAAAATACCTACCACATATCACATCCTCATCATCATTGTGCATCTATAAAACTAGATACAATCTATCGTAATCACTTCTAACTAATCCATCATTGGTCAATACTCACCACTAACTATGTATCATGGTATTGTACTACTGTCAAAGGGAGACAGGGGTAGATTGGGGTATCCAACCATCTATTTCACCACCAACCTAGATGATGGGGAAAATCCAAAACCCAAAATATTTTTAAATTGGTAAGATCATCCAACTCGAATGGGGTGCATAAGAAAATAACATGATAATATAAGATATATATTCTCCCATAATCCAAAATTGTGGTTTTATATTAAACAACACTAACATCACTCACAACACTAAATCAACACATCACAATATATGCCACCAATTATTATCACCACAAAATGAAACACACCACACCCAAGCATCCACACACAATCCCCAATTCATATTCCTCTTACAAGTAAAGCAATTTCTAGATTTACTGGTTTTCAACCAACTTCCATTTATTATTCCATTTCATGTCATATTTAAGGAAAACCAATTTAACTATCACTTCCCATTCAATTTTATAGGTTCATTAGTTATTCCATTCATTAAGTCAATTCCCACATGTGAATTTCTAATCCATGTTCAATCCCATTTCATTATCACTGGTTCATTCTATAACTACAAGGAAATTACCACACACCCTACACTATACTGTTACATAATAGCTTATCCACCCCATAACAAAACATCACCTCCCATACCAAATCTATCACTAAAACCAACTCTTAGAAAAAAACTCATAATTCAGACACCACACATCAACCCTCATCAAAACTCAAGCCAAAAAAATCATAGCTTCTCTTTCTAACACATTTTTTGTATAATCTATTCACCATAATCATTATACAATCCCACATACATTCTCCACACAAAAAACAAGTAAATTTATAAATAAAAAAACTATTATAAAATTTATTACAAACTTCATAGTTTCTACTTTTTTATAGTGATTTCACAGCATTAATTTTTTTTTAATCGGTATTCTCACACAAATCCAAATTTGCATGGGTTTCCAATTTAGTAACCACATATAAGTAGTTAACATTTTATGAATCGTGAGTATAATTGATAAACACAGAAAGTTTTATAAATATGAATAAATAAACAATACTCAAGGCTCTACAACAAAATTGATTCTTAGAAATAACAACAATAAAGCACAACATCATCGGAAAAATTGAAAGAAAAAATAGACATATGTGATTAGTCCCATCACCTTCAATCTAAGTTTAATACCATTTAATTATCTTCTTAAGTTACCCCATATGATCTACCCAAAGTAATATAAAACTGTGAAATTACTATGAAATAACATAAAAAGGAGAGGATGAAGATCCCTTTCCACAATTGTAAGTTCAACATTCTCTAGGAAATAACTGAAAATCACAAATAAACCACCACCAAAAACAAAGTAAGACCCACAAAAACCTATCCACAATAATATAACACCATTAATTATTTGAGTTCAGACCCAAAATATAGGATATACACCAAAAAACTATCATAAGTAAGAAGAGTAGGGAGAATAAATAAAATAAGAGAAGAGAGAGAACCTTGATTTCTAACACTTGGATCTGGAAAAAAAACGTATTCAAAATCCCAAGGGGTGTGGATGGAGGGTGATGAGGGTTCAAGGTGTCTAATATGGATCAATAGAAGAACAAAAATAGAAATAATTAATGTGGGATGCCTCCTTTTATAGAGGAGTCCTTGAAATCCTTCAAATCAACATACGGGCTCATAAGATGCCTACGATGATCATTGGTAAAAGGGAGATCTGGAATTAAATCCTTTGGACACTTGATTTTCATGTGTTTAAAACCCACATAAAACCATTTTGAGCACCATAATTTCCTCATATGTAGTGTACTCTAGGAGGTTTTTTCAGATGCCTATCATGACCAACCACTATGGCGTTACACCACCTCACCGTGCCCAGCCCTGTGGCATGGTGATCTACACACTGGTTGTTTATAAAATAATGACCCTTAATTTATTATTTCCAACACCTCCTTCAAAACAATACCACTAGTAAATTTTACGCTTAACATTTCACAAAGGTACATACCCCATGTAAAATGCCCTCTGAAACAGTCATACAGGCCATTTCACTCATCTTGATGCACCCCAGTACCAAACGACCTACTGCACAGGCACCCTTTAAACACCCAAGAAAAAATGAAATTCCATATTCTCAATCCCCCAATATAACATCAAAATGGATAACAATACTCCCACCACCATAGTGTAGTGACCCTATGAATTTCTAGAACTCTCCTTTAGCCTCAATAACACCTCCATACTCTCTATCTCATCCCCAAAAATCCCCAAAAAACATAATGGTGTGGTTTTATAAATATAATACTTCACATTATACCATATATTGAAACCCATAAAGTAATTATTAGGCATTTTAATCTATCATGATCTAAATTATAGATGCTAAATACATATAATAAATAGTTTTTATGATGGTTTCAAGACCATATTTTTAAGGAGTTATATTCAAATATAAATTTAATTTTATAAAAAAAGTAATGGATAGATGAAGGAACAAGTGTTAATGTATTATCTTACTATGGTTATATAATTAAGTGTTATACATTTTATAAAAATGAATAGGATGAATGTAGTAATATGAAAAATAATGGAGTTTCTATTATATAAAAAGTGATTCATATATCTAGTAACTTGGTCAAAAATACAATTTAAATGAATATTTCATAATTTAAAATTATCATAAAAATAAGGTAGTTGGATTATACAACATTCCATTTTTTTTTATGAAAATGGTTAGACATCAGGATTGAAGTTAAATTCAATGAATTGGGATCGTAAAATTTAATTTTATAAATAAAGGGTATTGGTATGAACCATTCACAATGGTTTTATAGAGGTATAAGTATTTTATGTGTTGGATCCTATAAATAGAAATTGTTCAATAATTCTATTATCGACTAAAACCACTATATAATCAAATGAAAATTCCATTGATGATAACCCTTCCATTGGGATGTCATAATCATTTAATGGTATTATAAGTGTAGATGAAATCATATATGTTATAGTGGGCCACAATGGGGGGATTTGGATACTCCATAGAGGGGGTAAATCCCTTAAACCATTAAATAAAACAAATATATTTCAATAATAAAGTAAAAAAAATTAATATACAGTGGGTTACCTCATAATATTATGTGTTCACTATTGAATTTATGTAATCTAAGTTAAACGTTCATCTAATTTTATAGATGGTGGATTATCCACAAGTTGATGCACCCAATCCTGATGAATAACAATCATCTCTGCATGATTATTCTAACAATATTGGGGAACAAAATATTGACTATGTTGAAACTAAGGAAATTGTAGATGGTGAAAACCCTTTGCCTGAGAAATAATAAGAGTGAAATTTCACAAAAATATTAACAATAATTATTAATGTGAGAAGAAAAGGAATAAAATTTTAGGTTTTATGGAGAGTATAGGGATTTCATGTTGACCCTAATAAGTCAATATTCATTAGTTACATTGGGTTCACCACTCAAATACACATGTTGATTGATATAGATTCATGGGAAAAAAATTTCCTATTATAAAGAAACAAATATGGGAAGAGATTATGGAAACATTACCATACATATTCTCAATTTTACTAAAAAACTAAAATAATGAAACCTTGATTTTCTCTTCATTGTCCATTATAGAGTGATTTTGTATTAGATAATTTTCAAATTAAATTTGTATTAATTCTTACTAGAAATGATTAAATATCCTTTTAGATAATTATTAATAAGGGTCATCTAGAGTATGTTGAAGGTAAAGGCCCACCCACAACTAATATATGAACCCATGATAGACCAAAAACATGGGATTTTATTAGTTGTATTGAGGAATCATAATTTCTGGTACAATGTAATTTTTTATATTTTACTTGAAATTATGTGTGTTAATCACATTGATTAAGAATCACTAATTTATTAATCAAAAAAAAGTGATTAAAATAAAAAATATTCATCAAAAATAATGTACTCCGGCTATAAATTAAGGATGGGGTATCTTCACATATAAAAATGGTGTGTATTTTAAATCTTAAACTGTTTATTTATGTGATATGAAACAACAACATAATTTTGTTCCTTTGTTTATATGTAGATCCAAAAATAATAATCCAAAGTCACTTACATCTTATATCATTTGATATGGATGGGGGTCATGTAAATTAAGAGGGAAAAATAATATATGAAAACCCATAGAGTATGTGACTCATCTGTAAGTATGACATAATAAGAAAACTACTTTAAATCAGTATTATTTAACAATAACTAGTTATTTTTCTATATTTGTATAAATTTTATACATAAAAATCATCATCAGTTTTACCCAAAAAAATGACTACTTTCATCTTATTTGAAACATCAAAAACAATATGTTCATGTCATAGGTGTGGGTTTTGGTGTGTCACCTCATGTATATTTTGAAAAATCAAAGACACAAGTGGATAGATATGAGAAAATAAACAAAAGAAAGGCATGGATAGATTCTCTAAAAGAAAAACTTAATTGTAAAACTAAGTTATTATAAAATTTTATTTGAAGGAATCTGTAAAGACCCGTAAATTTCAAGGAAAATTTTTTTCTTAAATTCTTTGGGATTTTACGTGTACGCATTTTCTGATGGTACCGAGGCCCGATGTTCCCAGAATCAATTTCCGAATTTTAGCTCGGGTACGTTCAATGAACGAACGAGTGGGTTTTTCTAACTTTTGAATCGGTGCTTGGAATCGAAATCCTAGGGCACCAATGAAACCGCAGTGTCGGTAATTGCTTAAGAAGACCTTTACTGGAGTTGCGTTTTCTCGGGGGGAGTTGTTTAAAAAAAAGTGGATTAAGTGTAAAGTGAAATAAAATTGTGTTACAATTTTATTTCTCTTTTCTATGTGGTTTTATCCTAAGTATGGGAGTTGGGGTGGGACCCACTAGATCCTAACTCCTCTTGTTAGGATATCTGTGAGGTGGGTCCCACACGAGCCCCACCCCTTTAAATTTCTTTAACTCCACTTAAATGTGAGTAACCTTTTCACATTCCTTAACTCCATAACTCCCCTTAAATGTGAGTAACTCTTCTCTCTCTCTCTCCCTCATTAATCTTTCCAACTTAACACCCCATTTAATTTGACAACTCAAGATCATTTAATTAAATGGTTTAGTTTTTGAATTTTGAGTTTTTGAAAAGGCATGGAAAACATAATAAAATAAGGGGGAGGCCTTATTTTATTGGGTTGGATAGTTGTGTGAGGATATTGGGTGAGGGAGATCTCTTGTCCCTTGGAAGAACTTCATCTTATTCGGTGAAGAACGTCCCCACTTCAACGAAGAATGCTTTTTCTCAGAGGGAGAGCATCGACTCGGCGACTCAATTTCTTCTGTCATCTTCTTCCTCCACAACCAAGGAGGAGGCACCGACACGGAAACTCGCCATCGACATCACCATACAATCTTCTCTCCATGACAAAGGAAGGGAGACGCCGCTTCCTCCTCGGATGTTCTCCATCGACGTATACGGAGCTTCACCCCGCAATGTCGTTTTTCGCGACGATCATTGTTCGACAACTTGTGTCGAGGTAGGGGTTATTTTACGTTCATGATTAATTTAATGATCTTCGTTAAATAAATTGGCCGCTTGTTATTGACATAATGGGAGGAGATCATACCGCACAAACACGGCCGATCCTCCTCCCCTTTAATTTGTTGATCCTTGTTGAACATAAGGCGAAGGCGGTGCGGTGCCGTTGCACTGCGCGGGAACAAAAAGGGACCGCGGCCAGAGCGGGCCGCGGTGGAGGTGCGCGGCGCCGTCGCGCTGCGTCGATGAGTCCAAAGGAAGCCGCGGTCAGGAGCGGGCCGCAGAAGAGGGGCGCGGCGCTGTCGCACCGCGCCAGAGCACCACGGGGCCGCAACCGGGGCGGGCCGCGTCGGAGGGGCACAATGCCATCGCACCGCGCCGGTCAGACAGAAGTTGCGGCCTAAGGCCGTGGTGGATTCTCAAAGTGGCGGTCGGCCGAGCCGGCCGCCGGCACCACCTGGAGGCGGGACCCCTCGGGTCCCTCAGATTTCACAAGGTCGGCCTTAATGGTCGGCCGTTCCAGAAAAGTTGGGGGTTGAAACCTCAAGCCAGCACAAGGGGCGATGCCCCCCTTTACGCCCCGCTCGACCAGGGCCGAGCTGCCCACGCTAGGCCGGACCGCCCGCACCGGGCCGGACCACCCGCGCCAGGCCGGACCTCCCACTCCGAGCCGGACCACCCGCGCCGGTCCAGGCCGCGCCCAAATGGGCCGAAACTGGACCCGGGTTGGGTCGACCCGGTTCGGGCCAACCCAGGGGGTATCGGGCCAAGTCGGACCGGGCCCGAACCCCCTATTTTTGGAAAAATCCGTTCAAACACCCATAACTTGGGATACGGACCTCCAAAACATGCATCTTTAGTTGTGTAGTGATCCATAGATCGATACGGTAGTTTTGGTATATTACACTAAAGGTTTTGGTGAACATTGGGTATGGTCAGGTTGGTTTGAACACGAAACCAACCGGGCCCTCGAAGCGGAAACACTTATAACTTGAGCTCCGGACGTCCGATTGACGTGTCGTCGACTTTGTTGGTTTCCTCTTAGTGATACGGTTCATTTGGCTTAATCCTCTTGAGGTTTGGATGCAGATGGAGTATGGTCGGGTTGGTTTTATCTTAAAAACCAATTGGGCCACTGGGACGAAAAAGTCAATAACTCTCAGACCAGGCGTCTGATTGACGCGTCGTCTGTTGCGTTGAGTTACTTTTGACGAGACAGAACTTTGGGATACATCAACTCTGGACTTCGTATCAGTTGATGTATCGACCCCCTTGGATCGTGGAGCGGGCCCTCCCGGAATCGAGCATGTTGTGTGCGGGAACCCTAGAGCTGGTTGCGACTGCGACGACGATGACGATTGTACTTGGATCCTACGTGGGTTCAGCAGTGAAGAAGACTGTACTTGGATCCTTCATGAGTTCTTCAGCGACAATGACCATACTGGGATCCTCCGTGGGTTCGACGGTGATGACTACTGTTCTTGTATCCTGTGTGGGTCTGGTAGTATTGACCTCTGTACTTGTATCCTGTGTGGGTCCGATAGAGTAGTTGGTCTTGTATCCTTTGTGGGTCCGACAGCTTAGCTGGTCTTGTATCCTATGTGGGTCTGGCAGCTTTGATGAATCAGTGGCTATATCTGATCACCTCTATCGCCTTACGAAGTGTATACCTGTGTGAGCTGATTCTTGACTCTCAATCAATATCTTCAATATGATTGACTTGTGCTTTCCTGTGTGGACTGGGTTGTACTTTCCTGTGTGGACTGGGTTGAACTTGGGCTCGTGATTTGGAGTAGAACTGGAATTGATGACTTAGGTATATGTATGGGCATATACCTAAGTAGAGTTGGTTGATACTTCGTGATTGTATCTTTCCTTTGTGGTTTATCCTTCATGGTTTCTGGGAGACCTTCGGGAGTCTCGGTGTCCCTACTGAGTATCGTATACTCACCCCTACACGGGTTATGCCCGCACTACGTTGTGTTGGATGCAGACGATAGACAGCATTGATAGAGGTGGAGGCTCATGGAGCTGGACGGTACCTGGAGGTGGATCACTAGATGGGACATACACGGAGCGGATGGCTGGAGCCAAGGAGCTGAGGAGACTATCCGTACCCACCCCCCAGGTGGGATTTCCAGTGGGCGGCTCGATGTTTCTTCTTTACTTTTTTGCTGCTGTACTTTTTTTTAGTTGTACTTTACTTTCAGTTGGGTTTGTATTCTAGCTCATTTACTTTCCAGCACTTACTTTTGTACTCAGATTACTTAGTGTTTACTTCAGTTGTTGTACTCTGTGGTGTTTGTTTACTTTATAAAGGCAATGTCTTCCCTTTTATCGGGATTTACGCCTTTGGTGCTAGTCGCCAGCCCCTGGCCTATGGAAGGCGGGCTTGGGGTAGTCACAGCATGGGCCCTAAGGACGGGTTGTGACAGAATTCAGGATAAGAAACAACATTAAAGTATCCAATACATAAAGAGACACCCCTAGATTTGGGGATAGCCATTCACCTCAAAGTACTACCTTAATAGGGGTAATTTATTTTTAAATAACTTTTTTTGTTAAATGTGAATCCAAAAAATATTAATACCTTTATTGTATTAAAATATTGTATGGTGAAAATAATTTTGATTTATATATTTTAGAACTCGTTAATCACCTTTGTTTTTAGGGGTATAATGTATAATAACCACGAATATATTCTACATAAAAAACCACATCCAAAATATCACATGAGAGTAGGGATTCCCATAGCTCAAAAACAAAGCACCGAGAAACCAATATTCCTTGATGATTAGGATGTTCACAAAGTCAAATATTATTTTAGAACTTTTATATAATTTTCATTTTATATTTTAATGTACATGATGATAACAAGGTATATCCTTTAAAATTTATTTTTTATGAAAAAACTATAACAATTTTGGATAAAAGGTCTAAACTGAGGAATATTTTTACAGAGAGAGAATGGGAAGGGGAAATAAAAGGTCGAAAAACTATAGGATCAATCAATTAATCGAAAATACCTTCTTAGAGTGCATTTACCCTACCAATACAACTAAAGTATTTACTAATATTACATGTTCTTTTGGTTACAATGTTCAAAAATAATAATGTTACTTATGTAACATCTTGATTCCTCAGACCACTGACTAGCGCCTAAATTGATATAATGTTGCAGTACCTCAGGCATGCCTCGCCATATGCCAAAGGCTATAAACTAGCAGTGAGGGTCCAAGAGATATCATTGGGATAATATACCCTTTACTGATAGTCTAAATAGTATAATAAATAAAATAAATAGGTACAAAATATTTATAAACATAATAACATGTAAGGTTCCTGTAAATAAACAAATAGAACTCATGCTATAACAGGGGGTATGCAATACATATCTCATCAAATCCCCCATGGTAAGATCATAAACAATGGAATGATAACAAACCAATATAAAATGAAATATAAAACTCATCCTTGATTGGTCCCAAGTTCCACATCATCCCATCATCTATAATCCATCCTAACATGCTATGTGAAACATTTTTTGATGGGTCATTTCTCTAAACTCGTAACATATGACCACATAAGATCATCTACATGGGTACCCAAGTACCATGGCGGCTTGAGCAGGGTGTGGGTATAACTCGGTATCCCAAAAATAATGTAATCCCTAAAATAACTATTCTATGATAGTTCATGTAGTGGTGCTCAAGTTAAGCAATAAAAATGAACCATTTAACATTTAAAACTAAATGAAAAAAATTAAATTACAAACAAGAGGACAAGATTCACCCTAGGAATGGTACATACCGGCTTCATCTAGTGTTTGGGTGTCTTTGAGCATATTTATGGGACCATTCCCAACATAAACCACTCCCAATTGGGGGTAATATACCTACCCCTAGTCGAACCGGCACCTGGGGGTAACATACCCGTCCCTAAATCCCAAACATCCACTTAAGGGTCATTTACACCCATGGGTAAACCATCAATCAACATCCACATCCACTTTTGGGTTATGTTCAACCTAGGTCCATCAAGAAAAATCAAAATCAATTTTATTTTCATTGAAATTAGTAAGTACACATATCATTATTTCCATAACAGAAAGGAAACCAATGGAAATACGTGGGGAATCAATTAAGATTTCCATTATGAAAGAAAATTCAACCTGTAAGGGGTGTTTTTATTTTATAAAACTTACTCCAAAAAAATATCAACTTTACCAAAACATTCCACATGGTTTTAATTCTAACACATAGAAAAATTATATTCTAAAACCCCATTCAAAACACTTTAATTTCCAAAAAACTATTAAAATTAGTTCTCTCATTTTCATAAATCAAACTTTACCAAACATATAATCAAAAACCAACAAAAAATCACCTTTTCATTTTATAAAACATTACCAAGGAAAACCATTTCTCCCAAAGAAACAATTTAATTTACATAAAATAGAGAACCATTTAAACAACATCAAAACCAATTAATTGTTTAGGAAAACATGATTCCAAATAAATTTTTCAAAGAAAATCCAAAGGTAATAATTTTAATAAACCATATTACAATTTAAAAAAACCAATTCAAGTGTCAAATTCAATTTCATTATTAATTAATGATTATGAAATTAAATTTCACAGTTATCAATTCAAAAATATAACCCCAAATTAGAAACAATTATAACTTGGATCATCCTCATTAATTAAAATTTACAAGGCAACTACAACTACTTAATTAAGAATTTTAATTTAGTTATAACCAAAAGAAATACAATTTACAAATATTTTAAGTCAACACCCAATAGTTGGTTTGACCTCATCACCAAATTCACTTAAAATAAATAGAAGATATGGGTTTAGATTAGGGACCCCCTACCTCATACTTAAGAGAGTCTACACATTCAATATTGACTATATAGTTAGTCATAATAAACATAAAATGGAAAAGAATAAAAAAACCTGATAAATTTGGAATGTTAGAAAAAACTAGTAGAACACCACTCGACTGTGATGGGAAACCAAAATAGAGTATGAATGAGTGTTGGAATCACCTTAGGATCTTAAATGAAAGAGACAACACTTGATTCATACTCTGTATAAGGGATACCCACCCAATAAGAGAGGAGAGTGAGAAAGGTGCATGGGGTGCTACTAGCCTTAAAGGGGTCAAAAACATGAATAATGGGAAAAGGGCGAAGTCTGGGTAAAATGATGAGGTCTTCCCCCACATAAAAAGTTCCTAGGAGGCCACCAATAACCAGTGGCCCTTGGAATATCTTAGGGTTATATTTTTGACTATCGACTAGCTAGTATACCTATACCAACTAGACAATGGACCTGTGAAAGCAAACCTATAGTGTTGAAACATTGGGTTACATCCCCTTCTCTATGTCCCTCACCCTTGATCTACACTAGTGACTCCTCTAAAAAACCATCAAACTTTATCCCAAGTCTAAATAAATCAATTTTTAGTGTCCAACCTCATAAATTACCTTCCTAAATCTTGTTTCATAAACTAACCCCTCTCCCAAACACAAATCTATCTTCCTTATTAAAATTTCAGATTCTCTTAAAGACAAGGGAATTACAAACTTCACAACATAGAAATTCCTTCCATTAATAAGTCATAATGGCCATATAACTACATAACCTAGCCTACGTCGGATATTAATTGATTATAAATGGTCGTGTTCTCTTTTTGAATGCCCAATGTGCTTACAAATCACAACACCAAAAAACATATAACCTGGTTTATTTAAACATAATCCACCATTATCTATTAATTAAAACACAACAAGATGAAACTTATCTAAGACCATATTTTATGAGACACAGCCTTGTTGTCAACCAACTAATCATTATTCCTATGGTTCTACTGTGTATAGGACTTATCTCAAAAAACTGATTCCAAATCTAAGTGCCTCTAACCATAAGAATCTTTCTACCAAAGCCTGTTCTCAGGGGTCCACCAACCCACTTAGCATGGTTTATGATTCATAATATCTCAATACATGTGAAATAATGGGTAAATACTGGTTCAAACTCTCATTTTTTATCTTTTATACCACAGAGTAAAATCTACTCCCATCCAATCACAATCCAAGCACACTTTTTTTCCCTAGAAAGCTTCAGCCAACACCAAAACATCATTGTCGCATTAACCCAACACACCTGATTTGTTTCAAAATAAAATCATCCCATAACACATAAGAGAAATAGTTTCACCACCTCTACATGCTCTATCTCACAATATTGGGCTTCCACCTCCGATGTTTCATTAACCACCGAAGCATAATTCCTTGATCACTAGAAGCATCCCAAAACTATCCAATGCACACATATAGTGGTCTAACCCTTACCTCCCAATGCATTTTCGTGGTTAAATCATCAAACACCTATACTATTCACCATTCTCTCTCTATAGTACCAATGAGACACCAAAATGATCCATGATTGGATCCCACCATTTCATCTTGTGCCTGAAAAAAATAATCATATTCCCATCAACATCACACAGAAATTAACTTATCGAATTTCCAAAGGAATTCAGATTGAATTGGAACTACACATGAACTAAAATCTTGTGATTTCATGACTATATATGAATAGTCTTTTACATCAAAAAACATTTAGGACAAGGGTCACATGACCATGACTGTCATGACACTCTCCAACATAGAGTATCTTTTTCATCATTCAACCAGGTCAAAACCCTGATCTCATGGACCATGTATTATCTGTCACTGATCACAATGATTGGAAAAGGTCATCCTACTCATAATTTATTACTTAAATATATCATAATTCACTTCCCATTCCTAGATCATGGGAATATCCCCGTTCACATTCCCCAATTTTCATTCAAAGTAAGCGTCATTCACTCAAACAACTCATTACGGGATCCCCACTATATAACTTTCATTATATTTCTCTCAAATCATTTCCTGAATAGGTTCCAACACCATGGAATGTGTGTCACTACATAAAAAAATAAACCATCCATTAAACCACTAACACCTACATCGGGTTCATTCTCATGTCAGTCATTCTAGGACATTCTAATCCATGCACTTACATCATCCCTTACCACCGGGACCTCATAATATTTTTCAAAAGCATCAAATCACTAATCTTGTAAGCATCTGTTAAACCCCATTTAGATCACCCTAATAGGGACCTAACTAGAAAATCAAGCAAGGGTTCCATGACCCTCTTCCAAGTAGTCATAAACCCAATGTTGATCATTGAGTGGCCACCATTATGTATCACAAACATCTTTAATCCACACAAAAATTTTGATGAAACTAAACAAGTACCATTCTACTATCCTAAGCCCAATAGGATTAGTATGTACCAGATTAATTCCATTTTAAGAAAATAGGTTCTCACTACTACATCACAAAAAACATATTAAAACCAAGGGGTCATATACTACACGATGACCAATTCACAGAAACCCAACTCATCATCTCATGAGTAGAGTGACACTGATACTTGGATCATGCACCCAATAAAACAATAGACCATGAATCTTGTGTTCCTCTTAACTAACTAGAGGCATTCTATAATCCCTCATAAAACAATCCATAAACCCTACCCATGTCAAGGCTAAACACTCAACCACCCATCATCCCAAGTGTCATTTCAATAACCAAAGGCACTTATGCAGCCACTTCATATTAATATGAATCTAATACCTATAGGGTAAGGCATCCAAATGACCCTAACCCTCCAAAATGTCCTAAACATGAGTCACTAGCACTCATGGTTCTTAACCATAACTCCTCCAAAACTAGTTATCATCAAATATACATTGATCACATAAGCTAACGAATTTATCCTATATCACACATTTAAATTCATTCACCAAATTGGGATAACCCTCTAATTGGTTACCCTAAAATATCTCTATGAAAGGAATAACTAAAATCTAGAGTTTCATTGTAAAGGTCACCAAGTCCTCCAACCTTGTCCATAAATCAAGGTATCACTAAAATCATGGATTATGAAATGATAAGGAACCACTCTAGGGTCCCCACACATAATCCTAGGTCTAACCACTCCTACCCACTAAGAGGTTGACATAATTTGTAAGGATCAAAATCTACCACTACTCACCATGTGTTATCATAAACCTAAAAGGTCATAGTTAAAGCCAAAAATGCAGGAGTAGCATTCACTATGCAATATGACACACATCAAGAAACATATCACAAATTGGGATTTCCTTATATCCCTATATTCCCTCACTAGGGTCATCACTATATATATCCAAGGTAAATCACCCATAACGGGGTCTATCTAAACACAAAAACATAAGATTTCATAACTCAAATGCTTTAAAAACACCCAATAACCCATCTGCAAGGTTAGTCCATGTATACTAGAGTTCCAATGAAATAATCACGGGGTTCACATAATTTTTCAAGGGATCTGTCATTATTTAAAACCATAAAATCCACCTTTGAACTAGATCTTACATTTATTTCCTTTAAAAAACTCCTACCCTTAAACTCTCTAATTTCAAAAGGTTTCAAAAAAACACCAATTTATAGGACTCAAAGTTAAACTATAGAATCATATAAGGTTCATAATTTTAAATTCTCAAAGATAATAAGATTAAAATTTAATCCTTCATCAATTTATAGGATTTATATTTAAAAACTTTTCATAAGTTACCAAGAGGAAAAATTATCTAGGGATTGGTTAAATAGAATGGCATTCACAAGCTATAATGGAAAACATTTTATAGGTTCCCAACTATAAGTAGATATAATCATTTAAAATACCATTTATATATTACTTTATGTCAAAGGATCATCTATGGAATTTTCAAATTAAGATTACACCAAAACCTTATATAGAAAAACATTATATGGGATGATGTTGACACTTTAAATGACCAACTCTATTTTACCATAGGCAGTCACAACCAAAGGAAGATATAAATTAGACAAATATAATCACAAGATAATATAAAAAAAGCATCATGCAATTGATATATGAATCCTATGTCCCTATCATGATCCATGTCACATGAACCCATGCATGCCTGAAATGTTTCGTGAATTCACATGCACTCACTTACCATACCAAAAAAATAACATAAACCCCATGAACTAGTAACAACACAAACCATGTGTCTTGATTAATGTGAAAATAAAATATTAATGTAATAAGTGAAATCCAGGAATTATAATTCCCATCCCTGACAACTTAGGTTTTCCACCATGCATGGGTTGATCACTCCCCTGAATGAGCTCATTACCAAGTCCGGACACATCCTATACTCATAGATACCATGCCTAATAGTAAGAAAAAATTAAATAGTTTTGAAAACACTTTTTAACACCTCACTACATTGGACCATTGACCAATTCTCAAACTAAATGAATGTTATAATACCTCTTTCATGACTCCCAATGTGACTGGGGCTTTTAACTAGCACTGAGTGTCTATGAGATACTATGGGGAGAATATACCCTCTAATCAGAGTAGCAATAACTGAAAAAATAAAATAAATTTGTATAACATATAGATAAACATAAAAACAAATAATGTTCTAATAAATAAACAAATTCAATACATGTTATAATAGGGAGTATGCAATACATGTCTCAGTGGTTCTTCCATGGGAGGATTTTATACAAGATAATAATAAAATAACAGAAATAAAATTGAATCTAAAAAAACCCACTATCCTCAAGTCCGACTCTATCCTATAATCCATAATACATTCTGAAATACCATATGAAACATAATGTGATGATCCATTTCCCAAAACCAATAACCTATGACCACATAATAGCATCTTCTTGGGTACCAAAGTTACATGGAAGAACGAGCAGGGTGGGATTACAACTCAGTAAGACACCACCATTGACTCCCCTAAAATATTCATCCCATGAAAGTGCATACATTAGTCCTATATTTAAATAATACAAATAGATCATTTAACATATAAAACTAAATTCATTAAACAAACATCGAGCTCGAGGGTCGAATTCCCCCTAGGAATGGTACATACCTACTTTAGCCAGTTTGGAGGTGTATCTTAGAACATAACATTGAACATTCCAACCCAAAATCACTTCTAGTTGGTGATAATATATGTTTCCCCATTCCAAATATCACATGAGGGAAATATACCCATCCTTGAGTTCCTAACATCCAAGAAAGGGCTATGTTCAGCCTGGGGTTAACTATCAACCATCATCTACTCTAGGTCCATTTTCACCCTAAATTTATCCATTAACTAGCATCCACCTAGGGTCTGTGTTCACACAGAGTTCAATAATCAACCAGAATCCACTTAGGGGCCATGTTCTCCTTTGGTTTCACCATCAATCCACATCCATATCCACTCAGGGATTGATTTCAGCTCATTTTCATCATAGATAATCAAAATAAATTTTATTTACTTTAAAAGTAGCACATGTACATATCATTATTTCAATAACACAAAATAAATCAATGAAAATTTTGGAGTGGTTAATTAACATTTCATTTATGAAATAAAATAAAACCCTAAGGGGTTTTTTCATTTCTTAAAATTTACTACAAGGAAAACATAATTTTTACCAAAAAAGACACATGGATTCTATTCCAATAAACAATCAAAATAAATTCAAAACCCCTTTCCAAAAAAATTAATTATAAAAAAAAACTATTATAATTGATACCATCATTTTCATAAAACAATTTTTAGAAAAAACCTATAAGTAAGACCGGATATAAACCCACGTTTTCATTTTATAAAACCATATCAATCCAAACCATTTATCCCAAAGAAACCACTTAATTTCCATAACGCATGGAACCATTTAAATAGATTTAAAACAAATTAATTATTTTAGAAAACATGGTTCTAATTAAATTTTTCCAATCCAACCCAAGGGTTTTCATTTTACAAACCATATCACCTTTTTAAAAACCCAATTCATATTTCAAATTCTATTTCAATATTAATTAATGATTTTGAAATTTCATTTCACAATTATCAATTCAAAAACATAACCCTCATTTAGGAAAAATTGAAAAATAGATCACCCTATTTAATTAATATAGTCAAGAAAAGGATAATTTATTAAATATAAATGTTAATTGAAGCGAAACAAAAGGAAATAAAATTTAAAAAATATTCTCAGTCAATTTCTGATTGTTGGGTTGAATTCACAACAAAATACACTTAATAGTAAATTGAGAAATTATTTTGGGGTTAGGGAAAACCTACCTCATACTTATGAGAGACTATATATTCAATATCAAATGACGGATCATCCTAAAATAGAAGAAAATATAAAAACAAACAAACACTCTATAAATAGATAATATTAGAAAAAACTAGTAGATATCTACTTGATGATGAAGGGGAATAAAAATAGAGTAGGAAGGCTTGTAAGAATCATCTTAGTATCTCTAACTCAAGTAACAACACTTGATTTAGACACTTGATGAGGGAGACCTACCCAAGAGAAGAGGAGAGGTGGGAAGGCATGTAAGGGGGTGTTACTAGCCTCCAAGGGGATAAAACCCCATTAAAGGAGAAGAAAGGGAAGACTGTGAGAAGTGATATGGATTTCCCAACACTTAAAAAACAACCATGTGGCCATATTCCAGTTGGTAGCCCTAGGTACTACCTAAAGTTTTGTTTTTGGACACTAGATAACAAGTGGACCTATACTTCTAAGCTGGTAGAGCTACAACATTATGTTGTAACACCATATTTATGTCTTTAACCCTCGATACATTCTTTTGAATCCCCCATTCACCCATAGTGTTACTCAAAAAGTTAAAAAACACTTATTTTTTGTTTCCAACCTCTTGAATTAATATCCTGAAGCTCAATTAAAAATAATCCCCTCCCCCAAAAAAAATATCCAATTTCCTTTTTAAAATTTCATATGACCATATGGAAAAATTCATTACAACCGACATTTAATTAAAAGAAAAAATTTGTAGAGAGTCAATGCGAGACATGATTACTCTTGAGTGTGTAAATGAAATTTATAAGCATGAATAGTTAGATCCCTTAGTTTTCAATGTATTCCTAAGGTACATTTTCAAAATCTGTTTGTCCAATAGTTGATCAACTATGTCAATTAATATTATATTCAATTCATTTTTTATAGTCATATATATAATCATACTATATGAAGAGAAAACCCTATGAATATAAATTTAGATTCATTAGTCCTCACATCACTTCTACTAATAAATATTCATTGGAAAAAAATATAATTAAAATTATAGTGGAACAAATGGATTCAAAATTTGAAAAATAAATTATACAAATTACGAACTCTTATTAATACCCACAATGTAGGTGTAAAACTCTAAAATATAATCATATAAAATATTTTTTTCATTAATTAATACTTTTGTATTTTTAAAAATCATTATATTATCATTAAAATAAATTTAGATACTCTACAAATTTATATTTTTGGATTCAAAGCATGGATATTCAACAAATCGACCACACATGATGACTTTTATCAATTTTTAATACACAACATTCAACATTTAATAAAGAAACATTAAATTATGCATTATAAATTGTGTTTAAATGAGAATTTTTTTATGAAAGGGTGGTACTTAAATACCCTCAAAATCATTATAATAGGATGGAAAGTGAGGATAATAAGCCTATGGATTCTAAAAAATGGATAAGTATTAAAGTATATAAAATTAGATTTCACTATCAAAACATATATCAAAATTGATTACTTGCTCAATATTTGTTTAGTGTTTGAAACAGAATAATGAAAACTATTGTGGTTATCATTTTTTAATTTTCATGAAATATATTGTATTGTATCAATAAACTTGCATACCTAAAGTGGTATTTCTGATGATAAATAAAATTTCATTTAAAATATTTATTAATCACTTATTTATTTCAATTTTTCTATTATTACTGGGAATATCACTAGTTAACATATTCAAAATATAAACTAGATTTTTTAGAAATGAGTTGGTAGAATACATGGTGTCATAATTTTTGAAAAAATCATGAAGAGGTTATTTTCTATCATCTTTATAATTTTTTATTTCACAAATATCATAAATAATTCGCCTATCTAATTATTATTTCTTAAAATTTTCTTATCATTTTATTTACTTCTTATTTAGTTAATATTATTATCATTTTTATCTACAACTTTTTTAGTTATTTTTTCAGATATCATGAAGAAGTTATTTCTCATTGATTTTTCTCTAATAATTGTGTGCCTATGAAGAGCACACATGGCCTACATATAGATTTCAAAGTCCTTCATAAAGTCTAAAATCATTTCCAGAGAGTATAATTATAAATTATAAAGGGTAAATAATTTTAAACATGAAGTGAATGTTTGAAGGAAAAAAAATATATTAGCCTTGAAGAAGGACCCTGAGAAATGTATGGATCCATTTTATGCCCAGCAAAGGCACAAAATTATTGGATAAAAATAAATTCTTGGAAAATTCATTAATGGTAAAGATGAATTATGGTACTGTAATTGTAATCTATATTGATATTTTTTCCCTTTATTTGATTTTTTTATATTTAATAATGATGAAATTCATTCCCTTTTGGGTCTGATACATTTTTAATAATATATTAGTGAGATGAATTTGTATTTTATAGATATAAAATTAAGTATCGCTTTTATTTATTTATACCTAATTCTTTTGGGATACCTATATACATTTATGCATACTCACTTTGATATTGTCAATGAAAATATGAGAAAATATCTAGGATTATATATGTACTTTTAGACATTTATCTATAAATTATTTGTGATTTTTGGGAATAAATCGCACATCAATCCGACACATGGTGGTTCCTATATGACTAAAAGTGAATATTTTTATTTAAATTTGAATTTTTATTCAAAACAAACATCAGATACTCAAAACTAAACAAATGTGATAATATTATCTTGACACATTATAACAATAACCCATAAGTTATTTTTGATGTGTAGGAATCAAACACAAATTAATCTAACACATGGTGTGTCTGATATGACTAAAAGTGTGGGTTTTTTTTAAATTGTCATTTTAGTTCAAAAGAATTATCACATACTCAAAACTAATAAAACATGCTTAGACTATTGTGATACTTTATAAAAATGATATATTTTTCATTTTGGATGTGTAGGAATCATCTTTACATCAATATGATACAGGGTGTGTTTGGTATGAAAAATATATCATTTTTTAATATAATATTGACATTTTAGTTCAAAAAAAGCATCACAAAATCAAAAAATAGAAAATATACTTATATTTTATTAGTAATTTATAAAAATGATATGTAATTCATTTTTGATGTGTAGTAATTACCCATATGTCAATCTGAAACATGATGTTCTCAGTATGATTAAAAGTTAATGTTATTATTTAAAATATATAATTTAATTCAAAACATGAATCACATACTCAAAGTAGAGAAAATTATCTCATATTAACTTAAAACATTAGAAAAACAATTGATAAGTCATTTGTGACATGTATGAATAACAAAACATGAATCTAAAACATGGTTTGTCTGGTATAATTGAGAATGTGTTTTTTTATTTAAAATCGACATTTTAGTTCAAACCACAATCCATAAGTGATCATATTATCTTGATACTTGATAAAAATGATTCATATATCATTTATGATGTGTAATGATCAACCACATGTCAATAGAACACACGTTCTGACTTGTATAACTTAAAGTGTTTGTTTTTCAATTTAAAAGTGAAATATTAGTTCAAAATGTATGTCACTTATTGAGAACTAAGATAACACACTCATATTGTCTTAATATTTTTTTTAAATGGTCCATGAGTCATTTTTGATGTGTTGGAATCAACCACATGTCAATCTAACACACAGTTTTTCTAATATGACTCGATGAACGTGTTTTCAATTTAAAAGTGAAATTTTAGTTCAAAACATCTGTAACTCACTGAAAACAAAGAAAAAACTCATTCTTTGTTTTTATATTTTAAAAATATTACCCATAAGTCGTTTTTGAAGTCTAAGAATCAACTGCATGTCAATACAACACACGGTGTTCCCAGTATAACTGAAAGAGTATGTTGTTATTTAAATTGACATTTTAGTTCAAAACACACACCACATACCCAAAAACATGTAAACACACTAATATTGTCTTAATAATTTAATACAGTAATCCATAAATCATTTGGGACCTGTAGTAATCAACCAAATTTTAATCTGACTCCCAGTGCGGTCTGTATAACTCAAAGTGCATGTTTTCAATTTAAAATTGATATTTTAGTTCAAAATTTCCACCACTAACTAAAAACCATGAAAACATAATCAAATTGTCTTCATACATTAGGAAAACGGTCCATAAATTGTTTTTGAAATTTAGGATTCAACGATACATCAATCTGACATAGAGTGTGCTAGGTATGATATAAAGTTAATGTTTTCAATTTTAAAGTGACATTTTTATTCAAAACATTCATCACATACTAAAAACCAAGAAATAACACTTTGATTGTCTTGATACTTTAAGAAAATTATCCATAAGTCATTTTTTACACGTTGGAACCAACAGAACACTAATCCAACACACAGTGTACCTAGTATGATCAAAAGTTCAGATTTTTATTTAAAATTAACATTTTAGTTAAAAACGGTTGTCACTCACCGAAAACCAAGAAAACAAACTTTTATTATCTTGAAACTTTAGAGAAATGACCCATAAATCATTTTTTACATTTAGGAATAAACCGCATGTCGATCAGATACATGGTGTTCTAGGTATGAATCAAAGTCTATGTTTTCATTTTGAAGGTGAAATTTTATATTAAAACGTATATCACTCACTGAAAACTGAATAAACACACTCAGATTATTAAGATATTTTAGGAAAACAATCCATAAGTCATTTGTGACTAGTATGAAATAATTTTATTCTAATACAAAAAATAGTGTGCTTGGTATGACCAATAGTGCATGTTTTTATTTAAAACATACATTTTAGTTAAAAACACATGTTACATACTCAAAACTATGAAAACAAGCTTAGGTTGTATTGATAGTTTAAGGAAACGATCCATAAATCATTTGTGACAAGTAGGAATCAATTGCACTATCATGAAACGACCCACTGGGGCCTATCTAACTGGTGGAAAACCAAGTGTGAAACCCCAAGACCGCCTCAAATAGGATAGGGGTTAGCGATAAGCACCAAGAGGGTATAAAATGAAATGGGAGTCCTTTTCCTAAAGTACATGTATGCATGAACACAACCATCTCCATGCAAAAGTGAAGAGCTATAATAAAATACTATAACATCTAGATTAAAACCCATTTATGTAATAAACTCAAGGGAATACATTAGAGTATGATAAAATATAACAAAAGATAAAGGGTAAAAATACATTCCCAACCATAAATGTGTTCCCAACCTAAAAATAACTATAATAAATTAAAATTAAAGATATCCAAGCTCCTGACCTCCAAGACCGACCACTGAATGTGGTTTATGCACCCAAGTACTACTATTCTTCTCTAATGTCATCGCCAATATTTATATCATCTACATAAGATGCAACACATTCACAAAAATACCATTTAGGGGTGAATATATACATACCCGGTAGGGCACTCCAAAACCAAAGAGGGGGTAAGGGAGAGATAGAAATAGTCAATTGGCTCATCCCCAAAGCAAGAGGGAAATAAAACCCAATAATCATAAATGATCAAAGAAACCCAAGTGAGAGAGAAGGGGAATATCCTTATCCACAGATCAACTAAGAACACTGAGTCTTCTTACTACTCCAAACATCTATCTCTAATTACCAAAATCACATTAAACCTCATAGGAATCAAGTGGAGGGACCTACTCCTCGCAACAGTACTCTATAGCCAAGGGAGAACCAACTTTCATGGAGGGACCACTCCCAAATGAAGCTCAATGGTGGGGGGTACTAACTCCATATATAGATGATTTGTTTGCTATGTATTGGGGGGTAGTAACCATACCGATGTAAGAGTATAGGAAACTAATTCCCTAGTCTGAGAGGGGAGTACCAACCCTGGCATCTCTCTGGGGATCATGCCCAATAACTTCTGTTGGTCTAGCATCTTTTGAAGAAGCGTCATACTTGTAATACCTCATGTTGTAACTTGAAATCCCTAGTGAAGGATACCATTGCATCATACATAAAAAATCACTGAGTATAGGATACTCATGGGATAAAATTCGACTCTTAGATAAGGCCATACTCACGGTATAAGTTTCTATGAGAAGTATATGGTTTGTTCCTTACATTGCATATTGTGTGACCCCGACTAGATGCCTAAGAAAATTCTCACATGGACACGGATTGGATATCCATGTCATACAACATGAAATTTCCACCCAAGAAAACATTATGTATGTCAACCTAGGGTTATATTCATGCATACCTGGCACAGGGCCCAACTAGACATGTATAGACACATGGCATGTCCCTAAGGGGACACAACAAGTCTAACAACATAGGGTCCCAAGGAATGTGTTTTTGGCATAAACATTTGCCACATGGGTAGGTTTACATGGAATATTGTCCCATCGACATGACATGTGATGCATAACTCATCCAAAACCCTAGTCGTTTTGGGAATTCTAAGAACCTGTTGTGTCTGTTCCTTCAGACTATATAGTCTATAGTTGAGTTTTTAATAGTCAATAAAGCATGGTTCTCATATTGAGATAATATTTTTCATATCTACCACATTTTGTTCCATTTTGACCACCCAAATCCATTTAAATATAAGGAAACGTCTTCTATTAACGTTTCCTAACCTCTGTTTTCCAAAAAATGGAACACTGATTACTCGTGTGGCAATCTGTCATGCCTCCTGTCACCACTCTAGATCTTGAATCCATGAATCTTTCACCAGAATCCCACATTATACCATGATCCATCCAAAAATTACCATTATGTACATCATTAATTCATCCACCACAAATATGGGGGTTTGATCGCATTCGAACCGACCCCAGTAATGTCAAATCGCTGAGACCATGGGCCAACGATGAAGAATGTGATTAATGGTGGGGGAAAACACAGGAATGAGGTGAATCCATCATCATCCAATGATATATCATACAATTATTACAGAAATTTAGAAACAAAGGGTGAATTCATAAATTCATAATATAGGAAAATAGGTTCAAGAATGCTATTTAGATTTGGGCTCACGTGAAGAATGGGTAATCATAGATTAGTAAAGAAGATAATAAAATCAATGTTTATAAATTAATTCAATGGGTGGTAACTGAAAATAATAATCCATAACATGATGATGGATCGATCTTGGGTGAATAACGCATTCACTAGAAAAGAATATTAGGATATGTTATGTTATCCATTCACCTCACAAGTCTCATTGGTCTATGTTGATCCATGCCCTCAGGTTTTCTAATGCTAACAAAGAATGTTTCCTCCTCATCTCTAATATCTTGGGGTTATGAGGATAACACTAGAGATTTTTAATAATATAATATTTATAGAGTATTAGGCTAGATTTTTGTTAATTAAGTAAATTAAATAAATAAATTAGTTAATTACTTAATGCACCCTCCAACGGTCTCATCCAACTGAAAGTACAATGTTAGCTAACTTTATATTGTACTTAGGGTAATCCCCATATTTTGGAAACAATTGTTGTCTCATATTTCCAATCTAAGGCCCTAGAAAATGGTAAAACCATTAATACCAAAATATTTTAATGTTTTATTTAATATATATTAATATTTTTAGTACATTAATTCAAGGTTCTTGTGACACCCAAATATAGCGTCGACTATGAGGAAAAATGCAACGATATATATAGAAATATTCAATGAAAAAATAAAAAAAATAAAATTCATTACATTCCCTCATCATTCAAGGATTTTCTCCCTAAAAAGAACAATCTATAAAAAATTTGGTGATATTGAGCCTACATCTAGAACTCACACTCCCTGGAACTCTCCTATATGCTCTCATGCTGCTAAAGAACTCCAACCAAGGGAATAAACTATCCTTGTGGGTTCCTCTCTTACCGATATTCAATCACCACCAGGTACTTTGAGAAGGTAGTTCCATCCAAGATGTCCATATAATCCTAGTTGATGATGCGTGATAGTTCATGAACATATATCCTCAGTTTCGACACATGGAAGACACCGTACACCCAGTCCAACTATGAGGGTAAATTCAAGCAGTAAGCAACGTCTCCAACCAGCTGTAGAATCTAAAATGGTCAGATAAACCATGGGGATGGATTTTTATCCATTTAACTATTCATAGTCCTCATCATGGGGAGAATCTCAGGAAAACTTGGTCTCCATGATCGTACTCTATGGGCCTCCGATGTTGGATTGCTTAAGATTTCTACCAACTCTGAGGTGTCCTCATTTTCTTGTGGATCATATGATCCTTGCCTATCATTGCCAACAACATTTTTGACCCAAAAAGAGATGTCTCTCTAATCTCAATCTAGTATAATGAGGACTTGTCAGGTCTCCCATACAATACCTCAAAAGGTTCTACACCAATTGTGGAGTAATATAAATTATTACAAGTAAACCCCACCAATGAAAAGTGATCCTACCAACTCCAATCAAAGTCCAACACATAATATCTCATTATATCCTCCAGCACTTAGAAAGTATTCTCATTATATCCATCTATCTTGGGGTGAAATGTTGTGCTCATCTATAATTAGGTCTTGAAAGTCTCCCGCATACCCCTCCACGGCCAGGATGTGAACTGCACTTCACAGTCAAAGATGAACATTTTGGTTTCTCCTTGATGTTCAATGATCTCATGCATGTACAACTTCTCCAAACTCTAAACCGAACTCTACTATTGAATAGAAATAATGTGTGCCTACTTGGTAAGTCTATCAAATATTACCAAGATAGCATTGTGGCCTCTCACTGGTTGTGGAATCCCAATCATAAAATACATTGATATTCCATCCCACTTTAATTTTGGAATGTCAAGAGGCTTATCCAAGCCTGCTGCAACTAGATGTTCAACCATTACCTGCTGACATGTGAGGCACCATGACACAAACTCATCTATGATTCACCTTATACGATCCCACCAAAACTGAAATTTATGGTCCTTGCACATCTTTGACATGCCTGGATGTATTGGAAAGGGTAAAGTTTGATACCCCTTAGAACCTTCTCATGCAATGTGACTAGAACCATCATCCCTAAAAAGGGTTAACATTATACCCTCCTTTATAATGTTAATAAAGTGAATCTCCTAAGGTTATATGGTCAAAAAAAACCCACAATTGATGTCTCCCAACTGGGTCTCCCTCGCATGTTGAATAAGTGGTGCATTCACCACCATCGACTGAAGATAAGTCCCACCCCTCTCCTCCCCCAGCGTCACCTATAATGAAGCCAACTACTATTAAGCCTCATCCACCAAGTGAGAATGTGACTTTATTCTAAGGGAATATTACACAACATTTCTCTTCCCTAGAGTATATACTATCTCTAAGTCGTAATCCTATAGTAACTCTAACCAAAACCTCTGCCTCGGGATAAATTTTCTCTGTGTGAATATGTACCTGATACTTTGGTGGTATGAGTAAACAAAAAAATTATCACCTAGAAGATAGTGCCTCCATATATTCAAGGTGAATACTACCACTTCCAACTCTAAGTCATGAGTCATGTAATTTTGTTCATGGGATCTTAACTACTTCAACCCATAAGTGATAACTTCCTGCCTCTTCATCAACATGAAACTGAGCCCAGCTATAGAGGCATCACAAAACACTACTTACTCAACATCCTTATCTATTAGTCTCAATATAGGTGTGTTGGTCAACCTAATCCTCAACTCCTCAAAGGATCTCTGACACTATTCAACTCAAGAAAATAGTTTCCCTTTCCAAGTTAAATCAGTCAAAGGGGATAAAATCATGAAAAAAAATTCCACTACCCTCATTTAGAACCCTTCCAACCTAAAGATACTCGGTAACACTAACATGGTCTAGGGTGGATCCCACAAAATCACTTTTTAAATATTCTATGGAACCATGGCTGAACCACACTCAGAGATGATATACCCTAGAAAGTGGACCTCATAGATCTAAAACTAAAAATTCAAAATCTTATGAAAAATCTTGTTCTCTTGAAGTAATTCTAGTGTCGTCCTCGAGTGTTCTTCATACCCCCCTAGATGTAGTGTATATAATAATGTACTCAATGATGGAAAACTTGAACCATTCCAAGATGGGTTGAGAGATCTAATTGATACGCACCATGAACACAGTGGGGGAATTAATCACACTAAAAGTTATCACCATGAACTCATAGTTCCCATAGAGACATTAAAATTCTGTATTCAGAACATAATCCTAGAAAATCCTCAATTGTGGTCGCTGGAGAAAAAATCAATCTTTGATAATGAGCTTGAATCTTTCAACTGATTGAAGATGTTGTCGGCCCATGGAAGGGGGTAATTGTTCTTGACCGTCAACTTATTAAAGCAATTATTTTCAATAAAAATCATTAAATTCCTATCCACATTTTTTTAAAAATAACATTTGAGCTACCCAATGGGACACACTAGGTATTATAAACATTTCTCTCAAAGGTCTTCCAACATCACCCTCATCTCCAAGAGCTTAGTATGGGCCATCTGATATACCGCAAAAGATATTAGTGTAGTCCTAGGGTGAAATAAAAGTAAAAAGTCCATCTCCCGCCTTAGAGGTATTCCTAAAACATCTTCAGGAAATACATCCATATAATCTTCTACTTCTACTGGAAAACATATGTTTGAAGATCCCACTATTCCAATGGGAAAACTCTCCAACTAATGGGTGATCAGTTGCAGCTTCCAACTCCTTAGCCTCATATACTCTTCCATAAGGTACTTCTCACCTAAAAAATGAGAACCTCATTCCATCAATACATAGAAATATAAATCTCCTACAATGAAACTATATCTAATAATGTATCAAAGAAAAACAACACATGCCTAAGAAGACATCCTATGGTTTCATCATGATGACCAATAGGTCTCATAAGAAACTCTCTCCACCGAGTGCCAAATCACACTGTGAGTATATGTTCAATATAGAATAATCACTCCCTATAGGAATCTCTATAAATATTTCTGGGTTAATGTATCTATGGTTAACTCTTGTTTTCATGCAAAGGATATAGAGATAATGGAATTAATCATGCATATGTCAATAAGAACTGAATCTAAGGTAGAGTAAACACATATTGTACCTCAAATAATCTCATGAGAAGTATATTAATATCCCTCCATAGCCTAAAACAACACATTACCTTGATCTCCTACTCTCTAAGCTTAATTTGGACAACCTATGTGTGGTGGGAGAAGTATCTCATAGCATTTCCCACCACCTTTAGATCCTCCCTTGGGAACTCCACCTGCTCATGTTAGCCCAACTAGGTTAAATACATTGAGAGGGGGTGAATCAGGGTATAATAGATTAAAAATGTCTACCTCTTCAGATCTTTTTTCTTCATTAAAAAAACACTATTCTATCTCTTTCCTATAACAATGTATGAACATAAATAATATAATGCATGATACATAGAGATTTTACATGGTTCACTTTCACTGGGCTATGTACTAGGAGCATACAACAGAAATGTGTCGATGTACCAAATCCACTAAGGCTCACTACCAAAATACAAGGTTCAGGCTCGATCACTTCTATGCCTAGGATTACTTCTTTTGTAATGTTTAGGGTCAGATCGTTGCTTTCCCAAGGGTCACTCCATAAATCTCTTTAAATGGATCACTATTGGTGGAAAGGATCACTTTATTCCTCTTACATTGTTCACTCCTCTAGAAATGGTCCATACACAGTTTATGGAAATGTAGGTCCCTTTATTATCAATAATGAATGCATCCTTAGTTGTAGAAAGATCCTTTAATGAAGTCTCACTTTCACCCGATAGATGAAATCAAAATTTCTGCATACTATTAGTCTATGAATATTGATTTCATGAACTTTTTTATTACCTTCTCAAACATCATTTCTATGTCTAAAAATTGTCTTCCATCCTCTATTAAAATCCTTGAATCCTCTGCAAACTATGTTGTACTGTTTGGCATTAGTGCTTCATGGCCTTCTTTTTCTTTGTAGACTGACCCCACTTTACCAATGGTTGAGCCTTGTGGACCACCTCTACTATGCCATCCCTTTTCCTTTACAAGCTACCAAGACCCACAAACCAATTTCATAAACTATATTTACAAACTACCTCCTCTGCACAATTATCCCTTGAAAAATCTTCTTATTTATGTAATTACCCCTTGTTAACTACTTCGTAGATACCCGAATTTCCTCCAGTGATGATATTATCCACTGAAATTCACTCTTTCTAATTATATGATTAGGGTCCTCTATATATGAAAAAAATCCCTCAAAACTATCTATTCAAAAGTACACAATACTCTGATGTGGTATATCCTTCACCACAAAAATATATATGTTCCCCATAGTGCCTTAATTCATTGTGGATGTTGATGTCATATGAAAATATAAACCCTTTGTAGTATCCATAATCATCACCTCATTTCGAAAATGATATCCCTCTCCAAAATGACCTTTTGGATGATTCAAATCACCTCCCTCATCCGCAAAACATCAATATCCCCCATAAACATATTTGTGATTATCATAGCATGTTATGAGGTCCTCATAGAACTTCTACATGAAAAATTTTCTTTTTTTGATTTCATGTACCAACTTTGTGGTATGTAAAGCATAGCTACACAAAAATGAGGTCCTTGAACTCAATGATTCATAGTCTATGAACTGTTTTCCACAAGCTCCATTGATGAAAACCTTCCTCTTCCATAAAACAAAATTACAATTTTGAGGCCCAAAAATTTGGCAAACATTGGTAAACTATGCCACCTTAAATGAAACTTCTTTGGAAACACTAACCATACTAATTCACAGTCATCTGGATTTTTCATCAAACAAAAACACCCACAAAAACTCAAAGATGATAAATTGAGGGATTTTTTCCCAAAAATATCCCCATTTGGTTTTGTTGACAACTCTTCACATTCTGATACATCATTAAATCTTCATCCATTTTATACAAAAATTCACTTCTTTTGATCCAAATAGTGATCAAATATTTTCTGAACACATACTCTAAGCCCACATGATCAATTCTCAGCATGAGAAACAAGAGTATAATGAAAAGTTCATCAATGAATCACTTATTTCCAAAACTACTCAGCTTTATTCATCATAAACCCCATATATCACGATATATAACCTTTGATTGATCACCTTTAGTATCATCATATTTAAAACTACCCCTTCCTCACTGCTCCCCCTATTAGCTTCTCCACATATCTTGATTAAGAAATTTTCTTCCCTTTTAAATCCAAAATTTCTTAGGCTCTATCAATGATCCCGATGGTCACTTATTTGTGGTCAACAATAGGGTAAAGAACATAGATTAGAACATTAGGTAAAAAAGAAAACATTCCTTAGGGATAGGGATCCCATATCCACACTTTTTCAAGTGCAAGGAGTTGATTGAATTTCAAAAGCTAGTCAATGATGTTCAAATGCTTATTTGGTTATGTCCTTTGTCAGAATTTATGAAACCTGTAGTTCTATAGGCATGTACTTAAACTTCACAAGACCGTTCTCCAAATTCTCCTTGGTAAAATGATACTTTATTTTAATTTGATTTTTCCTTGAGTGATGGACAATATTTTTTCTATGATTTATTGAACATTAATTATCGTAATAGATTCTGATCGGAGACTTCTCTTCAACTCTTATATCATCAAACTGCTTCTTTAGCCACAGTAACTCTATACAGGCTTGAGTGGCCACAATATATTCAGATATTGTGGTTCTCAATGAAATAGAATCTTTTTTCCTTCTTAGCTAAGAAATACATGATCCTCTAAGATAGAATACACCACCTGACGTTGATTTTCTGTCATCTGTTGATCCTGCCCAATCTGCTTCTGTATTGCTCAATAACTCCTTCTAAAAAATTTCATTGTAAATCAAAATGAAATCCACCATTCCCTTGATATATTGAAGTATTTTTTTCACTAAAATCAAGTGGGTTTCCTTGGGATTTCATTGATACTATGATTCTTTGCATGAGGGAAAAATAATATTGGTCTTGTCGCTGTCAAGTACAATATACTACCAATTATTTTCTTGTATTATGTGACATTAACTAGATTACCTTTATCATCCCATGATAGTTTCATCAGATTAGCCACCAGATTCATCATCTCCTTCAAATTATCCATTCTAATTTCCTTAAAACCTCCCACGCATATTTTGATTAAGAAATTAATGTTCTATTCTTTCATTGTGTCCCTTGTAAACCAAGGAAAAACAATAGTTCACCAATCATTGACATTTAGAATTCACTTTTAATGAATTCTAAAAATTATTTCACTACGCTTAATATGATCCTCCAAATATTATGTCTTCAACATATACCAGCACAATCATCCTTTGATTACTATCATTTTTGACATAGATTGTAATCAACTCCACCATGATGAAAACTGAGCTTCTTCAAAAACTAATCTAGTCATGAATACCATGGTCTTGATTCTTTCTTTAACCCATATCGTGTTTTCTTCAATTGAAAAACTTTATTCTCATATTCATGAATGAGAAAACTACCTAGCTACCCAATATAGACTTAATCTAGAACCCCATTCAGAAATGCTAATGTGAAATCCATCTGGAAAATTTGAACCTTCTTTGCACTACTATAGCCAATAATAATTTTATTGTCTCTAGCCTCGCAACATGTGAAAGTTTTTCATCAAAATAAATACCCTCTATTTGGGAGTACCATTTTCATAATAATCATTCTTTGTATCGAATCATCATTCCTTATTCTTTTATCATGTTACGAAATGCCCATTTGGACCCAATGAACTTCTTTTTTTTTGTATCAAACAATATACCATGTGTGATTCTTCTTAACTTGGTCCACCTCATCATTCATATCATGAACCTAGTTGTCATATCTAGATTCTTCCTCAAAAAATTTAGGCTCTACCAATGATAAGAATGACTCTTTTTATAGAGTCTCCATCATATATGCCTTCATTTTCACTGTATAATCATTGATTATGTTATGAGTATTAATTTAGACTCTTCTCTTCAATCTTTGTATAGATATTGGTTTATGCTCATCCTTTTCATTATCTGAATCTTCTTTTGAATCAGCCTCTAGAAATAGAATATCCCTTGATCTTCTTATCTATTGATCACTCTCCCCCTAAGATTGATCATGTATTTGATGAAGATTCTACTCATTCTCTATTATAGTAACATAATTTCTTTAAACTACCTTTCTCAGACACTTATTTAAGCATTTATATGCTTTTCATTTCATTTTTTAGATAAGAAATATCCCTTCATCTCCACGGTATTCAAACTTCATGTGTTTACTCTTATTGAGAAGGAAACACTTACTTACAAAGACTCAAAATTACTTCAACATTGGATTATTTCCATACCAATGATCATATAGAGTTCTCTCTTAATTTGGACATAATAATTCTTTATTTGATGTGTAGACTAATGTCATCACTACTTCCTTCCAAAACTTCTCTACAAGATCTTTCTTGATGATCATTATTCTAGCCATGTTATTGGTAACTCGATTTCATATCTCAAACACTCCATTCGATAGTGGAATTATTAATATTAAAACATAGTTCATTATCCCATGTTTCTAGAGATAATCCTACACTTTGGTTTTTTTAACTTTTTTCATTATCTATTTATATCTTCTAGATTTTTTGACCTAGACTCTTTTAAACATCCCTTCGATAAGATATTATGAAACTAAATACCTTATACTTATTATTGATGACTAAAATCCATTACATTATAAAAAATTATGAATGAAGAGAACATAATATCTCCTCCCATAAATAGCTCTTTGTGAAATAGGTCTGCATATATCAATATGCATGAACTCAAAAAGTTTTGTTGACCTTTTATATTTTTCCATTTATTTATTTAGAATGATATTCCCTTGTTGACATGAATTTCACATATTATTATGATCACTTGATAACCTAGGGAGGTCACAAGAAGCATCGCATTTTGCCAAATCTTCCAAGGAAATTTGGATCAAGTGACCAAAACTATTATTCTATAAATTTTTTTCTTCTTCCTTGTACAAAAAGAACTTATCTTCTTTTCCACTCACAAGGAAGAGATTCCCTTTTGTAAGCTTTCCCTATAAAATAACTATAAAATATTTTTCCTTGATGATTTATAATTTCTTTGAAAATATTATGGTGTATCATGAATCACATAATTGAATGGAACATAGTAAGTTGTGACTGAGACCTTCAACAACCAATACATCCCCACATCTCATGTCTTTTCCCCCAAATTTTTCTTTTATTAATCTAATAATTTTTAGGCCTTCATAGTTACCAAATCTCACAATAACTTCCTTATCATATCTTATTCCTTTCACTTGTTTCAGCTTCCTATCATATGGGAGGTATATCCACTCTCAATGATCCATATTCTAGTGTGATTTAATTCTTTGAAATCAATTTATTCAACCATTTTATATTCATATCTCTTATTTTTTATCCATGTTTATTACTCTATACCCAGTATGAATTGATAATATTGATATTCCTTAGAGTACGATGGACTGGTTTCATCTTTTAGAGATATAAATTGATTTTTCATTTTCATCGTAGTTGATGACAAATTTAGCTACTTATTATGATCACATTTAGTCTGCTACGAAAAATTCCTTTTCATTGTTGATAAGAAATATCTTTCCATGTTTTTGAATCCTCCACACACAAAATAGTGACCATCAAAGGAAATACTTGAATATTGATCTCTATATGTCTATCCTTGTTGGTCTCTTTCCCTTCGATACCTATTTTAAATGTAAAAAACATTTTGTGAGTGTCACATATTTCCACAAAAATAAAATCTAATGCATAGTGAATTCATGTGTTTTACTACTACACTTTTAGTTTTACCTAAGGTTATATGAATATTCTGGTTTTGATTCATACCCAAATCAATCTTCAATCTTGGAGTGGGTGTGTGTGTTCTGACTTCAATTATTACTACTTATGTTTTGGAAAAATCACCATACCAACTGTAACGTTCCGATCTATCATTTTATTCTCCTAATATTCCTTTGTCTATTTCACCAGTTTTTTGAACTATAATTTTCCATTTTATACTTCCTTTGATACCTAATTTTCTTTAGTCAATAGTTTCTACAGATCATTCACTTTCCTTCATAGATTTACAAACTCCTCATTAATATTTTTTATGAGTTTTTCTTGATCTATTATTGTATTATTCAATCCATCAATCACCCTTTTTGATCTTTAACATTGATCTTGAACACACCAATCATATCTATGTTCTTTGGATTTGAAGAATTAATATTTCTAATTTCATATATCAGCTCATACTTCTCTTCTTTCTGTTCCTATATAAATAGTTTAGCTTCATGAACCACCTTGTTGGATTCCATTATTTTGTCTCTCCAAACAATATCTCTTCAAAATTAGCTTCTAATTGAACCTGAATGTCAAATATTCCTTCAAATTCTCATTTTTCATTGTCTCTTTCTTCCCTTTTTTGGGAATTTCTGAAAACTTCCACCATATCATATGCTTCATGACCCTTGTAGTCCTCTTACTCCTCTTATCAGATTATTTTGAAATGTCATGTTCTTTTTAAAGCAAATACTTCTATTTGAAGAAATTTTTCTTAATTTTCATGAAGGATGAAGACTTCATCATGGTAATTTTGAATTTTTCCTCAACATATTCTTGAAACTTCTTAAGTAACCCCTCTACAAAATGTCCAACATTTCCACATTGAAATCATAGAATTTGGATATTCCATTTGAACTTTCCTTTTTCTCTTCGTAAATTTGATGAAAGGAATGACAAGAATTCATATGTCTCTTCTTCTTCCTTCATATCTTCAATAGTGAGCTTCTTCATGGAATTTAATACCACTTCTTTAGAAATTCACTTTTCAAAATAGTCATTATCATCATTTCTCATCTCGTAGAGTACTGTGTAAGCTATCAAATGTCAGCTCCTTTGGATCTTTATATTCCAATACTGAAACTTTTGGATTGAACCAAAGTGGAATTATTATCATGATGCTTTTGGAAATATTTACATATTTAATAATTTCTCCAAGACCACATGTTTCTTCCATAATAACATTTACTCAGCCGAAGAATACATCAACAGGATCATTAGGGTGAATTCTGAGATCCTTATACTTGTTCTATAAAACCTACAGCTTTGCTTCTCTGACTTTCGAGTCACCCTCATAAATTTTAAGAAATGTTTCCCACACATCATGTGATGACTTAAATTACATCACCTTCATTTACATAGCATTATATAAGGCTCCCATAAAGAATTAACTTCTTTGGATTCAGCATCCAACTCCCTTATGCCATCTTCTTATAAAGTATCATTATCGATACTAGCTAAAATTATATGCATTGCTAAAATAAATACATTCATTCCTAAATATTGGAAGTAGTACTTCATTTGATTCTTCTATAATTGAAAATTGTTTCTATAAAATATCAAAATATCATTATGATTGAAAACATCTATTTATTTTATTGAGAGAGAACCACTGACTTTCAACTTTTACCATTCATACCAATTATTAACCCAGCTAGGTTAAATTCCCTAAGAGAGAGGGAGAATTAGGGTATGATAGATTAAAATGAATTCCCCTTTAGATCTTATTTCTTTGCTAAACATAACACTCTTCTCTCTCTTTCCCATAGCAATATGTGAACAGAAATGAAAACATGCATGAGAAATAGTGATTTTACATGGTTTACCCTCAATGGGATATTTCCATGGAGTATAAAATGAAAATGTTCTGATATATAAAATCCACTAAGTTTCACTTCCAAAATGAAAGGTTCAGGCTAGATCATTTTTTTGCGTAGGCCCTCTTCCTTTAAAATATTTAGGGTCAGCTCACTACTTTCCCATGTGTCACTCCCAATCTCTCTTTTGATGGCTCATTGTTGATGGAAAGGATCAAATTCATCCTCTTCATTTTCTAACTAATATAAAAAGGATCCACACATAGTTTATGGACATTTATGAACCTTCATTATTAATAATGAATTAATCCTCATTTGTAGATAGATGCTCCATTGAAGTCCCACTTTCACTCATTAGATGAAATCCAATTTTTTGAGGACTATTAGTTTGCAAAAATTGATTTCATGAACAATTTTAGTCCATTTAATAACATTATTACTCCCTCCATGAACATTCTTCCATCCTCCCCAAACTTCCTTGAATTCTTCACGAACATTGTTGTATCGTGTGGTGTGAATGCTTTGAAATCATCTTTTTCTTTATAAACCACCCCTGCTTCATGGACAGATGATCCCTCAAAGACCGCCTCTTCTATACAATCCATTTTTCTTTATGAGATATCCATCCCTGAAATCCACTTTCATGAAATTTCTTCACAAACTACCTCCTTTTCAGAATTCTCCCTCATAAACTTTTCTCCTTCATAGAATTCTCCCCCACGAACTGCATCGGACATGCCCGAATTTCCTCTAACGATGATCTTCTCTAATGAAATTATCCTTTTCTAGTGATATGTTTAGGGTGATTTATATTTAAAAATAAATCCTAAAAAATCCATTAATCACAAATACCTAAAACTCCAATGTGGTACAGCCTTCACCATGAAAAGTTATACGGTCTACATAGTGCCTTAATTATTTATAGCAGTTGGTGTCATCTGCAAACAAAATCCCTTTTTGGCGGCCATAATCACTTCCTCATTCTGAAAAATACATACCTCATATGAACTAAGCTTGCAGTGGATTCAAATCACCACCATCATCCACAAAACATCAATCTCCCTACAAATATCCATTTCGATTCACATAATGCGGTCCACATAGAATTTCTATATGGAAACATTTTTTATCAATTCCAAGTACCTCCTTTGTGGTCCACATAGCATAGTTTTGCTACAATATGATCCCAAAACTCCATGATTCATGGTCCTAAAACTACTGTCTACAAACTCATTTGTAGAAAACCTTCCTTTTCCATAAAACAAACTCCCAATTTTGAGGCCCAAAATTTTGGAAAACATTGGGAAATTGTGCCACCTTAAACACATATTCTTTCGCAACACAAGACGAAATAATTTTTGGTCATCTTTATTTTTAAATAAACATAATCACTACAAAAGAACTAGGATGACACTTTGAGTTATTTTTTCCCAAAAATATCCCCCTTTGGGTTTGTTGATGACTCTTCCCATTTTTAGACATCATCAAAGTTTCATCCTTTTTCTAACCAAATTTCATTTTTGTGATTCAGATAGAAATAATATATTTACTCAAAACATAATATATTCTCACATAAGTAATTCTCAAAATGATAAACAAGGGTAGCATGCAAATTTCATCAATGAATCACTTCTTTCCAAAACCACTCAACTGATTTCATCGCAAACCACATATATCATGATATATAACCTTTGATCGATCACTTTTAGTATCATCAGATTCAAAACTCCCCCTTCCTTTCTAATCCTCAAATTATCTTCTCCCTATATCTTGATTAATATATTTTTCCCTTTTGAAAGAAACAATTTTTACCCCATGGTCAACGAACCCAAAGGTCACTTTGTTGTGGTCAAAAATAGGGTAAAGAACATAGATTAGAACATTAGGGAAAAAACACCATTCCTTGGGGAGAGGGGGTCCCACATCCACACTTTTCAAGTGAAAGGTGTCAACTAAACTCCAAGAGCCATTTGATGATGTTAAACACTTATTTGGGTATGGACTTTGTTAGAATGTCTACAACCTATAGTTTTATTGGAATGTACTCCAACATCACAAGCCAATTCTCCACCTTCTCCTTGATAAAATGATACTTGATTTTGATGTACTTTTTCCTCAATTTATGGAATATATTTTTTCTAATGTTTATAGCACTTGAATAATCACAATATATTCTGATCATAGACTTCACTTCAACTCCCATATCATCAAGATTATTCTTCTTCCACAATAACATCATATGGGCTTGAGTGGCCACAATATATAAAACATATATGGTGCTCATTGAAATACAATATTGTTTCTTTCTTATCCAAGAAATAAAAAATCTGATAAGATTTAATTCACCACCTAATGTTTACTTTATATTATCTAATGATCCTACCCAATATGCATCTATATAACCCAATAACACTTTATAAAATTTTTCATTATATAGAAAATTGAACCCCACCATGCCCTTGATATATCAAAGTATTATTTTTAATATAAGTAATTGGGTTTCTTTGGTATTTAATTGATAATGTGATTTATGGAAAGTAGAAAAAACAATATTATGTCTTTTCATCATCATATAAAAAATAATACAATGATTTGCCTGTATTCTATGACATTAACCACATTGCCTTCATCATACTGCGAAAGATTTATTTAGGTAGCCACCGGAGTCTTAATATCCTTGGAATTATCCATTTAAAATCTTCTAAAAACCTCCCTATCATATTTATATTGAGAAATAAATGTTCCATTATTTCCTTGTTTCACTAATAAACCATGGAAAAATATTAGTTCACCAATCATTGGAATTTCAAATTCACTTTTCATAAATTCCATGAACTGATTTCACTACACTTCATCTAATATAGAAAATATTATGTCATGAATATATAATAGTACCATCATCATTTGATTACTATCATTGTTGACATATATATTGTAATCAACTCCACCACGTTGAAAACTGAGTTTCTCCAAAAACTGATCTAGTATTGAATATCATGCTCTTGATGCATTCTTCAACCTGTATAGCTCCTTCTTCATTAAAAAATATTTTTCCCATCTTCATGAATGATAAAACAATATTTCTTCTCAATATAGATTTATTATTCTAGAACCCCATTCTAAAATGATGACTTGATGTCCATCTGGAAAACATTGAACCTTCTTTTCACTATTATGGACAAGAATAATCTGGTTTTTTCAATCCTTGAAATAGGTAAAAAATAAATCAACATTAATACCCTCTACTTTGGAGAAACCTTTTTACACTAATCGTGCTTTGTTTCGAATCACTATGCTATCTTAATTCATCTTATTGTGAAAAAAACCCATTTAGTCTCAATGACATTCTTATTTTTTGGTCCTGAAACAGTCTCCCATGTCGAATTCTTCTCAATTTGATCAATTTTTTCATTCATATCCTAAACCCAGTTTTCATCTCTAGCTACTTCCTTAAAACATTTAGGCTCTACCTGTGATAAGAATTATTCTTGTTATAGAGTCTTCATCCTCCTTGTCTGAACTGGAATTTTATGATCACCAATTATGTTTCATCTATCAATTTCGGATCTTGTCATTGATCATTATGAAAATACTTGTTAATTCTCATCCTTTTAATTATATAAATCTTCATATGAATTAGCCTCTAGAATTAGAACATCCCTTGATCTACTTATCTCTTCATCACTATCCTCCTGATACTGATCATGTATTTGTTGAATATTCTTCTCATTCTCTACTATAGTTACATCATTTCTTTCATTTACCTTTCCCAGCCGCTAATTGAAGTATTTGTATAATTTTAATTTATTTTAGTATCCAATAAAATTTCCTTCATCTCTATGAGATTCAAACTTCCTCTATTTCTCCTTATTGAGAAATAAACACATACTTGTAAATACTCAAAAGTAATTCAACATTGGATTATTTCCATACCAGAGCTCATATATAGTCCTCTCTTATTTTGGACATAATAATGCTCTATTTAATGTGCAGAATGTTTTCATCACTACTTATTTCCTATACTTATCAGGAAAATCTTTCTCAATGAGCATTGTTCAGGCCATGTTGTTGACAATTATATTTCTTCTCTCAACTACTCATTTATGTTCTTTAGTTCTTATTGTTGATACAGGGTACTTTATCCCATGTTTCTTAGGTTAATCATCCACTTTTCTATTTTTTTTAACTCTATTCCATTATGTGCTCAAATATTCCAAAAAAATTGACCTAGAATCTTTTTAATTTCCTTTTGATGTGTTTTTATGAAACTAAACACATCAGACTTGTGAGTGATGACTGAAACTCATTCCATTCTACTAGAATCATCAATGAATAGAAAATAATATCTCCTCCCATCAATATATATTGGTGAAATAGGTCTGTACACATCAATATGCGCCCACTCGATCAATTTTGTTGACCATTTCTCTTTTTTCCCTAAATGTATTTTGAATGATCTTCCCTTGTTGAAAAGAATCACACATATGAGTATAATCACATTATATCCTAGGGAGGTCATGAAAAGTGTCACATTTTCTCATATTTTCCAAGGATGTTTGGATAAATTTAATAAGACGTTTATCCCATAAACTATTTTCTTCTTCCTTATATATAAAGCACATATCTTCTTCTCCACTCATGAGGTAGAGATTCCCTTTCATACACTTTCCTTTAAACCAATTGCACTGTATTTTTCCTTGATCATTCATAATTTCTTTGATAATATTATGGAATTTTTGGAATCACATTATTGACTGAAACGTCGTTTGTTGTGACTAAGACCTTCAAAAACAATTACATCTTCACATATCATGTATTTTCCCCCAAATTTTTCTTTTCTTGATCCAATAATTGCAGGCCTTTATCATTACCAAATATCACAATACCTTCCTTGTCATATTGGATTCCTATCGCTAGTTCTTTGTTTCTTATCATATGGGATGTTCTTCCACTATCAATGATCCATATTCCAATGTGATCTGATGCTTTTAAAACAATTTCAAAAACCACTACATGTTTATCTCTGTTCTTTTTTATCCATGTTTTTTTACTCCATACCCAGTACGAATTGATAATCATGATATTCCTTAAAGTATGATGGACCATATTCATCTAGCATATTTGAAAATTAATTTTTCATTTTTAGATCATTTGTTGATACATTTAGCTACTACTTATGATCACATTCAGTCTACTTTTCCAAATTCATTTACATTGTTGATGAGAAATATCTTTCCATGTGTTAGAATCCTCCACACCTAAAATAGTGACCATCAAATGATATCCTGGAATATTGATCTTTGTATGGCTATCTTGGTTGGTCTCGTTCCCTTCGATACCTCTTGGAAATGGAACAGACATTTTTTGAGTGTCCCATCTTTCCTCAACAATGACATCTAATGAGGGGTGCATTCCTATGTGTTACTAATATACAACTAGTTTTCCATTGTGTTCTTTGAATCTTCTGGTTCTACATCATACACAAATCAATCTTCAATATTTGAGTGGGTTATTTTATTTTTAATTTAACAATTATTACTTTATGTTTTTGATAAAAACATCATACCATCTGTAACATTTGGATCTATAATTTTATTCTTCTAACATTCCTTTGCCTGTTTCACCTATGATTTGAACACTACTTTTCTATTTTCTACTCCAATTGTAACCTTCATTGCTAGATTAAATAGTTTCTCCTTATCTTTTACTTTCCTTTAAAGGTTGATAACCTCCTAATTAAGCATTTAGATGATTTTTTCTTGATATTTTTTTATTATTTAAACCATCAATCACCCTTTTTTATTCTTCAACTTTGATCTTGTACTCACTGATCGTATCTAATTTCTCTATATTTAAAGAGTTAATATTTTCAATTTCATCTATCACCTCAAACTTATCTTCTTATTACTCCTATATAAAGAGTTTGGTATCATGATCCACCTTGTTGGGTTTCATTGTTTTGGCTCTCCAAACATCTATATCTTCAAGTGAATCTTCTAATTTGACCTGAAGGTCAACTATTACTTCAACTTCCAATTTTTCATTTTCTCTTTCTTCCCATGTTTGATAATTTATGATAACTACCACCATAGCATATTCTTCATGATCCTTTTAGTTCTCTAACTCTCCTTCCTTATATTATTCTGAACTATCAACTTATTTTGAAAGAAGTGTCCTCTTTTTGAAGAAATTTTACTTAACTTTCATGTAGGCTGAAGACTTCTTCCTAGGAATTTCTACTTCATCCTCATCATAATATTAAAATTTCTTTGGGCAATTCACTGAAATATGTACAACATTTACACATTGAAATCGAGAAGTTGGGATTTTCCCTTTGAAATTTCCTTTTCCTCTTAGTAAATTTGATAAAATGAATGACATGACATCATCTGTTTATTCTTCTTCCTACCCATCTTCAATAGTTACCTTATTCATGTCCTTGAATTCCATTTCTTTATAATTCTCCTTTTACAAAAACTCATTTTCTTCATTTATCATCTTGTATGGAACAAGTGTACTATGTAAGATATATAATTTCAGCTTCTTTGGTTGTTTATCTTCCAATAAAAAAATTAGGATTGAACCTAGGTGGAAGTATTCTAAATATACATTTTACAATCTTTACATCTACAATAATTTCTCCAAGACCATGCATGTATTACACAATAACATTCACCTGGTCAATGAATTCATCAACAAACTCATTAGGGTGAATTCTAAGATCCTCATACTTATTCCATAGAACCTATAGCTTTACTTCTTTGACATTTGAGACACCCTCATAAATATTTAGAAACTTTTCCCACAAAACATGTGATTACTTACATGAAATCACCTTTATATAGATACCATTATATAGGTCTCCCCCTAAAGCATTTATTGTTTTGGCATCAGCATTCAACTCCCTTCAGTCTGCTTCTGATAAGTCACCATTGTTGATACTGGCTAAAGGTACATGAATTTTTGTCGTAAAGGAATCTATTCCTAAAAATAGTAATTGGTTCTACATTAGATTCTTTTATAATAGAAAATTTGTTCCATAAATGATTGGAATCCCTTTATGATTGAAACCTATCATTTCTTATTCTAGGAGAGAACAAATGACTTTCAAAATATACCTCTAATACCAATTTTTAGCCCAACTAGGTTAAATACTCTTAAAGGGGGAGAATCAGGGTGTGATTGATTAAAATTATTTCCCATTCATATCTTGTTTCATCATTAAAAAATATTCTTCTCTCTCTTTCCCATAGCAATGTATGATTAGAAACTAAATCATGCATGAGACATGACAATTTTACATTGTTCACCCTCACTAGGATATGTCCATGGAGCATACAACTGAAATGTTCCGATGGAGCAAATAAAATAAGTATCACTTCCAAAATAAATGGATCAGGCTAGATCACTTCTATTCCCAAGCTCACCGTCTTTACAATGTTTAGGGTCAACTCACTACTTTAACAAGGGTCACTTCATAACTCTCTTTCTATGGCTCACTACTAGTGGAAAGGATCGCCTTCTTCCTCTTCCTTTTCTCAACTCTCTAGGATGGATCCAAACATAGTTTATGTACATGTAGTTCCCTTTATAATCAATAATGAATGCATCCTTAGTTTTTGATATCTACTCTATTGAAGACCCTCTTTCACCAGGTAGATGAAATCCACTTTTCTGAATAATATTAGTTTGCAAAAATTGATTTCACGGACTTTTTAGTTGCTATGTGAACATCCTTTATCCCTCTATGAACATTCTTCCATCCTCTATGAACTTCCTTGAATCCTCTGTTAACTAAATTGTACTTCATGGTGTGAGTGCTTTGTGTTCGTATTTTTCTTCACGGACTACCCCTGCTTCATAAATAGATGATGCCTCACAGACTGCCTCTACTACATGGTCCATTTTTCTTTGTGATATATTGATCCCCAAAACCCATTTTTGAAAATTGTTTTCGTGAACTTCCTCCTTCATGGAATTCTCCCCCGTGAACTCTTCTCCTTCACGGAATTCTCCTTCGCAAATTGCTTTGGACATACTCAAATTTCCTCTAGTGATGATCTTATCCAATGAAATTTGATCTTACTAATGATTTTATTAGAGTCCTTTATATAGGAAAATAAATATTTCAAAACCCATTAATCACAAATAACCAAAAATCTAATGTGGTACATCCTTCACCATGAAAAGTTATGTTGTCCACATATCGCCTTAATCCATTACGATGGTCGGTGTCATACATAATAAAAAACCCTTTACAAAATCCATAATCACTATCTCATTTTTTAAATGACATTCCTCTATTGAAATAACCTCACAGTAGCTTCAAATAACCTCCCTCGTCTACAAAACATTAATCAACCTGCAAATAAACTTTGTGGTTTGCGTAGCATGGTATGCAGTCCGCATAGTGCTACTATACAGAAATATTTCCCTTTTTGATTCTACATACCTCATTTTCATTCCCCATAGCACATATGTTCTATAATGCAGTCCACAAACATCATGCTTCGTGGTATGTGAACTATACTTTGTGATCCGTGAACAATTTTCTATAAACACCTTTATAGAAAACCTTCTCTTTCCATAAAAAACTCCTAATTTTAGGACCCATAAATTTGAAAAATATTGGGAAAATATTCCACCTTAAATGCATATTCTTCAGCAATACTAGACATACTTATTCATGGTCATATGGATTTATTGACAAATGCAATTTCCCCAAAAACACCAAGATAGCACCTTGAGGTATTTTTTCCCAACAACTCCTCTATCAGCACCACCCCCCTAGGGGATGCCCTAACCATACCTATGAGATCATTGATCATGAAACAACCTCTATCATGGTGGTCCATCCACATCCTAACCACCATCCATAGCACATCGGGTCAATTAATCAAGAGCTATGTGATCACACCCATCATAAGAATAGCATCTCCCATATCCAAGACGATCGAACCCTCTATCTAATATCTATGCTATAGACCAGAATATATGATTCTAGGCATGGGTATAACTCTTTTGCTAGGACCTTGACAACTGATAACTACTAGTAGTTATAGATTACTCAGCCCCATGATGTCCACCACCAGGCCTTGCATCCTGACATTCCTCAGTAAGGAAGTTCTCTATCACTAAGTCAGACTCCTGAACTCCAAGATGACAAGATACCACACTTTAATATATATTCCTAAAAATACCCTACTCAAACTTTTGTACTTGAAAGAATCCGTCTCTAAAAATATCAAGGGAGTAAAGTGTGAGTTCATTGAACCTCATAAAGTACTCAAAAACATTCATATCAAACTGTTGTGGATCAAGAAGCTCATGAATTCATACTGAGTACAAGCATGAAGGGTAATACTCATTAAAAAATAGCTTCTAGAATTATAATGATGAGAATTTCATATCATCGTGGGTCTGTGTGATTATACTCCATCAATGCTCTACTACTTCATGAATAAGGTTGATTGCAAGCATATCCATCTAATTGGTCAGGGTATGAACAACCCAAAATACTCTAACAACTACCTTGATCAAATCCTCCCATGCCTGAAGGTTTGGATCACTATAAAACCTCAGTGATCTCTAACACTAGAACTCATGTTACGTTTTAATCCTTTGTGCATCTTGATCCTTCCATATGGGAACTATCTTCTTCCCAATATATAGTTTATCTTCCGTTCAAACAAAAAGGGGTGGATCCATGCACATATCACTACGGTGTAGCACAAATATTTTCCTTATTGGAGAAAACACATAATAATTGGGTCCTTGAACTGAGGCCTCATCACTCAACTGGTCAACGTCATTTTCTTATATTGGTATCCTATCTAGATGTCATCATAAAGGAATCCAAAAAGTGAACTAGACATATCATGGATAGATGAGAATATTTGGGTAGATGAATTAAGAATGAAATTAATTCAATAGATCCAAACTTATATGATTCATTTTCCATTGATCCATGCAATTGATTTCTTAGTATACTAATTCAACAAGCAGGTGGTCAAAGTCCTAGTGAATGGAGACGTTGGCATCCACACTAACACTGGGTTCCCTAGCCTAAAATCCACAATCAGGACACTCTGACAATATTTCCCAATTTTCTCAACCAATCCTCGCCATGGGTCCAACTCCAACACCTACTCAAGGATGAACCACCTCTAATACCACTCTATTTCAACCTGACCCACAAGGGGCCACTTGGAAAGCAACAAACCGAGTGTGACACACCAAGACCACCTCCAATAGGAATGGTATTGGAGAAAAGAACTAAGAATGAATAAAATTAAATGGGAGACCTTATCCTAATGTACCCATATACATGCACATGACCATACCCATGAAAAAGTAAAGAGGTATAATAAAATTCTACAACATATAGTGTAAAAACCATGCATGTAATAAACTCTAGGTAATACATCAGGGTATGAAAAAAAATATAACCAAATAATAAAGGGAGAAATACATTCCCAACTAGAAATGAGGTCCAAACCTAAAAAAACTGTAAAAAGGAAAAAATGAAGAGAGTTTGGATCCAAATCTTCCAATCCGATCACAGAATGCAGTCTATGCACCTAAGTACTACTATGATCCCCCAAAGTCACCGCTGATTTTTGTATCATATTCATAAGACACAAAACATGTGAGAAACTTCCATACATGGGTGAGTACATACATACCCAATAGGATTCCCCATAAACTAAAATTGGAGAAATCCATATATAGAAAAATTAAATCAGCCCCGCCCCTATGTAAGAGGTAAATAAAACCCAATCATAAGATATTCCCAAAGAAACCCTAATGTGAGAGAAAGGGGATCTTAAAATCCAAAACCCACCTAAGAACAGTGATCCTTCCTTTAGATCCAAATGTCTATCTCTAATTCCCAGAATCACACATAACTTCTCAAGAGTCATGTGGAGGGGTATGCTCCTCAAAAATATGCTCCACAACTATGGGGAAAAACTCTTTTGGAGGACCTCCTCCCCACCGAAGTTCGATAAAAATGGGGTACTAACTCCATAGATAGAGGAAATGACCCCTCTATAGTGTGGAGGAGTAAAAACTTTACCATTGTAAGAGTATGGGGACCCATTCTCTAGTGAGATAGGTGAGTACTGACCTTGGGATATCTCTAATGATCCTACTAGATCATTATCATTGGTTAAGATTCTCCTGAAGAAGTTTCATGATTTTAATACCTTGTGTCGTATCTTGAAATCCCAAATGAGTTCTACCATAATTTCCTATGTGGAAAACCACTCAGGATAGGGTATTCATAGGCTAAAATATGAAACCTGAAGAAGGATATGCTCAAGGTATAAGTTTTTTGGGAGAATTACACAACATGTCCCTTGGGTCACACAGTGTGTGACCTTTCCTATATGTCTAATAATTTTATCCCATAGACAATTATTATCTATCCATATCATATCACTTGGTGATTCCTTCTAGGAATGTGGCATGTATGTCTACCCAGGGTCTTAGGATTGTACTCCTAGTACATGTCTTGACTGTCCATGTACATCCACACTGTGTTTCCTTAAGGGGATACAACATGTCTAACCACATGGGGTCTTGGGTTGTGTATAGTTGGAATATGAATTATCCACCCTGATAGGGTCACATGGTGTGTGGGACCAGCCACATAACGTGTGATTCTTAACTCACCCAAAACCCTAGCTACCATTAGGTTCTAAAGAACACAGTGTGTAGTTGGGTTATTCACTGGAAGTAAATCCTGTAATACATACATACATCAGATCTAAAATCTTTAATAAAATCAATGTCTTTTTGAAATCCTGAATCCCATGAAATAAAAGGAAATATCTCCATATGTTGATTCCTAATGTCTTGTGGATGGAAATCAGAACTCCAAATACTCGTGTTGTAATCCATTGTGCCCCCCATTATTGCTTCAGATCTCAAATCCATGAATCTATCACTCTCATCTAGAATTACACAATAATCCATCTACGAACCACTGATTAGTACATCATTCATGAATCCACCATGAATCTTGGGGTTGTATCACACTCAAACCCACTCTGAAAATGTTGAATCATCAACCCCGTAGACCAATGATGTAGAACATGAAGAATGGTGGGGGGAAGAATGATGTAAATCTATCATCTACCAATGTGATCTCAACAAACGATTATATAAATGTTGAAACCATGGGTGAAATTATAAATTCTAAATATTAACAAATAGGTTCAAAAATACAATTTAAATTTGATATCATGTGAAGAAAGGGTAACCCTAGATCAATAATGTTTTTTGTCTTAGAGGGGGTGAATGGCCTTTCATTAAAAATTAATTAGAGTTCAGACTTTTAAAGGGTAAAGAGATCAGTTCAAAGATTAAAAAATTCAACTACACCAATTATAATAAAATATAGAGAAAATAAACGAAATAATGTAAAAGATGAACACAATAATTTTTATAGTGGTTCGGATCTAAATGATCATAGTCCAATCTTCACCCCTTTCATGGATAGAAAGATAATTAACTCACTATGGTATATCACTTTGGAAGGTGAGTTATAACTCTTTACATTCGTCTTTTTCAAAACTAGAGGCTTAACCCAATTCCCTTATTTTTACTTGTTCAATCAAAAACCTATCCTTTTATTGGATATGAACAAACCTATAATTTTATAGGCTTAATCATAACCTATTTCCTTTTTTTGGTTATAGATGGAACCAAGTATTTTGTGGCTTAAAATCTAACACATTATTTTACAGTTGTAGAACCAACCTAGACTTTCGCAAGCTAGGTCCTCGCCTCTTCTATGTTATGGGTTAAGAGGAACCCAATCTTCTAAGGGGATAGACCACACTTAGACTCTTATAAGATAAGTCTTTTCATCTACTATTTTATGGCGTAATCATAACCTAGTCTTCTAAGGTGATAGACTAAACCTAGATGTACCTTTTGTTAGGGTGGTATAATATCATTCAAGACGCACTAAGTGTGAAAATACATATCATACAATTATATCACAAAGAAAGAGTAAAACAATTTAACCTAAAGAATTATTGTTGATGAAGATACTGGTGTTTGGAAGATGTAGTTATCAGTCCCTTCAAGATGTTTAAATAGTGAATCTTGGGCATCCAGTAGTTTACTTTTGCATGCAATTGAAGGATGAAACTCCAGGACTCAGTTGTGAACTATGAAATATGTTACTGTAAATAAAATTCATTCCCCTGTATCTTTAATGCATTACTCAATATTTTTATATCCATATTAATAGTGTTTATTTTATTCTCATAAAATCCCACAATTCTTCTTCAAAAATTTCTATAATAAATTCTTCACATGGGAGCAGCTATTAACAAGATTCGATGTACTATAAATTGGAAAACATGTTGTGAACCAAAATTTATTTTAATAGTAAATAAATAAATAATATATAAGTGAATATATCCATAAATTTTTATAATAAATTCATTGGAACACTCCCATAATTTATGTGATACTAACTCTCTATTTTCCAAAACAATTCAAATTTAATTTTTTCTCTTTCAGTGCATTCATATTGCACCTACTTATTTCTTATATAAAGAGAGATAATTAATAAAAATGTTATTTTTCTCTCGATATTATGTTTATGAAAAATAAAAAATTAGTTAATAATTAATATTAATATCCTTGAGAATATTCTTCATAGTAATCAATACTAACCATTCATATTTCATTTGGTTTGAATTTTAATATCACAAGTTCCAAAACTTCTGCATTAATATCCATACGCACTTAAACAAATGATAATCCAAATTAATTATTCATAGAACAATTAAAAACATATTATAATGGTTTTTAAATAATTAATAAATAATTTTAGTACAAAAAAACACAATTTATATCCATAATAAACTTGCATAAAATTGAAATGTCAAGTATTACGTAAAACAAAGCATATTTATATGTTTTAGAACATCCTCTATAAATTCTCATAACTATATACGCAAGTCCATGTAAGGGATTATTGTAAGTAAATACCATATAAGATTCATTTAGGGGATTCACATAGGGTATTCACATATCCATTTCTTGTATCTAATTTCATGTATTAAAATTACCCATGCATCCAAATTCGTACAACTGATTCTAAAAATTTGAAAAACAAATTGACCTATCAATTTTCAGACTTAAAAAAGACCTTCTAAATTAAAGAATCAAATTTTTAAAGTGGAATTATATTTTTATAATTTCATTATATCTCCAAATAATCAATAATTACCTTAATTGGACTTATATAACTAAATTTATAATCAAAATATAGTTGAAAATGGTTCTAAAAAACTATGGATTTCAGACTGAAAACAAAAATTTATTTCAATCTAATTTCTTTAATTATATTGATAAATTCTGTGTTTAATGTATTCTAATGAAATATATAATTTGTTTATATTTTTAACTCATCATTAATCACTCAATTTGATGTTTTTTAGCTCAATATATAGTTAAAATACAAAAGGTAATTGATTTTAGAAAATTGACTACATAGATTCAAAATTGGCTAGGTGGATTCACATTTAGCTATGTGGTGAACAATAAAAAATCATGTAAAAATAATATTTTAAGGTTCCTAATGATGAAGTTTTCCTAATAACTCAATATAAAATTATAGAGCTTGTTCTAAAAAATAAAAACATTAAATATCAAGATAAATAAATATAGATTAAAAATATGTAGCCAAGGTGAAGCATTATTTAGAAAATATATAATATAAAAATTATAGTTACATAAGATTATATTTATAGTTACATAACATAACATTTATAGATACATAATTCAATGTATTAAAACAATTTAGAAACTTGTGTTAAATGAAATAAAACAAAAAAATTATTTGTAATTATTGAGACATAAAGTTGTTCAAATGCTTTCTAATTATCAGGTGGTTTAAAACAATTGTAATTCTCAAAACATAAAGTGGTTCAAGGAGACACTCAACATAAATTAGATAATAAAATTAATGATTATAAATTAATTCAAAAGTAGGTAACTGCAAATGAAAATCCCCACCATTATTATGGATCAATCATTTGTGAAGAACAAGTTCACTAGCAAAGAATATGAGGATCTATTGTGAGCATCGTTCACCTTATAAGTCTCATCGATCTATCTTGATCTGCACCCTAAGGTTTTACAAAGCTAATGAAGAACACTTCCTCATCCTATATAATCTCCCAAGGTTAAGTGGGTAACCTTTTAGATTTTCAATAATGATATATTTATAAAATATTAGGCAAGTTTTAGGTAAATTAAGTAAATTAAATAAATAAATTACTTAATTACTGAATGCATCCACTAATGGTTTCCTCCAATCAAAATCCTGATTTTAACCAACTTTATGACATGCCTTGAATAAACCCTGTATTCCAAAAAAAACTATGGTCTCGTATTTCCCATCATAGGTCACAAACAATGGGGAAAACATTTATGCTAAAACAATGTTTACACATGATTTAATATATATTAATATTTTTAATATATTATTTTTGTGGTCTTACGACACCCAAATAGTTTCAAATATGAAGAATATATATATATATATATATATATATATTCAAATGATAAAACAGAAAACCAAAGTCATTACATACACGTCAATCTAGCACATGGTATTCCCAGTATAACTCAAAGGGAATTTTTTTAATTTAAAAGTGAAATTTTAATTCAAAACATTTTTCACTCATTGAAAACTGAGAAAAAAACTCATATTATCTTGATACATTACTAAAATGATCCATAAATCATTTTTTATGTGTAGAAATAAATCATATGTCAATACAACACATTATGTTCCCAAGATGACTCAATTTTTGTGTTTTTATTTTAAAAGTGATTGTTTCTGATACTTTTTTCGAGGGGCACCATTGAGTATGTTTGACATGACACTGGTGTCACATTCTGTTTCCCCGCATTCCCATTTTCCAACAGTGGCTTTCATCACTTTCAATGGATATTTCTTCTCCTTTATCTAAATGGGATGATAGGATTTTGGTTCCTCCTTCTATGGATTCCTCCTTAGAATTAGTCACCTATTTTGGGTCTCCCTTGTATATTTTAATCGTGTTCATGAAACTTATTCTCAGTTTCATCTCTTTGTGGAAGTTGGTTAATTATGATGCTTCTATCTAGACATTCCAAAGGGTCTTGAAAGGGTAGAAACCTTCGGTTAGGATAGTAGTCACATTGTGAATCACTATCATGTATGGATGCTAGGAACATTGGTCACCTGTATTTTCCTCCTAGTAGGGTATCTCATAGAGGCATCTTTAGGAGTAGAACCCAAGGCATCTCATTTCAATCATGATGTATATAATGCTAAAAGAATATCTTCCAAGGCTTTCACCTCATGAATCCCATGTTTAGCATGGGGTAGCAGATGTCATGGGTGCATATCTTCCATGCCTTTCACCTTAGGCATCCCATTTTTAGCATGAGGTGGAAGTATGAGATAGTTTGTGATTTTAACATCTTAAGGATATAGAATGAGACTGATCAAAATGCCTCTTGGAGGTGGATCAATGAGGTGCATCCCTAGGAGGGGTAACCTATAGGTTTTACTAATGGATAGATCAAAATTCCCTATGGAGGAAGATCTGAGGGGTGTTTCCCATAAAGGAATGATGTCATAATGTGAAGGAAGATGTGAACACCCATGATAGTGGGCCAGGGACGTATGCCATTAGAAGGGGGAAACTTTATTTACTATTGGTTGGGATTGAACCTCTAAGAGGCATCCTATATACCCTGCATAAAAGGAAGGGATCAAAACCCAACAATTCAATACCAAAATTTAAGGTCATGTGACAAAACAGATCCATGCAGTTTAACGTCATGTAGTAAGGATGCTTGCATCACGATAAGAGCATCGACGAGGAATGGGGTGGGAACTACGTGTGAAATATTCTCATTGTAATAGGATTTCTCTTGGTTGGATGGTGTGGGGATTACACATATAACTTTTTGAGTGCTTCCAGGAGTAGCGATGATGTTGATGGAGCATACGTTTGAAATTGGCCCAAAGGGTCCCAAAGGATATATGGTCTCTAGGTAAGGGTATGAACCTACCGGTATGTGGTGGCCCAAGAATAATTGGGATGCATGTGGATGGAGTATTGGGTTTGGTCCTTTTAGAGGCTTCCTATATATCCCAGTTGGTTGGTAATCAAATACCACATAGTTTGGGATGGGCTTGGGCTTATACCTAAGTAGGAGGCCCATGTGAGGTGACATGATGTGGGTGGGGCTTATGCATGGAAGCTTCTCATGGAGCATGTATGGTCGGGGATTACTCTAGGAGGGATTCCCAGGGATGTGGAGGATACATTACAAGGTTTCTACTAACCTCTAAGACAATTTGAGTCGTGCTTGATGTGAGAAATAAGACGAAGCAGTGGACCTAAAGGTCATCACATGAAAGATATACCAATGAGAAATAGTGTAGGGGTTATGCATTAAATCTTCCCAAAGAGGATGTAATTACATGTGAGGATGATATCATTCCATTTGAGAGGGATCTCATTCCCTATAAGTCATATATGGAGCATCATATTCTTATAGACCAGGTTGTTTGGAGAGTATGCTTAAAAGTTTCCTAGGTGTGGGAGTTTCATCCCCAGGGGTGGAGTTTCATCCCATGCTGGGGGAGTAGGTGGAATCCCATGATGACCCAACATGGGGAATCCCATGTGCATCTCATGAGTTAAGAATATGTCTATACATCATGTTTGGAGTAATTTGGTGCTAGTAAGTTTCACGTCATGCAGTGAGGATGTGGGGGACTCCCTCATTACCCCTTGGGCTTACATAACCATCACCCATTCACCCTATGGAGGGGTGGATTTAGCACTTCCAGGTTTTAACGGTGTGGAGGTGTGGTCAATCACGATGTCCATGTTAGTATTCCTAGGATGAGAAGAATAATTCATTAGAGTTCCAATGCTAAGAAGTTAAACATATGGCAATGCATGCACTAAGGGCATTGGGGACACCTCCTGAAGGACCAAGAAATTATTATGCGCATGTTTAGAGGGTTGTGTGCAAGAGGAGCATGCAAGGCTTGGGGATTGCATGAAAAGGGTGCTTGGACATGTTGACTTGATATAAAGGAATCCCATAAAGCATCAAAGAAGGGGTTCATGTATGATTAGAGTCTTACATGAAAAAGTCAGGGGTGAACACAAGATTGGGGTTGCGCATAAGTTAATGGGTGCGTGTGAGAGGAGTTTTTACGTGCACCCGACTTGGGTTGAATGAATTTGGGTGAGGATTACACAAGTATGAGGCCACTTAAGGGAGGACCCATGGGGAACCTTTCATGAAAGATATCTACCTTGAAGGTTCCATGATTTCACGATGTCATGGAAGATTAGTCTTACGCGTAGCAGAGCAGTGGCTCGACTTCTAGAGGATCACCCTAATAGGGGGGTGTCCTTCAATATACAGTTGATATCTTTGATAATGTAAAGGAATATTTTGGTCATGGAAGAGGTATTATGTGAATATGTGTCCTTAGTCATGACAAATGATCATGAAAGGGGTTGGATGACGTCGTATCTGGCATGCAAAGGGGTTAAGTGCTGATCATGTTTCTTACACGCAATTTGGAAATTTTATGCATTGTTGCCTTAACCTTTTGAGTGGACTATATGGAAGAGAAACCAATTTATGTCTTATTTGGAGTGAAATATTTTTTCATGTGTATTTAAATCATGTGCACACATCTTGAAACTTTTTTTGTCTTTCTTTTCATTCTTGGAATGTTTCATTTAGTAGGATGATGGTTTTGTTTTTCCTAGAGTTATCCATTTATGGATTCATGTAGAATTTAGTGATGAAAAATCCCACCCCCCCCCACTTTGAAATCTAAGCTAAAAGGGGGCCAAAAGGTCGGGTTCTTAGGGTAACACCGAAGAAAGGGTTTATTAATTTTGGTGTGTTCAATACTCTCTAATTAGCATGGAATACACTTACGCGCATGTGAAAGACCAGGTACATGCCTATATATAGAGGAGGTAGACCCTATGAATTACCTTTGACTTTCCACATGATAATCATTTAACTCTCCTAAGTGTAAGTTCATCCTGTTTGTGTGAAAACCCAAGCCTCAACTGCTACTTTCACATAGAATCTCCTTCTTTTGTGCATATAACTTTACAAAAGTACCATAATTTTGTGTTTCCACTTCCAGATCTTGTACACAATGTCACATCTTGCACACTATTTCTTTAGTCTTATGTGCTTCTTCCTTGAATCATTAAAACTCATACAAAATGGCTAGCCAATAAAAGACTAATGCAATAGAAGCCACTGTTGCTACTTAGAGAGTTTTCGGGACTAGAAATCCTCAGATCTTTCAAGATAGGAGGGTCGTATCAGAAAATAAAATGCTTCTGGGAATTCTAATACAATCATGGAAAGATTATCCTTTAAGATACTACCTCCCACTATAGAACATTGGGCTTTTGGATGAAGTGATCATTCCATATTTCAGAGTTGATTCACCAAAATTGTGGTTCCCTTGAAAAGATGATATCCAATGTGGGGATATTGTTTTTTATAGTCATCCTTCTAGGGAACATATGGACATTGTTGTTTACACACTGAATGAAAAGACTAGGACAGTCACAGGGGATCATCCAAAGGAAGAAGAGATCCATGACCACTACGCCACTACTTTCCATAGCATCATGAGGGAAAGTAGCTCAGGTTTTCATAAGTAATGAGACTTGAGGCCTGGCGGAAACTTATCCAATGAATGGGAATGGGTGTATTATGTGCGCTACACATTCTAGGAGTACAAGACATAATTTCACAACATCCGGATATATGATGTAGTATGGACATTGTAGTTCCATTTTTACCATCAATAGGAGTTGGAGCTAGAGCTCCTCAGCCGCTAGTCCCTAGACATGATCACATTCATCTACACCACTGGGAAGTCAGCATCAGTCTATGGGACATCCATTACATCGGCGGCATTCCACTCGAGGGTTTCTAGTATAAAGAGTTTCTTCTGCTATAGAATATCTGGAGGAACAGGGAGTAGACTCCTATCATAGAGTAATATATTTTGGAGGTGGTGAAGGAGAAGATGAAATTCACACCCGTTTTCTAAAAGGATATCTTGTTCTATGAATGGATCAACATGATCCTCAAGAAGGACACAAGAGTGAGGATGTCGGGTTGAAGATAACAATTTCCAATGATGTCATAGGGGAGGAAGCTAGGATCATACTGGTTAAATCTAGAAGACAAAAAATATTAGGAGTGGGAATACAACATGTCCATAAACTGGGACCTTCTATTTTCTATACCGCTTTACTTAACACATTTTAGAGTGGTTAGATTCTACCTGTAAGGGATACATGGATGGGGATATGTTTGGGGACTTTGGTGATGGTGGAGATCCTAACAGCTTATAATATGATCAACTTGGGGGTACCCATGCTAGCCAGACTCTATAGCATGTTAGGCTGCATTGCAAGAGTAAACATACCCATAAGGATCAGTGGGCCATTCCAGTTCTTACATGGATGGATTTCATCGCATCATGGGGGTTATAAATTTTTGAAATCCAGCAGTCCTTCAAACACTGGTCTATAACTGTCTCTGTTGAACATCACTGGTGTCTAGCTGGTAATACTGGATGATTTTGGGATTGTACTTCAGAATAGAAACCATGAAAACATCAACTTTCATCCCTTTGAAACTCTAGTTGGTCTAATGGTGGAAAACCTGCAAGGATCATGGGAGTAGAGAGAGAACCTTCAAAGATTTCGATGTGGTGTGCTAGTAGCCCAGATTGATGGTAAGGTTTACAACGATCCATACAATCCATATTGTTTGTCCTGGTATTTTGGTGCCTCTAATGATTAGATAATGGATTATATATGGAGTTCGTGAAGAGTGGAACCCATGTATCTTTCATTAACTATGGTGCATTCTAGTGAATGTGGGGTCTGGTGAAACTGTCAAGCTGCTTCCAACCAATATTTATCTATTCCAATCAACATATTATGATAGCGACTGGGAAGAATCATATCCCTATGTAATCCTATGGAATCATATTTTGGTGATTGAACTAGAAAAAGAGGACCCACAATAGCGAGGAAGTAGATGGTATTCTCCCTGAGAGGAAAGTTTTGCATCTCGGACGGCTAAAGCTAGAACTGGGATGGTGGGTATGTCACAAGGTGCGACCGCACCCTCACCTCCAGGATGTGATTGATCTCAAAAGTGACCCTGGGGACCAAAAAAGGTGGATCCTAGGATGAATATGAGGTAGCTACTACAACCATCTATAGATGTTTTATTTCCTTCCCTATGGCCCTCCTAGAGGAAATTCCAGAAATCGATGTCATCAAAAGAACTATAGCGGAAGCTGAAGTGGTATGAGATCAAGTTTCTAGATGTTAGGCCCATTCGGGTCATGGACTATTTAAACTTCCATATAATACATGCATATTTAACTTCTATTGATGTGTATGTGTGTTAGTGAGGGGAGATTGAACCCCCTTCCACCTTTGTGCGGGTGATTCTTGGAAATTAAGAGGATCATGAGGAGGTGCCAATTATTGGCATCCCATCAATTGAGGAAGAAACAGATGAAGGGAAGGCATAGGAATACAATGATGGATAATCCTGGGTAGTGGTTTCCCATCAAGAGAGTCCCTTGGAAAGCAGTGAGATTGTAGTCTTTGAAGAAGAAGAACTCATTGAGTACCTTGAGGTAATCCTTAAATTGCTTACAAACTTCATTTACCTTTCCCTTTAAACTATTTATATTCTCTAATTGAAACTTTTCCATTATAGGAAAATATTGATAGAGAGTATGGGGCCCTAGCTGTAAGTGACAAAGGTGCACCAACAGGTGTATAGAAGCACGTTCTTGGACCTATACCCATGGCTGAGGAAAATGGTGGGCCAGCTGAGGGGTTAGTGTGGTAGCCTCAGAACCAAGGGTCCAGCCTATTATCTATGGGGGACTGTGCCTTGTCATTCTCATGGAGACATCCAATACTAGAGAGGTAGTGCATTAAAGATGGATCATCATCAAAATTTCTCCTCCACAAGGTAAGAGAAAATATCAAATCACTCAGCCATAACTAGATTTCATGGAGCCTTTATGTCAACATGTTTTCCTATCTCATGTTTTTCCTACCCAACTAATGAAATAAGAATCAGTTTCAATTGGTGAAAACCCCATCGGTATCGAAGGGTATCCTATGGTGGAAATGCCTACCAAGACATGGGGACTCTATCTATCAGTCATCATCCTCTGTAAGTCTTTAATCACCGCACAACCTTAACTGATCATCTGTTGACTCATTTGAACAATGTGTTCTTTTATTTGAATAGTGCTTGAGATATTTCATGATCGTTGAGAAAATGAGGATGGTGTATCCTAGGTTCCATCTCTAAAATTTGTATCAGTTCATACGGATCCATTCATCCAAGTTGATCCGGCCTTGGTCCCCGGCAGATAGTCTGTCGTGGTTGCGAGGGTAGCCACTATTGGGGAAGAAATTGAAGATTGAAGAGATGATGTGGTTAAGGTAGGTCAAAATGAAGATGAACAACCTCATGATCTGAATCCCAACCAATTTGAGAGGATGCTGAAGGAAGATTCTATTACCAAAATGCTTGCAGCATTTTCTGAGTACGATCCTTCACTACTTGAAGAGCTATAAAACTCTGACCCTAATTTGGATGAATATAATCATATCATTTGGATTAAACCATGGAAATTCATTAATATCATCATTCATCATAACAAAAATCTGCAATCGGTGGTCCATATTGGGTCTCTTCTCTATTGGTTGTGCAATCTGTGCATGAGAGGGGCAGATTCCCATGGTCTTCACGTGCTAGTTCGAAAAATTATTGACAAACAAATGCATTAAGGAAGCCAAAATCTGGATGTTTCTTGGAATTAGGAGAAGTATGAAAGCATCTGACTTCTACAATAATTCACTAATGAGATCCAAGAACTGGAGGAGAAAACAAATGAGCAGACTAATTTCATTGACACTCAATCATATTTCATCAACAGACTGAGGGCTGATATGGAGGAGGTCGAGAGGCAAATGAGGTAGAAAGCAATTCAGGTAGCCGGTCTCAAGGATGAGTGGGACTGGGTACATATCAGATCTTACCATCTCCATCTAGAAGCTAATAAGGAGGAAACAAAGCTTAGAAAGTGGTAGTAGACTTTGGAGGCCACGCGCTAGAGGTTGGAAGAGTTGCAGCATTCAATCACTAGAGCAGAGCTATAGAAAAAAAATTCAAGACTCATAAGATGCTCCCACATGTGGATGTCCCCTATTACTAATACACCTTGCTTTTTTTATTTTGAAACATTCCTGTGTGCATGGAAACATTTATTTTTCTGCTTTAACCATCACACTTCAATCATATTTGTGAGACGACCAGTGAACAATCCTGAAGCTCACATGGGTCAAACCTAGTGTGATAAACAAGAGAAGACTGCATGATTGATCATTTTTATGAGGGTGTTAGATAATCATTGAACACTAGAGTTCTGTTATTATTGATTGAAAACAAATATTTTTTGTGTTAAGGGAGGTTGTGGCGAGAGAACAGGGTTCTTAGAACATCTGACTTGCTTTTCCAATATGTGTTAATGCATGAATGGAATAACACCATGGGAATTGAATTCTATCCGAACAAAGGGTAATGAGATGTGTGAATCATAATTCCCAAAATTTTGAACATAAGTAGAGATGAATAGTGATATAGGATAACTTTTAACTATGTTTAAAACACAGTATTCATATCGTTATCCAAGAATGGGAACAAATAAGTGAGGGTCGACCACCGACAATGTTCGAAACACAAAACATATCACAAAATGTTGACTGAAGTCTTCTAGGATTTTGAATCAAAATGATAGGTGATCCAAAATGTAATGAGACCAAACCATTAGGGGTCTCTTCAGACGTGGAATATGATGAGGATTCAAATAAGGGGAACAGAAAGCTTAGGAAAAGAGTGATGGGTTGTGGGAATGGATTCCAACACTATAAAAATTATTCCACCAAGTCTTTGAACACATTGGTGTAAGTGTATTGTTCTAAAAAATGTTAAAACCCATATTCAAGGTGAATTTCATCTCAGATGCTGAGTTGCAACTGAAAATGTGAACAATGAGGTAGATGACTTGCACTGGGGAAGAGGGCCTCTTAGGCGAGGGGCTGGTATGCCTGGCAGTTTCACGTCATGCAATTGAGGATAATGGGAACACAGTTTAATATCATATATTGAGAAAGATGCATGGTATAGTTTAACATCATTTAACCAGGACCCATCCCATATTTTAACATCATGTGACTGGGATTTTTCACACAATTTAAGGTCATACGACTTAGACCCTAGCCAATTATTTAAAGTCATGTTTCATGAACCATATAAATTTCTATTTCATGTGTATTTTTACAGCATTAGGGAATTAAACCCAATGTGAATGATCCAAAAGAGGCTTTCGTACTACACAAGATTTAGTAAATAGACATATGTCAATGAAAATGAAGACTAAGAGGCCCATGACACACCACATATCCCTAGAGGGTTTATACACAGTTTAAAGTCATGATTGGACATGGACTCCTAGTTTAAAGTCATATAGTTTGGACCATTAGTTTCTTTGTGTAGCTTGACCACATTGGTGCACACCCCACCAATACTCCAAATCCCATGTAAGCCATTATTAGTGTGGGATATAAGGAATGGTATAGGGGATCTCCTTGACATGTGGAAGCATGAATTATTGGTGACATGAAGGGTTTTGATTTTTACTATAATATTGGGGAGTGGAAAAATGTTAAGTCAATACATTATAGATCTAGATAAGGGGGAGACTAGTGAATAGGGTTGGTTTTTGACCATGTTTGAAACATAGGTACCATAACCATACCAGTCATGAATGGGGAGAGAAAATGCAAGAAAAATTGTTGACCATGTTTCAAATATAGGATCCACAATTTTCTGCTAAATATCCATTATGGTGTTGTCCAATTACTGTAGGTGAGCCAAAAATGTCATGATACCATCATCATTAGTGTGTGTTTGGATTTGAAAGATGATGTAAATCTATACTGAGAAAGACTCTAAGTGTGTAATGGATGTATCAGAGAGTTTGATTCAAAATCATGTGTTGTAAACAGTTTAAAGTCGTATTTCATAGTCCTTGGCGGACATTTTAGAGTCATGTTTCCTATAATATAATCTCTCAGTTTAGGTCATGGAGTTTGAACCCTGGAGGGGTCTGGATTTAAAGGAATGTGTATATGGTGATAGAGTAATAAACTAAACATGAATGAGCCTAAGAGGCCTACATCTATATACACACCATGAGATAGACTACATATAGTTTAAGGTTAAAATTATTGGACAATAGATGAATCAAAAGGGATTAAGATTTAACGAATTTTTGGTTGGACCCAAAGACAAAATGTCTGGGTGTCGCTATTTATCCCATAAGGATGGGAATCAAGTCATACATAGTTCTAGAAGGTGAGGCACACATTTTAAGGTCATACAGTCTGTACCATGTAAAAAGGGGAATTCAAGGATATTTGTACAGTGCGATAGTTAAAACCCGATGTGAATGATGTCCATAAAGGGACTGGTTCCACACATGAAGTGATACTAATGTCAGTTGTGAATAGTTTAAGGTCATATGATCTTGACCATGACTGAGGCCAAGCGGTTGAGAGGTTGATGAATTTTTGACTACTCCGAAAGAAAAAAAATCGGTTTGTGGCAACATATCCCATAATGATGGTAATCAATCCACATGTAGTTTTGGAATATAGTATGGTGAGGGAACAACACTGGTGGGGGAAATCCTCTCTAGAAAAGGAGTTGAGGCATCCCCTTGATTATTGTGATGAATCCTGAATTTGTTTATGGTGGGGTTGCAGTTTAACTTCCTCCTTTGAGGACATTAGCTCTTAGTTTAAGGTTGTGGAGTTTAGACTAAAATGAAAAGTGTCTCTAATGGGTATGTGTAGTGTGGTGTTATGACAAACCCATTGTAAATGAGGGCTCGGGGGACCTAACATCATTCAACACATTCCAAAGGAGATTTATATATATAGTTTAATGTTTTGATTCTTAAACATGGTCTCCCAATTAAAGGTCACAAAGTTTGGACCCTTGCGATCAGTTTAAAGTCATTTCACATGGACTATAGGGTGGCAATCAGTTTAAGGTCATGAATCTCTGACCATCAACTTTTTGTTTAAGGTCATAGAGTTTGGACGTGGAGGTGATAACTACAAAAGAGATATGTGTATTGTAGTGGTATAAAAATACTAATGTGAATGAGAACCAAAGAGGCCCACATACCACATACTCATTCCTGAGGATTCATACATACAGTTTAGAGTCATGATGATTGGACTAAGCTAAGGCCAAGGGGCCAAAGGTTTGAAAAAATTATGGATGGACCTAAAGAAAAGGTGTCTGGGAATCTCTATGTATCCCATAAGGATGGGAATAAATCCATACATAGTTCTTAAGTAAATATTCGTACATAACTCTGACCCATACATGAGGAGGGGGATTTTTTGGGTGGTTGGATTAGGCTATAGAATCCATGCATCGTTACATATCCCGTGTGGATAGGAATCAAGCCATATGTAGTTCTAGAACATGGCATGGTAGATAACCAATGTCGGAGGTGATGTCTACTCAGTTGATGAAATTATGGTGTTTTGAATTTTATCACCATGTGGCCAGGACAATAATCAATATGCAGTTTATTATCATAAAACTAGGACATTGGGTGTGTATATTAACATCATGCAAATAGGATATATGGTGGTTGGTTAGTTTAACATCATGCCACTAGGATGAAGTGGGGAAATTGTTCCAAAAGGGATGTGCATGACATTGAGGGAAAAAGGTACCACACCGCACAATTCTCTTCCAAGGAAGACTTGGACACATTTTAAATTTAATATTCCTAGAAATGAACTATTAGTTTAAGGTCTTATATTTTAGACCATAATATGGATATTAGTTTAAGGTCTTAAATTCTGGACTATGTGTGTAGTTTAACATCTTCTTCCTAGGATATTGGCGCTATTCATTTTAAAGTCATGTAGCTTAGACCATAGCAGTACAGTTTAACATCATGTCGCAGGGACTTGGAAACACAATTTAACATCGTATGGTGAGGATGATAACAACACAGTTTATTTTCATGTTGTAGAGATGATCATAAAAACTCATACAAAGTACATATTAATAAAATTGGTGTTAGTGGATACTGATTCACTCTTTATCCCTAGTGATTAAATAGTATACACCATTATGATAGAACTTATGTATGATGTAAGGTCCTTCCCACTTGTGCTCCGATTTTGGTGGCTTCCTACTGGGTATCATTGGAATTTTGAGATCTAGCACCATGTCACCCTGGAGGAATGATCAGAGGTGAAATTTCTTATATAACATTCTTACTATCTTGTTTTGGTGCCACTCTATATTGTGTAAGTCCTAGAGAATGTTCTCTTTTAGGGATTCCAGCTCATCTGGATAGAATTCAGCCACTTTTTCTGGTGTATTTTGATCATAGATAGTTGTTCTGAGCGGTGTAAACTAAACTGAGATGGTAAAGACTACCTCTGTTCCATATACCATGGAATTTAGAGTCACTTGGGTGGAATTTTGGGTCATTGTTTGATATTCCCTAAGAGAGTTGGGGAGCTTTTCTAGAAAACTCTTCATGTTCTGACCCACCATCTTCTGCAGAAAGTTGGAGAAGGTTTTATGGAATGCCTCAATTTCATGTGCATGATATCAGGAAGTGTGATTAGACCAGATACAATACCCAGAGTACAACCTTTTTAGCTCCACATCCCAGAATTCAGTATCTCTATCAGTGAGAATGATGTAAGGAAATATTAATTAATGGGTCATTTTGGATATCATGAATTCTACCACTGATCATTCCTTTGATTTCTTAAGAGGAATCAATCCTTCCCACATGGAAAATAAATCTATCACGATCATAATGAACCTGCATTAGAAGTATATTTCTAGAATATAGGGTCCCGTGACATCGAGTCTCTAGACTGAAAAAAGGCCAAGAATACATGGGGGTATAGAGTGGCACCAACGGTCTATGAATAAAGTTGGAATGAATCTAACATGTGTGTAACCTCTTGGAAAACTCAATAAATTTGGACCATGGTGGGACAAAAGTATCCCAAACTTCAAATTTGGTGGTAGAGCTTCAACCCTACCTGATGAGAACCACAGGACCCAACATGAACTTCCTACATAACTTGGGGAATCTCATATCATTGTATAAAATAGAGGATAATTCCATCAAAACCACATCTTTAGAGAGTCTACTCAAGGTTGGGTCTACTTTGGTGGGTGAACTGTGTTGCGTGCCGATAGATTCACTCACATTTTTCTCATTCTGATGAGAATCTACCCTACTATAGATAATTGATGAAAGGTGTTCTCTAATCAAAGGTTTCATCTACCATGGGGGGATCTTGAGGTCCTTATGTGGAAGCATTAGCGGTTAGGTGGTTAACCTACCAGCTATCATCATCATATTTTGGAATTAAGGGAGAAATAACTCCCCAATGAGCCATGTGAAAGAATATATCATCCTGGTTAGGCTCTATAATAGAGGTAGCTAGGTTGTCCAAGTCATTGGCTTGACCATTCTGCGACCGAGTAACACGAGTCATCTATGGATGAGAAGGGAACTGGGCCATTATCTAGAGATTGCGCTCTAGAAAGGGAATGAGTTATAGTTTTATGATGATATAATCACCATTGATTTTCTTTATTACTAACTCAGAGTATCCCTTCAAATGAAATTGGGGTACATTAATCTCAAGAGATAGCTTGAGACCAATAATGAGATTCAGATACTCTGCTTCGTTTTTAGTGAAACCTTAGGAAAACATGAACAAATAGGGAAGGACAGCCTATGTAGGTGTAATGAGGATGATCCTTAGGCCTACCTTGTTTTTCTTGGGGTTATTGATACTTATACCAGTTGGCCTCTTGGAGTCACCATAAAAATGATTCTTTCGTCATGGAATATCTTGGTATACTAAAAGGATGGCCTCATCTGGGAAATCATCATCCAAAGTCTACTCTTCGGTAGCTAGATGAGTGGATAGAAATTTGTACAATGCATGATATTTTATGGATTACTATGGAACAAACCTTATGTCTAACTACTGAAGGATCACCGCCCAACATGCTAGTCATCCTTTCAACATCAGGTGATCAAGGATATACTTTAACAAGTTCACACTATACACCAATTGTACCTCATGATTCTGAAGATAATGTAACAATATATGCACTGCAAAAACCAGTGTGAGGAATCTCTTCTTGATGGGATAATATATGGACTTCATGTCAAGGAGCATGAAACTGAGATGGTATAAACTGTTATCTCTACCTTTGTTATTCTTTTTGAGTGATAATGGTGATGAGCGATTGTTCCAAGGAAGTCACATAATAGACCAGAGGATTCCCAGAGATAGGTGGAATCATAAATTGTGGTTAGAGTAGATACTACTTGATATCCTCAAATAAGGCCTCTCACTCTTCATCCCACTATTAGAAGACACATATCTTCATTATATTTGAAAAGGGATTACACGTGTCATCAAAATTTGTGAGGAATCGGCATATGTAGGATATGTGGCCTTGGAGGCCTCAAAGCTTCTGATGGTTGCTCAGAGGAGGTATCTAGCTGATGGATTTGATCTTCTCCAGGTTGATGTCAATTCCTATACATCTTATGATGAAGCTAATAAAAATCCCAAAGGTAACCCCTAAGGAACACTTCAGGGGGTTTATCTTCAAATATCGGGACCATAGGAAGCTGAACACTTTCTCAAGATCACTAATATGGTCATAACACTTATGGGATTTTACTACCAAATAATCCATCTAGAATTTCACTAGAATTATAAGTATCGGTTTGAATATGTGGTGCATGGAAAACTGATAAGTGGTTCCCACATTCTTCAAACTGAAAGGCATTACCCTATAGTAGAAGATACCTTACGGTGCTATGAAGGTGGTATATTCCTCATCTTTTAGTTTAATCTAGATCTGATTGTATCTATAGTATCCTTCCTTGAAGGAGAGAGACTGGATCCTAGTTGTAGAATCGATGAATAACTCTATCATTGGAAGGGGAAAATAATCCTTCAGATAATGGAAGTTGAGATCTCAGAAGTCAATACAGAACTTAATCTATCTATTATTCTTCCAGATGGGAATGATGTTTTATAGCCACTTGGGGTACCGAAATTCCTTGATGAAATTGGATTTGATAAGCTTATCAACTTCATCCTTTACCATGGATCCATGAGAAGGTGCACCATATTAGGAGGCTAAATGAACCCACAATGATTCATTAGGATACCAAGATGGTGGACAGTGACCCAAGGGTCTAGTCTTGGAATCTCTTTATAGATATAAGAAAATACATCACAATGTTTCTTTAGAAAATCCATGTACTAATATTATTCCTTTGTAGGTATAGCTGCATTGATCAGCATCATCCTTGGGTAATCCTTAATACCAAGGTTCACCTAAACCAACTCATCGACAGTGGTAGAGATTCTCTCTTCAAATGTGTGAGGAGATTCTTCCAAGTCCTCTTCACTATCTGAGGTAGGGGAATTAGTGGGAGGAGATGGTTCATTCATGTTGGTTAATTCTATTGGAACATTGGTGCCTGCTTGGGTGAATGTGGAATCCTCCCTGGGAGACTACTACTCTTCTGAAACCTTGGTGACAGATGTTTCCAAATTGATTTCATCATGACTTTGACCATAGGGCCCATGATTAATGTCAAAGAAATAGTTTTGGGTCATTATTTGTCGGTTAAACCTGACTCGATGAAATAGGTAAGTATGGGATATAGTGGTATCCATGGGGTGAACATCTTAATACCCCACAAGGGTAGGGGTGTCCGCTATTACCCGTATCTAGACTATGTAAAATTATTAGGTAATATTCCAACATTACTTGTACTTGGGAACACAATGTCCCTTCCTTCTATAAATGAAAAATAAATTTCCCAGTTCTGGAATCATAGACTCTAACCAATGAATCGAGATGATCAAAGAATCCTCCAAATCTATCCACGAGCTATTTAGGACGGTTTTCTAATCAACCTCATTAGTCTGAACCAACTTATCCATTCTCTTGTATTATCCAGCACCTAAATATCAGGCTTCACAGGAGTCAAAGGAAGATGCATCACCTTAGAGCAATAATACTTGACCATTGAGGGAGTACTTGAGGCATTGGTGAAATGAGTAGGGGACTACAACATGTATATGGATATAAGGACTACCCATAAATTCATTGTAGGATGTGTCCTATGAGTCAACCATGAATTCGGTGTTTTCTACTAAACCACTAAACTGTATCTTAAACCAGATTCTTCCACACAACCTCTACTCAATTCTTTAATAAACATGAATCTTCATGTCAGAGGGACCCAAGTCTTATTCAGTCAGTCCTAGCTTTCAGAGCATCTGGGTCGGGATGAGATTAATCTCTGAACCTATTTTTACTAGACCTTGACGGATTCCTACTCCATTTAATTGGTCAGTTATGTACAATGGGTGAAGGTTCCCCTACACAAGGGATCCCTCATCTTCTCCAGATAATGAGATGATGTCTTGGAATTCAACTTTATCAACCACTTTAGCATAGAAGGTATCTACAGGAGCTACCTCTAATTCAAACTAGAGGGGTATTTTCAAGGAATCTGTGAGGGCCTCATGAATTTAATTTTATATACGAAGTGGATTAAGGATTTATAGCTTTTCAAGAATGTTGTTGAGGTGTTTCAACACATAATACATTCATTACAGATGAAAATTTCTACCCATATGGGGTTTCTCTTTGGAAGAAGGAATGATAGTCACTGCTGGTTGAACCACTAGATTATGGATGGTGATGGAAAAATATTGTTTCTCATAAAAAAACTCACATAGAACCAAAACTATATGATTTTCGGTTGGATGAGGTATGGATTTAGTTAGACACGGCCAATTTTGATGTGTTTGTGGCTATTCTGGATGGTCAATTAGCATGGTCAATTGTGGGGGTGTGTCTAACAGAGTAGTCTAGGAGGATTGTGTCTATTGAGCTCTATGAAACAATTATTGCATAGTCTTGGTAGAATGAATATCTTGTCTTGGCGCACTGGCCTGATCATTCCTATGGTTTCCATTTCCTAGAATTCTTCTTTGACGGTGTCAACTGGAGGCACTTGGGGGACTTGAATGATATTCCTTGTCATCAGGGATCATGAAGGGATCCACCAACTTCATGGTATTCATGGAGGAAAACAACTTCCCATCATCGGATAAATATTCCAATGTTGGGAAGACCTTGGGGAGATTCCCATCTCTGTAGGTTTGAAATCACTGAATGTACAGTAAGTCTTCTGCACTGGCGGGGGAATTTCCTTTCCCTTAAACTATCGGCATCTTCTCTTCTGAGATGTAGAATGCTACGATGTGGATACAAAAGAATCAACTGTGGAGGGAGTGGCGAAATAAGAAGGTTTAGGATGGCCTAAGTGGGCATGGACGGCACTGTGGGTGTGAGAGACTACTCTACAGGCTAATCATTCATCATAATTTTGATTACAATGGTTGGAACCTATTTTCATTCACCTTCTCTATCACTTCCAGATCCATATATGATGTTTTAAACCTATGTTGGGATGTTTCCAAACTTGATCACACCATTTTCCACTTGTTTTCCTATCCAATCCATGAACACATAGCATTGTTTGATGGTATGACCAAGGATATTGTGGTAAAAAAAATGTTCAGGGTGGCCAGGGAGCTCAGCTTCATAGGGATTCTTACACTCAAGATTCTTCAAAATCCCCTATTCAATGGTACTAAGGAGTTATATGGGAACTTGTTCATCCATGAAGGAGTACTTCCAGTTTCTCTTGTCTGGGAAGGGATATCTAGGAGCATTGCCTAGATGAGAGGTTGGAGTCACATTCTCTTATTTAGGCAGTTGTGCCTGGTGAGGTGGTTTTTGATGATTATTAACTGGGAGAGGATAAGATAGATGGGGTTTTTGAACTCGGTGAGTCTATTCTGGGTGAGGCTCTTCTGGCAACATCTCTAGCATCTATGGGGCCTCCACCTATATGGCGGTTGTAGTCTCTTCCTTGGAGGTTCTTCTTACAGGAGTAGGAAGAGGTAGTGGGAATGCCTGCATGGATTGTTTCTAGGATTCGTCTAAGTGTTAGTCCTTGTCATAAAAATATCATAACCCACCTGGGATGTTCCGAGTGATGAGGGTAGGAACCAGTTTAGTCTTAACGTTCCCCACACACATTATTAGTAGCTTCTCTTGGGTCAGTAGCATACCGAGTAAATATGTGAGGCCCTTCCACTAAGAAAAGAAATTTGTGACATGATCATATAGAAGTTTCATACACTTGAAAAGGTCAGAAATTCATGTCTTTCAAATAATGGAGCTAAACTGATAGTGAAAATTCCTGCAGAGGTCTTCCCAACTAGTAATGTACAATATGGGTAACTAGTTGTACTAGATGAACGCAGGCCCCTCCAATGTCTAAATGAAACATTAGTGCATGGTATCCTCCTACTACTATAGAGTTCCCAATATAGTTCTTCACCTTGATATGATGTGGGAAAGTTGTTGAAGTGGGTCGCCCATCCAATTTTAAGGGGCAAAGCTAGGGTTCCCAAAATCTAGTGGTTCTCGCATGTCATCCACCCATACTAGATACAGCTTTTCGTTAGGTGGGATCTCCACCTACTATTTCTACAAATATTTGAGGTGATTAGTGATGGAATTTATCTTATCCTAATATGTGTTTCTATATTTATAAGAATACATGACCACCAGTGCATTGATAGGCTCATCAACATAATAGGCAGGCCCAACGGCTCATAGAGCGACTTGATCTGGGTAATGAGGAGGATTATTGCACTTCTAATGTCTATTCAGAAACTCATATCTTGGTTTATATACATAAACTTTTGCCTCTTCCATATCATGATGTGTGTGATTTCCGAGCTCAATTGGGAGCAGTTATCTGAGAAGGACTTATGGCTTCCCCCGCTACCCTAGTGGTGGAAGAACAGGATCTTTTCGGGGATCGTCATAATCTGGGAACCACTGAGCAAGGATCTCATCGATGATCCTCTTATGATATTTTACCTACTAGAGTAAGGTGGTGATAGCATTATTTACCTTCATCTTTGTCACAATATCAGACGGATCTATGGGATCAAGAGGTCCCTCGTTCTTCTTGAGATTTCAACCAGAGGGAAATAATGCAGAGGGATCCCTGGGTCTAAGTGCCTGCTTTTGAAGTTGAGTGTGAACACCTGTATGAGGGCCCACCTGATACTGTGTTTCCCCAGGGGTGGGTTTTCTTTGTTAGATCCTATATTGGTGTCCCCATTCTTAGATATATCAGGGAAAACCATGTTCACTATGACTGTACCTAGGTGAAAATCCTCGATATCACTTGGTAAGTTATGATTTCATAGTATATGGATGAAATGGAGTGCAACATATTATCCCCATCCCTAGATCTGCACATGTGGGGATGCCTCCTCCATGATTCTATGAAGCATTATGAAGCTCTTTATGCATCTATGTTGGAGGGTCTGGTGGTAGATAGGTACACAAGGTACCGAGCCACTAGGAGTGCTACCAACTCAATCATGTGTCATTGCTAATCAATGTCATAGAAGTGATCACAGCTTCTTGGGTAGACCAACTGATGGTCATGGAGGAGAAAATGCATCATCAAGAAGGTATGATGGAAGCATGTAACCTAGCCCTGGGTGAGGGACTCCGGAATGTCAATGTTTGAAGTTGCATTAGGCCATAATACCATGGAAAACTAATTAGTAGTCAGATTATCCTACAAGATTTATTATATAGAAGTAGACCCAGGATCTTGGTTGGACCAATATTCAATTGGTACTGGTCGAGAAACTGGATGGGTTACAGATTTGGATCAGTGCAGTAGTGGGTAGGCTGGTGTAGGAGCCTTTGTGTGAGCCAATTTCTCTCTACACACTGGGTTATCTCTCATAGGTGGTACCAACCACGTCATTATGTACCTATAGGACTGGTAATTCATCACTACCTCATGTGTGATGGTAGAGGCACTCATCAGAGGGTCCACTGGATGCTCTTCATCTATCAAATTCCATATTAACTCCCCGTGATCTTAGGTAGAGGTAGAGATTGAAACTAGAGATGATAAAGATGACTATACCATGAGACCTTGGAAGGGATACAAATCTTCCCCCACCTGTATTTACTTGTGAAGGGATTATTTTATTTTTTTGATATCACCTTCCAAGGTGAAAAAACATCACCTATCAGGCTCCTGACCCAGACTCTAATGTAGATGACTAGGTGAAGGTTCTATCCTTGAATCATATTCTGCCTCGTAATCTGAGAAGTAAATGAGATTGAAAACAACTTCTCACTTCACTTAATTTCACCTTTGGTGGTGGCGGTTCACCTTTCTACCATGGTACGGTTATTCAGGGTAGGGTAGTTCAGCACAAAGAGGACCTATGTGTCGGTGGGTAATGGTGTAGGGAGGACCTCCACTTTGACTGGTTGGGATACATGGAGGGCCTCCACATTGGTTGATGTTAGATCAGGGAGGACCTCCTCTTTGGATGTCATGGGAGCAAGGAGGATCTCCACTCTGGTTGTTGATGTAGCATGAAGGACCACTTATTTGGATGGTGGGGACATGGGGAGGACCTACATGTTGACTGTTAGTGATGGCATAGGGATGAACTCCATTCTAAAGGGTTGAAGCATGAGGAGGACCTTTTCACTAATCAAACTGGACATGGGGAGGGCCTCCATGTTGATTGTTGATAGAGCAGGGATAAAATCTTCTTGAGCTGGTAGAAACATGGGGAGGACCTCCATGTTGACTGTTGGAGGAGTGGGGAGGGCCTCCACTCTATTTGGATGTGGCATTAGGAGGACCTTGGTGCTGGGAGTCATAAGTATGGGGAGGAACTCCATATTTTTTGTTGAATGTGTGGGAAGGACCTTCGATGTGGCTAGTGGAAACATGGGGAGGGCCTCCATGTTGACCATTGAAGGAGTGTAGAGGACCTCCTCTCTAATCGACGGGGGACATGGGAAGGACCTCCATGTTGATTATTAATAGAGCAGGGAGGACCTCCACTTGGATTGGTGCTAGAGTGGGGAGGACCTCCTCTTGAGCTGGAAATGACACAAGGAGGAACTTCGTGCAGATCATGGGAGAAGGGAGGACCTTTGCTTCGGTTGGTAATGGTGTGAGTGGACCTTCGCACTAAAACTCATCCCCACAATCCGACCTTTAATGACTTCTAGTGGAGAGGGGGATTGAGAAATTCAACCCAGCCTGCATGTGGGGAGGATAAGGTCTCGATCCCAATTGGGTGTTGGTGGGTCCCTACTTAGCAGTGGCAAGGATATGGTGTAATTTTCTGGTGTTGGAAAGAGCCACTGGAGCAGTAGAAGATGATTCCCCTGGTCATACATTCAACTGAGCTTTTATCCGATGTTGATGTCGGGTGGTTCGGACTAGGTCCAGAAGAGCATGGGTGTAGTCCACTTGTTCATTGGACTAGATGGATGGTCGTTGTTGGCAATAATAGGGCCTGGTGGGATTTCTCTTTGGAGACTCCTGGTGGTAGTTGCGACCAGGGTGACTCGAGTATCCCCCACATCCTTGATGCAATGGATCGATTCATATGATCACTCTATGAAATGTCTCTCAAATTGATTCATCATTGGAGTGGGGAGTATCGGATCCCTACGAGGCCCTTGGGTAGGCAGTGTAGGTGAGGTGTAGAATCCTCTTAGTCCTAGTAGGCCATATCCCTCATGGGAATGATCCTATCATGCTCGTACCGTCATACAAGGGTGTCTATTACCCTATTATGAATGATCTTTGAGAGTGAGACAGATCATCGGTTCCCATTAGCTGATTTTGTAGTAGATGTCGTAGCAGAGGCGGAGTAATGCATGATTACTGCATTGACATTTCTCCTACCCCTATATCTATGGGTGTTGGATGGATGGTTTCCTATAGATTCGGTCCTACAAAATAGGAAGGTTCAGCTGTCAGTACGGATATAAGGAAAGTAGTTCCCAATGCCCCAGCATCACCTGATCCTACATTGGTGAAGATAAATATTCATGATTATGATGTCACTAACCAGAATTCCCAACATTTTACTACCCCAATTTATGGTGAGTTCCATGCGAGACCCACTATTTTCTTGGTGTGCCCTAGTGCCAGATAATATGATCCAGTGAAATGTTAATCTTTTGATGTATCAAACACAACTAATCCTCATGTTGAGGAGAAGATATTCACTTTGGGTTCACCATTTCTGTTGGTATCCCAATGTTAGAAACATTTACATACAACCCTTTATCTGATGACCAACATGTATAATCCCCATGGTTGAATGAGAAATGATTCACATCGAGTTCACCATTTTTATTTCTGAAACATTCGTTGGGGCGCTCCTCTAAGCATGTTTGATGTGATGATGGAATTGTATTCTATTTCCCTGCATTACCAATTTCCAAAGTCAGTCATCTTTCATCACTTTCAACGATGATGCCTGCTCCTTGATCAAAATGGGATGATGGGATGTCAGTTCCTCTTTTTTTTGGATCCATCCTTAGAATTCATCTCCTAGTCCAAGTCTCACCCATATATTTGATTCGTGTTCATGAAACTCATTATCGACGTCATATCTTTATGGTTACTGGTTAATTGCACTACTTATATTTTAATATTCCAAAGGTTCATGACAAGGCATCAACCTTTGTTCATGAGAGTAGTCACATTGGGCATCCTTGGAATGCATGGACACTAGTAAAATTGGTCACCTATATTATTCCTCCTAGTAGGGAATCTCATGGAGGCATCTTTTAGTGTATATACCAAGGCATCTCATGTCAATCACGAGGTATCTAATGCCAAAGTCATATATTCCAAGGATTTCACCTTATGAATCTCATGTTTAGAATGGGTTAGCTAATGTCATGGACACATATCTTCCAAGGCATTCACCTTAGGCATCCCATGTTTAACATGAGGTAGTAGTATGAGACGTTTGTGATTTTAAAGTCTTGATGAGATGGAATGAAACTCATTAGAACACCCAACAAATGTGGATTGATGAGGTGCATCCCTAGGAGGGGTCACCTGAAGGGTTTACTGATGGATGGATCAGAATTCCCTATAGAGGAAGATCTGGGAGGTGTGTCCCTTAAAGGGAAGATGTCGTGCCATGAATGTGGATGGGAACACTAACGAGGGTAGGCCAAGGAGGTACGCCCCAAGATGGGGGAACATTGGTTTATCGTTGGTCGGGATTGAACCATGGAGAGGCTTCCAACATACCCTACATAGAAAGTAGGGATCAAAACTCACATGGTTTGATGCTATAGTTTAAGGTCATGTGATATGAACAATACATACAGTTTAACATGACGCGGTAAGGACACTCGCATTGTAATAGGTTCGTTGACGAGGGATGGTGTGAGGATTATGCGTGGAATATTCTTGTCTCTAGAGGAATAATCTTGGTTGGATGGTGTGGGGCTTACCCATGGAAGCTACCTGATTTCTTCTAGGAGCAGTGATGTTACAGATGGGGCTTATGCGTGAAATCTACCCAAAGGGACCTGAAGGATATATTGTCTCTGGATAAGAGCATGATCCTATCAGGATGTGGCAGTTGAGGAAGAATCAAGATGTATGTGGATGGATTGTTGGTTTTGGACCACATGGAGGCTTCCTACATATCCCAATTGGTTGGTAATCAAATACCATGTAGTTCAGAATAGGCTAGAGCTTAAACATTAGGAGGAAGCCCATGTGAGTGGGAATGATGTGGTTGGGTCTTACATGTGGAAGTTGCTCGTGGAGTACGTATGGTCGGGGCTTACTCTAGTGGGGATTCACATAGAAGTAGAGGTTGGATTTCATGGTCACTACTGACCTTTAATCCCACATGACTCATGCTCGGTATGAGAAACAAGAGGAAGTAGTGGACCTAATAGTCATGTCATAAAAGACATGCCAACAAGATATGGAACGGGGCTTATGAACAAAAGATTCCTAAAGAGGATGTCACTCCATGTGAGGAGGATCTGATTGCCTATGATTCATACATGGATCATCATATGCTTGTGGTATAGGGTGTGTGGGTATTACGTATGAAAGTTGCTCGGTTGTGGGAGTTTCATCCCTAGGAGTGGAGTTTTATCCCATGGTGGTGGATAATGTTTCATCCCATAATGACCTCTCAAGGGGAATCCCATGTGCATTGCATGGGGTAACTCTACAGTTTGATGTCATGTGCTGAGGATGTTGGTTCTAGGAAGATTCAGGTCATGTAGCATAGAAATAGAGGGACTCACTCCTTACCCCCTTGGTCGTATATAACTATTACTCATTTATCATTGGGAGGTGGTGGATTTAGCACTACCACGTTTTAACAGTGTGAAAGAGTGTTCAATCACAATGTTCATGTTTTTGTGTTTATACTGAGAAGTAAAATTAATTAGAATACCTATGCTAAGAAGTAAAAGGTATGGAAATTTATTCACTAGGGGAATTGGGGACACCTCGTGAGGGACCAAGAAATCACTACGTGCATGTTTATAGGGTTTTACGCAAGAGGTGCACTCAAGGCATGGGGATTGCATAAAATGGGTTATTGGACATAGTTCTTTGACATAAAGGTGAGCCATGGAGCTTAAAATAAGGGGTGCAAGCAAGATTGGAGGCTTGCACATAAAAGTCATGGGTGAACACAAGATTGGGGTTACAAGCAAGGTCAGGGGAGTGTCCAAGAGGATTCTTTGCATGAACCTAACATGGGTTGAAAGAAGTAGGGTGAGGATTACACAATTGTGGGCCCACTCAAGGGAGGACACAAAGGGAACCTATCATGCCAGATCTCAACCTTGAGGGTTCCATGCTTTTAATGATGTCGTAGAAGATCAGTATTACGTGTAGAAAAGAAGTGGTTTGACTTCTGATGGATCATACTGAAGGGGGTGACCTTCATTATATAGCCTATATCTTTTTCAATGGAGTGGAAGATTTCGGTTATAGAAGTGTCCTTTCATGCATCTGCATCCTTATCCCCGGTGAACGATCTCATAAGGGGATACTTGATGTCGTATCTGGTGCACAAGGGGGTTGCATGGAGATCGTGTTTCTTACACACAACATGGACATCATGCGTGTAGCTTCCTTAGTCGTTTGAGTGGCCTTCATGGATATAACACCAATTGATGTCGTATTAGGTTCATAAGAGTCTTGTGTGCGAATTTCAATATTACACACACATCTTGAAACTTTCACATGGATTACTTTGCATTCTTGGAATGTTCCATCGAGTTGGATGATGGTTTTGGTTTTCCCAAAGCTGGCCATTTGTGGCTTCATGCAGAATTTGGCACCAATAGTGACATTTTAGGTCAAAACATCTATCACTCACACAAAACCAAGAAAAAAACACTTCTATTTTCATGTAATTAAGAATGAAAATCCATAAGTCATTTTTTGATGTGTAAGAATCAACCACAGTCTAATCTAACACATGATATTCCCGATATAATCGAAAGTATGTGTTTTTATTTAAAATTGATATTTCAGTTCAAAACATTCACCACATACTCAAAACTAAGAAAACACATCCTAATTGTCTTAACACGTTAAGACAATGATCCATAAATCATTTGTAACGTGTATGAATCCACTACACACCAATCTCACACGTGGTGTGGCCAATGTGATTGAATGAGAATGTTTTCATTTTAAAAATGAAATTTTAGTTCAAAAAGCACATCACTCATTCAAAACTAAGAAAACACACTTGTATTGTCTTGGTATTAATTTTTAATATGTTTTAATTATGTATTGTGTTATCCTTTTTATTTATGTTTTATTATTTTGAATTGATGTTTTCCTTTGTTATTTATCTTTTTCAGTGAATTATTATATCATATTTATGTTCATTTATTTATTTATAGTGTTTCTAATATAAGAATTGCTTTTTAATGCAAGTATACTCTTCTTTTATTCAAACTAAGGTGGTTTGTTTGACAATTGGTAGCATGATCAGACTCTTTTGGAAGGGGGTCCTGAAGAAAATAGAATACATTGTTTTTGAATTTGTTGGAATAACATTTGAAATAAATTATACATACCAATTTAATTGTATGACTAGGTAGACAGCACGATGCGGCTTTTGGGAAGTACAACATGGTGACATGTAGGTGTCTCCAGGTGGGAGGCTCGAAAGAGTGTTGGGTGTGTTGGTTCATATCATATGGATCTCTACCCACATGGATTTCTAATGTGGGGCAGAGGGGTGACCTGCCACATCACGATGATGGGAAAAAAAGTATAACCATGCTGGAAGAGGGGGTGGTGCGACATAAAGATTGGTGAAATGATGTGCCATGAGGGTGTTCATTTAGGCATATGAGTCAAATATTTCAACGGCCTTTGGTCCACAATTAGATGGACATTCAGACATCATGAACTTGGGTCTATAGGTCATTTATATCACTATTGCATATAAGGCCTTTACCAGTGTTGGAATTATCTTTTATCAGTGTTGATATTGTAGGCATTGATAAAAGCCAGTATCTTTTATGAGTGCTAAAAGAAGTGTTGATAAAGGAGGATTTTATCAATGATTTAAACTAGGGGTAATAAAATACCTTTTAACAGTGTGAGTTTTCAAGTGTTGATAATAAATTTTCAAAAAAAAAATTAAATAAGATTTTTAGAATATTTTTTTAAAAAACATGGGAAAATATGTTGATTACCCACACCACAAAAGTCACCCCCCATAAATCTAGAATTACTTCGTTTGTGGTGAGATACAAACCCCTACCCATTGTAATCTCAACAAGCACTCTTACCACTTTCCATCAAATTGTAGTTAAAAAGTATTGTAACAAATATTTATATACATATATATATATATTGTGTAATATATACTTATTTAAATAAATATATATATAGCCACACACACATATATATTAGAATATATTTCAAAATATGAATCTGTGAATTGACACACAAATATTTATATATAAACATTATATGTGTGTGTGTAGTTATATATAAACATATTCCTTTATTATTATAAGGTAAATAAAATGAATAATTTTTTTATTTTCATATAGGTTATATGTTTGAAAAACATGTTATATGTAAATATGTTTATAAAATTAAATTTTTATATATAAATACATGAAAATATGTATTTATTTATTTATTTATTTAGTTATAAATAACATTATAATATGAAAAATATTAAAATTTAAACTCCATAATATCCTTATGAATGTAATCCCTACGAATGAATTCAATCTCCACCAAAAAAAATATAAGAAGACACTCTTAATTTGGCGCAGATCTCTTCGCAAGTCAATTTGATATCTCGTGGAGCCCAAACGTATACCTAGATCAAAAGTTATGGTTATTTGATGTTGAAGTCGGGTTTTCAAATTATCATAATTTATTAATTAATTTATTACCTTTTTATCACCAAATTGATATGAAATATCTATTACTCAATACGAATATAAAAATTATCAATTAATATAGGTTTTAAAAAAATCACTAATTATGATATATATTAAGTGAAAATGCATTTTTCCTATTATATAAATCATATTTAAGAAATTGTTATATATATATATATATCAACAGAATTTTTTTTTATTAAAATATGATTTTTTATGATATATAACAAAAAATTATGAATTATAACATTTATCATCACCAAAAAGGAATTGACAAAGGGTGCTCATTTAATAGTGCTTTTTTAGGACTGAAAATTGACACATTTATCATCAGTTTTATCTAGTGTTGATAATTGTTACTTTTATTAGTGCTTATAGCTAGTGGTGATAAAAGTATTCACTTTATCATTGCTTGTTGTTTAGTGGTGATAAATGGTAGCACTTAATAAATGTGAATCTGTAGTAGTGTATGTAATAAAATAGGTCCTTTGAGTGCATTTTAATCCTCATGGGGATGGATGAGGCTTGACCTACTGGAATGCTTTGGTTTTTAATTCTCACTACCTAATATAGATTATTATTTCCCTAGGGTGCAGGTGTGTTGGGTACATCACTGAGGGGCCTCAGGGAGGTTTCGAGTATCCCTGAGGAGTTTGTACACATGTGTGTGAATTTTATTTATAGTTTTTTGTATCCCCCCATGACTATTGTAATTTATTATTATTATTATTATTATTATTATTATTATTATTATTATTACTATTATTAAATAAGTTGAGACCGAGACCCCATTTATTAGAAAAGAAATCCATCTTTTAAATTTGGTTGAGTGGTAACCCTATATGACCCGAGGGCCCAGCAGCCCAAGACCTCAAAATAACATGACTTGAAGACCAATATCTTGAAGGCCAAAACATGGAAAAAGGCCTAGAGAAAGTAGTCAACATCATGTCATGTCATCAGTCAAACATCACCCCTTGTTAGAAATCATCTTATCATGATTCCTATTTGAAACATGCATCGCCCCATGTTGTGAACCGTTGCATCATGTAGGACTGACGCATTATTTATTTTTTATTTATTACCTGTTTATTGTGTATTCATTCATTACTAATTTTTAATTTAATATTTATTTATTTATTTATTATTATTTATTAACAATTTCTTATTTATTTATCATTTATTTATTATGTATTCAATATTTATTTATTATTTATTAATCATTTGTTTGTTATTTGTTTTTTTTTTCTTATTTATTATTATTATACGTTAATATTATTATTTATGTTTATGTAATTATATGTATTTATCTATATATATATACATTAAATAAATGTCTCTACCGCTGTGAGAGTTTCCTCTCCTAGATCGGCCTAGGGTTTGGGGGTTTCTAGTGATCTTGTAACAGCGGCTTTGTGAGCACCTTTTTATCAACATGGTTGCAATTCTTCAACCCCTTCTTTTGCGATAATAGATCTACGGCTGCCTGGCTACAGATATATGGCTTCATCTCCTTCTACGGCCCTGGTTGCAGACCTACATATCCATCCTCTTTTGTGGTCTGGCATTTTCGGATCTGTGACGGCACGACGGTCCTCCACTTTTGGCCCTCCCTGTTTGTGATCTCATTCTTAGACTGCAGATCATCGATCTGGCCCTTTGTTAATTCTGTATCCTTGAATTCGGTTATATAGAAGATGAGTTTATTAAACAATAGCGAGGCTTGGTTCTCACAGAGGAAGAAGAAAACCCGATCATCGCATCGAAGAACGATGATGAGTTCTTGGTGTGGTGGATATCGCTTCTCATTGCAGGGAAACTCCAAATTGATCGGCCCTTTAATCTCAATTCCATGAAAAACACGTTACAGACTATATGGTGGCTAATAAATGGAGTTTCAATTTAGGAAATTGGATCTGTACTTCTGGTATTTGAGTTCTTTAACCGAGATGACAAGGAGAAGGTGCTCTTTGGACGCCCATGGTCCTTTGACAATCATCTTCTGTCCATGGAAAACCATGAAGATAACGAGAAGATCTCAAGTTTGAATCTAGAAAATTCTCCCTTCTAGATTAGATTATCCAGAATCCCTTTTGGGGAAATATCTGAACTGACTATAAAATAAATTACAAATTGAATAGGTGAATTGATTGAGTGGGATCGTTCTGACCCAATTCATTGGGGAACCTCTATGTGCATCCAGGTGAAGGTTGACACTAGGACCCCATTGCTCAGACGATCATTTCTTGCCATGGGGGGTTAAAACGGGAGGATCTATTTTGAATATGAAACGTTGTTGACCTTTTGCTTCTTTTACGAGTGCATAGGTCACACTGAAAAAACATGTTCCGTGAAAACATTAGATTCTTGTGGCAACATCATCATACAATTCAGGCCTTGGCTCCGAGGAAATAATAATGGGATCCCCTATGTTTTAGAGGCAAAAAATATAGGGATAGTGTGAAGCTTGATAAATCCCATGGTGCCTTATTGACTGAACCTGAATAGAGCAAGATCATTATTCTGGATCCACCGTGCTTCAACCTAGTTAATGGTGAGACTACGTAGTCAATGGGAAATTGGAGAAAGTATGACCAAGTGGCTACCATTGAACCCACAGCTGGCCCAAGTTGTGTTCACCATGAAAGCAAGTCTACCTTGGAGGACCCAGTTTGTTCGGTGCTGGAGAACCACAAAACATCCCCTGTGCCGACTTGTTTAAGCAGCGATCCCTCTGACCCAGGACTTGATGGTACGAAAATATGGACAATGCAACCAGGCCCAATTTCCAATACAGGTTATCAATAACCAGAACCTAGCTCTGAGGCTGGTGTTGATATGCAGGGATTGATGCAAGCATATGGGAAAAAGCGCAGAACTTGGAGGAGAGTTTCTAGAGGAGAACGAGATGAGGATAGTCTTGTCTCAAATTCCAGTGCACATAAGCGGGAAAGGGGGTGCACCCAGGATGTTGAGAACCAGCCCAAGATATTGAAACCAATAGGCGACAAAACGTTTCTCAAAATTTCAGAGGCGTAGGTGGGTGTACCCCATCCCTGCCTATATCAATGAAAATCTTGTTCCGAAACTGTCGGGGACTAGGCAACCCCCGAATAGTTCGCACGCTCCGTCATTGGAGTATGAAACGTTACCCTGACATAGTTTTTGCATCTGAAACTATGTTGGAAAGTAAGGATACATGACTCCTGGGCTCAAATATTGGTTTGAGAAATGTTTTTCTGGTTGGAAGAAATGGACACGCGGGAGGTATTTTCCGTATGTGGAAGGAGGACCTTCAGGTTAAAATCTCTCACTTTTCTACCAATCACATTGCTGCAAGCGTGGAAGTAACGAGAGTTCCTTCTTGGTATTTCATTGTATTTTATGGATGGCATGGTATGAAAGATAAAGATAGGTCATGGAGCCTATTGAGAAAGTTGTGTGAGCTCTACCCTAGACCTCTTCTGGTGGGGGTTATTTTAATGAAGTTTGGCATTACAAAGAAAAATATAGAGGATGGTCCAGGAGTGAGGCTATGATGGATGGCTTCTGAAACCCCCTTATGCAAAATTATCTTCATGATATTGGTTTTTCTGGGACTCCATTTACCTGGTTTAGGGGTACGTCTATAGAGAGACACATTACAGAAAGGCTGGATAGATTCACGGGAATAGATGACTCAAAATCCTTTTTTCGAAACTTCTCTGTAGTTCACTGGCCTCCATTTTCTTCCAACTATTTCCCTATTTTTTGTCTACGATTTCTCAAAAGGAAGGGTACATGATTTGTCATCCCTTCTGTTTTGAGAGTATGTGGCTCCAGGATAGGATCTATAAAGAGACTATCTGATCGGCCTGGGAGGGGAAATCCCAGGATGTGCCCTCAATTATCTGCATTATGGCGAATAGCTACAAAATTGTAGTTCATCCAGATTTTGGGAAATGGATAGGCGTATTAGCTATGTTGAGAGAAGGTTGAAGGACCTCTTTAACCGACCATGTAATGAGCCAGTTCTGAAGGAAATTTCAAGCTTGGAAAAGGATCTTAATAATGATTTAAAGGAAAAGGGGAGCTTTTGGCACATGGGGGTGAGAAAATCCCATATTAGGGATGGAGATCAAAATACCACCTCTTTTCACATGAGAGCATCCGTTGGGAGAAGAAAGAACCGTATCTCTCAACTTGAAGGCTTGAATGGGGATGTGATGCATGATGTGGGAAGCATTTCTTTCACTGTTATGAATTTTTTTAGGAAGTTATATAAAGCTGAAAGTTTTGATACCCCCACTAGCCTCACATGTTGCATTCCAAATCTTGTTACTGAATATATGAACCACAAACTGGTAAGGGATATCATAGATGACGAATTCCTAAAAGCACTACACAGTATCCATTCTACCAAATCCCCAGGGCATGATGGGTTTCATGCTCTCTTTTCCAAACGTTTTTGGCATATTGTTGGGCCAGATGTGACTCGGATAATTAAAAATATATGGGCATGAACTTCTCCATTGGAGGAAATCAATGAAACTGTCATCACTCTCATACCAAAAAACCATTCTCCCTAGAAAATTATGGAGTTTAGACCTATCAGTATGTGCAGCGTTATCTACAAGATCTACTCCAAGGTTATTGTGACTAGGATGATAGGGTTACTTCCCCTTTTGGTGTCTGAAAATAAAAGTGTTTTGTTCCTATGAGGTCCATCACCGATAACACGATTGTTGCTTTTGAAATTTTCCATTCTACGAAGACCAGCTCCTCTTCTAAGAAGGGTGTCATGGCAATGAAACTTGATATGATGAAGGCTTATGACATGGTTGAATGGCCCTTCCTTGAACTGGTTCTTTCCAAAATGGGGTCTGGGGCTAAATGGATCCTCAATGTTATGAGATGTGTTACCACAATTTCGTAAAAACTCAACATCAATGTGGTGCGTTCGGAGAACTTTAGGCCCTCAAGGGGTTTACCTCAAGGGGATTCACTGTCACGACCCGTCCTCGGGGCCCGTGCCGTGACTACCCCAAGCCCGACTTCCATAGGCCAGGGGCTGACGACTAGCACCAAAGGCGTAAATCCCAAAAGAAGGGAAGACATTGCCTTTATGAAGTAACATACACAACAGAGTACGCAAGTGAAGTAAGCACTAAGAAAAACTGGGTACAAGATAAGTGCTGAAAAAGTAAATGGGCCAGTATACAAACCCAACTGAAAGTAAAGTACAACTGAAAGGAAAGTACAACAGCAGAAAGTAAAACAGCAACACCGAGTCGTCCTCTGGAAATCCCACCTGAAGGGTGGGTACAGATAGTCTCCTCAGCTCCTCGGTCCGACTGTCCGCTCTGTGTACGCCCCGCCAAGTGGTCCACCTATGGGTACCGTCCATCTCCACAAGCCTCCACCTCGATCAGTGATGTCTATCGTCTGCATCCAACACAACATAGTGTGGGCATAGCCCGTGCAGGGGTGAGTACACGATACTCAGTAGGGACCCCGAGACCCCCGAAGGTCTCTCAGAATCCACGAAGGATAAACCACAAAAGAAAGATACAATCACGAAGTATCAATAACACTACTTCGGTATATGCCCATACATATACCTAAGTCATCAGTTACAGTTTGGCTCTAGCTCCCAAGCCCAAGCACAACCCAGTCCACATAGGAAAGCACAACCCAATCCACACAGGAAAGCACAACCCAATCCACACAGGAAAGCAAGTCAACCACATCAATGATAATGATTGAGAATCAAGACTCAGCTCACACAGGTATACACTTCGTAAGGTGATAGAGATGATCAGATGTAGCCACTGATTCATCTAAGCTGTCGGACCCATATAGGATACAAGACCAGTTAAGCTGTCGGACCCACAAAGGATACAAGACTAGCTACTCTGCCGGACCCACATAGGATACAAGTAGAGAGTCAAATACTGCCGGACCCACATAGGATACAAGAACAGTAGTCATCGCCGTCGAACCCACGGAGGATCCCAGTACGGTCGTCGTCGTTGCCGAACCCACGGAGGATCCAAGTACAGTCGTCCTCGCTGTCGAACCCACGGAGGATCCAAGTGCAGTCGTCGTCGTCGCAGTCGCAGCCAGCTCTAGGGTTCCCGCACACAACATGCTCGATTCTGGGAGGGTTCGCTCCTCGATCAAAAGAGATTTGATACATCAACTTTCACGAAGTCCAGAGTTGATGTATCCCAACGTTCCATCTCATCAAAAGAAACCCAACACGACAGACGGTGCGTCAATCGGACGCCCGGTTTGAGAGTTATTGGTTTTTCAGTTCCAGGGGCCCGATTGGTTTTTAAGCTAAAACCAACCCGATCGTACTCCAGCTACGTCCAAACCTCAAGCTTAGTAATCCAAAAGGACCTTCTCAACGAAAGGATCCCAACGCAATTGACGGCTCGTCAATCGGATGTCCGGTTCTTAAGATATAAGTGTTTCCGCTCCAAAGGCCCGGTTGGTTTCAAGACTGAACCAACCTGGTCGTACCCAAACTTTGCCGAAACGTCAAGTGTAATATACCTAAATGACCGTCTCTATCCAAGGATTCATACGCAACTGACTGTGCGTCGATCGAAGGTCTGTAGCACAAGTTATGAGAAAAAGACCGAAAGTGGTCCGAAATGAGGGGTATGGGCCCGGTCCAACCCCCCTGGGTCGGCCCGAACCAGGTCGACCCGACCTGATTCCGGGTCTGACCCGACGGGGCGCGGCCCGGCCCGGTCCGCACGACCCACCTTGGCCCGTCCGTGGGGTGCGCTGGCTCGGCCAGCAGCCGAGCAGGGGGGGGACGCGGTCCCCCTCCCTTTGCGCTCCGCGGACGCGGCGAGCGCCGCGTCTCCTTCGGATCCCGCGTGGCCGCGGCTTCAGCCGCGGCGGCTCCTACCGGCGGCATGTCAGGGTGCTGCCAGAGATGTTCGCGGGCCACCAGAGTCATTCTGGTGATCCGTTCTTGCTCCCGTCTGCGTCTGCGGTCGTCTCGGGACCCGCCCTTCACTGCGACGGCCTTCAAACGCCGTTGCGGTCCCGTTTCATCGTCGCCCAATGTTCCGCGCATCAAGAACAGAAAAACGCTGGGTTCAAACTTGTTCGTTGGTCTGCACCCACCGCGTTAGTGGTTTGAAATAACTCCCAACAATTATTTGTCATGTCGAGGGTATAATCCACATAAAGTAAAATAAACCAAAACCCCTACCTCGAAAAGGAAGACGATCGTCGGTGTCGCGGTACACGGTGTCGCGGAGAACAGGATAGTAGGCGTCGCAGTACACGACATCGCAGAGGAGAGGATTTGGCGGCGCGTCGTCGATCTCTAAGGAACCAGCGTTCTTCGTCGGAGGCCGCTGTCCTTTGTCCAAAGCTCAAAAGCTCTCCCACGTTCTTTCCTTCGCCAACGAAGCTCTTCCCTTGATAAAATAATAGTTTCCCCCTATTATTTTATTGTACACAAATAAAATCTCCCACAATTTAATTCACCACACTAATTAAAAGTGCTGAAATTTAATTAAAGGAGGGAGAGAGAAGGTTCCCCATAATTAAACGCGCTGGCAATTAAAATTAAAAAGGGGGAAAGGAAGGTTCCTCATTAATCAATACGAGGATTTACTCAAGAATTAATTAAGGGATATTAATGGGGGAAAGTCAAGGAAACAGTAGGGGAATAAATAAGGTCAGAGGAAATTAAATGGTGGGGCTCGTGTGGGACCCACCTCTCTATCCTCCTCACCTGGGTAATTAAGTGGCTATAGGCCCCACCCTTAACTACCCATGGGAGGGAGTAACCTCCCTAGTAATAAAAATTGTTCTGCCAATTTTTATTTATTTCTTAAACAAACCCCCAAAAATTAACTTCTCTTCTTTTGCGAACGAAACTACGGTAAGTGTCCCCTTAAGCAATTACTGGCGGTGTGAGTTCATCGGTGCCCTCAGATTTTAATTCTGAGCACCAGTTCAAAAGTTATAAAAACTCGCTCGTTCGTTCACTGAACGTACCTGAGCTAAACTTCGAAAATTGATTCCGGGCACACCGGGCCTCGGAATCAAGCACCGTCAGAAACTGCGTACTCGTAAAATACAAAAGAATTTAAAAAAATCCTTTAAATTTACGAGTCTTTACATTACTCCCACCTCAGGGCTTTACGTCCCCGTAAAGCTACATCATAAACTAGGGAAACAAATGGGGGTACTGAGCACACATCTGAGCATTCCGCTCCATGTGCTCTCCTGGAAGTTCTCGTGCTGCCACCTGACACACACTAGAGGAATCGACCGTCCACGTAGGACCCGCTCCTGTCGATCCTCGATCTCCACCGGGACCTCTGCAAAATTCGCCCTGTCATCAATATCCAGCTCCCCATGATCGATGATATGCGTCGGGTCATGCACGTATCTCCTCAGCTGAGATACGTGGAAGACGCCGTGCACCCGGTGCAACTGAGGTGGAAGAGCCAGGCGATAAGATACCTCGCCTATCCTGCTGAGAACCTGGAATGGTCTGATGAAGCGCAGAGATAACTTGCCGCCCCAGCCAAATCTCCGTAATCCACGCCGAGGTGAGACCCGTAAGAAAATGTGGTCACCATCCTCGAACTCTAGTGGTCTCCACCTCCTGTCAGCATAGGACTTCTGTCGGCTCTGAGCAGTCCTCATCCGCTCCTGGATGATATGTACCTTCTCTGTCGTGGCCTAGACCATCTTTGGTCCTACAAGTGCTGACTCCCCATGGTCTATCCAGCAAAGAGGTGATCTGCAAGGTCGGTCGTACAAGGCCTCGTATGGTGTCATCCCGATGGTGGATTGGTAGCTATTGTTGTACGAAAACTCTACCAAGGGTAGGTGATCCTCCCAGCTGTGACCAAAGTCGAGGACACATGCACGGAGCATGTCCTCGAGAGTCTGAATGGTCCTCTCCGTCTGACCATCCTTCTGTGGGTGAAAGGCAGTGCTCAGGCGTAGCTGCATCCCAAATGCCTCCTACAACCCCTTCCAAATCCGAAAAGTAAAGCGATCATATCGATCGGAGACGATAGTCGATGGCACACCACGAAGTCGTACGATCTCTGAACGTAGAGACGTCTCAAGCTCTCCATTGAGCCCCGCTCTCTGATAGGTAGAAAGTGGGCCGACTTGGTGAGTCGGTCTACGATCACCCAGATGGAGTCATGTTCTCTAGAAGTACGTGGAAGCCCCGTCATGAAATCCATAGATATCTCGTCCCACTTCCACTCTGGGACCTCTAAGGGTTGTACCAAGCCTGCAGGTATCTGGTGCTCTGCCTTCACTTGCTGACAAGTGAGGCATCGATAAACGAATCATGCCACAACCTTCTTCATACCCGACCACCAGTACTGTTGTCTAAGGTCCTGATACATCTTAACTACTCCAGGATGTACCGCTAGAGGGGAAGTGTGGAACTCCCTCAGCACCTCCTCCTGTAGTGTAACTGGTACCATGGTACGTTCCCTGAAAAGGATGATGTGCTCTCCTCCTATAGAAAATCCATCAGGTGCATGTCCTAAGGATATCTGTGCACGTCGCGTCTCACAGTCCACGTCCCCATGTTGTGCCTCTCTGACCCGTTGAAGTAGTGGAGGAGTGACTGTGAGGGAATAAAGATAGGCTGCCCCATCACTATCCACGAAGGATATCTGCAAAGTGGCTAACTGCTCTGTCGCCTCCCCAAGTATCTGAATGCTTGATCTTCTGTTGATAGCATCAGCCACAACGTTCCCCTTTCCAGAAGTATAGACAATCTCAAAGTCATAATCCTGGAGGAACTCGAGCCATCACCGTTGTCTCAGGTTCAGTTCCTTCTGCGAGAAGATGTACCTGAGACTCTGGTGGTCAGATTAGACTGTAAAGCGCTCGCCCATCAGATAGTTCTGTCACATCTTCAAGGCGAAGACCACTACTGCTAACTCCAGGTCATGTGTAGCGTAGTTCTGCTCGTGCTGCCTCAACTACCGTGAACCGTAAGCGATCACTGCTCACTCCTGCATCAGGACACACCCGAGTTCGGTCCTTGATGCGTCACAGTAAACTACGTACCCTACGCCCTCCTCTGGTAGCCTCAAGATGGTCGCACTGGTCAATCTCCGCCTCAGCTCCTGGAAGCTCTGCTGACATCTGTCTGACCACACGAAGGGTTTCCCATTCTTTGTCAAAGCTGAAAGTAGTGCTACAACTCTGGAGAAGTCTGGCACAAATCTCCGATGGTACCCAGCTAGACCCAGGAAACTCCGCACCTCCATCACGCTCCTGGGTGGCTCCCAAGCAAGTACCGACTTGACCTTCGCGGGATCCACTGCAACTCCCGCCTTAGAGATGAAGTGCCCCAAGAAGTGAACCTCTCGAAGCTAGAACTGGAACTTCGAGAGCTTACCATAAAGCTGGTGCTCTCGAAGTGTATCTAGTACAACCCATAGGTGGTAGGAGTGCTCCTCCTCGGTCGTCGAGTAAATCAGTATGTCGTCAATGAAGACTATGACAAACTGATCGAGGTAGGGCTGGAAGATCTTGTTCATGAGACTCATGAACACTGCTGGAGCGTTGGTCACACCGAAATGAATGACCAAGAACTCATAGTGGTCGTACCGACACCTGAAGGTCATCTTCTGCACATCCTCGTCCCGAACTCGGAGCCGATGATAGCCTGACCTGAGGTCTATCTTCGAGAACCAACGTGCTCCCTTGAGCTGATCAAAGAGGTCATAAATCCTCAGAAGCGGATACTTGTTCCTCATGGTCACCTGGTTCAGGCGACGGTAATCGACACACAGTCGTAAGCCCCATTCCGCCTTCTTGGCGAATAGGACCGGAGAAGCCCAGGGCGAAACACTGGGTCGGATGAAACCTTTCCCCTGTAAGTCCTCCAACTGTACCTGCAACTCACGAAGCTCGGCGAGAGCCATCCGATATGCTGGAGTGGATATCAGTGATGTCTCGGGGTACAAGTCTATATAGAAATCTACCTCTCTACGAGGAGGTAGTCCTGGAACATCGTCAGGAAAAATGTCTGCATACTGATCCACCACTACAGGAAAACTCGGACTCTGTACGTCAACTGCTCCGAGGATGAGACTAGCCAAATGATGTGTGATCGGCTTCCCTCTCCTCTGCGTGAGTCCATCATGTTCTGCGAAGGTTCCCTTCTCGCCGGTGAAGGTGAACCTGGTCTCATCCGTGCGAACACACCGCACCTTGCGCCTAATACAGTCGATCTGGGCATGGACTGTAGATAACCAGTCCATACCCAAGATGACGTCGTAAGGCCTTGACGCCGCTACAAGAAGATCCCAGCCGAAACTCTCGCCTCCTAGAGTAAGCTCACACTGCCGACACCAGTGCGTAATCGTCGAGTCTGCTCCCGTAGGAATCTCTAGCCGCAAGGATCGAGCCAATGGCTTCGTCGGAATCTCCGAGCTCCGAACAAGGGCAGCGGCAATAAAAGAATGGCTCACACCTGTGTCTATAAGAACTGCAACAAGGGTGGAGTAGACACAGATAGTACCTTGAATCATCTTGGGTTCACTTTGGTCGTAAGCCTCCGCTGCTTGGAGCTGAGCCTGCCTCTGCCCGCCAACTCCTTGTGGTTGGGGTGGACCTCCTGGGGGTGGTGGTGGTAGAGCCTCGAAGCGTCGTCCACCACCTACTGCTCGGTCAGCTCCTCTACCTCATCCGCCTGCTCCCTGCGGACCGCCATAGTCAAACCTTTGCCTCTGCCTGGGAGGTCCCTCCACTGTTTGATGCTCGTCTGCATGGCGGGTCAGGCAGTCGCGAGCCATGTGACCCTGCCCGCCGCATGCATAGCACTGTCTGCTCCTCAGAAGGCTGGCTCTGCGCCGTGTGCCCCACACAGCCGAACCTGCGTCTTGAGGTCGCCCACCTGACGGCCTGGTCCACTTGGACCCCTGCGTCGTCTGTCGACTGCCTCCTGCGGAAGACTCCACTTTGTGCCATCCTGCGGTGGGTCTCGCTACTGATGGTTGCTCTGCGAGAAATCTCTCCACTAGCAGGGCTCACTCTAGCACCCCCGCCTGAGTCGGGATGCTGAGTGGAATCGTCGAAGCTCTGATCTCATGCCTCATCCCCTACTCAAAGGTTCGGGCCCGGAAAAATGGGTCTCGTACCATGTCCGTGGAGTAGCGCGAGGTCGGTAAATCTCGCCAAGTACTGGGCTACTGACATGCTGTCCTGCTGTAGCTGTAGTAACTCCTGGATGCGTACCGCATGGAGGGTGGCTAGAACAAACTCTGAGTAGAAGAGGCTCTCGAAGTCCGTCCAAAGAAGAGACGCCTCATCGTGCACCTAGAGCATCAAGCTCCACCATATACCTGCTGCTGCGTGCAGGAGACTCGCGACAAGGATCACCATGAGGACTGTTGGTGTCCCTACCAACCTGAAGACTCTGATGACAGCCTCCAGCCAATCCTCGGTTGCCTGAGGATTCGTCTCTCCGCGGAACCTGGGCGGCCTCTGTCTCTGAAACTCGTGCAACACGCTCAGGCGGCGTGCACTCTCCGCCGTTGTGGCTGGTAGCATCGGTGGCTCGACGGGTAGAGGTACCACCGGTGCCTCCGCTGTAATGGGGCCCTGCACCGAGGCCTCGTCGCTCGGTGGGCTGTCATCTCACACAAAGCTCGGAACCCTAGCTGGCTACCATCATGGGGCCATCCTGAAAAGAAACAGGTGTGCCACTGTTAATACAGTATACCTGGTGAGCTGACACGAAGTAATCACAAAGAAAACTTTTGAAACACACATGTAATCAATGCTTTCGTGTACTGAGTCGGAAATTAGAAGTCAGGGTCCCGGTGTATGGATACGTCGGCCGCCGCACCGACATTGGAATCCCTGGACTGATAACCACACTCAATACCCTTAACACTAATGCTCCACAGAGAAGAAATTATCAGAGTCCTGAGTTCTGCGATAGAACTGACTCCTCTGATACCAATGTGTCACGACCCGTCCTCAGGGCTCGTGCCGTGACTACCCCAAGCCCAACTTCCATAAGCCAGGGGCTGACGACTAGCACAAAAGTCGTAAATCCCAAAAGAAGGGAAGACATTTCTTTTATAAAGTAACTTACACAACAGAGTACGCAAGTGAAGTAAGCACTAAGAAAAACTGGGTATAGGATAAGTGCTGAAAAATTAAATGAGCCAGTATACAAACCCAACTGAAACTAAAGTACAACTGAAAGGAAAGTACAACAGTAAAAAGTAAAACAACAACACCGAGTCATCCTCCGAAAATCCCACCTGAAGGGTGGGTGCAGATAGTCTCCTCAACTCCTCGGTCCGACCATCCGCTCCGTGTACGTCCCGCCAAGTGGTCCACCTCCGGGTACCGTCCAGCTCCACAAGACTCCACCTCAATCAGTGTTGTCTGTCGTCTGCATCCAACACAACGTAGTACAGGCATAGCCAGTGCAAGGGTGAGTACACGATACTCAGTAGGGACCCCGAGACCCCCAAATGTCTCTCAGAATCCATGAAGGATAAACCACAAAGGAAAGATACAATCACGAAGTATCAATAACACTACTTAGGTATATGCCCATACATATACCTAAGTCATCAGTTATAGTTTGGATTCAACTCCCGAGCCCAAGAACAACCCAGTCCACATAGGAAAGCACAACTCAATCCACATAGAAAAACACAACTCAATCCACACAGGAAAGCAAGTCAACCACATCAATGATAATGATTGAGAATCAAGACTCAACTCACAAAGGTATACACTTCGTAAGGCGATAGAGATGATCAGATGTAGCCACTGATTCATCTAAGCTGTCGGACCCACATAGGATACAAGACCAACTAAGCTGTCGGACCCACAAAGGATACAAGACCAGCTACTCTGTCGGACCCACATAGGATACAAGTACAGAGTCAAATACTGTCAGACCCACATAGGATACAAGAACAGTAGTCACCGCCATCGAACCCATGGAGGATCCCAATACGGTCGCCGTCACTGCCGAACCTACGGAGGATCCAAGTATATTCGTCCTCGCTGCCGAACCCATGGAGGATCCAAGTGCAATCATCATCGTTGCAGTCGTAGCCAGCTCTAGGGTTCCCGCACACAACATGCTCGATTCCGGGAGGGTTTGCTCCTCAAGCAAAAGAGAGTGGATACATCAACTATCACGAAGTCCATAGTTTATGTATCCCAACGTTCTGTCTCGTCAAAATAAACCCAACGCGACAGACGGTACATCAATCAGACGCCCGGTTTGAGAGTTATTGGTTTTTCCGTTCCAGGGGCCCGGTTGGTTTTTAAGCTAAAACCAACCCGACCGTACTCCAGCTATAAGGCCCCGGCCTTAAACCTTACTTAATATTGAATTAAATGAATAATTCACATTGAGGATCTTTTTAGGTTTAGAGTTTTATAAAATTAGGACATAACTATTACATCTCAAAATATTACAAAGTAGACACTTCTACTAAGTTTCCATAAAATAAAAACTCTTAAAAAGAAACATGTCTAGTTCCATGTTTTAGATAGCATGACTATTCCTTGATCCCATCCTTGACCCTATTCCACATTAAGTCCTGTGAACAACATTTCAAAAACTTGGGGTGAGCATAAAAAGCTCAATAAGGGATACACAAAAAAGGAAAACTGTTAGTTTTTCAAAACAACCAGTAAACCAAGAATACTTTATCAAAGTAATACTTTTCACCTTTATGAAGAAGAAAATACTCTTCATTGAATAAAAGATCATTAATTACCCTTTTGTAACCAAAATATTACCATAAAACCCATATAAAGAACACATAACATATAAAGGTAACTTGGGACATAAACATACTTAAGTGGAATAACCATCTGGTCGACTTCCACACATATCACTTAATGGAATAGTCATATGACCAACTTACATACCCAATGCATTGGAGGTTATAACGTAACCACCTGTCCTGGTATTCACGGCACCACTCGTCATATGGTTTATCACGTAACCACCCATCAAATGCCCAAGTACCATTATAAAATCATAAGACATAAAACAAATATAATGGAAAGAAAACATTTCCACACTTTGATCATAATATATCACTTAAATATATTGACATAACAAATCCATTATAAAAACCATTTTCAATACCAAGATACATAAAAGAGTATATGGTATTTATTTCATTTTAAAAACATTATGGCTTGTTGAGGAAGCCAAAGACCAAATAATACTCGCGGCTGCGGAAAAGGTCGTTGTCACCGCGTACGTTAAAAGAAACATTCCTTTTTGTCGTTTAGTAAAACGCTTCGTATAAAAAGATTCTTTTTGAATAAAATTAAAATTCAAAGGGGTTTATACACTGTATAAAAGAAAGTTGTGTATAAAACAAAATATGCCCCAATGAATGAAGATTGACATGAATTCCCTTACCTCGAGTCCGACTTGACTCGATCGTTCTTTAACGTCCTGAATAATAAACTTGAGTTAATTTCTACTTGCTTAAGAACCTTTTTCAAGTTCATTATTCATTTTATATCACTTATTATCATGTTATGAATACTGTGTAATTATTTAAGTTAATAATGATCATTTTTTCGATCATTGGTACTTGAGTCAAAAATAAACTCTTTATAATTACAAGTTGTTCATGTGGTAAAATATTCATTATATCAAGAATTATATTCATGATGTAGATATCATATATATCATATATATTCAGTATATACATGCATTTATAATATTACATAATCATTTAGAGGTAATAAATGAAATGCACCGTTCATGGGGACGGTAAGCCAGACGTACGCATGAACGCTACTTTCATTACTATGTCATATTAATGGAATTAAAACTAAATGAGAGATATGTATATTTTAATTCCATAATTATATTCATCATTTAGATGTAACATATATCATATATATCCATTATATATATGTACTTATAATAGTACATTACATTTGGGGATAAGAAATGAAATGCACCGTTCATGGAGACGGTAAGCCGTACGTACGCATAAACGCTACTTTCATTTCTATCTCATACTTTAATGGAAAGAAATAATAATGATATAAAGGTATATTATAATTCCAGTATAACATCATATATAATAACTTTAACTCCATCCTTTATACATCCCACATATGGCATTAACGAATCAAATCACTTTGAGGGGGCGGTAGTCTGCACTTCCTAAAATGAAGATATCGCGTTTACCCATAATGGAAACCATAAAGGTATGCCATAAATGAAAAATGCATAAGCTTAAGTAAAACATGAACATATTATATATCATATATAAATATAGTGACATATTAATGTTCACCTTTGAAGGTGTTATATGAGTGTTGAACAATCATCGTTTCGTGAGGCAGAAATTCGTCATCCACAGAAACAGTATGTTCTTTAACCATTAGATGTAGGTGTGTGTAAGTGTAGCTCAAATACTTTACATAAAAACATCCTAGTATATTGAAGATACTGGTTTTGTTGCAAAAGAAAGGAATAAAAAGAGTTTAGGGGGTTGGAGAAGCAAAATAAAACATAAGAACACAAGAGAAAAAACTACCTTTAAAACGGGTAACTCTTTTTGATTTGAGCTCAAAGGCTTCCTTAGGAAGACTTCTACCCAAAGTGAGGCTTCTAGGAGTAAGAGAGGGATGTGGAGAGACAAAATGGGCAGGGGTTGGCCGAGCCAAAGGCTTGAGATGTGTGGGTAAGGTGGTAGAGGTGGGGGGCTTTTATAAGAGGAGAGGAGGGGCACTCTTGGAAAGTTATAAAAGGTTACTTTATTATAAAATGATTTTCGGATTTTAAAGGTCCCAAAATTATATATTTTGAGGATAAGTTTATAAGAGTTCGAAATCCACCCATCCAATAGGTTTTTGACAAGTGTAGGTCTTAGATTTTACATTATCTTTTCATTTTATTTAAATCGTTAAATAATGAGGTAATCACTACATCATCATGGTGTCATAAATAATTTAATTTATTTAATGTCTAAAAATCACAAAAAAAATACTATGATGTAGGAAATTCTTTTATCTTTCTAATGACAATTTATAGTCAAAAATATGACTTGTATAACCCAATTTAAAAATTGTTTTAGTAAAACAACTCATGTTTGTGTCATTTTTACTTTTACTTTAAATAAGACATTAATGTCAATATCTTACCCAAGTGGCTCCATGGTGTCTCAAAAATCGACCCATGAGTTGTCTTGGTCGGCCATGACTCATCCAATATGGTAGGACATGTGTCTAGGTCATTTCATATTATTAAAACATTATCTTTACCTTAAATTACATTAATTACTTTTAATCGTGATTAATAAACTTAAAAGTTACTATTCACCAAAAATTATTTTAATCTCATTGAACCACATTTTACTTATTAATGACAACCATGTATGTCGGATTTTTGAAATTCAAAACACAGTGGTGGTAAAATTTCATTTAAACGAAAAATCAGTTTTTTTAACTGACACTTAGTGGTTTCACTATTCATCAAAAATTGAAGTTTTTTCAGAAAAATACCAAAAGTTCACCCTAAGAAATATTTGATATTCCGAATTCAAAAATGATGTATATTTTACAAAATTCAAAACATATAATTTACATTAATCAATTTAATAATTAATTCTCGTTGTCATGACAAATAGCATGTTTTTATGAAACAATAAGTATCAAAAGATTGACACTAGTTTAAGTCCAATTTCAAAGTGAAATTAATTCCAATGACCACCATTGGATTAAATGGTAAAAATATATTCTAATTGCACTTTAAAACCAATTCAAAAGATAATCTAATCATATAAACAAATTAGATTAAAAAGAGGTTCTGAATTAAAATACAACATTTTTCACTATTCATTAAAAAAAGAATTTTATCGGAAAAATACCAAAAATTTACACAAAGTAAATTTTGATGTCCCGATTCTAAAGAAGAATTTTATTTGGTCCAATAGAATGTATAAGAGTGACCAAAACTATATTTAATGACGCTTCGCCATCAAAAGGTGATAAGTGGACCTTTAGTGAATATTGGAGTATATATGCATAAAATTGAATTCTTTTCGTATTTTAAGATTTTATCCTTCATTGGATAAATGTAAAAACATTTAAAAAACATATATAATCATATTTTAGTTATTTCTATTCATTTCTGCCAATACAACGGCTACGTGTTAACTATTTAAAATAATATTATTTTATTACTAGTTGTGCAACGTAAGATTTTAATGAATCTCTTTGTTGCGTATCGGGTACGCTATCGAACATAGCAACCCCTTTAAAGTAAAATTAATATTTAATTCGCAAATATTAATAAATATGAAAATGTTTTATTCTTTATTTACCTGGGATATTACACCAGCTACGTCCAAACCTCAATCAGAGTAATCCAAATGGACCGTCTCAGCAAAAGGATCTCAACGCAATTGACGGCTCGTCAATCGGATGTCCGGTTCTTAAGATATAAGTGTTTCCGCTCCAAAAGCCCGGTTGGTTTCGAGTCCGAACCAACCCATCCATACCCAAAATATGCCAAAATCCCAAGTGTAATATACCGAAACGACCATATCGATTCAAGGATTCATACGCAACTGACGGTGCGTCGATCAGAGGTTTGTAACACAAGTTATGGGCAAAATACCGAAAGTGGTCTGAAAAGGGGGGTCTGGGCCCGGTCCGACCCGGTCCAAGCCCCCCTGGGTCGGCCCGAACCGGGTCAACCTGACACGGGTCCGGGTCCGGCCTGGCTGGGCGCGGCCCAGCCCAGTCCGCATGACCCGCCCCGGCCCGGCCGGGGGGGTGCGCTGGCTCGGCCAGCGGCCGCACAGGGGGGTACGTGGTCCCCCCTCCCTTTGGGCTCCGCGGACGCGGCGGGCGCCTCGTCTCCTCCGGATCCCGCACGGCCACGGGGTCCGGTCCCCCACCGCCGCGGCTTCAGCCGTGATGGCTCCTGCCGGCGGCGCGCCGGGGCGCCGCCGGAGATGTCCGCGGGCCACCAGAGTCATTCCGGTGGTCCGTTCTTGCTCTCGTCTGCGCCTGCGGTCGTCTTGGGACCCGCCCTTCACTGCAACGACCTTCAAACGCCGTTGCGGTCCCGTTTCATCGTCGCCCAACGTTCCGCGCATCAAGAACAGAAAAACGGTGGGTTCGGACTTGTTCGTTGGTCCGCACCCACCGCATTAGTGGTTTGAAACAACTCCCAACAATTATTTGTCATGTCGAGGGTATAATCCACATAAAGTAAAATAAACCAAAACACCTACCTCGACAAGGTAGACGATCGTCGGCGTCGCGGTACACGACGTCGCGGAGAAGAGGATCGTAGGCGTCGCGGTACACGGCGTTGCGGAGGAGAGGATTTGGCGGCGCGTCGTCGATCTCCGAGGAACCAGCGTTCTTCGTCGGAGGCCGCTGTCCTTTGTTCAAAGCTCAAAAGCTCTCCCACGTTCTTTCCTTCGCCAATGAAGCTCTTCCCTTGATAAAATAATAGTTTCCCCCTATTATTTTATTATACGCAAAGAAACTCTCCCACAATTTAATTCTCCACACTAATTAAAAGTGTTGACATTTAATTAAAGGATAGAGAGAGAAGGTTCCCCATAATTAAACGCGTTGACAGTTAAAATTAAAAAGGGGAAAAGGAAGGTTCCTCATTATTCAATACAAGGAGTTACCCAAGAATTAATTAAGGGATATTAATGGGGGAAAAGTCAAGGAAACAGTAGGGGAATAAATGAGGTCAGAGGAAATTAAATGGTGGGGCTTGTGTGGGCCTCACCTCTCTATCCTCCTCACTTGGGTAATTAAGTGGGTGCAGACCCCACCCTTAACTACCCATGGGAGGGAGTAACCTCCCTAGTAATAAAAATTGTTCTGCCAATTTTTATTTATTTCTTAAACAAACCCCCAAAAATTAACTTCTCTTCTTTTGCGAACGCAACTACGGTAAGTCTCCCCTTAAGCAATTACCGGTGTTGCGAGTTCATCGGTGTCTTTGGATTTTAATTCTAAGCACCGGTTCAAAAGTTAGAAAAACTCGCTCGTTCGTTCACTGAACGTACCCGAGCTAAACTTCGAAAATTGATTCCGGGCACACCGGATCTCAGAATCAAGCGCCGTCAGAAACTGCGTACTCGTAAAATCCCAAAGAATTTAAAAAAAAATTCCTTGAAATTTACAAGTCTTTACATTCACTCTCCCCTTTTCTCTTTATTCTGGTGGTGGATGTTTTTTCTCACCTTATTCAAAGTTTGATGGAGAAAGGGATCATTCATGGTGCTAAGGTATGTCGTTCTAGCCCTTCTGTCTCCCACCTATTCTTTGTAGATGACAACCTGCTTTTCACAAGGGCCATGCCACAAGAATGCTCCGCAATCTTGAATATCATTATTCTCTATGAAAGGGCATCGAGGCAATGAATTAATCTCTTAATGTCAGAGATGTCCTTTAGCAAAGATGTTTTATCTCATAAGAGAGCGGAACTTCAGCGACTATGCGGGATTCCTATTGTAGAGAAACACCAGAAATACTTGGGCCACCCGACCCTTCTTGGAAGGTCCAAACAATAGGTTTTTGCATCAATCATGGAGAAAGTGGATAATATGATCAGACTTTGGTCTGGCAGGAAAATTTCTAAGGTTGGGGAAGAATTACTTATTAAATCTGTCAGCCAAGAAATTCCCTCTTATGCCATGTCGCTCTTTAAGTGCAAACACTCTGGTTGACCGAATCCATTCGCGCTTGGCTATCTTCTGGCGGAGATCCTACAATGGCAAGCATAATTCCCATTGGAAGTCTTGGGCGAAGCTGTGTGTCTCCAAGTTCCAAGGAGGCTTTGGATTTAGGAATCTTAAGTGGTTAAATTCTTCCCTCTTGGCAAAGCATGGGTGGAGGTTGCTCTCATGTCTGAATTCCCTTTTTTCAGAGGTCTTTTTTGCTAAATGCTTTCCCCATTCTGATTTCTCCCATGCCCATTTGGGGACAAGACCAATATTTTTGTGGCGTAACATATGGGGTGCTAGATACCTCTTTGACCAAGGTACCTTTTGTAGAATTGCTGATGGAAATAAAGTTAGCATTTGGAACAATCCGTGGTTGGCTAACGATGCCAACTTGAGAGTGTCATCAACTGTGATGTCAAGTTTCGAGGATGCAAAAGTCCGAGATCTTATGAAGGATTCTCTGGGGGAGGGGACCGTGATAGAGTTTGTGACTAGTTTAATTAGTGTGATCGGCGCCTCGTTTTTAGAATCCCGCTCACGCTCGAGGTGTGCATCGACTAACATTGCTGGAATGGAGAGTCATACGGGAAATACTCTGCCCACTCGGGCTACAGACTTCTAGTCCGGGAGTTGGTGCAAGATCACCCGACCCCTCTTTGGAAGAATCTTTGGAACTGGACGTTCCCCCCAAGTCAATTTTCTATGGTGGCAGGTCTGCTCGGGGGTTCTTCCTACTCACGACCCATTGAAAAGGAGACATTTGGTTGAGGGCGATTTGTGTCCATGGTGTTTTCAAATGACTGAATCCCCGATGCATGCTCAGTTTCTTTTCCCTATGGTGGAGGAGATTTGGAAGGAATGGTCGTCGGAATTTTCTGAAGACCATTGACTTGTTCATGGAGCTTTCCCTTACCTTCAACAAGTGGATGTCATCGTCCATGGACCGTAAGGAGGTGGGGTTGATTTGTACAATTGCATGGCAGATTTGGACTAGGAGAAATGAATGGATATTCCAAAAGAAATCTACCCCAAACTTCATTGGACCGTAATATATATATATATATATAAGTATATTAAATTTTGTTTACCCAGCATAGGAAGAGATTGGAGAAGTGGTAATGTTTTTGAAGAATAACTAAGAGGTAATATATTCAAATCTCACCCATGCATACATGAGAGGATGATTAATTAATTTGCTAGTAAAAAATCTTAAATAATAAGTAAAAAATTTGAACAAGAAAACAAATCATTATTCAAAATCATCATGGAATACTGTGTAAAAAACAAATCATTATACAAAATTTAACATTTTGACGTGAGATGTCACAAAAAAGTAACTATCGTGAAATGTGATTTTTCTCGAAATGTATTGAACATTGCAAAAACTGCAATTTCATGATGTTAGTAATAGTCATATATATAAAAAAATCATGTACTTTTAGTTTTGTAAGTGTATCGAATGATTATTCATCTTTAATGATGTCGTGATTAATTAGAGTACGAATATATATACATATATATAGAGAGAGATTTTACAAAATTCACAATTTATTCTGAAAATTAAAGACACAAGGTTCTTATAACACGGCGGTCATGTTCGGGCATCACCTTCATTTCTATTAAAATTTCTTCATCTCCCCATCTACATTCCTTCCCTAGTTAGACCCCCACTAAGGGTTGAACTGAAGAATGGGCAATGGATAGATTATGGTGGCTCATTTTATTAGGACTTTTTCGCGCAATTTTAATTTATTATTTTTAGATATTCGTTTGAGTTCCATAATTACCTCCCCACTCCCAATGTTGATCCCATACAACCATTACTGACGAGGCCACATGGAATGATGAATTTTTAAATCCTCGCAATTAAAACTGACAATTCCTCGGGAAATCATCAATGAATTGAGGCTTCCGAGAGAAACACATTATATATATTTTTCAATAAATTAAAAGTCAGGCCAATCACAAACCAATATAATTAATTCTTTGAAATTCTTAGCATTAATTGCACGAAAAAAGGTTATTTATGTGAAGTGTACGCGGCACGCCAGAAAAGAAATGCCAGCAAATCATGAAGTCATCAAAAAATATGGATGCTAGTGATAGGCTGCATTTAAAGTAAAGATTTAAGATCTTGTCAAAGAAAATATACTGACTTTAAAAAAGAAATCAAAATGGAGGGTTAAGATTGCCTTGAGATGTACCCCTTTTGCCTATATAAGGATCCCTCGCCTATGATGTTAATCATCTGTACAGGCGGGAGCTTATTCTCTATGAAGTTCAAGTAATTTATGCAGTAGGGTTTAGGGATTGATTGGTATGGAATTGGAGCTCCCTCCATTCCAATTTAGAAAGGAAATGAGGGTTGTGGGATGCCTCGATCTTTTTCCGGATTGGAGTGAAGAGAGCTCCATATTCCTCATATTCTTTTATCGTTAATCCTATATTTTTTTAACACGATATTACAGTGGCTGCGTGACTGTTGTAGGCTTATATTGATAAAATACAATACAGCAAGATAGTGGTGGCATGGCGGTAGGAAGGAGACTTGGATACTCCGCGGAAGGACAGTGCAGAAGTCATGCCCGTCGCCGCCGAGAGGGGGCACCTAGACCACTGCATGGATCGCAGGGGAGGAGGCAGCGACAGCCCGGCCAACCAGTACGAGTGACGACGGGCGGACGGCGTGCAATGGGGAACGAGCAACGGGCGAGCCGCCTTGCCCTCTCCCTTCCTGCGGCCCCGCACTCGTGAGCCCCCCAAGTCGCCTCCCTTGCCCTCAACCCCGCACTGGGCTCCCTCCTGCCCTCGTATTTATCAAACCAATTCTCAAGATAAGGGATTCAGAATCTCTCGTTTTATATCCTTGTTAATGTGGTGTTATTATTATTTTGTTTCTTTAGATAAAAAAATTCAAGTGACCTAATGACTATAATGCATTGGATTGAAGAAATTTAGATGGGAGGGTGAATCAAATCTGTTTACACGATTTCCATGATGTTATTTATATATGAACATGTTACTATGATTTTTTTCACCAGAAATTGTGGCTTTTGCGCATGGTGGAATGGGTGACCACCATTGGCCACAATTGCCGCCCTTATTGGGGCGCCTCTTAACAGACCCATCACGTGACCAGCTAAAAAAAGTAAAATAGACATAGGGTTAGTATTTTTAGACCTCAGATGGATTCATTGAGCACCATAAGGCTCGTTTGGTACTTAAAGGATACACTACCACAAAACATGGTAAAAGAAGTGTCATGTTTTATGAAATCTAAGCATAAAGTGTTGATAAAGGAAGAGTTTTTATCATCATTACATAAAATCGCCAATACATGTATCCATTATCACCGTTATCACCGCTAAGAAATGCGTTGACAAAGAGTACACCTTTATCACTCATAAAAGTTTTTAATAATTTATATAAAATTATTATATTTATATTCAAAAATAATATTTATTTGTATACAAAAACTAAAAAACACTTTCTATGATTAATATTTTTTTTAATAATTCAAATATATATATATGTTTATATATAATGTTTTAAAAAAAGTATTTCTAAGATTATAATTATATAGATATATATATTTAAATAATTATAAGATTATAATAAATCTCATTAAATCATAAATATATTTATTAGATTTATTGGATTTATTAGAAATTTATTAGATTAATTAATTAGATTTTTTAGATTTTTTGGATTATTAGATTCATTAGATTCATTATATTTGTTATATTTAATATATTTATTTTATTTATAATTAATATAAACAAATACCTTTTTAAATATATATATTTATATTAATTATTAAATATATATGTGTTTCCAATTAATTTGGTCAAATGTGTGCATATGTTATGTATCGTAATGTTCATTTATACATTACATTTTTTATTATTCATGTTGTTTATTCATGGTTTGTTTTTTTATTATGTATATTTACTAGGTATATGATTAATTCATGGTACCCATATATACTATTATGTTCTAAATAATACTTGTAAAATTACATTAAATATATTTAAATAATAAATATACTTATTATATTTATAGTTACTAAATTTAAATTATGTATAACAGTTATAATAAATATATTTATTATAATACTTATAAAGTTATAATATAATTAAATAAATATATTTATAAATATACATGAATATTTATAATTATAATTCCTAAATGAATATAGATATATTTAAATAATTAAAAAATTATAATAAATATATTTATTTATATTTATAAAATTATAAATATTTTTTTTATAATTTTATAATTATTTAAATATATATATGTATAATTACAACTATGAATAAATATTTATTTATTATACTTTTTAATTATAAATAAATAATTATTTATTTATTAGTTATAAATAAATATTTATTTATTTTACTTTTTAATTATAAATAAATATTTATTTATTATACTTTTTAATTATAAATAAATAATTATTTATTTATTAGTTGTAAATAAAAATAAATATATATTTATTTAAACAATTGTTCATTTATACAAAACATATTTATTATTTTCATATATAATGTTATATATAATTAAATAATTATATTTATAAATATATAGTAATATTGATAAATAAATACATATATTTATAGTTATAATTATAAATAAGTAGAGATATATTTAAATAATTATAAAATTATAATAAATATATTAAATATATATATTAATAAAATTATAAAAATTAGAAATATTAATTTTTTATAATTTTATAATTATTTAAATTTAAATAAATAAATAAATATTCATTTGTAATTATAATTTTTAATATATATATATATATATATATATATTCATATAATTATATATAAATATATATTTATATAAATAATTATAAAATTAGAAGTATATAGTTGTATATATCTATAATAGTATAAATATATATAATTAATAAGTATATTTCTTATAATTTTATAATTATTTAAATTATAAATTTATATGTATAAAGATATATATATATATATATATATAAATATATTATAGTTATAATTATAGACAAATAAATATATATTTATCATATATATAATTTTATAAATATATATATTAATATAATTTTTTTTTAACACAACATCTTTATCAGCATTTTTTTAGTGCTAATAAAGGTATGTTTTATCAGTGCTTTCAATTTTAGCACTGATAAAACATACATTTATCCGCGTTTTTTATCTAGTGCTAATAAAAGGTTCACCGGGTTTTATTAAAAAACTATAACAGTCTCCTTCATTCTTGCACCCTTCATGCTCTTGCAGAAGCTGACCCCTATGCCGCTAACATCTGCTCTGCCCTGACCCCAACTCCGCCACCGCTGACCCCTCCTCCGCCACCGCCTCTTCCCCCAATACAAACTCCTCCTCTGCCACGAACCCACCTCTACCGTGAACCCTCGTCCGCCGCTCCTCTGCTGCGAACCCACCTCTGCCTCGAACCCTCATCTGCCACTCCTCCGCTGCTCCACGAACCCCACTTCCTCTACAAAGCCCTCCATTGCCGCTACTGCCTACCTCGACTCCGCCATCACTGGACCCTTCTGCTTCCACCTGAAGGGTATGTTATCACTTTATTAAAAAAAAGTTTTCTTTTAATTTTACCACACTTACTAGGAAACGCTTGGGTTAGTGTTTTCTATAGGTAATTTCCCTTTTATGGGATGTGTATTGATTGATATTATTTGATGCTTGTATGATGTTATTGGTGGATATTTCCTTAGAGGTTATTGGAGGTGAGATGTGGTTTATTGCTTATGTTTTATTATTAATTTATAAATTGATCATGTTCAAATTTTTTCTTAGATCTGCATTTACTCTGCCATAGGATCCCAAGGTAACAATGTTACTGATATTTTGTGTATCATAGTGACTGAACATGATTCCCTTATTGCTTTTACCATACAGTTAGTGATGTAATTCCCATGTTGCTTCACCTATAGTGTTAGGGATGTGATAGCGTTATCTCTTTGCCAATTGTGTTGGTATAGATGAGAACCATTGGGTTATTGATTCTACCCGTATATGTCTCATATTTTCACATCCTAGGATCTAGTGAGATTCCAATGATGATTTTTTATTTGATGATATTAGCTTTTAGATCCCCACAACACACTTTTTTCATCACTTTTTACATTTCATGGACATGTTATATCAATTTAATTTTGTTTTCTATTATTAACGATAGTGCCACCACTTCTCCAATAATCATGAGAGCATCACAATCAAAACTTGTTGGATAAAATATCGACTTCTTTTTTCGTAGATGTTAAGAGTGGTGATAACCCTAAATCTAACTGACATGGCTTATGTGGGATGACAAACACTAGATATAAAATTAGCCATCATTTGTCATCAATGGGAATTTAAGAATATTTTGGAAGTTATGATTTCAAAATGAACCTTCCAATTCCATCAATTTCATGCCAAATCCCTTTATTTCATTAATGATAGTTTTGGAACTAGGATATGTGTATACCTAGTGGGAGGGGACTAAATTTTTCCTAGGATTCCATTTGAATTTTCAATAGGGTGAGTACCATGTCTCTTTTCTTTTTTGAGTTTGAGTTCATGCAACCTGGACTAATGTAACTGATGTTTACGATCAAACAACTTGGACCAAAATGGGGTTGGTGTTTAATGTTATATAAATTTTATAAAAACGATGTGGTGATCTAAATAATAATATAGTTTAGGTGAACGTGTCATGATTGGAGAACCCAATACTAGTGTAGAAATCATTTAAGAGAGGTTCACATAGTTTATGGTTATAGTTCTTGTTTTAGAAAAGGTGAGTTAGTTTATTTAATGGTAAGTGCAAGGTGATAACTCGGCATAAATGAGTAGTGGACTATATTAGAATAAAAAACCTCTGGAATGGGTGCATGAAGTTTATAGACATATTTCACAAACCAATGATGAAGGGTATGATGATACTACCAAAATGGGCCTCAAGATCAAAGAGTGCTCTAACACATTCGAACAAGGAATGAGAACAATGTAAATCATAACTCAAGTTATTTGAATTTGAATGTAGTTTTAATTAAATATATTTTTTCCCTGTTTAGTGTCATATATTTCAGCACCAGATATGGATTGTAACACCCCAAGATTTCATAGTACGTTATCTCATTAAAGTAATTCAATAGCTTGCGTTACACACAACACCGAGTTCGAGCGCACCACAACTTACTAAACTAACCGTTCAAAAAAGCAGTTATGAATAGTATTAACTGCATTTTGAATATTATATACTCTATATAATTTTAACATCCATTTTATGTGTTTCTGAGACTTAACATAAGAACACATTCATTTTTTCAGATAAAAGAAGTATTTTTCAAAAAATGCAATTTTACAGCCTTTTAATAGCGAACTATTTTTAAAACCAATATTTGACACTTTTATATAATCAATTTAATGAAATTAAATTCTTCTTTAGAAGCGAGACACAAAAATTTAGTTTGGATAATTTTTTGGTACTTTTCTGATAACTTTTATATTTTGACGAATAGTAAAAAATACTATGTTTTAATTGAAAAAAACTTTTTAATCGAAATAATTTATAGTGTTAAATTATGAATTTGAAAGGTTTTGAAGTATAATTAGATTATATTTTTATCATTTAATACAATTTAGGTCATTATAAGTAATTTCAAATTTAAATTTGACATAAACACATGTCAATCTTTTAATAGTTTTAACTTTTTAAAAACCCGCCTTTTGGTTTTGATAACGAGAATTAATTTTAAATTAATAAATGAAACTTCTATGTTTTGAATTTGGAAAAATAGTCCTCATTTTTGAATTCTTAATATCAAAATTAGTTTTGGGAAATTTTTTGGTATTTTTCTGAAAACCTTCAATTTTTGACGAATAGTGAAAAACACTACGTTATTATTTAAAACCGACATTTTATTTAAATAATAAGTTATTTTATTTTAATTTATTTTAAGTCAAAATAGATATATAATGCCTATATAAGTTCAATTTAATTCATTGAAGTTATTTTATAATAAGTTTAAATATATAAAATTTTATCGAACTTTTTACCGTCTTTTACCCACCTCTTAGGAGCATTTGCAAATTTGCCTAAAACTTAATTTTACTGCTTATGTGAGTTGAATTTAAAAAATTTGATAAACACGGTTGACATCATTAAGTAAAATGCGGTTCAATAAGATGAAAATAATTTTTGGTGAATCGTAACTTTTGACTTTTATTTACCACGATTAAAATTAAATAGGGTAATTAAGGGTAAAAATGATATTATAATTACCCTAACACATGTACTAATTCTATTGGATAAGTATAATTCGACCAAAAACAACCTTAGGAAAAAAATATGACCCCCTTTGGTTCACTTGGATAGAATTATGATATTTATTATTATTTTATTTAAAGAAGTGTTAAAAGTGTTAAATTCAATGTTTAATAACTAAACCATTTTTAATATAGGGTTATACATAAGATAAATTAGACTATAAATATTAATTAGAAAGATAACAAAATTTCCTACATAATGGTATTTTATTTATAATTTTTATACATTAAATAATTTAATTTATTTATAACACAATGATGATGCAGTAATTACCTTATTAATGAAAGATTAAAATAATTGATATTATAAATATCCAAATAAATGTAAATTGAAACTTCTGATGAAGTAAAATAATTTTATAGGTTAATATGATATATTATGGTTGTTTAAATAAATTTTATTCAAAGTGATAAAGTTTTTATGGATTTCAAAAAAATCAAATATTAAATACTGTCAAAATTAACACAATTGAGTTTTTAAAACAAATATTATATTATTTATTGATATAATATTTCAAAAAATCTAAGGTTCAGTCAAATGACTTAGATAAGGTTATATATATTAATAATGAACCACAGGGTATTCTCTTTTCTTGTTATATTAATTTTATTAATCATATAATATAAAAATACAAAGAGACAGGGTAAATGTCAAACTATTTAACTAATAGTTAAATTTGAAAGATAAGGTTAATATGATGACCTAAACCTGTCTAAAACCTATTTGTTGAGAGGTTTTAGACCCATACACACCTTAGCCTTTAAATAATTCATTTTTGAGCTATTAGAAACCGAAAATTATTTTATTATAAAATAATATTTCATGCTTTTCCTAAAGTGACCCTCGCCTCTCTTATAAAAGGGCACTTCCCCTTCTCTTAATTTCACACATCCAAAGCCTTTTGGATCAGCCAAACCCTACCCAAATATCCTCCAAACTTTCTTTCCTTCATCATAGAGGCCTTACTTTTGCCAGAAAGCCAACATAAGGAGCTCGTTTGATCAAATAAAAAGGAAGAACCAGAAGAAGAGGTAAATATTTCATCACCTCTTTCAAGTTCTTTTCTTCTTCCACTTCCTCTTTCTTTGTTGTTTCCATTCTAAAATAATAAATCCAATATATTATATACACTGTGATGTTATTATAAAAATTATACAACAATATTCATTATTCTATCCATCCTATAAATGACCAAGTCATCATACGTGCGTACGTACAGATTACCATCTCCACGTCGTGGTGTAATTTGTTATTCAAACACTTCATTATTTGGATGGGTACAATAATGATTACAACTGATGTAAATAATAAATTTAACATGTTAATGATTCTGTATATATGATATACCATCCAATTAAATAAGATTTCACCATCAATATAATGATATTGTTGCTCGTACGTACATACGGATTACCGTCTCCACGAAGCGATGAGATTCATTCCCACGTTCTCCATTCAACGAGGATTATAAAAATATATATTATTAATAAGTATGTAATATATGAAATAATAATTCTATTGGATATATATATATATGTATGTATGTATGTATGTACTTACATATATCTTATTCACTTACTTCCGTTCAATACTATATGAAAACGGAAACAACGTTTATGCGTACGTACGACCTACCATATCCATAAATGACACCTTCCATTTCATATATCTATCTATTATAAATATTTATATTCTAAATATATATGATATATAAATCAAGGTTTATATTCTGGAAGTATATAAATCATGATATAAATGATATGATCAAGAATAACAAGTTAAAACATGTACGATAAAGAAAGTGATTATTACCCAAAATGTTAATTTAACATGGAAATCATTATTAAATGGGTAGTATAAAGTCATAAATGAATCATGTATGATATAATAAATATGAATATGGTTCTGGTATAATTTAATAACATACTATGGTCATTATACATGGGGATAAATGTACCCTCGAATAAATAAAAATAAATATATATTTATTTAAACAATTTTTCATTTATACAAAACATATTTATTATTTTCATATATAATGTTATATATAATTAAATAATTATATTTATAAATATATAGTAATATTGATAAATAAATACATATATTTATAGTCATAGTTATAAATAAGTAGAGATATATTTAAATAATTATAAAATTATAATAAATATATTAAATATATATATTAATAAAATTATAAAAATTAGAAATATTAATTTTTTATAATTTTATAATTATATAAATTTAAATAAATAAATAAATATTCATTTGTAATTATAATTTTTAATATATATATATATATTCATATAATTATATATAAATATATATTTATATAAATAATTATAAAATTAGAAGTATATAGTTGTATATATCTATAATATTATAAATATATATAATTAATATATTGCTTATATATATTCTAAGATTATAAATATAAGAAGTATATTTCTTATAATTTTATAATTATTTAAATTATAAATTTATATGTAAAAAGATATATATATATATATATATTATAGTTATAATTATATACAAATAAATATATATTTATCATATATATAATTTTATAAATATATATATTAATATAAATAAATTTTTAACACAACATCTTTATCAGCATTTTTTTAGTGCTAATAAAGGTATGTTTTATCAGTGCTTTCAATTTTAGCACTGATAAAACATACATTTATCCATGCTTTTTATCTAGTGCTGATAAAAGGTTCACCGGGTTTTATAAAAAAACTCTAACAGTCTCCTTCATTCTTGCACCCTTCATGCTCTCGCAGAAGTTGACCCCTATGTCGCTAACATCTGCTCTGCCCTGACCCCAACTCTGCCACTGCTGACCCCTCCTCTTCCACCGCCTCTTCCCCCACTACAAACTCCTCCTCTGCCACGAACCCACCTCTACCGTGAACCCTCGTCCGCCGCTCCTCTGCTGCGAACCCACCTCTACCTCAAACCCTCATCTGCCACTCCTCCGCTGCTCCACGAACCCCACTTCCTCTACGAAGCCCTCCGTTGCCGCTACTGCCTACCTCGACTCTGCCATCACTGGACCCTTTTGCTTCCACCTGAAGGGCATGTTATCACTTTATTAAAAAAAATTTCCTTTTAATTTTATCACACTTACTAGGAAACGCTTGGGTTAGTGTTTTCTATAGGTTATTTCCCTTTTATGGGATGTGTATTGATTGATATTATTTGATGCTTGTATGATATTATTGGTGGATATTTCCTTAGAGGTTATTGGAGGTGAGATGTGGTTTATTTCTTATGTTTTATTATCAATTTATAAATTGATCATGTTCAAATTTTTTCTTAGATCTGCATTTACTCTGCCATAGGATCCCAAGGTAACAATGTTACTGATATTTTGTGTATCATAGTGATTGAACATGATTCCATTATTGCTTTTACTATACATTTAGTGATGTAATTACTATGTTGCTTCACCTATAGTGTTAGGGATTTGATAGCGTTATCTCTTTGCCAATTGTGTTGGTATAGATGGGAACCATTGGGTTATTGATTCTACTGGTATATGTCTCATATTTTCACATCCTAGGATCTAGTGAGATTCCAATGATGATTTTTTATTTGATGATATTAGCTTTCAGATCCCCACAACACACTTTTTTGATCACTTTTTACATTTCATGGACATGTTATATCAATTTAATTTTGTTTTCTATTATTAACGATAGTGCCACCACTTCTCCAATAATCATGAAAGCATCACAATCAAAACTTGTTGGATAAAACATCGACTTCCTTTTTCGTAGATGTTAAGAGTAGTGATAACCCTAAATCTAACTAACATGGATTATGTGGGATGACAAAAACTAGATATAAAATTAGCCATCATTTGTCATCAATGGGAATTTAAGAATATTTTGGAAGTTATGATTTCAAAATGAACCTTCCAATTCCATCAATTTCATGCCCAATCCCTTTATTTCATTAATGATAGTTTTGGAACTAGGATATGTGTATACCTAGTGTGAGGGGACTAAATTTTTCCTAGGATTCCATTTGAATTTTCAATAGGGTGAGTACCATGTCTCTTTTCTTTTTTGAGTTTCAGTTCATGCAACCTGGACTAATGAAACTGATGTTTACGATCAAACAACTTGGACCAAAATGGGGTTGATGTTTAATGTTATAATTTTTTTATAAAAACGATGTGGTGATCTAAATAATAACATAGTTTAGGTGAACGTGTCCTGATTGGAGAACCCAATACTAGTGTAGAAATCATTTAACAGAGGTTCACATAGTTTATGGTTATAGTTCTTGTTTTAGAAAAGGTGAGTTAGTTTATTTAATGGTAAGTGCAAGGTGATAACTCAGCATAAATGAGTAGTGGACTATATTAGAATAAAAAACCTCAGGAATGGGTGCATGGAGTTTATATACATATTTCACAAACCAATGATGAAGGGTATGATGATACTACCAAAATGGGCCTCAAGATCAAAGAGTGCTCTAACACATTCGAACAAGGAATGAGAACAATGTAAATCATAACTCAAGTTATTTGAATTTGAATGTAGTTTTAATTAAATATATTTTTTACCTGTTTAGTGTCATATATTTCAGCACCAGATATGGATTATAACACCCCAAGATTTCATAGTACGTTATCTCATTAGAGTAATTCAATAGCTTGCGTTACACACAACACCGAGTTCGAGCACACCACAACTTACTAAACTAACCGTTCAAAAAAGCAGTTATGAATAGTATTAACTTCATTTTGAATATTATATACTCTATATAATTTTAACATCCATTTTATGTGTTTCTGAGACTTAACATAAGAACACATTCATTTTTTCAGATAAAAGAAGTATTTTTCAAAAAATGCAATTTTACAGCCTTTTAATAGCGAACTATTTTTAAAACCAATATTTGACACTTTTATATATTCAATTTAATGAAATTAAATTCTTATTTAGAAGTGAGACATAAAAATTTAGTTTGGATAAATTTTTGGTACTTTTCTGATAACTTTTATATTTTGACGAATAGTAAAAAATACTATGTTTTAATTGAAAAAAACTTTTTAATAGAAATAATTTATAGTGTTAAATTATGAATTTGAAAGGTTTTGAAGTATAATTAGGTTATATTTTTATCATTTAATACAATTTAGGTCATTATAAGTAATTTCAAATTTAAATTTGACATAAACACATGTCAATCTTTTAATAGTTTTTACTTTTTAAAAACCCGCCTTTTGGTTTTGATAACGAGAATTAATTTTAAATTAATAAATGAAACTTCTATGTTTTTTATTTGGAAAAATAATCCTCATTTTTTAATTCTTAATATCAAAATTAGCTTTGGGAAATTTTTTGGTATTTTTCTAAAAACCTTCAATTTTTGACGAATAGTGAAAAACACTACGTTATTATTTAAAACCGACATTTTATTTAAATAATAAGTTATTTTATTTTAATTTATTTTAAGTCAAAATAGATATATAATACCTATATAAGTTCAATTTAATTCATTGGAGTTATTTTATAATAAGTTTAAATATATAAAATTTTATCAAACTTTTTACTGTCTTTTACCCACCTCTTAGGAGCATTTGCAAATTTTCCTAAAACTTAATTTTACTAATTATGTGAGTTGATTTTAAAAAATTTTAGAAACACGGTTTACATCATTAAGTAAAATGTGGTTCAATAAGATTAAAATAATTTTTGGTGAATCGTAACTTTTGACTTTTATTTACCATGATTAAAATTAAATAGGGCAATTAAGGGTAAAAATGATATTACAATTACCCTAAAACATGTCCTAATTCTATTTTATAAGTATAATTAGACCAAAAAAAACCTTAGTAATAAAATATGACCCCCTTTGGTCCACTTGGATAAGATTATGATATTTATTATTATTTTATTTAAAGAAGAGTTAAAAGTGTTAAATTCAATGTTTAATAACTAAACCATTTTTAATATAGGGTTATACATAAGATAAATTAGACTATAAATATTAATTAGAAATATAACAAAATTTCCTACATAATTGTATTTTATTTATAATTTTTATACATTAAATAATTTAATTTATTTATGACACAATGATGATGCAGTAATTACCTTATTAATGAAAGATTAAAATAATTGATATTATAAATATCCAAATAAATGTAAATTGAAACTTCTGATGAAGTAAAATAAATTTATAGGTTAATATGATATATTATGGTTGGTTAAATAAATTTTATTCAAAGTGATAAAGTTTTTATGGATTTCAAAAAAATCAAATATTAAATAGTGTCAAAATTAAAACAATTGAGTTTTTAAAACAAATATTATATTATTTATTGATATAATATTTATAAAAATTTAAGGTTCATCCAAAGGACTTAGATAAGGTTATATATATTAATAATGAACCACATGGGATTCTCTTGTCTTGTTATATTAATTTTATTAATCATATAATATAAAAATACAAAGAGACAGGGTAAATGTCAAACTATTTAACTAATAGTTAAATTTGAAAGATAAGGTTAATATGATGACCTAAACCTGTCTAAAACCTATTGGTTGAGAGGTTTTAGACCCATCCACACCTTAGACTTTAAATAATTCATTTTTGAGCTATTAGAAACAGAAAATTAGTTTATTATAAAATAATATTTCATGCTTTTCCTAAATTGACCCTCACCTCTCTTATAAAAGGGAACTTCCCCTTCTCTTAATTTCACACATCCAAAGCATTTTGGATCAACCAAAACCTTCCCAAATATCCTCCAAACTTTCTTTCCTTCATCATAGAGGCCTTAATTTGGCTATAAAGCCAACATAAGGAGCTCGTTTGATCAAATCAAAAGGAAGAACCAGAAGAAGAGGTAAATATTTCATCACCTCTTTCAAGTTCTTTTCTTCTTCCACTTCCTCTTTCTTTGTTATTTACATTCTAAAATACTAAATCCAATATATTATATACAATGTGATGTTATTATAAAAATTATACAACAATATTCATTATTCTATCCATCCTATAAATGACCAAGTCATCATACGTGCGTACGTACATATTACCGTCTCCACGTCATGGTGTAATTTGTTATTCAAACACTTCATTATTTGGATGGGTATAATAATGATTATAACTGATGTAAATAATAAATTCAACATGTTAATGATTCTTTATATATGATATACCATCCAATTAAATAATATTTCACCATCAATATAATGATATTGTTGCTCGTACGTACGTACGGATTACCGTCTCCACGAAGCGATGAGATTCATTCCCACGTTCTCCATTCAATGATGATAATAAAAATATATATTATTAATAAATATGTAATATATGAAATAATAATTCTATTGTATATATATATATATGTATGTATTTATGTACTTACATATATCTTATTCACTTACTTCCGTTCAATACTATAAGAAAACAGAAACAACATTTATGCGTACGTACGACCTACCATATCCATAAATGACACCTTCCATTTCATATATCTATCTATTATAAATATTTATATTCTAAATATATATGATATATAAATAAAGGTTTATATTCTGGAAGTATATAAATCATTATCTAAATGATATGATCAAGAATAACAAGTTAAAACACGTACGATAAAGAAAGTGATTATTACCCAAAATGTTAATTTAACATGGAAATCATTATTAAATGGGTAGTATAAAGTCATAAATGAATCATGTATGATATAATAAATATGAATATGGTTCTTTTATAATTTAATAACATACTATGGTCATTATACATGGGGATAAACGTACCCTCGACCAAAGGAAAGTGCAAGGTAAGGGGGTTTCACCTCACTTCTTATTCCCGTGAGATTTATGCCATATTACCACTATTTCCTTTTGTGTGGTGTATGTACTAAAAATGATTGTATTATTTGTGTAATATAATTTAATTTATGGGTATTTACATATTTATTGTATGAAAATTCTTTCATGGGGTGTATGTTTCGCAAGCTACCAAATCAGTATAGGGAATTTCAAATTTCAATTTTCACTCATTGGGCTTTACGCATACTTCATTGATTATTTTACTCCATGATTATGTCTGGAATCACTATTTATTATTTGTGTAGTAATTTACACTCCCCTTTCTATGGAAATACTTTTGATACACATAATCACTCCATTGATAAATTCTCAAGTCATCCATATGAACTTGAGAAGAGTAATTTTAATTCAATATCCATTCATTGAGTTAAACATCCAATTCCTTGGTGTTGTTTTTACAAGAATATGTGTGAATGTACTCAGATTGATTTACATTGAATATCCAATCATATTGAGTGTATTTATATTTTTTATACATAATTTTGTCATTGATTTATCCTTAACCTAAGGATACGGTCTTTATAAGGGATTTCATCTCAACTTACATTCCATTGAGTCTTCTTTGTTGTTATGCACCATCACACTTTTGTTTGGTGTATATACTATAATTTGACATAGTATATCATGAATACCTTTATTCTCATGATATTATAACGTTTTGATTACCTCAATTATTTGTATTCAAGCATCTCTCATTTGGTTAGGAACTCTACATAAAATATAATTTTAAATGTTTTAAAAATTTATTATTCTAAATATTTCTCATTAATGTCCATGTTTTAAAAATGGTTTTAAGTATTTATTTATATGGACATGAATGTTTTCAAATGTTAATTCCTTTCAAAAGTTTCAATGTGGTATGAGACACTTTGATTCAAAAATCTATTTTAAACAACTTCTTGATAAATAATGAGACTTTTAAATGTTTTCAATAAAAAGGGGGATATTTCTCTCAAATAGTTTTGATGATTATTTTTATCTATGTAAATACCCTTCATTATTCTTGATTGAGGTTGATTTATTATAATACAATCATCCATGTTGTATTGAATGAGTTATGTTTGACAGTGGATGTGCGATTTTTATACCATTCATGGATTGTGGTTAAAATATTAACATTTCATATTCTATTTTTAATACGAATGTTTAGATTATGTTTCAACGTTTTCATATGAGGAATGCATTGGACTAAGTAAGTGATGGGTGGATCCCGATATAGATCCTCGATGCATCAGTATGTCTCATGAGACAAACTATTGTCTTGGCACAAGGCCTTGACAAAATCTTATTTGTAGTCTTGGTAGTAGGCCTTGACTATGTGGTTATGAAGTCTGGCATTATGCATTCCATCATTATGAAAGTGGCTATTGATATTTCATGTGATTATTTGACTAGTAGAATATCCATGTGTATATGTAAATGATATTGTTTTATTTTATCTTTTCTATATTATGCTGAAGTTTATGTTTAAAAGGATTTTGTTTTAGTCTTATACATTGCTTTAAATGTTTATGGTTATTTAGGAAAGTTTACACTATATTGTTATCCTTAATAAGCATCTGAGCTCACCCCATTAAATGTTTTAATTTTCTCAGGATTCCAAGAAGTGTATTATGATTGATAAGCATGAATATGATAGAGGATTAATGGTGTTCTCAAAGGATCATTTATCTTTAGTTTTATTTTCTAATGTGTAATGTGACATTCATGTATGTAATCTATTTTCCAAGACTTCTAAATTGATCGGTCTTTTGGGTCTTGATTCATTGTAATCATGCCAATGTATTAAAATAATGCACCGACTCTGGGCTTAGGGCATTAAAGTTGATATCAGAGAAAGTTTAGCAATAACCTTGGAAACTAGATTTAGAAAAACTCTGATTAGAGAACACTACCCTAAGATAGACTTTGAGGATTAGTATAAAAGAACTTCCTAGAATTTTGGTACTATATAGATTTTATGAGTTTTCCAAGAAATGAATCCCTGTCTGGATACGAGAAGGTAGAGGCGGCTCTGACACAGATGTACCTAGGGGTAAAACCAGAAAACACCGCTTTGAGCTAGACTCGAACGGGAACTGGTGCATGACAACGGTCCTTGCTGCACTCTAGGTTACGACACTCCCGGGGGATATGCTTAGGATACTTCTCATTTTCTTTACAAACCACTATGAAGGGTTTATGAGTATATACTTCCTTAAATTTTTTTTTATGATTATGGATTATATCCATAAACTGTTCAATTTATATTAACTATTTTATAAGTTTGGAATTATGCATTGCAATTAATAAACTAACATAGTGTATTCCATTGTTTAGAAATGGCGCCCAGTAGATGGAATGAGACCTCCAGTAGTACGCATGATCCAAAGAGTAAGAAGGATCATATATTTCATGGTATTAAGCCAAAATTTAGAAAGGAAATAGTATCCCAAGTATTATAATCATTTGAAGAAATAGTATAATGTGTTAATAAGATAAGTAAATAATTTTATGAGTCCTATGGCTTTGAAGGGAAGCCAGATAAGAAAAGGATGGTATAGAGAAAGATGGATAGAGGGAATAAGGGAAATAAGGATTTTCCCATATGTGATAACTATGGAAAGAATTACCTTGGTAAATGCTTGACGGGAATGAGAGTTTGTTATAAGTGTGGAGAAAAAGGACACCAAGTACGCGATTGCAAGGGTGAGAAAAAGGTTTCAAATGTACAATGCTTCCCCTTCAAGGAGTTGAGACACTACATGAATCAATGTCCAAATCATCAGATTATACCCCAAATGCTGCTATTAGATAATAATCATGTTATGATACCACCGAAGATGAAGAGGAATGATTAAGAGTTCTTATGTTGTTATTAAAGTATTATGTCATTTGAGTATTTTATTAATGATGTACATGTTATAAGAATTATAGAGTATATAAGGATTTTACTGTAGTATTATTTCATTAAAGACTTGAGATTGTATGGAACTAAGAATAGTGACTCAATGGAAAGTTAAACTTTTTGGAAAACACAAGGTTGAAGGAAATACAAAACTTAAATATGGTCCTGATAATGAGGTATTGATTTTGGAATAAGAGATGATTGATTTGGATAAATTATATTTGATATTATTGACATCCTTGGAACTGGTTAATGGTTTGTTTATTCCATCATTGTGGGAGTTTACAACATTTGTGGATATAAGGATTATATCCAACATTCTATAAGGAATAAGGGAGAATTAATGTAATTAATATGGTTATATGATAATTTAGGGTGTTATTGTGTTTTAAAAGAATACATGATGAAGGTATTCACATGTTATTATGTGGAAAAAATGATCTTCATTGTGTTTACCTTCCTTATAAATTTTGGACTATGAGTTTGGACAAAAGTATTTTGGATAAGTCTAAAGGTTAGAATCAATTAATTTTGACATTGGATACTATTGTTAATGTTAAATAATTTATTGAGATTATTTTTGGATTGTCATAAAAAGGACAACCCGAAGGTTGGATGACAACTCGTCACGTCCGGCAAGGCCGCAAGACTTGAACCCGCAACCAAAGGGAGATAAGGGTGGATCACCTACCACTAGCACACGTGATGTCCTAGTTTGTATAATGTAGTTTTTTTAAATAGTCTGACAAATGAATTATAAATTCATTATTTTTGGAACCCTATACTATTAGGATAAATAGAATATTTTTGAATTCTATTATCTTTTGGAGTGAAAGACGAGTTTGTGGTAGGAATAAGTTGAAGGATGAAACACTATTTGTGAAGTATATATATATATATATATTCTCTTATTCTATGAATATATTAAATCTTAAACTTTAGGGAAGGGATCTTAAAACCAAAAATGTGTTATCCTATTACCATATGTTTTTTGAACCAATGATATTTTACGTCATCTTAGATTGATGGATTTAAGGCCCTCAATTTTACACTTATTTTTGATTGATGACCTCAATAACTCCCTATAAATATTTATGTTTTCCCTCCAATTATGTGTCTCTAATTTCCACCAATGTTCTCCTAATCGAGATCATAATTTGGTGGTGACTTTTTCATTTCCCTTTCCTTCTTATTAAGACTAAATTTTATTAACCCAATTTCTGATGTGGATTTTCCACAAATGTATTTTTCTATTTTTAACAATTTATTTTGGAAGAACAATTTCAAAATGAGGGGATGGAATTTTTTTAAGGGGGGGGGGGGGGAGAATGTAACACCCCAATATTTCATAGTATGTTATCCCATTAAAGTAATTCAATAGCTTGCGCTACACATAACACAGAGTTCGAGCGCACCACAACATACTAAAATAACCGTTCAAAAAGAAGTTACAAATAGTATTAACTGCATTTTGAATCTTATATACTCTATATAATTTTAACATCCATATTATGTGTTTCTTAGACATAATATAAGAACAAATTCATTTTTTTCAGATAAAAGAAGTATTTTTCAAAAAATGAAATTTTACCGCCTTTTAATGGAGAACCCTTTTTAAAACCAATATTTGACACTTTTATATATTCAATTTAATGAAATTAAATTCTTATTTAGAATAGAGGCATAAAAATTTAGTTTGGATAAATTTTTGGTACTTTTTTGAGAACTTTCATATTTTGACGAATAGTGAAAAATACTATGTTTTAATTGAAAACAACTTTTTTAATCGAAATAATTTATAGTGTTAAATTATTAATTTGAAAGGTTTCTAAGTGTAATTAGATTATGTTTTTATCATTTAATACAATGTAGGTAATTATAACTAATTTCACATTTAAATTTGACATAAACACATGTCAATCTTTTGATAGTTTTTACTTTTAAAAAACCCGCTTTTTTGTTTTGACAATGGGAATTAATTTTAAATTAATAAATGAGAATTATATGTTTTGAATTTGGTAAAATAGACTTCATTTTTGAATTCAGAATATCAAAATTAGTTTACGGTAAATTTTTGGTATTTTGCTGAAAACTTTCAATTTTTGATGAATAGTGAAAAACACTGCGTTATTATTTAAAACCAACATTTTATTTAAATAATTAGTTATTTTATTTTAATTTATTTTAAGTAAAAATAGATATATAATACCTATATAAGTTCAATTCAATTCATTGGAATCATTTTATAATAAGTTTAGATATATAAAAATTTATCGATCTTTTTATCGTCTTTTACCCAACTCTTTGGAGCATTTGCAAATCTGCATAAAACTTAATTTTACTACTTCTGTAATTTGAATTTTAAAAATCTGAGAGACATGGTTTACATAAGTATGTAAAATTTGGTTCAATAAGATGAAAATAATTTTTGGTAAATAGTAACTTTTGACTTTTATTTACCACGGTTAAAAGTAAATAGGACAATTAAGGGTAAAAATGATATTATAATTACCCTAGAACATGTCCTAATTCTATTGGATAAGTATAACTCGACCAAAAAAAACCTTAGGAATAAAATATGACCCCCTTTGGTCCATTTGGATAAGATTAGGACATTTATTATTATTTTATTTAAAGAAGAGTTAAAAGTGTTAAATTCAATGTTTAATAACTAATCCATTTTTAATATAGGGTTATACATAAGATAAATTTGAATATAAATATTAATTAGAAATATAAACAAATTTACTACATAATGGTATTTTATTTATAATTTTTATACATTAAATAATTTAATTTATTTATGACACAATGATGATGTAGTAATTACCTTATTAATGAAATATTAAAATAATTGATATTATAAATATCCATATAAATGTAAATTGATACTTCTGATGAATTCCACTAATTTTATAGGTTGATATGAAATTTTAGGGTCGGTTAAATAAATTTTATTCAAAGTGATAAAGTTTTTATGGATTTCAAAAAATTCAAATACTAAATAGTGTCAAAATTGACATAATTGGGGTTTTAAAACAAATATTATATTATTAATTGATATAATATTCCTAAAAATATAAGGTTCGTCCAAAGGACTTAGATATGGTTATATATATTAATAATTAACCACATGGGGTTCTATTGGATTGTTATAGTATGTTTATGTACCATATAATATAAAAAATACAAAGAGACATGGTAAATGTCAAACTATTTAACTAATAGTTAAATATAAAAGATAAGGTTAATATGATGATCTAAACCTGTATAAAACCTATTGGTTGAGATTTTTTCTACCCATACCCACCTTATCCTTTAAATAATCCATTTTGGAGCCATTAGAAACCGAAAATGATTTTATTATAAAATAATATTTCAATCTTTTCCTTAAGTGACCCTCACCTCTCTTATAAAAGGGCACTTACCTTATCTTAATTTCACACCTCAAAAGCCTTTTTTATCAGACAAACCCTACCCAAATATCCTCCCAACTTTCCTTCCTTCATCCTAGAGGCCTTCCTTTGGTCATAAAGCCAACCTAAGGATCCCTTTTGATTAAATCAAAAGGAAGAACCTGAAGAAGAGGTAAATATTTCATCATCTCTTTCAAGTTCTTTTCTTCTTCCACTTGACCTCTCTTTGTTGTTTCCAATATAAAATAGTAACTCTAGTATCTTCTATATAATTTTATGTTATTATAAAAATTGTACAACCATATTCATTATTCTATCCATCCTATAAATGACAAAGTCATCATACGTGCGTACGTACGGATTACCGTCTCCACGTAATGGTGTAATTTTGTTATTCAAACACTTCATTATTTGGATGGGTATAATAACGAGTATAAATGATGTAAATAATAAATATAACATGTTAATTATTCTCTATATATGATATACCATCTAATTACATAAGATTTTACCATCAATATAATGACATTGTCGCTCGTGCGTACGTACGGATTACCGTCTCCACAAAGCGATGTGATTCATTCCCGCGTTCACCATTCAACGATGATTATAAAAATATATATTATTAATAAGTATGTAATATATGAAATAATAATTCTACTGGATATATATATATGTATGTATGTATTTACTAACATATATCTTATTCACTTACTTCTGTTCAATACTATATGAAAACAGAAACAACGTTTATGGCTACGTACAGCCTACCGTCTCCATAAACGATGACTTCCATTTATAATGTGCATATATTATAAATATTTATTTTATAAATTTATGTGATATATAAGTCAAGGTTTATATTCTGGAAGTATTTAAATCATGATCTAAATGATACGATCAAGAATAACAAGTTAAAACACGTACGATAAAGAAAGCAATTATTACCCAAAATGTTAATTTAACATGGAAATCATTATTAAATGAGTAATATAAAGTCATAAATGAATCATGTATGATATAATAAATATTAATATGGTTTTGGTACAATTTAATAACATACTATGGTCATTATACAGGAGGATAAACGTACCCTCGACCAAAGGAAAGTGCAAGGTAAGGGGTTTTCACCTCACTTCTTATTCCCGTGAGATTCATGCTATATTGCCACTATTTCCTTTTGTGTGGTGTATGTACTGCCAATGATTGTATTATTTTTGTAATATAATTTAATTTATGGGTATTTACATCTTCATTTTATGATTCTTCTTTAATGTGGTGTATGTTTCGTAAGTTACGCAAATCAGTAAGGGAATTTCAAATTTCAATTTCCACTCATTGGGCTTTACGCATACTTCAGTTGATTATTTTACTCCATGATTATGTGTAGAATCACTATTTATTATTTGTTTAGTAATTTACCCCTCCCATTTCTGTGGATATAATTTTGATACACATAATCACTCCATTGATAAATTCTCAAGTCATCGATATGAACTTGATAAGAGTAATTTTTAATTCAATCTCCATTCATTGAGTTAAACATCCAATTCACTGGTGTTGTTTTTATAAGAATATGTGTTAATGTCCTCTGATTGATTTACACTAAATATACAATAATATTGAGTGTATTTATATTTTTCACACACAATTATGTCATTTATTTATCCTTAACCTAAGGATACAGTCTTTATAAGGGATTTCATTTCAACTTACATTCTATTGAGCCTTCTTTGTTGTTATGAGCCATCCCACTTTTGTTTGGTGTATATACTGTAATTTGACATATTATATCATGAATACCTTTATTCTCATGATATTATAAAGTTTTGGTTACCTCAATTATTTGTATTCAAGCGTCTCTCATTTGGTTAGGAACTCTAACTAAAGTATCATTTTAAATGTTTTAAAATTTTGTTTTTCTAAATTTTTCTCATTAATGTCCATGTTTTAAAAACGGTTTTAAGGATTTATTTATATGAACATGAATGTTTTAAAATGTTAATTCTTTTCAAGAGTTTCAAAGTTTTATTGGGAAACTTTGATTCAAAAATATATTTTAAACAGCTTTTTGATAAATACTGAGACTTTTAAATGTTTTCAAGAAAAAGGGGGACATTTCTCTCAAATATTTTTGATGATTATTTTCATCTATGTCAATATCCTTCATTATTCTTGATTGGGGTTGATTTATTATAATAAAATCATCCATATTGCAATGAATTATTTATGGTTAGACTGTGGATTTTCCATTTTTATACCCACTACTGAAAATACATTATATACCAATGGTTTGAAACCGTTGGTATAGGCAGCAGAACCATTGGTATAATATATACCAACGGTTTGGGAAAACCATTGGATAGTAAGTCGTTGAAATAGGCCCCATACCAACTATTTTCTTATAACCATTGGTATATGGCTCTGTGACCTTCAATATGCAAACATTTTTATAGAAACCGTTGGTATAAATATATACCAACGGTTTATTAACCGTTGGTATAAATAGATTATATGCAGTTAAGCAACAGTTTGAAACCATTGGTATATAGTATTACCTACAGTTCCTTCAAACCATTGGTAAAAGTATTCTGGAAATGTAGTACACCAACGTTTTTGAACCATTTTTATAGTGTATTACCAATGGTTTATTCAAACCATCAGTAAAACTATTCTTCAAAAAACACTTTACCAACGGTTTTAAAACCATTGGTATAGTGTTTTTATAGAAAACAACACAACAACCCATTCCCTCCACTACATATGCCTACAAACACAGGTTTTTCACTACATACACCTGAAAACACAACTGCAAACAACACTTAAAATAGACACTTTTTACTTAAAATAGAACAAAAAAATACAACACTTAAAATAGAACAATTTACAATTAAAATAGAACAAAAAAACACCTGAATTATTGCATAAAAACTGTAGACTCTTCCAACCATGACATGTAACATGACATAGTTTTCCCCATTTCAATCTTCACATGACGACCACTCTTCCAACTAACCCATTTCAATTTCTTTGGTGGAGACATCTCATAATGGTGAGAGGAAAATCACATTTCTGAGATCCCATCATAGTCAGAGTTACATACACCATTAACAGAATTAACACACAATTCATAAGGTAATTACAGAAAGTATACACATACAAAAAGTATACACATATGCCATTAACACATAATTTATAAGTTAATTTAATACATAAGGAATTAAATTCAGAATTCAGGGGTTGAGGGGATATTCAGGGGTTTGGGGTGGCTGCCCAAGGGGGGTAGGGGTGTCCAGATGGGTGGGGGTGTCTGGGGGGATGAGGGGTGTTCTAGGGTGGGGGGGGGGTGGGCTGTCCAGTGTGGTGGTGGTGGTGGTGGTGGTGGTGGTGGGGGGGGGGGGCTGTCCATGGGGGTGTCTAGGGGGTTTGGGGGCTTTCCAAGGGGTTTGGGGGTTTCCAGGGGTGGGGGTGGGTGGGGGGCTACTTAAGGGGTTGGTGTGGTGTCCACGAGGGTGGGGGATGTCTAGGGGGTGGGGGCTGTCCAGGGGGTGGAGGGGCGGTCAACGGGGGTGGTGGGGCTATCCAAGGGGCCGGGGGGTGTCAAGGGGGTGGGTGGGGTTGTCCATGGGGGTGGGGGGGTGGGGCTATCCAGGGGGTAGGGGGTGTCCACGGGGGTGGGAGGGGCTATCCAGGTGGGTACGGGGTGTCCAGGGGGGGTGGACGTGCTGTCCATGGGTGGTAGGGGTGTCTCAGGGGGGGGGGGGGGGTGGACGGGCTGTCCACGATGGTGGGGGTGCTTTCCATGGGGGGAGGGGATGTCCATGGGGTGGGCGGGGCTATCCAGGGGGTGGGTGGGGCTGTCCATGGGGGTGGGGGGCTATCTAGGGGGTGGGCGGGGGCTGTCCACGGGGGTGGGCGGGGATGTCCAGCGGTATGGGGTGTCCAGGGGGTGGGTGGCATTTTCTATGGGGCACGGGGTGTCCAGGGGGTGGGGAGGTTGTCCACAAGAGGAGGGGTTGTTCAGGGGGGGTGGGCGGGCTATCTATGGGGGTGGCAGGGCTGTCCAGGGGGTACGGGGTGTCCAGGGGTGTGTGTGTGTGTGTGGGGGGGGGGGGGGGTTGTCCATGGGGGTTTCCAGGGTGGGGGTGGGGGGGGGGGGGTATCAAGGGTGGTGGGGGGATATCCAGGGGGGTGGGGTAGTGTCTGGGGGGTGGTGTCTGGGGGGGGGGGTCTTTCCATGGGGTGTCCAGGGGGGTGGGGGTGGTGTCCGGGGGGGGGGGGGGGTGTCCAGGGGGGGTTTGTGTCCGGGGCGGGGGTGGTGTCCAGGGGGTGGGGGGTGTCCAGGGGGTGAGGGTGTCCATGGGGTGGGTGGGCTATCTATGGGGGTGGCTGGGCTATCCAGGGGGTAGGGGGTGTCCATGGGGGAGGGCAGACTGTCCACAGGAGTGAAGAATTTTTTCGAGAGTTATCAAAAGTGAAATTTAAAAGAATAAGAGTAACATATTTTGAATAAATTGGTGAAAGGTTCTTAACATGTTACACAAACATGTATAACACCATTTTTCTATAATAATCACATGCATAGTTGTATTTATCATAGAGATACATAACTGTAAGTGTATATCAAACTTGATTTTATCCACACTAAAGGATTGGTTTCTTGTGGATTGTGTGGTATGGGATTATTTCCAAACCATAAATTGGATGTAACTATTATTGTTGAGTAGTGAACCATTTAAATAATCTAGTTCATGTGGAAGTGTAATTTTTTTTTTGATTTTAGAAAAGTGATAATTCTTTAACATGAGTAAAATCTTGTATTAATAGAAATGATAATTAAAATAAAAACATATCCTTGATTTTTACCCTCCCCCTCTTAGTGTGTAAGATCCTGACCTTATCATGGGTTGTCTAGGGGGTTGGGCGGGCTGTCCATGGGGGTGGGTGGGCTGTCCAGGGGGGTAGGGGGTGTCCAAGGGGGGTAGGCGGGTTGTCCACAAGGGTGGTCGGGCAGTCCATGGGGTAAGGGGTGTCCAGGGTGGGGGGGTGAGATGGCTATCCATAGGGGTGGGTGAGGCTCTCCAGAGGGGTATGGGGTGTCCAGGGGGTGGGGGGCTATCCACAGGGGGAGGGGGTGTCCAGGGGGTGGGCAGGCTGTCCACGGGGGTGGCCGAGCTGTCCAGGGGATAGGGGGTGTCCAGGCGGGTGGGAGGGATGTCCACAGGGGTGGGCGGGGTTGTCCAGGGGGTAAGGGGTGTCCAGGGGGGTGGGGGGCTGTCCATAGGGGGAGGAGCTGTCCTTGGGGGTGGGCGGGCTATCCACGGGGGTGGGGGGGCTATCCAGGGGGGTACGAGGTGTCCAAGGGGTGGGGGGCTGTCTAGGGGAGGGGTGAATCAATCATAGAAAATCATCAAGTCTAGTTTTATTATTTATAAAAAAAAATATAATGTGACCTACCTAATCACACATAGATTCAGGCACAACAAATCAATAAACATCAAAATTATGTAATATTAGTAAAAAATGTAACAGATCAATCTGTCCCTCATCACCATCACTATCATCAACATCATCATCACCCTCACCCTCATCCTCATCATCATCCCCATCATCATCCCTACCCTCCTACTCACCCTCACACTCAACCTCGACCTCCTCATCGCCCTCCCCCTCCACCTCATCCTCCTCTTTTCCCTCCTCCTCCGCCTCGACCTCCTCCTCGGCCTCCTCCTCCTCCGCCTTAGCCTCCTCATCACCATCGTCTCAACCACCACTAGAAATTACACCTGGTTCACCATATGTAGAATTCATTGATGAGATATATTCATCACAAGCAGTACTGGACTCTGGTGGAAGTGATGGATGTAAAATTTCCATCAGTTTCATAAATGCAGTGTTTTCCCTAGAAGAACATTCTGTCATCTCTATGGTCCCTTTTCAGCTTGTTCTTCCTGTGCCTTAACCCTCTTCAACTTAGTGGAACTACAAATCATACCTAAGGAGGGCCAATACCTCGTCGAAACTATACTCTTCCCAGGTTGGCAATGTACTCTACCAAGGTGCTCATCTCTCAACACTTGATGTAAGTGATCATTTGACCCAATATTGTCAGGTTCCTGGGAATCAAGGGCCTCTAAAACAACCCGTTACAAATATAAATAGATTATTAAGTTACAAAATAGAGATTAAAATTTTAAATCTAAAAAGTAAAACTTACAACCTGCTGCTGAGTTGGTTCATTAACCTCACTTCCATCATTCTTCTTTATACTTGAGAAAAATAGTTTTTCTCGAGGCACACATCATTCTATATTCAATTTATGCCTCTATAATGAAATTGAATGTAGGAAACAATAATTAAAAATAGGATACCAAAAAAAAAATTAATTGCATAACTAATATTATATAACAACTTTATCAATCGAATTAATTATAGAGGAAGCAATAGAAAGTGCAAGTTGTAAAGAAAGATTATAAACTGTCATACCTGCTGCCTCTCATGATCTGGCATCATAGTACGTCCCAATGTGGACGTATTTCTTAGCATCAATGTTTTTTTATTTCTTCCAGATGAATCCTAAATAAAATTCAATAATTAGTATTAAAAAAACATGAAAACTTTCATTTAAATACATCTAATTTGATTAATACCATAAATTGGAAAGTCATCCAATAAGTAATCATCTGTTGGTACTATTTTAATGGAAAATCATCCACGACAGGGATGGCCTCTACCTCTGTGCCCACTCTAGCACGCCATCCAATGTACAAATCATGCTTATAATCTCTCCAAAGCTCGCCTAAATCCTTTAGATGTGCTAGCCGTGCACCCTCACCATCAGGAAAATTAAACCACAGCTGGCACCAAAATAATAATTCATATAAATAAAAAAATTAATATATTGCATTAAATAAAATAGATTTTTTTACCCATATCTCTACCCAGGATTTATCCTTGACTTCATTTGGCAGCTGTCTCTATGAGAGCAGACTGACAGGAATGATGTCGGAGTATTTGGAAAGCGTCACCAAAAAACTCTGACATTTCTTCCATGATTTTTCAATCATCTTACTATCTTCATTTTCCACCACCATTAACTGTGTGCGGCGGTTCCACACCGCACACATGTGTGTACGCCCCACCCCCGCCTACTATCAGTAAATGTATCTGTTATAAAAGAAAAAAAATATTTTATCAATACATGTTATAATGAAAATAAATAATGGTGTAAAAATTTGTTAGGGTTGTACAAGTATACCTATTGTAGTATGATCAATGGGCGCCGCTGGATCCACAAAATCTGAAGGAACACCCCTTACAGATGGAGTGAGTCCCAATGTATGCTCCGTAGGGACAAACTCTGGCAGAGTAGGAGTCAAAGAAGATGGAGTATAAAAGCCCAGATAGAAGGAAGCATAAGTAAAATAAAATGACAGGGATGACTGGCCGAATGCTGGATGGGTAGTGGGAATCACTATCGAATATGTAAAATATGGGTGAGGAGGCTCAGAAGTAAACGGTGGTAAAAAAATGGGAGGCATAAATATCTCATCTGTCCCTAATGACACACTAGGATCAGCATGTGGGATGGATGGTATGTCAGTGAGAGTGGTAGGGTCTAATTGGGTACGCTGACCAGATTTTCTAGCTCTCGTACCACCGCCCCTCGTACAAACACCTTGAGTACCGGGACCACTACTTGGCTGCTCATAAAATAATTATCACCTAATACATGGATTCTTCAAAAATGTTTAAAAAATAATAATAACATTAGATTATATATTATTTAAATATATATATTTAAAATAAAATACTTACTGCAGGAACTAGTGGTCGAATTCCTAACTCAGTCATGCGACGATTATTTTCCATAATCTGTTTTCGTAGCCTCTCTTAAATTAGTTTCATTTCCTACATTTGAAAACAAATATGGAATTAAATAGAAAAGGATAACTAATGTGTAACCCAAAAAACAAAATAAATTAGAGGGAATTGGGGGATTCATGGATTATTTAACTAACCATTGTTTTAGGTGAGCTTGAACAAATATATAATGAACTCAATAAATCATACAAGATGTAATAAAGAAATTTAATTTTTAGTAGGATGGTTATTTAATAAGTGTTATCAGTCTATTAAAGAGAGGTCTTAGAGTCATAAAAATTTTATACAAATCACATTTGAAGCATTGAAATTTTCACCAAGTTAGAAATGTTGGTTTCATAGGTTTGAATACATTTCAATTCCAAATTAGAAAATGCAATTCAAATAAAATTTCAACCAATAAAGACTGAAAATTCACATAATGGTCAAGTCGGATACAACATATTTGTAATCAATATTAAATCAATTTGAATAGTACCAACCTTAACATCCCAAGTCAAGGTAAGCCAAAAAATTGAGAACATGAATGAATGATTTTATATATTTCCCACCACAACTTCAGGTTCACAATCAACTCTAACAATTGACTTATCAAAGTCATAAAAAGTAATAAATGTACCATTTTCAATGGAAGTAGGGATGGTTTCAATTCCATCATCACCATAATTAAAAATATGTCTTGGAATTACTTCAATAATGACACAAAATTCCGGTCAAAGATGGTCTTTGACATAAAAAATTTGTTTCGCCATTGATGCCAATACATATGGATCATTGGTAGCAAGAGTAAGAGTCATATCAATTACTCGAAGTCAAAAATCAGTAATAAATGTGCCCTGCCTCTTCATCAAATCAAACCACTTATATTTCATCAGCGTCACTCATCCATGAGAATAATAATCCAATATTATTATTTTTTCAATGACACCGTAATAAACTAAATTTTCAAATAGTGGTGTACTATCTAATAGTCTATTGTGGTAGTAACCATAACACCATCATATTGTGTTCTCATGTTCTTTTCTTGTTCAGTGATAATAAATCTGTACCCATTGATAACAATTGATTTACAGTCACGAACCATAGTATTAGGACCAAAATCCAAAGATCTTATTTCCTTAGAGAAAGAGTCAGCAGGAAAACTCAATACCTGAAATATAAATCAATATTAAACTTAATTAATTATTGTTTTAATTATTTTAAACAGTAATATTATTAACTTCAATTTTAACAAAGGAAAAAACTCTTTGCTATGAAAAGTATCCCTCATTCTCAAAGATAAAGAACAATGCTTTATATTTATCATCGCTTTATGTTCCTTATAGATAAAAATATAAATAGTTTAACACATACTCACATATATATATAGATATATATAAGATATAAATATACAATTTACTTACAAGATGTAGTCATCAAACAAGTCATAGTTGAACAAAACTGTGCGATGTGACAACTCCCACTCTTCAAGAATTAATGTAATCAATGTATATGATCCAGGAATTCCTCCTATTAGAGTAAGTGATGGAAAACTGGGTTCAATTTGATCATACTTTTATCCTTCGTTTCTCATTGTTCTGCTCTTTCTTGTAGTAAGATCAGACAAATACATAGAGTAGAAATCCATACATTCTTGAGCCAAGTAACTGTTCATGATAGAACCTTCGGGATGATTCCTGTTACAGACATAAGACTTTAATGTGTACATATTTCTTCTAGTTGGATACATCCAATGAAAAGAAATAGGTCCTTTGAGAATTATTTCAGTTGTAATATGTACAGTCAGATGAATCATGCATGTGAAAAATGATGGAGGAAATATTTTCTCTAACTCACACAAAATTAACGGGACATCTGCCAACATTTTTTGCAAAAAAGACTTGGACAAATTCTTAGCACAAATATCTATAAACAAATGGAACAACTGAATAATATCCACCCTTACATTATTGGAAAAAAAGATGAAGAATTACTTTTGGAATCAACTCATGCATAAGGATGTGATAATCATGAGTCTTCAAAGATTTTAGCTTCAACTCTCTTCTGTTGACCTGTTTGGATAGGTTGCTTGAATAGCCATTAGAAAATTTAATAGTCTCTAGTACTTCCAAAAATTATTTTTTTTGTAGGTGTCATCACATAAGAAGCACATGAAAGTTTCCATTTATTTTCACTGATACACACAGGATGCAATTCTGGTCTGATGCCCCAATCCACCAAGTCACTATGAGACCGTAAATCATTTTTGTCTTTCCCTTAACATTTAGAAGAATCGAAAGCAACATTTCACATATATTTTTTTCAATGTGATTTACATCTAAACAATGACATAACAAATTGGTTGACCAATAAGGCAAATCAAAGAAGATACTTCTCTTCTTCCAATTGTAATAGGTTTTAGTGGAAACATTATTTCTCTTTCTAGATTTAATTTTACCCTTCCCATATGAAAAACTGAAATCTTACAATTCATTAATCACATCAGTTCTAGACATATGATTAGGTGGATCATCGGTCTGTATGGTATTGTCAAATCTTCGACGATTATTTCTATATGGATGGTCCATTGTAAAGAATCGTCGATGTCCCATAAAACTGAAACTACAAAAATGTTTCAATCTTCCGGATCATGTATTCTTCAAACAAACAGGACATGATAGTTTTCCCTTCATGATCCATCCTGACATAATTGCATAATAAGGGAAATAATTGATCATCCACATAAGCACATCACACATCTGAAATATGTTTTTCGAACATGCATCGCATGTGCGCACACCCACATCCCAAAGAAGTTTCCGCTCTTTTATTAAAGGTTGCATGTATATGTCTTTATCATTACCGGGATCAGAAGGGATAGATATGAGTATACTCATGAAAGTGAAAGGTTTTTTTATACACAACCTTGGGGGAAGATTATAAATGTGTATAAAAATCAGCCATGTTTTGTGCGACGTAAGCATCTTCCCAAATAGATTAAAACCGTCAAATGAAAGACCCAACCTCACATTACGCACGTCACCTGCAAAATTAGGATATCGAGCATCAAATATCTACCATGAAAATCCATCTGTGGGGTGAACCAACTCATCATTAGTCTTTTTTCTCTCGGTATCATACCATCGCATTTTTATTGATATTTCATCACACATAAAAAATATTCTGGAGTATGGGGATCAATGGAAAGTCCCACATTACTTTCTGTGGCACACAGGATGGTGTTCCATCAGATTTTGGCTTCTAGTAAGATGTGCCACATTTTATACAATCATTCCATTCAACATTTTCCTCCAAGAGTAAACTGCAATCTTTCGGGCAAGCATGAATTTTGTTTCTTGAAAATCCATGTTCCTCAACTAACTTCCATTCCATATAGTGGTTTGAGGGAATATATGAATTATCTGGAATTAATTCCTTCAAAAGGTAAGAATGCAATCGATCGCAGTATTAGAAATCCCATACATAGTTTTCCCATGAAACAATCAGATTAAAAATTCCAACTTTTTCATTTTATCGTATTTTCAATATACTGGAGTGTCTAGGGGGGTGGTGGGGCTGTCCAAGGGGTGTAGGGCTATCTAGGGGGGTCGGGGTGTCTAATTGGGTGTGCTATACATGGGGGTGGTTGGGCTATCTAGGGGAGTAGGGGGTGTCTAGAGGGGTGGGCGGGCTGTCCAGGGGGTGAGCAGGGTGTCCGGGGGGGTGGGTGAGGCTGTACAGGGGGGTATGGGGTGTCCAGGGGGGTGGGCGATCTGTCCATGGGGGTGGTGGGGCTGTCCAGGGGGGTACGAGGTGTCTAGGGGGTGGGTGGGCTGTCCACAGGGGGTAGTCGGGCTGTCCACGAGGGTGGCAGGGCTATCTAGTCGGGTCAGGGGTGTTGGGGGGGGGGGCTTTCTAGGGTGGTGGGGGCGTCCGAGGGGATGAAAAGTGTCCGAGGGGTGGTGAGAGGGTGTCCGGGGGGGGGGGGGGGCTCTCCATGGGGGTGGGGGGATGTCCAGGGGGGTACATGCTTTCTATGGGGGTGGGGGGCTGTCCACGGGGGTGGAGGGGTTGTCCAGGTGGGTTGGGGTTGTCCCGGGGGGTGGGGGGGGGGGGGCTTTTTAGGGGGTGGGGGGTGGGGGTGGGGGGGTTGTCCATGGGGTACGAGGTGTCCAGGGGGTGGGCGGGCTGTACAGGGGGTGGTGGGGGCAGTAGGGTGGTCTAGGGGGGTATGGGGTGTCCAGGGGGGGTGGGCGGGATTTCCATGGGGGGGGTGGTCAGGCTATCCACGGGGGTGGTGGAGCTGTCTATTGGGGTCAGGGGTGTCAAGGGGGGTGGGGGAGTTTGGGGGGATGAGGGTGTCCGGGGGGTAGTGGGTGGGTGTCCGGGGGGGGGGGTGGGCTGTCCATGGGGGTAGGGGGGGGGGGGCTGTCCAGGGGGTACATGCTATCTAGGAGGGTGGGCGGTCAGTCCACGGGGGTGGCGGGACTGTCCAGGGGGTCTGGGGTGTTCGAGGGGGGGGGGGTTTCCAGTGGGTACGAGGTGTCCAGGGGGTGGGAGGGCTGTCTAGGGGGGTGGTGGGGCTGTCTAGGGGGGTACGAGGTGTCTAGGGAGGTGGGAAGGTTGTCCAAGGGGGGATGGTCGGGCTGTCCACGGGGGTGGATGGGCTATTTAGTGGGGTCGGAGTCTCACGGGGGGGGGGGGGGGGGTCTTTCCAGGGGGTGGGGGAATCTGGGGGGATGGGGGGGGGGGGTGTCTAGGGGGGTGTTGGGTGGGTGTCCAGGGGGGGGGTGGTCGGGCTATCCACGGGGGTGGGGGTCTGTCCAGGGGGTGGGCGGGCTATCCAAGGGGGTGGTGGGGCTGTCCAGGGGGGTCGGGGGTGTCCTAGGTGGTGGGGGAGGGGGGGGGGGGGTGGGCTTTCTAGGGGGTGGAGGCGGGTGGGGTGGGGGGGGGGTTGTCCAGGGGGTACGCAGTGTCCAGGGGGTGGGCGGGCTGTATAGGGGGGTGGCGGGGGTGGCAGGGCTATCCAGGGGGTACGAGGTGTCCAGGGGGGTGGGCGGGTTGTTCACGGGGGGTGGTCGGGCTGTCCATGGGGGTAGCGGGGCTATCCAGTTGGGTCGGGGGTGTCTAGGGGGGGGGGGGGTGGGGTGGGGGGCTTTCTAGGAGGGTGGGGGTGTCCGGGGGGATGGGGGTGTCCGGGGGGTGGTGGGCGGGTGTCCAGTGGGGGTGGTCGGGATGTCCACGTGGGTGGGGGGCTATCCACGGGAGAAGGGGGTGTCCAGGGGGGTGGGCAGGGCTGTCCAGGGGGTACGGGGTGGGTGGGCTATCCATGGGGGTGACAGGGCTATCTAGGGGGTACGAGGTGTCTAGGGGGCAGGTGGGATATCCACGGGGGTGGGGGGGGGGGGTGGGGGGTGGGGGGTCCAGGGGGTGGGGGTGGGGCATTCTAGGGGTGGGGTGGGGGGTGTCCAGGGGGTACCCTGTGTCTAGGGGTGGGTGGGCTATCCAGGGGGTGGCGGGGTTGTCCAGGGGGTACGGGGTGGGTGGGCGGGCTATCCACGAGGGATGGGAAGGCTATCCACGGGGGTGGAAGGGCTGTCCACGTGGGTAGCCAGGCTGTCCAGGGGGTAGGGGGTGTCCGGGGGGATGGGGCGGGGGGGGGGGGGTGTCCAAGGGGGTGGGGGCTGTTCAAGCGGTGGGGGTGTCCACCCCCAAACTAGGGTCGTAAAATCCAATCTTTATCCTTTTTAGCATGATTTCAAGCATATTATAGATGATCAAGAAGACTGTTTTTGTAAACCATGAATATCATACATATAAATCACAACACACCCAATTGCAAACACACCACCAAATATCATACGTGGATCAGATTTTATGAGCCATGTTTCAATGGAACACTACTCATAGAAGTATGAGACTTATTATATTATTAAGTGATATGAATTTTTATGAATGTTAAATTTGTATGAGATCAATATGGATAGTGGATAAGAACCTAATTGAGATTTCTTTTCAGAGATCACTTCTTCTTGGAAGGGTAAGAGTGAGTGTTGGTATGGAACTTCAAGAAAAGTCTTAACGTGTGAAAGAAACTATACATTGATTATATTTTATTCCTATTTTTTTGTAGAGTATCAGAGTGGACAACCCCCCCAGACAGACCACCCCCTGCAGCCCCCTACCCCCCCATGCACCCCCACCCGGATAGCCCCCCCACCCCACCTGGACACCCCCACCACACCTGAATAGCCCACCCCCTTCTCCCTAGACAACCAACACCCCTCCCCCACCTGAACAGTCCACCCCCATCGCCCTTGGACATCCCACCCCCCTTGACAGCCCACCCCCCCACCTGGATAGCCCACCCACCACCACCCCTGGACAAACCACCCCCTCCATGGATAGACCACACCCCCCGACCCCGATAGCCCCCCCTGGACAGCCCCCCCCACCTGGATAGAACATGCCCCCACCCCCACTGGATATCCCCACCCTCCTTGGATATCCCATACCCTCCCTGACTTGGATAGCCCCCCCAGGATAGCCCATCCCCTCCCTGTACAGCCCACACCCCCTCCCCTGCAGCCCCCCACCTGGACAGCCCCATACCAGGACAACCCCCCCCCACCTGGACAACCCCCCCCACCTGGACAACCCACCCCTCCCTAGACACCCCACACCCCCTCCCCCACCTGGACACCCCACCCTGATCCCCCTGGATAGACCACACCCCTCATTGGGGCTGCCCATACTCCCTCCCCCACACCCCTATAGCCCCTCTACCCCCCTGCAGCTCCTACCCCTGGACAACCCACCCCCACCTAGATAGCCCCCACACTTGGACAACCCCCTACCCCTCCTACATCCCCCCTTAGGGTATTTTTATTTAAAATCATTTTATTCATTAACAAAGCCAAACTATCATGCATTAGCCATTTCATTCCAAACAACCCATTCAATTTATCAAAACATGACAAGTTCAATTTATAAAAACATGAAAAATTCAATTTATCAAAACATGAAAAATTCAATTTATAAGGCTTTATGGGTCAATTAGAAAATTTCATTGGGAAAAGGAGAAATCAACTACATTGTTAATTCCAATTTAAAAATTGGGCCGACCACTTAGGATGTACTATGGTGTCTAGGAGGTGTGGTGGTGTCCAAGGGGGCTGTCTAAGGGGGTGTGTGTGTGTGTGGGGGGGGGGGGTGTCCAAGGGGGTAGAGGGTGTCCAGGGGGTGGGGATGTCTAGAGGTGGTGGGGGTGTCTAGGGGTGGTGGGGGTGTCTAGGGGTGGTGGGGGTGTCTAGGGGTGGTGGGGGTGTCTAGGGGTGGTGGAGGTGGTGTTGGGGGGTGTACAAGGGGGTAAGGGGTGTCCATGGGGGTGAGGGGTGTCTAGAGAGGGTGGGGGTGGGGGAGGGAGCTATCCAAATAGTGGGGGGTGTTTAGGGGGTGGGGTGGGGGGGACTGTCCAAAGGGTGGGGGTGTCCAGGGGGTGGGGGGGTGTCTAGGAGGGTGGGCCGTCCATGGGAGGTGAGGGTGTCTAGGGAGGGTAAGGGTGGGGGTGTCCAGGGAGGGTGGGGGTGGGGGTGCCTAGGGGGGTGGGGGGAGGGAGCTGTCCAATGGGTGGGGGTGTCTAGGGGGGTTGGGGTGAAGGGGGGATGGAGGGCTATCCAATGGGGGGGGGGGGTCCAGGGGGGGTGGGGGGGGGGGCTATCTAGGGGGTGGGAGGTGTCCGAGGGGGTGGGGGTGGGGGGTTTTCCCAATTCCAATCCATAAAAAACAAACCCTTTACCCACTGCACTAAACATAAAACATAAAAACCCACTAAAAAAAACATAAAACAAACAAAAAACAAACCCTTTACCCCACTAAAAAAAACATAAAACAAACCCTTTACCCCCTGCACTAAAAAACCCCCACTAAACAGACCCTTTACTATGTATGAACTGTAGATAAAAAAAAAACATAAAACAAACCTAAGGGTTCGGTACTCCAACAAAAATAACTCTAATTTAGTCGAAATCAAAACATCAAATAGAAAAAAGAGGAATAACACTAAAACTAAGGCAACACTTACTAATTTAAAGTGTAGAAATTAAAATTTGTTTGATTGAAGAATGATCTTCGGCTGGAAGGAGATTCGTAGCTGAGAAGACTTTGGGAGGAGGTCTGGATTAGGTCTGCAATCGGGCCAACTGGGATCTGGGCACTGGGTGTTTGGGGGAAAACTTTCCCAACAGTTTTTAAAAACCGTTGGGAAAGCTTCTCATTAGTAACAGTTTTGATAAACCATTGGTATACCTTAGATAAAATAGTTATTTCCCAATGGTTTTGGCAAACCGTTGGGAAATATTAGGAATATATAAACATTTCCAATAGTTTGAACAAACCATTGGAAAAATGTTTCCTTCATTTACACTATAGAAACAATTTCTTCAAACTATTGCTATATTACTATTGGGAAAACACCGGATTCTAGTAGTGACCATTCATGGTTTGTGGTTAAAATATTGAGATTTCGTATTCTAGTTTTAATACGAATGTTTAGATTATGTTTCAACCATTTCATATGAGGAATCCATTGGACTTAGTAAGTGACAGGTGGAGCCCTCTATAGCTCCTCTATGCATCGGTAGGTCTCATGAGACAAACAAGTGTCTTGACACAAGGCCTTGAAAAAATCTTATTTGTAGTCTTGTCATAAAGCCTTGACTATGTGGTTATGAAGTCTGACATTATGCATTCCATCATTATGAAAGTGGCTATTGATATTGCATGTGATTATTCGACTAGTAGAATATCCATGTAAATAAGTAAATGGCATTATTTTATTGTATCTTTTCCATATTGTGCTGAAGTTTAAATTTAAAATGCTTTTGTTTTAGTCTTATACATTGCCTTAACAGTTTATGCTTATTTAAGAAAGTTTCTGCTATATTGTTATCCTTACTGAGCATCTAATCTCACCCCCTTCTATGTTTTCATTTTCCCAGGATTCCAAGATGTGTATTATGATTGATAAAAAGGGATAATCTAGGGGATTAATGGCATTATCAAAGGATCATTTATGTTTTGTTTTATTTTCTAATGTGTAATGTAACATTCATGTATGTAATATATTTTCCAAGACTGCTAAACTGATCGGTCTTTCGAGACTTTATTCCTTGTAATCATGCAAATGTATTAAAATAATGCACCGACTCTGGGATTTTGGGGTCGGGGCATTAAATGAATGAGGTTACTATATTATGGGGAAGGGGGTATGAACTTATGAATTCATTAAATATGTCTAATATAGGTGGTTGGGATGTTAGGATATATCCAATGAACCCCTCTAAAAATTTTAATGGTCATATAAGATGAACCATATTCCATGTAGTTCAAATTTAGTTGAAATAGAACTGTATTAAGTGAAATTTAAGATCATATGATGAAGAACTTTATGGAAAGAGATTTTAACAGATCTAGATCATAAAAAATATGACATTGTCTTGTCTTAGTGATGAGTTAGAGGAGAAAACCATACACGAGTTAATGAAGTCTCCTAAACCAAGTTTAATTTGGAGTTTAATTAGGGTGAAACTGATGAGTGGCATAGGGAAATTCTTGGTGTGAAAGGAATGACACTTGATAAATTTTTGATTATGTAATGGGTTCATGCTTTTATATTTTCAAAGTTGTATTTATAAAGGAAGGAACCAATAGTACTTCATGTGAGAGACATATACATTATTCTTGGGGTATACAACCAATTGATTTGGTGTGAGCCAAGGATCATTGGGATAATGAAGTGTTTGTATTAAATTGGAACATGAGTGTTTCACAGTTATGAGTGTGGTTACTGACTATGGAACATATCTGTTGGGACTCTGGTGGTGTGGTGAAGGATAATTGACATAACTGGGTAATGGAAACATGTATAAGGGATATACAATGGTGGGGTTCACAATATCAAATGCTTTTGGAAAATATAAATATTACACAAACCTTTGGAATATTGTGATGGAATCATACAACACTAATTGATTTGGGATGAATCTAGGTGTTTTCTATGCATCTTTTATAAAGTATCTCTGTTGAGATCGATGTCTTTGTGAAAATTCATAAGTGGATCTTTTAAAACGATTCATGTTTTTGAAATGTTTCTTAGAGGGATGTAACTCATTTTAAATGACTAAGATTGTTGGGTCTTGAAGTTGTCTTGAATTCTTAAAAAAGGAATTGTGGTTTTGTGAAAGAGTGTTTGGAACGAATTGATTTATTTTTAAAAGTATGTGTTATTTTAAAGAGAAATTTGTGTAAATGGTTTGTTTTTTAATGGGATTTCAATTGTGATTTTTAAATATTTTTCAAAGGAAATTTGAACCACAGTTTTTTCATAATATTTTATGTTTAAATTTTTATAGAATTTGGAAAACCATTACATTATATCAATATTCTATGTATTTATTTTGTTAAATACTAATATCACTGAATCATATAGGATGGATATAAATAAAGACTGGATGGATGTTAATTGTTTGATAAGAGAGTATGAAGATGGAGTGAAAGAGTTCACCATGTTTGCAAAATTTCATGCATAAGACCCTTCTCAAATCCTTTTTTTTGTGTTTACACTATTGTTATTCAAGAAAAGTTAGTCTAGAGGAGTTGGAAGAACACTTGATCTGTCATTTGTGACATGTAGGAATCAACCACACCTCAATCAGACGAACGATGTGACCGGTATAAATCCAAACAAGTTATTTAAATTTGATATTTATTTTAGTAAAAGAACAAGGGACATACTCAAAACCAAGAAAACCCTTTCATATTATTTTTATATTTTAGTACAATGATACATAACTCACTTGTGATGTGTAGGAGTCAACCCCACCTTAATACGATGCACGATGTGACCTGTATAACTCCAAATGTGTATTTTTCTTAAAATTTTAAATTTTATTAATGTATTCATTCATATTAATGTTTAATTTATTTATTTATAGTATTACTAACATGATATTTGTTTTTTTATATAGGTGGAACCTTTTTATTGATTTGAGATGATTTTTTCGGCAACTAATACCATGAGGAGACATTTTTTAGAGGGGATCAGGGATATCAAAGGATGAAACATTTATGTTTTTAACTGTTTGTTGGATAATTGTAAATTTAATTATATAAAACATTATTTGAAATGTATATATCATTGTTTTCTAAACCCTTGTGTGCACTGCATTGTTCTTGTGTGCGCTGATTTGTTCTTGTGTGCGCTGTACAGGTGCTATTTTGTGTAGGCAGTGTGTGTGTGCTTTGCAGGTGCAGGTGTAGCTGGTGGGTGTGATTTTATATAAAAAACACATCACAGGCAGCTAGGACATTATCAGTGCTACTTAGAGCGCTGATAAAGGAACCATTTATCTGCGATAATTAAAGAGATAATAAAGTAGTCTTTTATCAGTGCTAAAATAGTGTGGATAAAGGAAACCCTTGATTAGTGATTTTTTAACACTGTTAAAGGGGACCCCCCTTTATCTTTGCTGAGATTAACAACACTTTTCTAGCACTACTAAAAGTGTTTTCTAGCACTGATAATATCACTATCTATTGTAGTGTTATACACAACAAGAAGGTTTAGACTTGTGTTGAAACCATTTCTCTAGTGGCTAAATTGATGAATGCGAAAGTTCTTCTTTCCCTTTATGCCCCACATAATTGGAATCTTACTAAACTTGATGTAAATAATTTCTTTTTTACAAGGTTATCTTTTTGAGGAAGTTTATATGGATGTACCTATTGGTTATCCTTGATAGGGGGAGTATTATTCATCTCATAGTAGACTAACAACTAATTAATATGTAAAATATATCACCCTAAAAGGGACAACTATCTCACTAGCAGCGTAGGTCATTTGAAGGCCATCTATTCTCTTTTAGGTGCATTGTGCGGTTAGATTTTTTGGAAGTAGTGTTCGAATATGCAACTGGTGAAATCCCTTTGGTCAGATTTGATTATTTTGTAGTGATCTTTGATCTGATCCTGGTGCTTTTCTTGTACTCCTTTTATTCAGACAACGAACACCTACTCTTTAAGATCAGATCTATTTTGATTTCTTTATCAGGCTGTATTCTTCATTTCATACTACCTTCAGACTGCATATTCTTTCTTCCTTTGATCCATTATTTTGTTTGAGTATTATTTTTGAGATCCCACAAATCTTTGAGTCTCTGTTTTATACACTTCGTTTTTAGTGGATCTTGATTTCTAGATGAGGTCTTGTGGTTTTTCTCTTTTGGGTTTTCCATGTTAATAATTATAAGTGTCAACATTTATTTTTCTGCACATATTTTTTTTATTTCTACACATCCATTATAATTCTTGTAGGCTTTTTTTAAGGAGAAATTTTTTATTTATGCTGTGAATTCACTTTTCTGTTTGTTTGCACGTTTGTCACTTACCCACTTTCCCAAAATTTGGTATCAGAGATTTTGGTTTTTGTTCAGATAAATTATAGAAGATAATTACAATCAAATGGTTTTGTTGAATGATGCCAACTATCATATGTGATAATTAAAAATAAAGAATCCATTTCTCTTCCATAATACAAGACAATGATATTTATTAAAGGATTCCATCAGGAGAAATATTGAGTAGATAGATGTGAATACACCTTCCCTCCACGAAGATTTAGAGAAGGAGATTTATATAGAGTAGTCATAGGGTTTTATTAAAATAAATTGAGTGAATCATGTCTGAAAGTTAAAGAAGAGTTTCTATGTTTTGAAGAAATCTTCAGGGTAGTGGTATAAGAAGTTAAAATCTATCATTTTTCATTAGGGTTTCAGGAAGACATATTCTAATCATTGTGTTTTTTTAGATATTTATTGATGATGATTTTATCATATTGTTGCTTTATATTGATGATATAATTGTTATTGGTCACGATGCTTCTAAAATTGATAGTTTGAAGAAGGATATTTGTATCTATTTTGCGATGAAATATTTTGGGCCAGCATGACAAATTCTTGACATGCCATTCTCCCATGACATAAAGGCAAATAAATTATGATTATATCAAGAGATATATATTGATAACGTTCTTCAAATATTTTCTATGGACAAAGAAAAAGTGGTTAGTACTCATATTTCATTACATTTTAAGCTCAGTTCTAGTCAGCCACATTTTATTAATGAAGAGAAAGAAGAGATTCAATACATACCTTATTCATCTACCGTTAACTATTTTATGTATGAGATGGTATTTACTAGACCTAATATAGCTCATGCAGTTTGTGTGGTCAATCATTTTCTAACCAATCCAGGTATATCATTGAAGAGAAGTGAAGTATTTATTTCATTATCTTCATGGTACTTTTGATTTGATATTTTTCTTTGAAATGAGAAACCTTTTCTTTGTGGATTTAGAGATTCAAATATGGCAGGAGATATGGATTCGAGGAAATCTACTTCAATCTATTTGATCACTTTTGTAGAGGGAGTTGTATCTTGATAATCTAAATTGTAGATATGTATTTGAGGAAATCTCACTAACGATATTTTTTAGCACTGATAAAGGTCCAAATAAATAAAATTAAATAATGAAATAAAAAAAATAAAAAAATGAGTTTATTAAAAAAAATATTAAAAATATTAATAATTAAATAATAATTGATAAAAATGAATAAATTGATTATATATTATTAAATATTAAAAATTTTATTAATTAGGTAATTATGAAAATTAATGTTATTAAATTTTATATATTAAATATATAGATATATATTAATATAAATAAATATGATTTATATATAAAAAATATTTTAGTTTTTTACATTAAATAGTCATAAATTTATCGAATAATGGTTTAAAATTAATGATTAATATGAATTAAAAATATTTACTAATTGCATAGTAGTCAACATATAATTGAATATAGTTTAATTTTTCAATTTAACATAAATTAAATGTGTGTTATATTGATTTCACATATACATAATTAATGATTTTTTATATTCAATGCACACACACAAAACTTATCCATTTTTTCAATATTGTTAAAGTGTACTTATTCTTAATTTATTCAATTTCACTCCTTTTTAACATACATGCATTCACTTAAAATTAGATATTCATTAATAATGTAAAAAATACATTTGTAAAAAAATATTTATAAATAAATATATTTATAAATGTACATTTACTATATTTATACAATTATTTGTTTATAATTATAAAAAAAATAAATATCTTTTTAAAAGCATTTATATAATTATAAGTAAATAATTATATATATTTAAATAATTATTTAATTTATAATAAATTTACTTAAATAATGAATATATTTACTATTTTTATATTTAAATATATTATATATATATATACAGTGATATAAATATTATTTTTTAAAAATATTTCTATAAATATAAATAAATAATAGTAAAATTATAATAAATATATTTAAAAATGAATATATTTAATATATTTATATTTATATATATATTTTTAAGTATATATAAATATTTATAATTTTTTTTATTTATAATTATAACTATAAATCCTTTATCAGCACTTAAGTAATAAGAGTTGATAAAAGTATCTTTATCAGTGTTTTTTTTCATGCTGATAAAGATGAAGATTTATTTCTGCCTTGCAAATTTTTTTTCTGCCATGAAAAATAAGATGAATATTTATTAGTGCTAAAAAAATCACTAATAAAATGAATATTTATTAGTTATATAACTTTAGCATAGATCAAAATTGAATTTATTAGTGCTGATAAAGAGTCATTTTATTAGCACTTATTACTTAATCGTTGATAAAAAGACTCTTTATCAACACTTAATTGTAAGTGCTGCTAAAAGTGTCCCAATATATTTTAAAAACTCTAACCATTTGTGAACCCGTCGCGATATCATAAGATTTATGTAGAAACCACCCGCTACCGGCGCTCATCCCTGGTGAATCGAAGCTCGAATAACACCACTCAACTGTCTCTAGTTGCTCGAACATCTCGTCCAAAATCCAGTATTCAATTGTTGTTTCGGTTTCTGAATAGGGTCTTAGATTTTCTTCAACCTAACGAGGTATGCCTTCTGATTTTCTTTGGGTATTTTTGGTTTTGTTTTTGATTTCTTTTTCGACGATGTCATTATTTATGGTCTGATGATTGTATAATATTTTGATTTTAGATTATGAACAAAAAAGTTTGTTTATGATTCATTGTTTGATTGACTGTGGATGTATAGACCGTATTGATATATGGAGTTATAAGTTATATCTGACACTGATCCTTGGATTTATTCATTGTTGTTTTTCTGTTATGTTTTTTATCTTCTTACTAAATAATATTTTCATATATGTATATAAATTTGTAGAAATTTTCATATATATTCTTGTTTATTGACTACTTATTTGAGGCACATTGGTGGTTCCCCAATGATTATATATATGCTGACACCTTTCATGGACACCTCAACAGACATGCATCTACATATGCTATTTTTCTAGAACCAAGTTAGTGGAGTGATGTATGTTCTTATATTGGTTATATGTATTGTAGGTTCTTGTTCCTCTCATAATTCACTATGGTCCTTCGTTTTCTTATGGATAAGATTCAAAGGGGCCATCCCAAGTTAAGTATACGAGGTTTTATCACATCAAACCTTAACGTTTTGAATCATTATGGTTCATTTAGTTCGTGTTATGTTTGAATATTTGGTTTTTAGCTATTTGATATTTATTATAGTCTATAAGTGATTTTTTATATTGGTGTGACATATATGTGTGTCTATATAACTATTGCATCATTTATTTCCATATTTATTTTTCTAGGTATTCCAATATTCGGTAATGATGATTTAGGGTCTTCATGTCCATTGAACCCAAGGGTAATGCTAGAATTTTGTTAAACGTATAGTATTAATTGTTTCTATTTGGGGGGGGGGGGACCACTTACCATTTATGGGTTTTTATACCCAATGTTTAAACCATCCTTTAGTGTCTTTGATGTGTGTTAGAGGTTATACGGTGATCTGACCTGGTGTTGTTTGGGTAATTCAGGCTGGGGTCATTAAAGTATCCATCTTCCTTTTTACACCAATAAAGTTTAGTGATAATATCATTTGTTATCTATCTTTATGTCCCTCTCATTATCATATTATTCGAGACGATTCTACATAGTGTATCCATCCATGTCCTTATCCTATATCCTTAGATTAGAGGAATAACTAATAACACGATTCATTAGAAATATGTGCCTTCTATGGGCATCCTTCTCACCCCAACTCTCTCTACGTGGTTGATAATCAGGTATAAGATATTCCAACAAATTTAACTTCTATTCAAGGTATAATATAATGGATTATTGTCTGTACCACTTCTATAAGTATTCATTGGATATGATATTCTATTTCTACAATTTAGATCATAAGGAAAGTGATGTAGTCAAGTAACATTCCATTATCTAAAAAAATCAAATAATATTTATTACATTTTGATGATTACTGATTGTGATGTTATTAATGATTATATTATATCTCCCACTATTTTTTGAAATCCCAACAAACCTTATTATAGGTTTTGGAATAACTAGGCGCTCAAATATTCTAGTATAAATGATCCATATTTCCCTTTTCATAACCCATATAAAGGCATTATCATATTACTTGAATGTTTTTTTGGTAGTTTTTTTTTCTTTATAAATACCATAACTCATAGTTGCATGAAATATTGAGTGTATTTTACAATCCTGAAATTATATACATAGATTTTTTCAACACTTGAATCTAAGTTACACCAAGCATTGAAGGGATTGGTATAGAAAAATAAGATAACAAAGAATCCCAGGGAACCCTAGAAGCAAGAAAGTCAGCCTCTTTGTTTTCCTTGAAACATGTTTGAGTAATGTCAATGTTGTTGGTGATAAGGATCCTGCAATTTAAAACATGGTAAGTGATGTTACAATGTATGGATTTATTACCATGAAGATAATTATAAAGGAACTAGGAGTTAGTTTCTACTCATAAATCTAAATATTATTAGTTCTACATCGCTACAAACATGTTAACATAGTATTAGATTCCTCTTGAAGGGATTCACCATTCCCATAGGTAGCTGAGAAATAAATGATAACTGATCCTCTATTGTCTCGAACAATACTGCCTCCCCGAATTTCTCCCATGCTACATGACCCATCGATATTAATATTGAAACTAGAACTGAGAGGGATCCATCAAATCCAGCGGTCAAGGGAAGGGTTGAAGAATGCAGTGGGGGAACTCCCAAAGACCATGAGAAAAATGAGAGGGAGTAGTATCCCAATACTTGAGAGACTATACCAAATTTAGAAATAAGTATATAGTTTTAAAAATCAAGGCCTTCATTGAATATTTAATCCCCTCAAACCAAGACTTATTAATTTCTTACAAAATGACCCAAAATTCTCCAAAAAGAATGATAATTGTCTCCCTTTTATCATTAGTGTTATTCCTTGATCCATAAAATCCTTGATCTAGTTGACTGAATGAGAGTTTAGTATTCTTTTTTATCATATTCGAGTATCTTATTACTCTTTAATTTCTTATATTATATTTTCATTTGTTTAGGGGATTTAAGAAAGATTTTATGTGGAGTAATTCTTTTTTAAAATTCAATTACCCATTTTCTTCAACATACTGAAATTCATTGAAATAATCAAATGTTGAGTTTTCCTTATTAGAATTGTATATAACTTTCACTTTTGATATTAAATATATTTTGTGTATTTATTTATATATTTCATAAAATCAATATTTTACAAACCCAATAGGATGGACATGAACATAAAAATGGATGTATGCTAATACTTTGAAAAATTAATATAAATATGGTGTTATTGAGTTCATTATGTTTAAAAGAGACCATGAAGATAAACCTTTTAAAATACTATGTCCATGTTTACATTGTTTTCATTCAATAAAAATTATTTCAGAAGAGTTGGAAGAACATTTGATTTGTCACGAAATAGATCAAATCCATAAATGTTGGACTAAACACGAGGAAAACTAAATGTGGACATCGATTGGGATGATACTATGGTTTATGAATCATTTGATATGAATACCTTTGTAAAAGATTATGGATATCACACGAAATAAATTAAAATGTAAATTGATTATGACATTCATGATTGTCCAAAGTTATTTTAGGAGTTAAATAGCCATTCCAAGAAACCACTATATACCAGTTGTACTAAATACACAACATTTTAAGCTGTATTGAAGTTATATAATTTGAAAGATAGCAGTGGATGGAGTGACACTAACTTTATAGAACTATTTGGTCTTCTTAAAGATATGCTACCAGAAAAAAATAAACATCCATGCTGAACATATGACGCTAAAAGAATGTTATGTTCAATGGGAATGATCTCTAAAAAAATACATTATTGTCCAAATGATTGCATATTGTTTCTCAAGAATCATGAATTACTCATAAAATAACCTAAGTGTGTCACATATCGATACAATAAAAAATAATCACGTCCTTTGAAATATATATGGTACTTTCCTATTATTCCATAGTTTAGAAGGCTATATAGATGTCAGGAAACCATGAGAAAATTTATATGGCATGTAGATATAAGAATTAAATATGGGAACCTACATCATCTAGTAGATTATCCTCAGTAGAAGAAAATTGATTACGAGTTTCCTAAATTTAGAAATGATATGATAAACTTTCATCTTATGTTATCAACAAATGGAATAAATCCTTTTGGTGTATAGAGTAGTACTCACAATACATGGCCCGTCATGTTGGTAAATTATAACTTACCGACATTGTTATGAATAATGTGCAAATACATTATTATGGCTCTTCTTATATCCGGACTAAAGCAACCCGATATTGATATTGATGTCTATTGGGATCCATTTACCGAAGATCAAAAATTGATGTGGGATATATGTGTTACAATTTATGATAATCATAAAAGAGAAGAATTTGAATTGAGGTCCATGATGTATGGAATGATAAATGACTTCCCCATTTATAGAAATTTATCATGCAATTTTTTTTTGGAATGTGGGGGTGTCCCATTTGTGAAAAATTCACATACTCAGTTCTGTTGAAACATTCCTCAAAGATTGTGCTTTTTGGACATCAGAAATTTTTACCTCGATGACATAAATACCGATCCAGGATGACAACATTCAATGGGAATATCAAACAAGGTACAAAACCATCTCCAATAATGGGTGATCAACTGTACAAAAAAGTTAAAAATATTGACACTATTTTCAGTAAACCATTTTAAAAAAACCATATAAAATTAGGTTGGAAGAAGAGATCAATTTTCTTTGGATTACCATATCAGAATTGTTTGTATGTCATATATTTTCTTGATGTCATACATGTCAGAAAAATGAATTTGATAGAGTTATTGGCACATTACTAAATTTTCATTGAAAAATTAAATATTTAATCAAGTATAGTTTGGAATTGATTGAAATGGGGATAAGGGAAGGGTAGGTACCAGTGATGGGTAAAAGGAGAAATTTTCATTTTCCAGTAACTTACACTCTATCTAGACACGAAAAATTGAAAATTTTCATGTTCTGTACTAGTGTAAAAGTTCCATGGGGGTATTCATAAAATATAAATAATGTTGAGTCAATGAATAATTTGAAGTTACAAGAACTAAAAGAACATGACTGTCATGTTTTAATGTAATATTTAATGATTTTTTCTTTCCGTTTCATTCTTCTTGAAAATGTATAACATACATTAACTAGACTCTACTTATTTTTCAAATCCATATAATTTATAGTTGTAGACCCAATGAAGTTTCCCATCATGAATAAGGAGATTTCAGTCATATTATGTGAATTAGAGATGTTATTACCACCATCATTATTTGATATAATGGTCCACCTAATGGGTCACTTGGTTAGAGAGGTTAAACTATGTGGTCTTATCCATTATAGATGGATGTTCTCCATTGAACGGTATATGAAAAATTTGAAAGGGTATGTTAAGAATATAATTCATCCAAAAGGTTGTATTGTAGAACAATATATTGTTGAAGAATCTATTTAATTATATACCTATTACCTATCAAATGTTGAATTCACCAGCCTCCTAAAGTCTCATCACAATGAATGCCTTATGGGAGAAAGGATTTCCAAAATAGATGTTGTTAGAATTACCTTGATGGAGTAGTAGAAATCACATATTTACATATTACATAATAGTGAAGATGTTGATCCGTATATTGAAACCCACAAATAAATTCTTAGAGATTGGATTACATCAAGGGATAAAGGATGGATATAAAATATACACAATCATCAGTTTATAGTATGGTTCAGAGATCACATTTATAAAGAGTTATTTGAAAATTGGAATTCAATTCTTGAACAACTTCAATGGCTAGCCAAAGGACCAAATGAAAATGTTATATCATACAATGGTTTTGTAATCAATGGTTATACTTTATATATAAAATAACACAATGAATTCAGTACGATGAAAAAAAGTGGTGTTATGCATATAGCTGAAGTGATGCACAAATCTGGTTCTAATGATATAAATCCAATTTATACAAATATGTCATATTTTAAAATTATCAAATAGATATACGAGTTTTATTATACAACAATTAAAGTGCTTCTTTTTCATTGCAAATGGGTTGACAATATAAATGGAGTAAAAGTAGATGAAATGGGATTTGTAAAGGTGAATTTTAGTGTGGAAAGGGAAAAAGACATGTTGTTCATAATGGCATTATAAGTAGTGCAAGTATTTTATGCCACTGATCCAATAAACCAGAATTGATTAATTGTCCTGCTAGAGACTAAAACAAATGTTGAGTTAGATGAAAATTCAATCAAGGATGAACCATTCATTGGGACATCAAAATATGTTCATGTTGGTCCCAATGTAGACAATGTCTTGTACATTAGAGGGGACCACAAAGAGGGGATTTGGATTCTCGATAGAGGCACCAAATCCTTTAAACCTTTTAAAAAAAGAGAGTTCAATGAGAAGGTAAAAGTTTTTTAATATACTGTGTTTTTCCTCATAATATTATATGTTCTCTACTAAGTTAACATAATCTAAATTAAATGTTTGACTAATCATGCAGACAATTTATTCTACACATGATGATGTTACCAATATCTCAAAAGAACAAACTATAATAAAGGAAACCCTTCAGAAAGATGTAAAGGTAATGTTATGATATACTTCCACTATTTTACTAAAAAATTATATAATGGAATTTTTATTTAATTTTAATTATTCATTGAAGATTTAATTTATTTTAGAAGATTTTTGTCCATGTGTCATGAATTTGAAAGAAGAGAAACTACATTGTATCTTCTCAATCACAGAGGTAGTCTTGATGTTTACACAGTAAAATCATTGTCCATAGAATTAATGTATTATTTTATATTTATGTTTAATTTATTTATTTTTATAATTACTCAAATAATAATTGTTTTCTTATATAGGAGGATTATTTTGGTTTAGTTGGGGTGCTTTTTCCATCTTTCATACCTTTATACACCAAAACTACCACAAAATTATTCTCCCTCAAAACCTTTTCACCCCTAAAATGTTTCAGTTATCACTTTCCTTCATGTTCTTTCCACTACCTTTGCAGGAAGAGAAAAGACATTGCCTCTACTCAATGACATTGGTAATTTTTATGTTTGCATAATAAAATCATTTTCTATAGAATTAATGTATTGTTTTACATTTATGTTTAATTTATTTCTTTTTAGTATTACTCACATAATAATTGTTTTATTATATAGGTGGATTTATTTTTTCAATTTAGGGTGATATATCCATCTTTCATGCCTTTAGGCACCAAAACTCCCATAAACTTCTTCTCCCTAAAAAACTTTTCACCCTTACAGTGTTATATTTATCAATTTTCTTCAAGTTCTCTCCACTTCCTTTGTCGGAAGAGTAATGAAGCTACCTCTGCTCAATGACAGAGGTAATTTTGATGTTTTCATAGTAAAATCGTTGTAATTAGAATTAATGTATTGTTTTATATTTATGTTTAATTGATTTCTTTTTATTATTACTCACATAATAATTTCATTCTTATATAGGTGAATTATTTTGTTCTAGTTTCAATTATTTGTCCTTATTTCATGCGTTTCTACACCGAAACTTCCACATACATCTTCTCCCTCAAAACCTTTCACTTCTATAGTGTTGAAATTTATCACTTTCATACAAGTTCTCTCCACTACTCAATAATATACGTAATCTTGAAATTTTCATAGTATAATCATTTTCCATAGAATTAATTTATTATTTCATATTTATGTTTAATTTATTTATTTTTAGTATTAATCATAATAATTGTTTTCTTATATAGGTGGATTCTTTTTTTAGTAGAGGTGGTTTGTTTGAAATTGGTCATGCAGTGTTGGTAGTTCGATAAAGGAATTTAATGGAAATCGTGGCAACATTAACAATTAGGATTGTTTTGAGAACTTGGGATGTGTATAAATCATCCCCACCTCAATCCAACACATGATCCACAAGTCATTTGAGACGTGTTGGAATCATCCACACCTCAATATAACGCATAGTGTGACTAATATGACTTTAATTGCATATTTTTATTTAAAATTGACATGAATTTTATTGAAATTAATACTTTTTCTAAATTTATTTCTTTTTATTATTGCTAACATAAGAATAGTTTTCTTATATAGGTGCGTTATTTTTCTTGAGTAGGGGGTGGTTTTTTTGTCAATAGCATGAGTCATGTTAGGATTAAATGATAATGGAACATTACGGTTTTTGAATGTATATAATAATTTTTATTTATATAATTGTATAAATCAAAGTTTGAAATGTCTATAATATAGTGTTTTTTATTGTATTTGTGTTGTAAATTTTATTTCATTTAAATTCTGTATTGGGACTTGTTTTTTTTTGATATCTGGTGGGTTTCTTGTGCTTCTGGTGCTGTGGTGTGCTATTACAGCACATTGTAGTGGTGTTATAGTGTGCTATCACTACACACTATAGTATGGCCCTTATCAGCACTTCTAAAAGCACTGATAAATGAAAAATTTATCATCAATTCTACCAGCACTAATAAAAGGTCCTTTATGAGAGATTTTATAAGCATTGATAATGGACCCTTTATCCGTTCTTATACAAGCATTGATAAAGGGTTCATTTAGTGGTTCTAAATAAAATCATTGATAAATGTGTCCTTTATCACCACTTTTAAAAGCGCTGATAAAGATCCCATTTATTAGCGTTTTTTTAGAAGTGATAAATGACCCCTTTATCAACGTTGATAAAAGAAATAGGCTTTTAACCTCTATCATGTAGTCATCACTTTTCAAGAACTGAAAAAGGAAATTTCTAGAACTTTTAAAGGCCTGTTTTATAGTAGTTTCATCTCATCTGTTCTAGGCGCACATTGTGGTAATATTTTATTACTTCAGTTTTCAGATATAAAATCGATGAAATCCCCTTAGCTTAATTCAATTTCATCGGATGTTCTCTTTAATCCAATCCTGGTGTTTTTCCTCTATAACTTTTATTCAGAAAGTGAACACATGATATTTATAGTTATATCAATTTTTATTTCTTTATCAGGATGTGTTCATCATTTTAGACAGCCTTCATACCGCATCTACTTTCTTCCATTGATCCACTATTTTTTCCGAGGATTATTTTTGAGATTACGCTCATCTTTGGGAGTATCTACTTTGTATTATTGATTTTTATTAGATCCTTCTTTCTGGTCTAGGTCCCCAAAGTATTTCCTTTTTAGGGTTTTCCATATTAAAAATTGATGGAATCAACTTTTATTTTTCTACACATATTTTTTTGGTCGCTGCACATCCACTTTAATTTTTACAATCTTGTTTGAAGGGAAAGTTTTTTATTTCCTATACAAGTTCACATTGTTTTTTGTTTGTAAATTCTTTGATTACCATCTTTCCCAACAACCCTATCCCTCACGCACCCTCACCTCACCACCATTGTCATCTCTACTGCACACGTAGTGGCCACCGCCGCTTGTTCGGCCTCACTGCCCGCACTCTCCACTGCCACCCACCCCCTTGTGCACAATAACATCACCATGACCATTGCCACTACAGCTCTTAGATATTTCAACCATTCCATCCTCATCTCCCACACTCCCCTAACCCTCATTACACCTCTTGTCGGGATAGTTTCTACCACTCATACTCCCTCCCCGTCCTTTCCCTTACCCTCATTGCACCCTTGTCGGAGTTGTCGCCACAACCACCTCTGATCCAAATCACCACTACCACCCCCTCTATACAACTACCCCAAAATCCGAATACTGTCTCCCCCTCTTCTCGTCGTCATCACATATCCATCATGCTATTTAAGGTAAACCTTATGATTATTGATTCATTTTAAACAATATATATTTTAGTGTTTTTGATTTTTATAATAATTTTTTATCATCTATGTTCTCTACCCAAGTAAAGGAAACCTAATTGTGGCGCATAATTAAATGAGGTTAATCACAATAGGATTAAAAGTTTATTAGGTTTAATTGTTTACAAATAATTTTATATCCATTTTAAATAATAATTTTAAGTATTTTTTATAGTGATAGAAGAAAAATGTGTCATGGATACTTCTAGAACCATTGACATTTTTTAGGAAATTTAATTTTTTCAGTATAAGATTTTACACACATGCATGATCTATAGTTTATCCAAGTTTTTGTGTGACAAGAAAATATGAAATAATTTAAAAAAGCAATTGATTTCGATCAAATAATATTTTTTTTTCAAATTTTTTTATGGATTATGATGTATAACTATGGTGACGACTAATTTTCAAAGTCACCATCAATGACAATTGTCGTTGCAACAAAGGGTATGTGACTATTTGATAAGTTAAAAATGGTAGCAGATACATACAAAAGATAGAATATATGTTTTAAATACCCACTAAAAATATGATCTTCTAAATAATAAGTCACACCAAATAGTTGAGTTAAAAAAATATTAAATTCAATTAGAAAACTAGTGATATATATCAATCCATCGTTAATATTTGTTATAAAAAAGCATATTATAAAATGTCTATCTTAAACCATCCCATAAAATTCCATTTATCTTATTTCAAAATATTTTTAAATTCTTTTAAATATGCAAGGAGTTTGGGATCTAGATATATATATTTCTTGTCAAATTCTCACTCACCATCAAGGTAGTTTTCAAAACATTTAATTTATGTTGTTTATGAGTAATTTTTATTTATCAAATTACGAAATAATATTTTTTATTATATTATTTAATTACTTATTTATGTTTATAATATAATTTATTTTATAGTTATATTTTTTATAAATTGAATGTAAAAAATATTATTAAACAACTTTAATTTTTATATAATCATTAATATATATATATATATATATAATTATGTATTGTTTTGATATTTGATACAAATTTTTCTACTCATTACAATTAAATATTCAAAAATAATTTGACGCTAACATATCAATGATTGTTGAATAACATAATTTTATGTAGTTTAGTGATTTGATAACTAAATTTATAAAATAACCATTGATCATATATTAATATATATGTATGATTTTTTTGACCTTTTAAATTTTCTTGTTAGCAATTACTATATAAGTTACTCTATAAAATATTTAGTCATGTGAAAAATATGGATTTAAAAAATAAAAGGTATAAATAATTTAATATAACTTAAAATGTTATGATTGTATCATTTGTAAATTGTTTTTTTTGTTTTGGATGATTATTAATTGAAGTCTTCATGCAATTGGTTAGTCTTTATTTTAAATATATTTTATGATATGAAATTCTAAAAATTCATGCAATATGTAGTCTTCAATACACGTTACTTCTTGTTGTACATATATGAATATTGATAAGATTTGGATTGATATTCCAAATAGAATGTTTAGAGAATATTTTGAGGGCATTAAGAAGTTTATTTATTTAAATAGTGTATTTAAAACTTACTATATTAATTTTCTATGTAGAAAATGTGAAAACAGATACCAATTCACATGAGATACCTTAAGGGAGCGCCTATTATGGATTGGGTTTCTGAAAAATTACAAGAGTTGGACTTATATGGGGAAGAATATATTCATTGTCATCATACAAAAATAGTCCATATGGATGTTGATGCAAGGAAGACTAATCCAATGTATGAAATGCTTACTGAAATGGTATGTGGGTTGGATACTAAAGGCATTAACTTTTAAAATGTTGAGATTGGTGAGATAAATCCACACTTTGGTGCAGATAATGATTTGTTGAGGTTTTATGAAATACTTGATAGTGCATAAACATAATTATATTTAGGGTGTAATGCTTATAGTAAATTGTCATTTATCATGGAGTTGTTTCCCTATAAGTCTCTGAATCAATGATTAGACGCATCATTTTACATTTTGTTGGTGTTATTGATGAAATTAATTCTTGTTGATGCTAAGATTATTGAGTTATATTACCATGATCATAAGTTGATAGAGAACTTATGTTTCACATATGAGACCATAGATGCATGTTCAAACCACTGTATACTATTTAGAAAGAAAACTACCCATTTGGATAACTGTACATTCTATGAATCTTCCAGGTGGAATGATAACAGGGGAAATTAGACTCATTAATGCTAGACTACGAAACAGGGGAAACCAAATTCTGTATAGAAAATTTGTTACTTTGCGATTAGGTTGAGGTTGAAATAATCATTTATGAAATCTAAGGTTTCTTAATTAATGAGAAGGTATGTGGAAATAAATAAGTAAAGTGATATTCTATCCCACCTAACTAACTCTCTTGAATGGAAGGATTTCAATCAGAGACACCCTAAATCTGCTAAAGATAGTCATTATGTATGATTGGGGTTGGTAGTATATGGTCTTAATCTATTCAGGTCTATTTTTGGTGAAACTCATAACACATATATTGTGGTGTTGGTTGCCTATAATATTTTTCCATGGATTTTTCTAAAACAAAATTTTCTATTATTCTCCACTCTTATTGATGGACATAGAAGTTCATGGGATATGATTAATGTTTACCTTCAACCATTGATTGATGAGTTCAATGAATTTTGTGGTGATGGTTTGATGACTTATGACTGTGAAATGAATGAAATGTTCAAACTAAAGGTTTATTTATTGTGGAAAATTAATGAATTCTTGAATTAAGAAAATTTATCAGGTTAGAGTACTAAAGGGGGATTTTCTTTCCCTTACCGCAATAAGAATAAAAGTTCTACATGGCTTAAAAATTGTAAAAATGGACAAACATGTGTTAGAAAAATTTTATCCTCCCTAATCACAAGTTCAGAAAGGATAGAGTGACATTTTATGCTTCTAGAGATTTCAACCCAGCATAAAATATCATGACATGAGTAGAAATATTATCATAGATTTAGGACAAAAAAATCCACATGGTATATGAATTTCAGGATTTGGTGGATCGTCCATTACCCAATATTCATGTTATGGGTAGACAGTACAGTCACAATTGGAAGAATAAAAATGTTTTTTAATCTCCATTACTAGAAAAATAACTTTATGAGGCATAATCTGGATGTCTTTCACATTGAATAAAATTTTTGGGATAATATATTATGGACCATTTTAGGTGTCAGTGGAAAATACAAGTACCATGTCAATACAGGATGTGATTTAGAATAAATGGGTGTATGGAAACAATTGTATTTATAGTTGGGTGAGGGAAACAAGGAATACATGCCTACCGCATAGTATATGATGAGTAAAAAAGATAAAGAGACATTTATTTCCATTTCAAAGTTGCTGAAGGTCCACTTTATGGTTACTATTCTAATATTTGCAAGCGTGTGAATGTGATGAGTAGGAAATTGAAAGGGTTAAAAAGTCATGAAAATTACATACTAATTCAGAAGATGATTCTAATTGAAATTCCTAATTGTTTATCACCCAATGTTGTTCAACCATTGATTGAGATGAGTAGTTTTTTTAGATACTTGTGATTGATAAATAAATTAATGGGTGATTTAATTTTTTTTTTGGAAAAAATTGTACTTATTATTTGTCACTTAGAGAAACTATTTCCACCCTCATTTTTCGATGTTATGGTTCACTTTATAGTGCACCTAACCGATGATGTAATGACTACTGGTCCATTTCAATTTATGTTTCTATATCCTATTAAGTGTTATTTGAATACATTTTAATGATTTATACATAATAGAGTTAGTCTGGAGGCATCAATAACCAATGTTTATTTAATGGATGAGTGTACTATTTTTTCTAGAATATATTATGGATATTGAGAAAAAATTAGATAAGAACTTTCAGAATCATGATGGTCTAGTTGGAGAATGAAAAATATTTTATAAGGACAACATCAAGTGGGTAAAATCTCATCGATATATGTTTTTCAATACTCCACCAGTTGCACCATTGATGTAGAAAGTGACTAATCACTATTATTGTATAACTTTTATATGTTCAATTTTCATATATAAGTTGATCATATAAAAACGGCATTATAATTTATAGAAAACACATAAATGAGTTAAAAAAACAGGTGTCTCATGTGAGTGATTATTAAATTCAATAATCCCATTATGCATTATTTCATAATTGGTTCAAGTATTTTGTACATATAAATGGATTTTCATTATTATTGAAGTTTATTACTATTTTATTTCTATATAAATTTTTATTGAATTCTATGAAATATATATGTCCATAACCTGTGAGAGTTAGGTGTCCCTACACTAACTGAAGAATTTAACTAAATAGACAAGGGTTTATCTATAGTGGATCATCAATATAAAGATTAATATGCAAATGAATTTTTATTTCACATTAATGATGTCGATGAAAAACAATAAATAAAGAAAAATGGCATTTTTTATCCATCCGTTGATTCTGGTAATTACTATGGTCAATTGAAAGACATCATTGAAGTTGTATACACACATGGGTTGAAATACATACTATTAAAGTATAATTGAGTCGATCTATTCTGTGGAAGTAAATTCGATCAACATCATTTTATATTGGTGAAATTTAATTGTATGTAATATAGAGATTAACTAGTTATTACTGCACCTTTAATTTTGGAATCAAAAGAAGAACAAGTTTTCATTATTACCTTATTATCTAATCTGGATTAGAATGTTTCTATGAATATTTCAAGGAGAGTAGTAATTTTAATTGAATGAGATGAACCCAAGACTATTTAATTTTTTGTGCAATAACTTGTTCAACACATCATAGTTCAAGATGAAGAAAATATTCATTGGGTTAGGGAGACCTTTGAAGAATAAATAGTCAATTTTGATGTTTAATGAAATGTATGATGGTTTTCCCACTCTTCAGTTTTAATATTTTTTTAACAGTTTAACTTTTTATAAACTATTTAACTATTTTTTATGTGTATTTACTATTTGATTATTTCATATAGAGTATACATGTGTTTAACTACAAATTCTTTCTATGGCTGTAGACATGTCATGAGAATAAGAACTAGATCCACATAATTTTTCATAACCATCTGTGACTACATGTTGAGTTATGTATGAACATAAATGTATTTTTATTTTTATAATTTAGCACTAAAAATATAAATACACACCCATATAATTATGTATGAAACTGTTTTCAATAGTATTATACTCAACCACTTCTTCCTCTCATAGGTGATGACCCAGTCGTGGTATTTCATCATGGAATTTTGACACAACCCTTGACATATCATTTGGCGATACATACCATCCCGTGGGAGTGTGTGTCCATTCATTTATTTTCTAGTTGGTTCATATCATAAATGACCCACATATATTTTCATTTACTATATATTATTGGGATTTATTCACCCATGATACATTAGATTAGATATGAAGGGAAGTTTAGGTAAGAGAATCATTTTAGTTCCTTAGTTATGTTTAAAAAAAGCATTCATTTGTGATATTTTTTTTCTTAAATAGAATAATATGAGAGTGTGATCTAATTTGTTTTTTCCAATTTATGTATCCAAATTTCAAAAAATTTGGAATTATTATAAAGTTAGAGTCAAGAGGGAGTACTGGGTACCGAATGTTGGTGCCCCAAACAATCTAGACCGAGTCCTGAGTGGCGTTCTCCCATCCCAGCGACATGACTTAGTTTCATATTAGTCCACTGGGGCTAAAAAAGTGAGCCTATTTATTTTGAGTTAAATATTATTAATATTTTGTAGCATTTTACATGTTTTAAATTTTAAATAATTGAATTTTGATGATGTTGGAATGTCATTCTGAGAATTGCGCGTTCCCAGGACCACCTCACAGGCTTGGGACTTGTCACATGTCCCAAATTCGACAAGATGTATTTATCATTTAATTTTTAAATTTATTATTTAATATGGTTTTTTTTATATTTATATATTATTGGTATATAGTTACAGGACGAAGTTGCACTGACTGATAAAATTTTTATGTGGATGCTGAATCATGTATGGAATGATCTCGAGGTTGCAGCTCTTATAGTAAATTATTTTACTAATTATCAATACTTATATTAATATGTATAAACATATACATATATATATATATACATACATATATATATATATATTTATATTAAAAATACTCATTTTTAGGTTGAGTTAGTATATATTCCTGAGGACTAGTGACAACTTTCCATACAGAGGGATGATATATTCCATCACTTTATTAGCTGTAATGGACATAGCTACGACTTGAAACATGGAAAGAGGATTCCTCTTTATATAGTTTCACATGGTGATGATATGGATCCTATTATTACTAGGATGAAAAATCATGTTATAGATTTGGAATCATGGATGTGTGCTTCTATGGAGGAAAATGCACAACTGTTAGCTGAGGTTAGAGTACTACAAAAGTATATTTTCCGAGGTGATGGTGTAGGGGATCCTATGATGAAGGTTTATAATAATTTTATTTATTTATTTATTATTAAATTCATTATTATTATCTTCATTTTTTTTATTTTTTATAGTCCCCTACCAAATTGAACGCATGTAGCATCCATGGTCCTACACGACGCATCATATTCAGGAGGTTTTTTTTGTTTTATCTTTTTGGGTTCTCATTCAAATTGACTGTCTCATCTTGTTTTTTGTTTTTTAGTAAAGTCAAAAATCACATTTACATTTTCATTGAAACGAATTTTGACTAAGTATGGATTCAAAATCAACTATAGACATTCAGATTGATGAGAAAACTTTAGAAAATAACCAGTAAGTGATTTTTTATCATTAAATTTCAACTACTCCTCACATGTGGAGGATCCAAAAAGGTAGGAGTTAGAGAAATTACATTACAAAATAAAAATAGATCAATAATCAAGAGAATATTCCATTATTTCACGGAACATGTGCTTACCCGAGGACCCATGTGTCTGGTTTTGGAGAAAGCCACCCAAAGAACTAAAACATTCCACTACAACAACCAAAATCTTAATGTGAACTTCACTAGAATTGATATCACAACTTTATTTGTGATTATAATTCATGTGGATAGAGAGATTATAATGGATTTTTTTCATTATAAAAGGATATTAGTATAGGATGATCTCTATGATACTCTTATTGATTTAGAAATAATCTCCCCACATGATGATGAGATAAATTTTATAATTGAGTATGAGAAAATTATTTTATTCTTTAGGGAGTGCTGTATTGTTGGCCATTCAAAGAGTAATTATCATATAATTATGATCTATGTGAATTGTGGTCTTAGAGGAAATATTCATAAGGATTGTGGTCAGAAGGGGGGGAATGTTGGGAATATATCTGCTAACGACATTGTAGTGATTTACAGTTAAGGTGTCAACCTGGGGATGAGTGAGTATAATTGTTTTGTTATATCAAATACAGGCCTTAAAGAGTAGGTGTCATAGCTAAATTAGAATCTACCCTCTATAGTACCTTTTATTTTCTAGATTGAAGATGAAAATAAAATTTTGGATTCAGGTAATTAGGTAATTGGTTTTTACTCTTAGCAAAAGGGTTAGGGATTAGATTCATCAGGTGCTCAGCAGATGAATGATTTTGTTAATGTTTTTGGGTTACAAAAACCTAAAAATTTATATTTTTGAGGATAAAAATATTCATTGATAGAATAACCTCTCAGTTATAGGGACTAGTTGTAGTCATTATGCAGTGAAAGATCAGAGGATTTCTGGTTTCCAAGTATATAGTCATCTTGGATGGAAATAATATAATGTGCCTATGAAGTCTAGAAAGCATCGATCAGGATTTTGTAACTAACCTTACTATGAGGATCACTATTGTTTTGGAGCAGGTGATAGGTTATGTGAATGATGTTAGGGCTATTTATTATAAGAAATCTACTCAAGGATTTTCACTTACTACAAGTTAGGCTATCATAGAGTCTAATTTATTGAGAGGTAAGTAAATTAAGGATTCTTAGAAGTCCATGACACCTTATAAATTTATTCAGGATAAATCCCAAACATATATTCTTGAAAACAGGGCAGTTAACCTTCAAGTATAGGTTGTGGTTGAGTAACCTTATACTCTAAACCCTTAAGAGACCTTAGATGATAATAATGTTAATCCATGGCCCATTATTCCATGGATACATAGTCATTATACAAGATGAAGATAGTTAATAGGTCGGATCCTTATCATATATGTGTATGAGGTAAAAATTTGATGCAATTTGAAAACATAATTTTGTGGAATATTTTTTTATCTGGATTCTGTTTTGGTTTAGGGTGACTGATTGTGTATCTAAATAATTTTATAGCCTGTTTACCAAAATTTAGAAGGTTTTTATTGAACTTTTGGTTGTACACCATGGTGATGGGATTCATCCTAGTTTAAATATTGGTAAATTTGTGTCCCTAAAAGTTTTAGGATTCATTATGTTTGAAGGTTTTATAATCTATTATATTTGGAATATTTACAAGATGAATGGGATTTGGTTTTAGTGCATATTATATTTTTGAGTCTCCTTGAGAATATTCCCAGGGTGAATGTAGCTGTGTGGGTTTGCTTCCTTGATAGATTGATGTTTATACGGTTATTGGAATTCTAGTGTGTTGGGGATGGGGATAGACTTAACTATTTTGAAACTAGATTCTTCTCATGATGATTGGAATCATGTGGGTACACATAAGATTTTTGAGGGATAGTTTATAGGTTTTAGTATTTTTATATTTTCTCAAATGATGTTGAATGTTGGATGGGTGAAATATTTAGTAATTTTTTGTATTGAGTGTTTCTTGTGGTAGGTTAGATCCTAGATCAAGTGTGGCTATTTCCAATATTGGTGGACTTATTAGACCTATTAGTGGCATAACATTGAGATGGGATCTGTCCACTTATGAGATGCTGCAATTTAAATATTTTGGTCATTGGAATTATATGGTTTTGTATAATGGGATGAAATATGTTTTTATATAGTTTTAATATTTCATCCATTCATTATTAAATCTAATAGGGAGTATCCTTTTGATTTTATCTTCAAAAAAATTTGTAAGAAATGTTTGATCATCAGAATATATTTTTGAAGGGTAAACATATCAAAATAATTAGTAGGTTCCTCTATAAAACTCAAATGTTTCAATGTGAATTAATTATACCAATGCATCAATGGGTGGAATAAATAAAATAAGACAATCAATAAAAAACATCTCCTAAAATTAAATAATTTAATATATTCCTTTTCATAACACATAAACATCTCACTTTCTAACAACAACACTTATCTACAAATTTATAATTGTATAACTACATTTATATAACAACCCCCACCCAAATACATCTAAAAACTAAGAAATTGTCCACTCTTAAGGATACCACTATAATATCCTCATATATTTTTGAACCTAAATGAACCATAAAAAATTTCACTACCCTCAAGATACTATACACCTATAAATAACTCTTTGAATGAATCACCACTATCAAGTAGTTATTCATTCATAGGTTACTTGATAAGTATATATCCATAAAAAGTATTCATCCATCTAAATTGAACCCCCTAAATAAATCTACTTGTATAACCATTTACTACCTTAAGAAACCACAAATATTAAGGTTCCAGTGAATATGAAATACCAAAACATATATCATGCTTCTACCAAAGATTCAGATCCTTTAATGTAATTCATCACATTAAAATATTTCTCATTTACTATAAACATAGATTTCACAACCTCATCATACAACCAAACAACATGCAATTACCCTTCTCAACTAAGACACATTATCTTCTTAATATGTTGGAAAACAAAAGGTAACATTATCTAGTGATTAAAATGACATATTTCCAATTAGGGGGTCACAAATGAGAAAAAACATCTAATTCAAATGAAAATATTGGAGAAAATTCTTCAAATCATATGTGATCTATTTGAAAGAACCATACATCAATACATTGACCAAATGGGTTGGTACAATTAAAATAACATTTTCATATTTATTACTATTTTTTAATAATGGGAATATAATGTGTGTAAGGGTAAAAACAAAAAAAATGAGATTAAATTTTCATGAAATATTAGGAAAATAATTTTTAAGTCATTTAAAATATGTAGGAATCATTGACACATGGATCACATAGGCAAATTTCTTGGTATGATCGAAAGTGGCATTCTTCCCTCAGATTTTGATTTAATTGAAAAATCAATTAAAAAAGGCCAATATACCAACAAAAAACACTTGGATTGAAGTTAAATCATGGGATAATGATCACCAAGACATTTTTTGATCTGTAAGAATCATTTACACATCCATTGGATGCTCATGTCATCCGATTTGAGGGATAATGATGGGTAACATTTTATAGTGTTATTAAAATGACATATCTTCAATCTGAGGGTCAAAAAATGATCAAATGACATTTTATTGATGTGGAAAGTAAGGATAACATTCCTAAAATCACATTTGATCTAAAGGGATTAACCATGTTTCAATCAGATACCCAAATTGGTTGGTATAATTAAAATTTCATTTTTTCATTTATTATAATTTTTGTAATAATGGGAAAATCATCAGTGTTGGGGTTAAAACTGACTAAACAAGATTTAATTGACATGAAATATTATAAAAATGATCTTTATGTCATTTAAAACCTGTATAAATCATCAAAACAAGGATCATTTTCCTAAATTATTTGGTATGATCGAAAGTGGAATTTGTCCATTGGATTTAGAGTGAAGTGAAAAATCATATAAAAGGGACTAATACCACAAAAAACACTTTTATTGACATTAAATAATTTGATAATTATCAATAATCTATTTTTAATCTATAGGAGTGAACACCGCATCCATCATATTCTTGTATTTCTTGATATGATTGAAACCTATGGATAACATTGTCTAGTGTAATTAAAATGACATACCTCCTGTCAGGGGTTTAAAAACAAGAAATTTTTTTTTTATTGACATGAATATCTATGATAATATTCCTCAAATCATATTTTATCTATTTGAATCAACCACACATCAATCCGTTCCCAGATTTTCAGTACAATTAGAAGTTAATTTTCACATTTATTATCAATTTTGTAATACTTGGGAAGTCATGTGTGTAGTGGTGAAAACCACCCAAATGAGATCCGATTGAAATTAAATATTAGTAAAATGATATTTAATTCATTTAAAATCTATAGGAATAATTGGAACATATATTGGATACTTTAATTTCTTGGTATGATCAAAACAGACATTTTCCCTTAGATTTTGAGATTTAGTGACAAATACCATAAAAGGGGCCAATATAAATAAAATGAACATGGATTTAAATAAAAAATAAGAGAATGACCAAAGATCCATATTTGATCTGTAAGAATCAATACCATGTACATAGGATACTTGTGTCGTCTAGTTTGATGGAAAACAATGGATAACATTGTATTGTGTTATTTAAATGAAATATCTCCCACCAGGGGGTCCAAGATGGTAAAAACATTCTGAATAATGTTAAAATATAGGAGAAAAGTCCTCAAATCACATATGATATATTAGAATTAATCATCCATCAACATGATTCCCAAATTTTTTGGTACAATTAAAATTTCATTTTCACATATATTTTCATTTTTGTAATAATGGGAATATCATGTATAAAGGGGTGAAAATTGACTGAAAAAGCTCTGATTGAAATGAAATATTAGTGAAACTATCTTTATTTCATTAAAAATTTATAGGAATGATCTACACATGAATCAGATAAATTAATTGTTTAGTATTATCAAAAGTTTTGTTCATCCCTCAGATTTGGACTTTATGTGATAAATCATATAAAAGGGGCCAATAACAGGAAAAAAAATTGTATTAAATGAAATCATGGGAGAATAATCCTCAAGAAGTTTTTTATATGTCGGAATAAACACTATCTACATTAGATTCTTGTATCACCCGATATGATAGAAAATGATGAATAACATTGTATAGTGTTATTAATATGACATATCTCCCATCAAGGGTCAAAAATAAGAAAAATAATTTTTATTTATGTAAAAATATAGGATAAAATTCCTTGAATCATATGTGATCTATCTGAATGGACCATACATCAATCTTATTCTTATATTGATTGGTATGATTAAAAGTTCATTTTCACATTTATTATCATTTTTGTAATTATAGGAAAATCATTTGTGTAGGGGTGAAAACTAATCAAATGGGATCTGATTGAAATAAAATATTGGGAAAATGATCTTTAAACCATTTAAAATATGTAGTAATAATCTAAACACAGAGTGGATACTTGAATTACATAGTATGATCCAAAGTGATTTTTATCCCTCATATTTGGAGTTAAGTGAAAAATCACATAAAAGGGTCTAATACTAAGAAAACACAATTGTATTGACTTGAAATTAGGGAATAATGATCACTAATTTGTTTTTGATATGTAGGAATCAACGTTGCATCCATCAGATACTCATGTCACCTGATATGTTGAAAAATTATGGGTAACATTGTTTAGTGTTATAAAAATGACATATCTTCCATTAGGAGGTAAAAAATGAGAAAAAAACTTCTGATTTATGTGAAAAGATAAGAGAAAATTCCTCAAATCATGTGTGATCTATTGGAATCAACCGTGTATCAATCTGATGTCTAGATTATTCAGTATAATTAAAATTTATTTTTCATATTTATTACATTTTTTTTAATAATGGGGAAAGCATTTGTATAAAAGTCAAAAATAACCAAACTAGCTATGATTGACATGAAATGTTTGGAAAATGATATTTAAGTCATTTAAAATTTGTAGGAATCATCATCACGTGGATCAGATACTTAAATTGTTCGGTATGATAAAAAATTATGTTTGTCCCTCAGATTTGGAGTGAAGTTAAAAATCAAGTAAAAGGGGTCAATACTAAGAAAACACACTTGGATTTACATGAAATCATGGGACAATGATCACCACGTCATTTTTGATATATATAAATTAACACTACATCTATCAGATTCTCATGTCGCTCAACATGATGGAAAATGATAGGTAACGTTGTCTAGTGTTATTAAAACGACATATCTTCCATAAAAGGGTCAAAAATGAGAAAAAAAATTCTGATTGATGTAAAAAATAAGATAAAATTCCTCAAATAATATATGATCTATTTGAATAAAACACACATCAAATTGATTATCATATTGGTCGGAACAATTAAATGTTCATTTTCACATTTATTACTTTTTTTGTAATAATGGGAGAATCATGTGTCTAGGAGTAAAAACTATCCAAATGAGTTTATATTGATATGAAATCATAGTAAAATGACCCTTATTCCATTTAAAATACATAGGAAGTATCAGAACATGCATTTGATACCTGAATTTATTAGTATGATCAAAAGTGATGTTTTTCTCTCATATTTTGAGTTAAGTGAAAATCATGTAAATGGGTTCAATAATAATAAAACACATTTTTATTGACATTAAATCACGAGAGAATGAAAATAAATCCATTTTTTATTTGTGGGAATCAATGCAGTATCCCTCAGATTCTCATGTCACCTAATATGATTTAAAATAATCAGAAACATTGTCTTGTGTTTTTAAAATGAAATATCTCCTACTAGGGGGTCAAAAATGAGTAAACAAATTATAATTTTCATGTATATCTTGGAGAACATTATGGGAAACTTATTTGATCTATTATAATCAACTTCAAGTCAATATGATGTTCGGATTGATCTATGTACGATAAACATGGTTTTCATATTTTAATAGTAATTGCTCAACTAATATATTCTAAAATAAGATATTTTAGATTATCTTTTCCTAATATATTTATTTACGATTATTTATATACATAACACTATAAAAAATACATTTATTAATATATATATATATATATTTATGTATATATATATTAACTGAATAATTTTTATTAATTTTAAATATACTAATTATTATTTTATTTGTTTAATTATTTTTTGTTTGTTATCAGTAGGTAGAAGGAGATAAATTATTTGAGCTATGTTGTAGGATCCTCTCATATACTGCATAATTGTGAAACTTTCTCTTGGGTATCAACTAAGGAAATACCTACCTCGCAACCTTCCCACTATATTGTAGAGGGGTGGATTTTGGAAGGTATGTGATTCTCAGAGCCTGATCCCACCACCATCATAGGATCTCACCTATGTCACATCCTAACCAGGGTGACTTTATCACCGGTCAAGCCACACTAAGATCTTAAGGAGATCTATCCCATGGATCTTGGAGATTTGAATTTTTAATAGAGTGTACATCACAACATTCCAAGACAGGTGGTCACACCGTAATGATAATAAAACCTAGATAGAAATTATGGATATTTTATGACTCCACACTCCAATCATGTTAGCTTTATCATGAGAAAATATGATCTATTTATGTGAATTTATGGATGAATTTGAGAGGAGGTAGATTTTGGCACTTTGATGTTGATAGGAAACAAGAGATAATAGGAAGGAAAGGAAGAAGGCAACCTGGGGGATAAAAAAAGACACTTATTTTAAGATTTAAAAATATTTATTTCTTGAGTATTTGAGATATAATTAAGTTTGGTTATATAAATTCATTGTTTATTTCATCATCATGAATAATTTTTTAAACTCCATCACAAACCACTAGGTCAAAACCAGAGTTCACATGATCTCATTCACACCTCTTTATATTCAAGAGGATTTTAACTAACAGTGAGGGTCTCAGTCCATCAATGGGGATACTATACTTTCTGTATCATATTATGAAAATAAATATATTAAAAAATATAACAAATAGAGTAACCAAAGTATCGTACATAAACTAAAAGATAAAATATCAATCATACATGTAATAAAAAGGATCCTAAAGTGTAAAACCAAACTATAGAAAGAAAATAATTAGATAAATAAATAAATAAATAAATAAATAAATAAATAAATAAATAAATAAATAAAATATAAGGGTCCCCTAGAGTTCGTTCTAGTTCACTACCATCTCCTCAATCATCGACCACGACCCCCTTTCCCTTTCTTAGATCACTATACATGAATTCTGCATGTGCATTGAGATTCCCATGCAGGGTGTGAGTAATAAAACCCATCAGGACACCACTAATGTGCCTTTAAAAAATATGCACATTTATTATAGGTGTATTCCATGATAATAAAAAAATGAAAAACAATCACAACACACAATCATGTATTGAGTGATCATGTGTTGACCAAGCCACCACAAACCCCCGACCATACCTACTTCAACTCCATTCTAGAAGGATAATGATAATATATCGTAAGTAACCAAAAAATATTCATGAGTCTAGTTAATTTGGTTCTCTAAAACCTCATGAAATCATGCGTACACGAGACTCATCATTTTATAAGCCTCTAGTATGATATTCAACTCAGTATAGCACTAGGCATCTAGTACATTACTCAAAAATCACTAGGCATCGAGTAACCTGATACTTGGAATCTATATAGCAAGTGCATCCTCAACATAAAATTCTATGGAATCATTGTATCTCTACCCCGTTCTTAGGTCTTCCATTGCCATTAACACATGTTATGCATACCCCTTCTAAGGGATAATCATCTCATAAAAGTCCAACTGCTTTGAGAACCAATAATGATACCTTTGAAGGTAGGGTAACACACATAACAAGGTAAAAAATACAATGAAAGCATATTATCATGAGAATAAAGTTGAAAAAAATATATATTTTATCATTATCAAACATGACCAAACAAGCTAAAATAATACTCATGGTATCAACCATCATAAGCAAGTCCCACAAGACCCACCCAACCACCCACCCACATGAAATTAAAATCAAGCACTATCATTAAGGAATGAAAACATGAGAATTATTCCATAGAAAAGGTGTATAAAAGAGCCCCATAAGGTAAGTAAATTACTAGATTAAGGTCATTGATGAAGATGTTCAAGGTTCATCAAGTAAATTTCACCTGAATCACAACCATGTATTCATCAGTTCAAATCATTCATTAAGTATTCCTAGAACCGATTCTATTATTTTATTTCCCAAAGAAAAAAAACCACATACAATAACACTTTCCATCTTCTGCATAATTTCTAAATTATCAATTTAATCCATATCATGTGGTTAATAGTTTCACTCTTAAATAATAATTATAATTTCACATGCGATAATATTATATCTCTCTAGAATAATACAAGATAAAATAATAATTACTCATTATAAAACATTGATAATTCAAGGTTATTATCATTTAAGAGATCTTATTTAAAATTTTAGGAAGATTTAAAAAATATTATTCCACAAATAAATGGAAAAAATAAACCCAGATGGAGTTATCCCTTCAAAACCCAACACCCAAGAACATTGGAGAGAGAATGTTTTGGTGCACCTAGAAACCAGATATAGAATTAATATTGTTCTAAGAAAGATTCACCAATCTTGAAAAAGGGATTTCTGAGACTTCTGTGACTCAAGAGATATCCAAAAACCAAAGGTAGTAAGGTTTCAATATTTTCAAGAAGGTAAATGGTGTACTGGTTTGTAGTATTAAGAACCAAAAATTAAATTCATCATTTAATTTTTCCTTTAATAATTTCTTAATTAAATAGTGTTTAAATTATTCTATAATATGATTCATGAGATTTAAATGAGTCAAGGAATTAATTCCCACAATTTTTATCCTTTATAACCGTGAACACACATTATAGTATCATGATGGGGAAAAGGAATCAATAAATGGGATTTTTAAAACTTTTTCCCAAAAAGGGAGATGTTTAAGTGTAACATGGTCATACACCTATGAATATCCCTTATGTCACATGAGTTTAAGGATTTAACCTTACACACACTTTGTAAACTTTGGGTTACCCATACATAACCCTTAGAATTTAGGTGTTACCCTTATGCGACATAGGAAATATAGTTACTAAACTCCTATTTACCCTAACACATCCATTATATATAGGATGTTACCCTTACATAGTGAGAAACTACAATTATATAGTGCTTTGAAACATAGGGATACCCTTAAAAAACCCATAGAAAAAGGGTTCTACCATTATGAAACGCTTGAGGTACCCATACATATCCATTATAAATAGGGTGCTACCTTTACTCATATAGAGTACTACCCTTACACAATGCATAAAAGTCTCACTTACCATTACAAAGCTCATATAATTTCAGATTTACCATTACACAACTCATTCAATCTTGATAATGCTATAATTATCCCCCTATAATGACTTATCATCCTCGATAAGTGTCTCCAACAGACTTTCTTGAACTACTAAAGCTACTAAAATTGAATATCAGACTCCCACTCCCAAGTATCATCGTAGATCCGTCCATGTTTCCATAGGATCTAGACAAGTAGCACCATATTCCCCCATAATACCTTCTCTCTCTAGTTTATAATCTGCACCTGGAACTCCTCATAAGATGTATCTACTTCCAACTTTGTTTCATCACAGTCTATAACATATGTAATATTGGGAATGCACCTTCATATATGAGACACATGAAATACATCATGCATACAATGATATGGTAAATAAAGATCCATACATTACTTCATTATCCTAAACCACTCAATAATATTTAATAGTCTAATATAACACAGTTCTAGCTTCCCTTTCTAATGCAATGATTATTCTTTAACCAAGGTGACACTCATAAGAAAACCTAATTACCAATAGTGAACTCCAAAGGAATCTCCTCCAGTTTTCATATGATCAATACCAGCTCTGAGTTGTCACCAATCACTTTCGAATTAACTGCACCCTCTCTAAGGTCTCCTGCACTAGATTATGTCCAACAACTACTGCCTCACCCTCCTCATTCTGGCACAGTGCTGAGCAGAATGGATCTCTATAGAGATCCTATAAAGGTTCCATCTATATAGAATCTTGAAAGCTATTTTTTTGTAAGAGATATATACCTAGTATAGATTGTCATCCCACAAAGTACCAAAGTCTAGGACACAAGCTAGACACATATCCTGTAGTATGCGAACCATCTACTCCTTCTGTCCATCTGTCTGAGGATGGTACACTATTCTCAACCTCAACTTAGTCCTTAGGGACTTCTTCATGCTTTACCAAACGTGAAACATGAAATGTGCACCCCTTTCAAAAATAATTCTCAAGGGAACTCCATTTAATCATATGATATCATGAGCATAAGACTTTCAAAGCTTATCCACTAAGTGAGTCTCTCATATTGGTAAGAAGAGAGAAACCATCATCATCTAATCAAAAATCACACAGACTACCTCACAACTCCTAGAGTGCCTAGGTAACCCTGTTACCAAGTCTATCATGATGTACTACCACATCAACATGGGATCTTGAAGTGGCTAGAGAAAACACTAGGATGGTAGTGATAGGCCTTTACCCTCTGGATGATAAGGCATTACAAAACAAACACAACCGTGTCCCTCTTCATCCTTGACTACCAAAACTTTCACCTAAGGACATGTTATATCTTTTTCACACCAGGATGAACCACCAATCTATTGGTATGAAATTACATCATCATCTCCTGTCAAATGGATATTGGGACTAAAACTATCCCATAAAAAAGTATCACATCATAATCATCCAATTACAACTTGGGTATCAAGTAACATATAGCTAGCTATTCATATATTACAACACACTCTAGGTCAGTGTCCTATCCATCCTTTATCAAGTATACTAGATAAGATGTGACCAAAAAGTGAGTACAAGTCATCGATCCCTAATCCTCAAAATCATCCTTCCTATAGTCATCCAACCATCTTATCAAGATCCAATGATCCTTTGAAGTCCTATCACTAGGCTCATGATCTAGCTGCATCTTATGACTAAGATAATCTACGACAATGTTACCTTTCTTAGGTGAATATTACATTTCAAGGTCAAAAATCTATAGATAATCCATCCAGAATCACTTCCTCAAGTCTTGACCCTACTATGTGAAGATGTAATGGGGGCTCTAGTGGTCAATGTAGACAAAAAACATGTCACTAAGGAGAAAGTATTTCCAAAACATCAGAGTGTGTCCAAAAATTCTAGTTCCATGTTTTGAGTGGTGTAGTTCCACTCAAGGGGTCGTAGCATTCATAACACCTAAGCTACTACCTTTTCTCTCTGCATTAGTACGACTACCAAAATAACACTTGATTCATCAAAATACATGGTTTTATGATCCCTATCATGGAGAGTATCATCAATGGAGCTATATTAAACCCCCCATTTAGCTCGTGAAACACTTCTTCACAGTGGTCTAACTACTGGAACTTTAATACCTTCTTGATCAGTATAGTCATATGTGTTGATATATGAGATAAGTCCTAGATGAAATTATGGTAGTATCCAGATAAACCTAGAAATCTCTTGTTCTCAACCAAATTATGGGGACAAGTCCAGGACATCACTGTGTACACATTTTATAGATCTATGGATATACCTATCTAATACACCACATGCCCAAGGAATTTCACCTCCTAAATCTAAAAGTTATAATCAGACAGTTTAGTGTAAAGCTATTGTGCTCAAATTATACTCAGGGCCATCTCCAGATGTTCGACATGCTACTTTGGTTTCATAAAGTAGATGAGGATATCATCAATGAACACCATAATAAATGAGTCTTGGTACTGATGGAAGATCATGTTCATGAGAGACATGAACACTATTGAGGAATTGGTAAAATCAAACAACATCACCAGATACTCTTAAACCCCACACCTACTCCAAAATTCCATATTTGGGATGTCATTCTCTCTAACCTACAACTGGTGGTATTCTAATCAAAGATTAATCTTGGAGAACCACAAAAAACCCTATAACTGATTTAAAAGATCTACAATCATTGGAAAATGATATTTGTTCATTTCCGTCACCTATTTCAACTATCGATAATCAATATAGAGTGAAATAATACCATATTCCTTATTTTGAAATAACATAGGTGAACCCCATGGTGAAGTATCCATGAATATAAATTCCTTCTACTTCAAGTTATCAAGTTGCACCTTGAGCTCCTTTTGCTAGGTTCACTCCATATGATAAGGGGTTTCTAAATGGGATGTGTATCCGACATGAGATATATCTCAAATTGAAATTTTTCTATTAGTAAGTAGTCTTGTTAATTCATATAGAAAGATGTATTAATAGATATCCAAGACTAGAGTAAAATTCAAGGGGGCTGAAATTGATCCCTCTAAAAGAGACAAGCATTCCATTTGTGAAATGATCATCCTGAGTTGACTCAAGTATGAATAAAATTTTCTTACTCCCAGTTCCCAATTTTTAGTTATCGTGTACTTATCTCCCTTTGGAAAAGTAAAATATACATTTCTTCAATAATAATAAATGTACGATCGAAATATATTTAGCCAGTCCATGTTGAGAACCACATCGAAGCTCACTATTTTTAGTATAATTAATTCCCACAATTGTCCTCATCCAAGGATGAATATAAGACAATTTGGGAATCCTTGAATATTAACCACTTTATTTACCAATGGTGTATCAAGTAAAAGTAACTTAGCGGATAAATTGATCAGTAAGTCATTTCCAACCACAATTTGTGCAGACATGAAGGAATGAGTAATACAAGTAAAAAGAAAGATGCTAGAATAATCTGTATATCATTTAGAGTCTCTACTAGGTCAAGGATTCTCACAATGATTTCAACGAATTACTTATAATACTAAATGCCTTTAGTACCATGCGAGGATAAATAATTATGTATTTTAAATTCACAACATATTTGACCATAGTTCTGAAATCCCACACATATGGAATGCACTAAGAGAAAGAATTCCGGCTGAAGAGACCCTGCTTCCTAAACCAAAGAGAAGGTACATAATAATGATCAGTTATATACTCTTATACATACAATGGTATAGTGGGAACATCCTCTATTGTGGTAGAATTCTATCCCTACTTCACAAGTAGTCTCATAAGACTACATCAAGGTGATAACATCTTTAACACGATGAAAACAGTTTATTAAAACTAAAGTCATTAGGATAAACCCAAATCACTATATGAGATCACACAAGATTCTCATAGGAGTCTAACAATAACCCAAGGGATACCCCTACTAGCACTGATCAAGGTACAATCCCCATATGTTATTCAAATTTTTATATATAAAAACATAACATAATAATATTCTCAGTTCAAATCGTTAATGACAACAAAGATATATCACAAAAACATAACAAAATAGATATATCACATAACAATAAAACTTTATTGATTATATATCACACATAAATGCATTAAATTTAAGAACTAATATATAATAAAAAACTTTTTATCAATAAATTATCATATTGGTTTTCACCTAATGCTCGGTTCTAGGTGATTGAGGGTGGTTTCACAATCATTTGTGATGGGTTTTATAGCAGACCAACCTAGGTTAACCAGATTACCCACCCAGGTCAGCCCATCATGAGGTGAGGTATAACAAAGATAACAAAACAAGGCTTTTATATAAGAAAAAACAAGACATACAACCAACATACAAAGTAGGAAATTAAGTGAGATTCAAATATGCCAAACTGGCTAAACTGGGAAGCACAATAATTTTAGATCAACAGGTCTCCATGTGACCAACCGATACCTCCAAACTATCCCAAACTGGAAAAATGACATAAAGAGAATCCATCATGCTATAAAATTACCTTAACTTTACCTGTGTCCTATAATATAAGGACTACTTCCTCCCAAAGTAAGAAGTAGGTTGTGAGAAATAGAGCCCAGTAGGATACCACTGTAGAATCTTCACAAGTTATAATATCAATAATTTACAAGTTAAAGCTTAAAAAAATAGTTTCATAAGAATTTTTATCAATAAAAAATTTGAAAACATTTATCAAACATTCCTCGGAATTTTACACAAATTTGATATCATGTTTTCAAAAAAAAAATAAAGATACCATTAATATAATAAATAAGGCAGACATGGAGAAATATAAATATAAATGTGAGACAACATCCATGAATAACCTATCATGAGATAAACAACCAAAAACAAAAAAATCACCTTCAAGTTATAATCTAGCCTATGGGAAAATATATACTAGACAATCATGATCCAAAAAGGCATAAGGTTGGATCCAAAAAAATTGATTTCAACCACAGTCTATTGATATACAAGAGGTTACCTCCTAGTGGTGTCACACACACTGAGGATACTTGTGTCAATTTCTCGACACACCCAAGGTTCCCGATGTGTCATGTTTTTCAATTTTCATTTTTAGAAACATTCTGACATTTTTATGAAATCATTTCAAATCTAAAACAATCCACATCAGGGTTTGGAAGTCCATTTTCAAAATCAAGGAAATTTTGTTTTCAAAGCAAAAACAACTTTAAAATAGGACCCCATACCCTTTTCAATTAAAACTATTTTTCTTTTCAAATATCAAGTAATCAATAGGAATAATAGGAAATTTAAGAAATTATAATTCTTAGATAGATCCACCTACCTCAAGGATGTAGAAAACCTGACCGCATTTGAAAACAGGGATTAGAAACCAAGAAGAAATCCTTTGAAAATAATGGCACACTAAGAACCTTAAAAGGAATGACAAAAAACCCTATTAGATCAAAAAAACACATCCAAACATAGATGTAACCCCAACCAAATCAGAATCAAGAGGAACAATTACTCTAAGAAGATAAATCTACCCACAATGGCTATCAATCATTAAAAGAATCAACCAGGATGAGAGGAAGTCACCCAAAAATTCCCTTGAAGCTCTCTAGATCGAGAGAGGAGATCTTTATAGATAATTAATAAAACATTTCACTCATATGGAATTCTAAAAACCTATACCATGAAATTTACATAGAATGTAACCCATTTACATGTTTTGAAATCCTTGGGGTTTGTATACACTAAAAAACGTATCACCTTTTTATCAAAAACCATATTATTCCACTACATAGTGCGTACATGTTAAACGAAGTGCAAATCAATCATTCCATCTACTCAGTTCCTAACTTCTTCTCAATAGCCGCTTCATGATGTGTACTTCACTTACACAACAAGTAATTTCCCGACGAGTAGTATAAACTACATGTTTTACATTGTAAATTCCAATAAATCCCCAACTTCACCATTACAGGTATCCTACCAATTTCATGGTCGGTGATACTTTCCCAAAATAATGGAAATAAAATAAAATATTACAATATACCTAAAAAAAGGTATTGAGGTGTTATGATCTCACACTATAAAATCTTTATATCTTTATAAAGAACTCAAGATCCTAGATCTGGAAAAAAGAGGAGGCCACTACTGCCTCATCAAGGACCCTCACTCCCACATCTTGTGGAGATCCTGTCTGCACTACCACAATATATGGACTAGGGGGATCATTTTATGATGCAATAACTTATCATGGAAATACATAGTCTTATCTGGATGCTTAAACAAAGTGGAATCATGCTCAAGATCAATATCCACCCAACTAATCACATAGGATGGATCTGGTATATACCTCCTCTAATGGGAATCATGAAGAATATAATAGATAGAAGTCAAACTAGATGGAAATTATACCCTATAGGATACCCTCCATAGTTTCTCAATGATATTAATGGGTCATATAAATCTTAGTACCAACCTACCCTAATTACACATCCGACGATGTCCCAATCACGGTGAAACATTGAGAAAAACCTGATCACCAACCACAAACTCTAGTAATTGAAAACGACGGTCCACATAATATTTATAATGACACCGTGCCTTGATCAAATGCCTCTTTATCAAATTTACCATCTTTGTCATCTCCTAAACATGACTTAGGCTAACCAAGGACCACTCTCCTAAGTCTTCCTAGCATAAGGGAGATTGACATGGGATCCCATATAAAGCCATAAAGGGTTCCATTCTAATCAAATATTGATAACTATTCATATTGGAAAACTAAACCAATATAAGATGTCTATTACAAGATCCATTTAAATCACACACATAATCCTAGAGCACATCCTCAAGAACCTAGTTATGCCTCTTTGTCTATCCATCCATCTGTGGATGATAAGTCATGCTCAATTTAAAATGGGAACCCATTGAATATTGATTTTTTTTCAAAACTAGTATTTTAACCTCGAGTCCCTATCAGAAACAACGACATTGGTCACCCCATGAAGTCTCAAAATCTCTTGGACATATAAGTCCCCAAGCCATTCCACTTTATTCATATCCTTTATTGGTAATAAATGTTCTGATTTAGTGAGTCTATAAATTATCACCCAAATCACATCCTTCCCACTAGGAGTCTATGGGAAAACAATGATGTAATCAATGGAAATATCATCCCACTTCCATACTAGAAAAGGTAAAGAAAATAAAAAACATGATGGTCTTTGGTGTTCCACCTTAACCTTTTGATAATGGAGACACCATGATACAAAATCTACAACTAACCAACTCATCCACATCCACCAATAACGATATCTCAAATAATGGTAAACCTTTTTATCCCTAGGGTGAATAGACCATCAAGACCAGTGTCCACTATTTAACAACTCCCATATTAAGAAAAAAATAACAACCAACCTGCTATGAAAGCATAAAGCTCCACTGGGAGACCTAGACCACTCGACCGAGGTCTCCCCACTATTTAGGATTTCTCCTAAGCATCAACTCCCTGTGCCTATCATCTTCCAAGTTGAACTTTATCATCAAAATATGATTCAAACTTTATTAAAGCCAATAAAACCATTCCACCTACCTTCTTCACTTCCAATCTCATCTCAACAAACTCATCAGTGACCACTCTTCTATCAATTCGTTCACTACCTAGATTGGTACTCTTCTTTTGAGTGCATCAAAAACCATGTTTCTTTTCCTAGGGGTATAGATGATATAAAAATCAAAAGTCTGAAGATACTCAATATAGTATCTATATCTTATGTTTATATCCCTATGAGTGAAAACATACTTCAAGATTTTTTGATCAGAATACAATGTAAATTTGTCCCCAAAAACACAGTGATGCAACATATTGACCATGTTCATAATTTCTTCCAACTCAAGATCATGGGTCAGGTAATTATTATCATGAGGGAATAACTAGAATTATCCATAATCCATACCCTTATTTCCTTTAATCAAGACACATCCCAAACACATACTAGAGGCAACATATAAAACATCCTAACCTGAACCTAGTTTTGGGAGAATCAATACTAATGATGAATTCAACCTCAATTTCATTTCATCAAAAAAATCTATTCCATTTGTCTTCCCACTCAAACTATAAAACCTTATGGGTTAAAGCTATCCTCGAAGATGAAATCTTGGAGAAATCCTAAACAAACCATGTATAATAACCATCCAAATCTAAGAAGATTCAGATATCAAACACATTTATGGGATGCTCCCAGGAGATAATGGCCTATACCTTTTCTGAACCCATTAAGACACCCCTCTTAGATATAACATGCCTCAGAAACTCCACCTACTGGATCCAAAAAACACACTTGGAAAGCTTACCATACAAACGATGTCCTTTCATGGTTCAAAATGGTCCATTTTCTCCTTCTCTAACTTAGAGCACACCAAATTATCCTCCATGAACACAAAAAAGTCCTAGAACCAATAAAATATCTGGTACATAAAATTCATAAACACAACAGGATTGTTAGTGAGTCTGAATAGAATAACTAGAAACATGAAATGCCCATACGACTCCAAAAAACTATCTTGGGTATGTCCTCCTCTCAGCCCCTCAACTGATGGCACCCTAACCAACATTCAATCTTATAAAACCAATTATTAACTCTCAATTTACAAAATAGATCATCAATTATGGGTAAACTATATTTTTTCTTAATTATCACCTAATTCATATTTGTATAGTCAATACAAATCCTGACACTTTTGTATTTATTCTTAGAAAAGAGAATAAATGAAGTTCATGGTGACTCACTAGGATAAATAAATACTTTCACCTCTAGGTCTTTAATATAGACCTTAAGTTCCACTAACTCAGTTAGTTCCATTCAATAGGATGGAAGATAAATGGGAATCATTCCCGGGAGCTGGTCAATAGTACACTCAACCTCTCTCTATGGATGTAAACCATAAAAATCATATGGAAGGACCTTAGGGTATGCACACACAACAATAGGTAGTTGACAACCAAATAAAGGGCAAACTACATCAAGAAACATCTCTAACAACTGATACAAGATTATGCCAATATAAGGAACACCAGGCTTAAACCTTCATGATCTAGAGTTGTAGTCACCCTGAAAAATAGGAGTGACCCCATCAGAAGATAAGAACTAAACTTGACGATGATAAGAGTCTATCTAAGATTTCACACTGATCATGTAATACATGATAATAATAAAGTGAAAGATGTTAAGATCAAGCACTAATAAGTCCCAAGCCACATCAACGTTGACTATTACCACCTGATACATTGGACACTTAAAACCTTGTTTAAACCTATTTCCTAAAGGCTTTTAAAGATCCAACATGAAATATCTAAAGGAAAAACCAACACATCAACAAACATTGATGATATAAAAGAATGAGTATCACCTATATCAAACAAATCCAAAACCTTATAAAATGAAATAAACAAAATATCTCTAACATTAACTGTCCTTGCTCTAGATTCATATAGAACACAATATACCATAAAAATATATTCATAATTAGAAACATGGACACCCCCTTTTCCTAAGAATGAAACCCACCACCCCTGGGAGCATCAAGGTGAACCTATGAACCCTTAGAGAAAGTGGATTCTGCCTTACTGCCTTGGTAAATCTTGTCATAGAAACATTTCAGATGGCTATATCTCCAAAAAATACAACAAGTCCTAGGATCCACCATACAATGAGGTTTGGAATTAAAACACCTCCCACACTAGTAGAAATCAGACTACTACTTCCCTGAAGAAGCCCTTGAAACTGATCCTACAGAAAACTGACCACTCTTGTGCATCCTTTTTTGACCAGAAGAAGCACCCTGACTAACCGTTTCACCAACTAAATCTCTACACAAATCCTTTTTTCCAGATATATCCGTCTCAGCCAAAGATACTTTATCCACTACCTCCAATTTTTTTGGAATACACAACATAACTATCATCAGTTGAATATCGGTCCTCATCCCCATCTTGAACCTCAGATCCTTCTGGTAATTATTAGTGACAAGCTCCAATGCTAGATGCACCAACTCAGCAAAATTGGTGGATTAATCTAGAATGATATGCCCCCTTTCTCTAAGGTTAGAAACTCTTGGGTCTTTTCCTCATGTAAGGTATTAGGATAAAACTTCCCGTAAATTATTTTCTTGAAGGAAACCAAGGTAATATCCTCATTAAACATAGCTTGCACTATAGAGTCCCACCATCTTAATTTTGGTCCCTCAGAAATAAATGTGGAAAAACCCACTTGCAAATATTCAGGAGTCTTTAAAAAGTTTAAGATCATCTCAATCTATTCAAGACAGTCCATTGATTCTGGGGATTATTTTTCACTAAAGAATAAATTTTGATGCATATTGGTAAATTTTGAGCAATGATCCACTACTTGTATCGGGTTCATAGAACCAATTGAATCTAGAGTCTAAATGGTATAGATAATTGCTTCAACCAAAGAAGGGTCTGTTGGATGATTCTCATACAAAAATTTCCTCATGAATTCCCCTCTTGTATTTGGAAGATATTTTCTAGGAGGAATCATATATTAATTACATGAAAATAAACAATCAGTCATGAGAAAATTTCGAAACCATTGAACCAACTTCTTGAATCCAAAATAATGCTTTAAAACATAAATAATTTAAAGCAATTAGGAATTCTACCCTAAAGAGACAACACCTTTCTGAAAGGAACATGTCCATCTAAATAAACCCCCACTTAGTTTATTCAAATGAACTTATACACACCAAGTCCCTAAATACAGTAAATATTCCCTTTAAAACAAATTTATCATACAATTAATTCAAATGGGACTAAATACTAGGTCTCAAACTTAGTAAAGATTTTATAACTACCCATGGTAACTCAGATTCAATCACGGTAATGATCTAGCCCGACCCCTTTTTCATACATACTATTAAAATTACGATGATCCTAATACTTTCTACCAAAGAAATAGAACCAACTCAGGTAGTGTTGAAAAACTTTAGACTAAGTAACTACTTTGATTCCAAATTATAACAGACCAACCAGGTTAAACAGACTAGTCACCCAAGTCATCTTTTCATGGGGTGAGGTATAACAAAGATAAACAAGTCTCTTATATAAGAATGAAAAGACATACAAACAAATTAAGAAGTATAAAAAATAGAGATACAACTATTCCAAATAGGCTAAACCAAAAATCACAACAATTCCAGACCAACAAGTCTCCATATGACCAATTTACACCTCCAAACTATCCCAAACCAAAAAAAAAACATAAAGAGAATACAAAATGCTACAGAATGAACTTCCCTTTACCTATATCCTTAAAAATATGCTCTACATTCACCGAAAGTTATAAGTAGGATGTGATAAAAAGATCTTTGTAGGCTACCACCAAATAATCTACACAAGATCTAATATCATGAATGAAAAAGTTCAAGATAAAAAAATAGATTTATAAACGTTTTTATCAATAATAATATTTGAAAAACATTTCCCAAACATCCCATGGGGTTTCCCACAAATTTCATACCATGTTTTCTAAAAATTGGAAACATTCCAGTCATATAAGAAAGAAGGTAAGCATACCAAAATATAAATTTTCATGTGATCCCATATCCATGAAATAACCTATCTTGTGATAAAAAACAATAAAAAAAATGAGCCTTCCAGTATGGCTCTAACCTATGGGATAATACATACTAGACACTTAGGACCCAAGACTTCATAAGGTTGGATCAAACAAATATTGAGTCCTACCATAGTCCATCGATATACAAGAGGTTACCTCAAAGTGGTGTCACACACACTAAGGATACCCATGCCTCTTTCTCAATGAACCCAAGGATACCATAGGGAAATTATTTTCAATTTACATTTTAAAAATTATGATCACATTTTTATAAAACCATTTCAAATCCAACACAATCAGCTTTAGGGTTTGATTGTCTATTTTCAAAATCAAGGAAATTCCATTTTCAAAGGAAAAACACATTTTTAAAAAAATACCCATTACCTTTTAAAATTCAACACATGAAATTTATTTTAAAATACCAAGTAATCAATAATAAAAATAGAAAATTCAAGAAATTAGAATGCATAGATATATCCACCTAACTCAAGGACATAGAAAACATAATTTTTTTTTTCACAATAGGGATTAGAAACCAAGAGGACAACCTTCAAAAAGTAAGGCATGCCAAGAACGTAAAAAGGATCAATATAAAACCCTACTTGATCACAAAACCACACCCAAACATAGCTGTAACCAAAACCAAATCAGACAAAATAGGTACACTTACCCAGAGAAGATAAATCTAACCCCAATGGTGATCAATCACTGAAAAAAATGATCCAGATGAAAGTAAGTCATCCAAAAACACCTATATATCACTCTAAGTTAGGATCGGAGGGATGAACTGAGAATAAAAATATTATTACACTCACATGGAATTATAAAAACCAACACTGCAACATTTACATGGCATGCAACATGTTTACACATTATGAAATACTCATAGTCTATATACAGTGAAAAACCCATAATTTTTATTAAAAACTGTATTTTCCCACTACACAACATGTAACTATTACTCGGAGTATCATTCTTGCATGTACCCAGTTCATGGATCCTTCCCAGAAACCATTACAAGATGTTTACTTCACTTACATGACATGAAAGTCCCTAGCGAGTATCTGAAACTTCAGGTTTTATGTTGAAAATTCCAACAAATCCCTGACCTCACCATTACTAGTATCCTACCAAGTTCAATGTCAGTGAGACTATAATGACTCAGTCTTAATGTACATAGAAATTACATAACATTTTCTAAATACTTAAAACATTATACAAATAGATTCCCAAAGACTGTATTAATTTAGATCATTTGGAAACTTGGGAACATAAATGTTGGTGCATAAATGAGATACATTATCTCCCACTAGGTTCTTATTAACTAAAACCATTCTTAGACACATAAAACATAATATGAATATTCATAACATGGGGGAAAGGAAACATAAAAATGGGAAAGCTAAGATGCTCAGTAAGGGTAAATAAAAAATATATATAAACATAATCTTAAGCATATGGGTGTGAGAACATGATCATAAAAATAGTATATTATACCCTACATTTCAAAGATCATAAACAAGAATCATATCATAAATCTTGGTAGTTCACAAGACATTAATAAAAAATAAATAAATAACATAAGACATGAAATAATAACATATAAATAATACATGGAATTTTGGAAAACATATATGTATATAATATGAGTTCCATAGTTGTCAAGGCATCACTACCAAGGCCATCTTAGTGGACAAAGTCCTTTACTGAGTCGGGTTAACTCCCAGTTCCAGCCCTATATTACTAAGCCCATTTCACTTCTCATTCCTGTTCTGTAATACTGAACTGAGTTTACTCCTAGTTCCACCCATGTCTATCAAATGAGATATAAATATTTACCCAATTCATTGGAGGGAGATATAGGTCCCACCCATCTCATAATGAAATCATACATACATGTGATAAAAAACAAAAAACAATCATATCATAACACATGAAATGAAATGGGCATCATAAACATGTAATCATATCACAACCTATGAAAAAAGATATAGGTTTTATAATCATTTCATCAAAATCATAACCCAATAAAATAAGTGGGTTTTAGATGTATATAGCACGTGAAATAGTAATGGGTATCATAAACACCATGCCATCAAAACATAAACCATTCAGGGAAAGTATATGAATGGAAACCTTGAATCATTTCCCCAAAATGGCATGATTAACACCAACAGATGTCAACTTAGATGGGAAATAATTTTGAAATAACTTTTAAAAATCATTTCATGAAGAAATTATCTTTTCTCCTTTGAAAAGTTCTTCTTAAAACATAAAACCTTTTGAAAAAAATTTTATGAAATTAAACATTAAAACTTATAAAGGATGCATTAATTTTTTTGGAAGACCTTTTCTTTTTTAAAACTTGTAGAGGAATTTAAAACCTTTTTCCCCTTGAAAACATATAAAAGAAGCATGAAAACCTTTTGAAAAACACTTTACCTGAAAAATAATTTGAAAACTTATAAGTAAAGATTAAAAATGATTTGAAAATATTTTCTTTGAAAATATCATTTAAAATCATTTTCTTAAAAAATAACCTTTTAAACATGAAAAATAAGGTTCAAATAAATCACATCAGGTAAATCCGTACATGCCTTACTAGGTAAAAATAATATTATGTTTGTATGGTAAAAAAGATAAAAAAATAACTTTTTTGAAAAGTAAAAATATGATTACTTTTAAAACATTGGTTAAATAAAAAAGTGTTAACATTTATTTTAATTATCTTAGTTTGTTAGTATAATATTCTTAGAATTCATTTTAGGAAATAATTGTTTTAAAATAACACATATTTTTGATCAAAGAGAGTGGTAAGGTCATATTTTGTAAAAAACATTTTCTTAATTATCTTAAGTAACAATAGTGGAAAAAAGTTTCTAATACATGAAGAAATAAATACTAACAAGAGGATAATAAAATTCATGAGTTTTCTTGAAAGATGGATCATAATATTTAATCAATAAAAATGTTATCATAAACAATCTCGATAAATTGTGAGATTATTTCAATAAAATCTTACCACTAGGTAACTTTGAATCACACACCCCATGTAAGAAAACGAAATTACATGGACCTTTAAAATATCATGAAAATAATGAGATTTATTTTATAACATGTCAAAGGTAGTTTATACAAATTGTATAAAAATAAAGGTGTATAAAATGTTGTGTGTCTATAAGAAGGAAGATTGAGACAAAATTACATTACCGATTTGGTATATTTGGAAAATTAAACCCCATGATAGAAATATAATAAAATGGTTATGTAAATTTCCATATATTTAAATATAATAGGCATATAATACATTCATTGGAAACATATACATCACACAGAATAATTGAGTGGTGAATAAGTCATGTATCTCATGGAAATAAAGAGTGAGAAGAAATTCCCTTACCTTGTGTCTTGACTCTTTTCATAATAATTAAAAAATCATATATATTAAATATAAATTTATTATACATATATCAAAGAACTATATTCTTAATTATAATTCCATATATGGTTTGACTGGGGCTTTATATTCCCCACTTGTTAACAATTCTATGTTAAGGTTTCACTTTAGGTAATATCTGCTTTATTTTTCTCATGTGTCTTAATGTTTTATATCTTTGATCCTTATATTTATATCATGATTTCCAAAATATAAACCATGATTTAAATATAATTTATATTTATTATAATTTTATTATTATAATCCATATAATATATAAGTATGAAATGGAATCACCGTTCACGGAGATAGTAAGCCATACATATGCTTGAACGCTATTTTCATTTAATTGTCATGTTGAAATAAAGAAAGTAAAAGAAATATATTTATATATATATATCATCATTAAAGTATCATTATTATATCATATATATAATATATATTTACTAAAACTATCCTTAATACATTAAATTTAGTGTATGAACGAATCACATCCCTTTGAGGGGGCGGTAGTCCACATTTACTCAAACGAAATTATAGTATTAACAAAAAATGGAATGTATAAAGATATGTGTTATAAAATAATAAATAAGATTAAATAAATAATAAATATAATATATAATATATATAAACATAGTTTCCATCATAATTTCCACCCTGATAGGCAGTAAAGGAAAAACAAACAATCATCATTTAGTGAGGCGGTAGTTTGCCGTACACGTATACAATATATTCAATACCCATTAGAAGGAAGTGTGTGTAAGTGCAGGTATAAAAATTATAATAAAAACATAATAGTATATCTATTATACTTTTGTTATCATACAATCATTAAATAATAATATTTGTGTGAGTGTAGAAAGAAAATGAAAGAAAGGAGTTTGAGGGAGGGTGTTACCTCTTAATTGGGTAACTGCTTTTAGTTTACACCAAAGGGATTCCTCATAAGGATTTATTCCAAAATGGAGGATTAAAGGAGGAATTTAGTAATGTTTTGGATCTATTTGGAAAGTTTTTTTTTGAAATTAATTGTCTCTAGAGGTGTGAGGAAGTGGTATGAGAGGAGGCCTTTTATAATAGAGGAGGAGTGACACTCTTGAAATATTTTGGAAAATGGTAACCCCACCCACATTTTTTATTGAATGTGGATATAATAATGGTAAAATGTATATAAAAGGGAGTATATGGTATAAATATTGACATAAAATATCTTTTAGAAAATTTTCTATTCCATATTAGGCCTTAAGTTTAGGGTTTAGTCCCTTGTTACGATTAATTTAATCTTAAGCGTAGTAATTAATTTTAATTACCTTCACTACTCTTTTTGGTAAAAAAATAATTTGATATTATTAGACATTATAAATAATTATGATTCAAAATATTTAATAATTTTTTAAAAATTCCAATAAAAGAAGTTTCATAAATTAATTTAAATTTAATCCTGCAGACGAGATGAAAATACAGGTTTTTATAGTAAAAACATTCAAAAGTTTGATATGTTTTTATAGTAAATTTCAAAGTAAAATTTATTAAAATTACCTAAATGGATTTATTGATAAAAAATAATCTAATTAAACTTTAAAACCAAATTAAAAGATAATTTAACTATATAAATAAATTATATGAAAAATCATTTTTGAATTAAAATTCAGTATTTTTACCTATTCATTAAAAAATAAAACTTCACAAAAAATACTAAAAATTCAACCTAACCTAAATTTTATCATGTTATTTAAGATATTATGTTTATTTTTAAATATAAAATTTATAAAATTTCCAAAATTTATATTTAAAATAGGTTTCCCATTAAAAGGTGGTAAAAAGACCTTAATAAAAATATAAGTTTTTATTTGTAAAATTGGGTTTGTTCTTATCTTATGCCTATCAAATATATTGGATGAATATAAAAAATATTTTAGTGAATATATAATATATATATTAAATTAATATCACTCACTAATTTTAATTAATTAATTTTATTAGGGTAAAATAACTTTTTGAGCATACAAATAGTTTTCTATAAAAATATTCCCTTTAAATTCAATTGGTTAATTATAAATAATGAATTCATTTTATATTTTTGTAAACCATATGTTTTCATAATTAAGCTAATACTATTCATAACCAATAACTTAACATCTAGGTTATTTCTTAATTCATTAAATAATAATATTTTAATAATATATCATTGTTTGGTAAAACATGGTCTTGCGTGCTATGTAGGCCATCAAGGAAAGTTTGTCTTGTGTATAATCTAATCTAACCTTAGTGTTCCATATATAGAAAGCTAACCATTATATTTCATATAGTGCACAATTAACTTGGAATTTCTTATAAAAAAATCCTAAATTAGTGCTTTAATATATATAAAATAACTCTTTTCAGTGTTGCATGGAATGAAAAATATCAAAAATAATAAATTAATTAAAAAAAATAATTCACAAAATGTTGGATTGTTACAGATACTGAACCTAAAAAAAAGGAAACTAAAAGAAAATATTTTAATAAACCCGATAGAAAGGTTTAGGGGAATTATAGTTTTACCATATTTATCTTTAACAAAAACTCCCAATGGTTCCCACATTCATAACTAAGTAAATACATAATTTCCAAATGCAGGAGGTCAATTAGGGTTTTGAAGCCAATGAAAATTAGGAACTCAAATTGGTCTAGAGGATGGGAGGTTGAGCTCATTTCACCCTTTTGTGGGGAATTATTGCCTATTCTGGGACTCTTTTAAATATTTTACATATGTTCATGAAATCCTTCCCAAGCCCAAATATATGATTAGTTACCCCTTTTCCAATGAATTGATTAAAACCATGTGTTGACAGGAACAACTGTGTGCATTATAGGTTCTCTATAATTCACTTGTTCATTTATGAGTCTTTTGTTAAAATCCATGTTTGGGTGCTATGGAGTTTATTGATATCTAGGGTGGTGGTTGGTATCTGGGAGAAGGGATTGAACCTCTACGATACATCTTACATATCCTATAAGAATAGGAATCAAAAACCACATAGTCCATATGACATATTTTAAAGTCATATTAAAGGAATACACCATATATTTTAACATCATGCGATAAGGAAATTAATATAGGTCTCGAGACATGAAGATGAATCCTATGTATCCAACTTATAGTAAGAATTAGAGTCATCATAGTTCGACTATGTCATAAATGATGTAATAAAAGAGGCCTTGAGTAAGACTTACGCATGCATGTATTCCATGAGTAGCCTCATCAAGAGTAAAACCCATTGAGTGAAAATGAGATATAATCGAGCTTATATACTAATGAAGGGACCACACTGGAGGCATCCTCATCATGCTATTGGTACAATAATTTACAGTCTCTATGCCCATGTGAGTCATGATCGGTTTGAGAAACATGATATAATGGCATATAGGACACATTGCATGAGTGTTAATTTGTACGATTATTACACATTAAAGATTAACTTAGAGATTTATGATTACCAATCTCCTGGAGGATTTGGTATAGAGCTCGGTCTTTAAGATTTTATCCTTTATATTAAATTTATAATAAGAATTAGAGTCCTTATAGTTTAATTTTTTCATAACCCACCAATGGGTTTGAGGTACTTGAGGGCATGGTTGGGGATTACACTTAAAGGGATATCCATGTATGATCCCACTTCAAACTCACTAATGGAAAAGAAAGGATGATATACTCATAGGAATAATTCAATCCCATAATATTAGAATATTTGGGATATAGAGGGACTTACACTAGGTTGCATTCCCATTAGATCTCAGACATTAAGATGGCGTCCTACGTATCCTGTCTAGACATGAATTAGAGTTCTCATAGTTCAGTTACCCACTAACCCACTGATAGGTTGGGATATTTGATTACACTCGAATGGATTATTATTATCATTGAGGTCCAGAAAATATCAGGTCTTATACCATGATGGATTCCCATATTGAATATTCATTTTATATCTTCTGATAGATAAAGAGAGATGATGACCATGAAAGGTCTATTGAATTTGCAAGACATGATACAGAGGCCCCATCCAGGAGTAAGGAAAAAATAGGTATGCATGAGTGTATAACCCTAACACATTAAGGGAAATCCATTTATAAAGGGGGTATTTGGCCATAGGTTCTTGGCTGGGGGTTCACATAGTGTAATTTCAAGTGTCTCTTCTAAAGAAGGTTGACATGTCCTAGGGTGTCTACCCGACATGCCTAGGGTGTTTGCCTGACATGTTTTGACTATCTACCTAACATGTCTTGATTGTCTACATAACATGTATAGGGTTCCAGTTTGACATAGTATACATTTCCAAGGGTGTCTTCATAACATTCCCAATATGCTTCGCATGATCAAATATAACATGTCAAGGGCCTTTCACATTATCATCCTAACTTTTCAAGGATGTTTCATGACCAACCTGGCATGTCCATAAGAAATTTCATGATCAACCTAGATTGTATGGAATGTCCTTTAATGATTTAATGATAAACCAACCTTATCCATAGGCTATCTCATAACCAAGAAACTTGTCTAGGATGTCTCCACATGATCAAATTGACTTGTCCATAGGATATAGAATGATCAACCAAATTTTCCTGGATGCCATCGCATGATCAACCTAACTTGTATGAAGTATTTTCTCATGATTAGATCACACATTTCTAGGGCCTTTCTCATGATCTACTAGATTTTATGAGATATCTTCTTATGATTAAAGTGACTTGTTTATGATTTATTCGCATGATAAAACAAAATTTTCCATGGGATGTCTAATGAAAATGCTAACATGTTAATATAATATTTAATGAAAATACTGAAATTTCAGGTGTTGCATGAGGGAATCATTATACCAATGAGTAATGTGATCACATGATCTTAAGAGCTTCACATGATGGGGTCTTTCAAGCATGTCTAAGGTTTTCTATCATGCACAAATATTGAAGGTTTCTGTCAAAAGGGATCATGTCTCAACTATATATACAATAATTTTCATGGGAGGAGGAGTGAATATCCTAGGGCTTATACAAATACTGAACATATGAGGGTCTATATGGTGAGAGTAGGGCCTTATCATGGATTCACATGCATTTCAAGGTGACATATATGTCCAAGGGTGTTCGCATGATGGCGTTGCATGATGCTCCGATTCTCATGCGATTCACATGGCCTCAAATTGGGTATTGCGAGGGGATCTTCAAACATGTATAGGGGATTCATATTAGATCTTTAGCATGGAAGAGGGTTCATGGATGAGGGGTTAATGTCAATAATTTTTTCATTTCATATACAATGACCCACATGAGGTTACATGGAATATGGGGTGCATGTACATGATGTTTGCATTTCATGGATGAGGAGTCATAAGAGTTTTAATGGTGGGGTTGTGAAACTATTAGGGAATATCATGATTGGGGGAACAATTTACATGAACCATGGTTTTTCTGATGGTGTCGCATGATATTCAGTTCATCATGTGATCACGTGATCTTCAAGGGACCACTTGATGGGTTTTCTGGATTACGTGAAAAATTTCTCCAAGGGCGGTAACTAATGATCACTCTCCTATATTTACCTTCATTCCTTCTCTATCCATCTTCCCTCCTTTATCTCCCTATCCCCTAAATGTTTTTTTGGAGAGGAAGGTTTAATATAGGTGGAGGTCGGATGAGATTACAATCTCTTTGCATGGTGAGGGTGCCGCATTTATTGGCCTGAGGTAATGGATATATTTTACATGATCAACATCATGTGATCATAATAAGGATTCTTATAATCTTGAGGATGATAAGAGTCTCATGAAATGAAATGATACAATATTTTTCATGAAAAGACTCAGTGATATATGGGTTTCTCACCTGATTATCACCATTTCATTGCATAATTCATGGTGATTCTTATGTTTCCCTCATAGAGGGATTCAAATGACCGACTTCATGTGATCATGATTTGCGTGATCATGCAATACTTGAGTGGAAATTTTATTTTCCATGGGTTGAGTACTTTAATATTAGAAATGTAAATTCAATGCATTCATTTCCATAGTTTTTGAGACTTCATGTGTCATCATGGTAATCATGTGATCAAATATCTCTTCGCATAATCCCTTGAGTGACCACACATTTCCACGGTGTCCAGATGTTCAATTGTATGAAGGCTTCATGTAAAAAGACTGAAAATTTATTTGATGTGAAAAGAAGTTAATTTTCATGAAATCTATATACTGTCAACACTACTTCATATGATCATCACTACGTTGATCACGTGATCTTTAGAAACTGTCATGATTAATTCACATGACTCGCATTATTATCCTCACACTATGACTCTAGTTTTTTTCAATGAATTGCATGCATGTGCAATAAAGTCACATGCATAGATTCGAGATGTAGAGATTTTATAATTTATCTCAGTTTGATCGTAAGAGGAGGCTAACATGGTGTTCATTGAGTTCTAGGGTTGATTAGGAACCAGATGTGGATCATGGTTTCAAACTAGTGTCATAAAGAGTGCAGTGGGGATGCGGGAGGTTGAAGATGACTCATGTGAGTAATAAGATGGATGTGGTTCATGTGATTGTATAACTGAGGTTATGTCGATATTTTTTAATCACATGAATAATGTCTCACTCAGCCCATGTCCCTCATCAATTTGGAGCCTATTCAGAGAGTGCTTAATAAATTACTCCATGGAAGTAATCCATTGAGTTGTAAGTAGGGTTGGAACGTGAAATACCTTCACCCATTCCCTCACCGACTTCTCCCTCCCACTGCACAACCCACCTAGGAACACCTGCACACACCATGTGCACCAACTATGTGAGCTATGCTCACCCACAAACTTTTCACTCAGATGGTTGGAAGGTTGGATCTTGGGGAATGGTTTATGTGACTCCCATATGTTCCCCTAGTCGAGTTGGCTGGATGGTTAGCCTTACTATCCACTTTTGTGGCTAAGGTTCCATAAATACTTAGAAAAATAATCTAATTAAAGAGGATAAAAAAGGACCTTTCATTATAAAAATGAACTCAAGAGAAACCATTATCCTTCAACAGTGTATCTTTTATGCTCATGGATATTCAAATTCACACTGATCAAATCTTAGGTGGAAAAGTGTTTGGTGGAAAATAATGGGTTCCAACAAAATACCCCCTTAGAATTTGATTCATTCGGGAAGAAAAGAATCTATTTATAAGGTAAAAATATATAATGTTTTCATATATATGAACTTTCTATGGTATTTGATATTGATCCCTATGAGAGTATTTGGGGAACATACATCTTGAAATAGGAATTTTCATAATTTATAGGAAGGAAAATTGATTTGTTGTAAAGGGACTTGTGGCTGGATCCAAGATAAGAGGAATAAATGTCATTATGTATCCCAAGGTAATGGGAATAAATACATATGTAGTTCTGAGATAAAATCCTTTGCAGATGAAGCTCATTCCTAGGGAATATAGGTTCATGGATGAATAACTTTTTGATAAATGTCCTTACATAGATCTATCTCAAACATAGAAAAGGGAATGTAATCACTTTGTGAGTGAATCATGGGCAGGGAACCGTGTTTTTGTGGAGATGTTACATGGATCTAGATCTTTTTCCACATTTTAGGCCACAAAAATTAGGACACTCTAAGTAGTTTAATATTTTTTAGTATTGACCAAGTCTCGTGTAGTTTTATGGCTTGAGTGGACTAGTTACCCTTGGGCGGGTCCTAAGAAATAAGGATGTACTTTATTTTTTCCCTAGATTAATGGACCTATAGAGTATAGATTGATTTTTAATAATGTAAAATAATGGTACCTTCAATATTTTTATTTTCTCTATTTCATCAATAACCTTTTTCTAAGATTTATATAGGGGGAATCATAGTGGGTGCATATTTTTCTTTTGCTTAGTCCACCCATTTATGGGGTTTTAACCTGAAAAGTTTTATGCCTTTTCAATTGGTTACTTAAGGTATTTCAAATTAGACCATTGAAATTATATATTTTATAGTCTTCCAAATCATACTATATACTCATATGAATCAAATAATTTTGAAAGTAATGTTCTCTATTCAGTTTAACATTATGCGGTAAGGATGCATTTCTGGAATTTTAACATCATGAGGTAAGGAAATAAAATGATTTACAGTTTAAAGCATTACTTTCAGGACTTTAGAGAATGACAGAGATACCGAGGCCACTTCAATCATTTGGATATGGAGTATTTAAATCAATATTTCATGAGTTTGACTCGGGGAATATGGAATGGGACATACATACCAGGGATGAACCAAAACACCAAAAGGTGTTGAGTTCCGCCACAGTGTCATTGAGGCTCATGAGGATTGGAGTTACTTACTTGTAAAGAGTATATGACTCTAGTTTTTAGGATAGAGTCCCTTCTACATGATACTTTTGGGATTATAGGCATGGTCAAGTAAAGATAACCCCCACTCATTTCCAAGGTTCACGATGCATTTTTAAAGACTCAAATGTTTGGATGATAATGTTGGAAGTGGAGTGAAAGCTATCCAATGAGGGTTCTAGTACCCTCAAGATGTTTGGATATTAGTTAGGAGGATTAGGCCATATTACAAGCTATTTTGAGTCATATGGTGTGGGAAAACAAAGGGTTTGGGATTGGAGTGTCACATTCCTACTTTGACATAGGGTACAATATATGGTGTTGTAATGTCAAGGATATCAAATCATATTTAATTGTCTAGTTATGGGGATTTTAAATCATAGTATAGTAATATATAAGTTACTAGGTGGTGGTAAATGGTGGGTATAGGTCAACCACTAGTAATGATGAGAGCCTATAACGTTCCATGTGGTTAGGAGAATAACTCATAGATTTAAGGGGGTCTTTTTGGGATGAATAATCACCTAGGAACAAGATCTTTAGTAGGGTGAAATTTTCTAATGATTCCTAGTGGGTTCCTTTTAGGATCATCCAGTCTCTGTTTCCAGTTTTCTATAGGAAAAAACTAAGATAAAGAGATCCCAAGGTCCATGGTGTTCCAAGATAAGGATACCAACTCAAAGAACTTATTGTGTCAACTCAAACATCAAATACATGAAGGTATTTTATGGAAAATGTAAGATTTAAGAAGGGTTCAAGAACCCTAAAAGTTGTGACTTCACCCAGTAAACACATTATCAGGAAAAATAGATTTTTTCATAAACCAGAGGGTCTAGCAAGCATTGATCAGATTTTACTTGGTCTAAAAAGTTGACCATATGAAATTTATGTCTTATTTATTTATGCTCAAACCTTTTCCTAAAATCTATAAATTATGAGTTTAGAAAGTGGAGACTTGATTTTTATCAACCCACCCTTTATAGGGTTTTAGTCTAATAAGTTTTATGTCTCTTTTACTAGTAGTTTTGGGTATTGTGGTTTGGACAAAAAATATCTAAAATTTAAGGTCGTGCAACTTTGATCGATGTGCATGTAGTTTTAGGTCATGATGCACATGAACCTTGTATGGGTGGAATGTTAAAAAATATCCTAATTAGGATACCCATGGTAAGTATTATTCCAATATCCTTTTGAGTAAGAGATAAAAAAGTTGAAAATCATGGCTTAAAGTTATGAGGTCATGAGTAATGGTATAAAACAACCATGTTGGGGATGACCCAAAACATCCTAAGGTGATGAGTTATTCCATAATGAAATTAGGGTTTATAAGAATTGGAAATACCTTCCTATATGGACAATATTAATTTGGTTGGTAGGTCAAATACCTTATTCATATCTACATCTTGCATGGTCAAATAAAGAGATCTCTTATCCTTTTCAGGGTCCATGAATGGTTTTTTTGTATCCTAAGGTACTCAAGACATGGAGTGTGATTTATGGGTTGAGGTTCTTAATATATGATTAAAGAAACCTATACTCTGGTTGAACAGGGTTAGTCTCTTGTGGCCTTTGATAAGGAATGATGACGGGTGATGGTATAATGATTTTAATATCATGTAGTGGGGATGTATCTATAATATAGTTTAATATCATGTGATAAGGACATTTTCCACGTAGTTTAACATCATTAGATAAGGACATTTTCCTTGAAATTTAATGTCATGTAGTAAGGATGTAGGAACCAACCTGAAATTGTATAAGACATACTGGAAGAAACATTGAACTAGTCAGTGTAATTTAGATACTATAAACACCTTTTATCCATGCATAAACTTATTGATGGGTAGACATATGCTAGATCCCTTCTTGAACATATTTATCTCACATGTATGAAAGCCATATGCAGATCTGACTCATGCATAGGTAGAGTGAGTTTTTATAAATTTACCATATTTAAATATAGGTATATTCAATTTTTATGGTTGGGATTTCACAGATTTCTCTATTTATACTATAAGGGCATGAATCATTCCATAATCATCTCCTTTAAGGAGATCCATATATGTAGATATAAATCATATATGAGGGAGAGGGGAATTTATTATTATTCCCTTAGTGATTCCCAACATCAAGGTCAGATAAGGGGTCCTCTATATAGACCTAGATCCTATGTAATGATAAGTAATTTCCATACATCATTATGGTATGGAGGTGAATGATTCACCCATAACACATAATCATGAATGAGATGGACTACTCTAAGAAATATTAGGTATTGTATGATGGACCATTTTTCATGCATTTAAAGATCCATATTTTTCCATGTAATTTTTTTTATTAAATAGAAATATTACGAGTCTACGAAAATTGACGACGCGTGATTCTGAGGCCTGGTGTGCCCGGAATGAATTTCTAAACTTTTTTTCGGGTACGTTTAGTAAACGCGTGAGAAACATTTTGAAACTTTTGAACCGGTGCTTGAAATTAATATTCGAAGACACTGTTGAACTCGCAGTGCTGATATTAACTTAAGGAGACCTTCACCTTGACCGTAGTAGGTAGAGGGTGGAAATTTATTTTTCAGACTTTTTTTGGGAGAAAATAAAATAAACCTTCTTTATTTTAATTTTGGAATTGAAACCCCCCATTTTGAATTTAGTGGTGGGGACCACCCGAGCTTGAAACCTCCCATTTGAATTTAGTATTGGGGAACACCCGACCATTGAACTCCCTCTTTAATGTGAGTTAACCCTTGGAATTCCCCCAATTAAATGTTCCAACATTAATTGGTCCAATTAACTTAACTTATTAATTTGGCACCTCACCTCTCGTGGGGAAAAAGGATTGGAAAAAGAGGAGAGCCTTGGAGAGAGCCTTTGAAGGATCATCTTCAAATGAAGAACATCACCAGATCAAGAATGAGGATGACACACAAGATCGAATCGGGAGCATGGTGCGGGAACAACGAATGCCGACATCACCCACATCATCTCCTTCCACATGACATCTCTAATGAGCAACAAGGTAGGAGATTTATTTTGAGTTATGATTGAATTTATTTTATAGTTATTCATATTCTGGATTCACAATGATGATGGACAAACTAACATAGACATCATCCTGCACATATACCTCACCGCTTATCTTTTTTTCTTCACGCATTCTTTGTTCTTTCTTCGACGCCAAATATTTAATGATACTAGAAACACAAAGTTTTTCTCAGCGCGACATATGGAAGCTGAGCCCACGACCCAATGATTATGAATATATGAACGACCTAATTTTCGGGCTTGGAACAAAGCTGCGATGGCTCGCCGAAGTAGAGCATTGCCGGAACACCAGCCAGCTACATGGATGTAGGGTGGTGCGCATACGCACCGCTGGATGAGCAGGAGGCTGTAGCCCGTTGGTCACAACGGAGTAGGTTTGCGGCCAGCACGACAACATGCCACATAGAGGAGCGGCGGTGGGCATCCGTTCCACCGGTGCAGTAGGAGTCCACAACGGCTTGGCCACAATGGAGGCCGAAGGATAGCTGACACTCGACTGGCCACGGAGGATAGTGCACCATTGTGCTGCTGGGAGGAGGACCGACCGACGAACCGACCAACCGTGGCGCACCGAGTAGGACCCACTCTGGCAGGTCCCACTTCAAGAAATCGAATGGCCCTTTTTCCATTCAGGTGACATGGGAGGCGCCTCCCTCCCGAGCATCGGCTAGGGCGGACCCCGCCATGACGGTCCACCCGCGCCATCGGGCTGTGCCCAACGGACCGGGCTGGGTCGTCCCCTTCGCCGGCCGGGCCGGACCACAACCCAGCGGGCCTGGCCCACCACAACCCAGGCCAAACGATCCAGACCCAAATCGGTCCAAGTCGACCCAAACTAGGTCGGGTCAGCCCAGGCCAGGTCAGGCCAGGTCGGTCCGGACCCGGGCCCATCCGGACCCAGTTTCGCCTTTGTGGCCTTATCTTGAGAATCGGGCGTCCGTTTGGCGAACCGTCTGTATCACCATAATCCTTGGTTCAAGATGTACCTTTTTGGTATACTACACATAAGTTTTTTATAAATTTGGAGTAAGGTCGCTTTGGATTGAACCCAAATCCAACTGAGCCCTTGGAGCAGAAACACTAATAACATATAGACCGGGAGTTCGATTGACGCGCCGTCTGTTGTGTTGGGTCCCTTATGACATGAAGGACCTTTGGGATAATTCTCCATGGGACTTCATAGTGGTTGAGGTATGACCGATATCTCTAGGTATAGATTCAATGGAACTCGAGCGGAGTGGGTGTGAGAAATCCAATGGCTGGTAGTGAGGCGGAGGTTGGAGACAGATAATATAGTGGTTAGTTACCTATCGACTCTAGGCGGGTCAGATCCTGTGTGGGTCATTGTGGGGGTTAGTACCTATCGATCTTGTGTGGGTCAACACTCAGCGATCCTATGTGGGTTAGCGCATACCGATCCTATGTGGGTCAGATCCTATGTGGGTCAGCGTTCAACGATCCTATGTGGGTCAGCACATAACGATCATGTGTGGGTCAGCACTCAACGATTTTATATGGGTCATCACATACCGATCCTATGTGGGTCAGATCCTGTGTGGTTCATTGTGGGGGTTAGTACCTATTGATCCTGTGTGGGTCAGACTCCTTATAATAAGCAGCAGTGCCTCTTAACAGAATAAGATGATCTAAATTCGCGACTAATCATATGTACTTCTATACTTCACTAATACCTGTGTGAGACGAGTCTTATATATTCTTGGTGTCACCTATGTGGTACTCCTACCTTCATGGTGTACCTGTGTGGTACTATATCTTTTTGGTGTTACCTGTGTGGTACTTCTATCTTCATTGTGTTACATTTGTGGTAATCTTCCCTCTGGTGTGAGATGAGTATATCTTGATAACTTAGGTATATGTATGGGAATATGACTAAGTAAGGTTGACTATTGTTTCCATGTTTTGTGGTTTTAGATACCTTCAAGGGTCTCAGGGTCCCTATTGAGTATTGTTATACTCACCCCTGCACGGGCGACGCTCGCACCTTGTTGTGTCTTGTGCAAACGACGGACAACGCTGACTGAGGACGAGGGTACCAGGACAGGAGACTGCTCAAAGGTGTACCTTAGACAAGGTGTACCACAAAGACAAAAATTTGAGACCTGTACCAACCCTTCATGTAGGATCCTTGGTGGGTGTTCGTAGGAGAAATTCTTAGTGTTACTTGTACTTTCCAGTTTTACTTGTACTTTTCAGTTGGGATTGTTTTCTTGCACCCTATACTTTCTGTACACAGCCTATTTAATATATAGTTTACTTTGTTATTGTATCTTGCTGTGTTCTTGGTTTCTGTGAGTTTACAACTTATAAAGTCAATGCCTTCCTATTTTAGATAATACACCTTTCGGTGCTTGTCGCCAGCCCCTGGCCTATGGAAGGCGAGCTTGGGGTAGTCACGACACGGGCCCCAGGGGATGGGTCGTGACAAATTTGTATCAGAGGAGTTAGTTCTACTGAATAACTTAGACTATAATCATTTAATCTTTAATAGTGTTAAGTGTTATGAGTGTGGTTTTAGTACGGGGAGTCCAGTGTGGGTGTGGCGGCCAACGTATCCATACACTGGGACCCTGGCCTCTGATTTCTGACTCAGTGCATGAAAAAACTGATTGAGTAGGTGTTTTTGAAAAGTTTTCTTTGTGATATCTTTGAGTCATCTCACCAGGTATAACTTAATGACCGTGGTGCACCTGTTTCATTTTAGGATGCCTCCACACAACCATCCATCCAGGGTTCTAGTTAGAGTACATGATGAAAGCCCACCGAGCGACGAGGCTTCGGTGCAGGGCCCCCTTACGACAGTTGTGCCATCGGGTGGTGTACCACTACCCATTGAGAAGTCGATGTCACTAGCCTCTATAGTAGAGGGTGCACAAAGCTTGAGCGTGTTGCTTAAGTTCCAGCGCTAGTGGACACTGAGGTTCCGGGGCGAGATAGATCCACATGTGGCTGAGGATTGTCTGGAGGCCATGGTTAGAGTTTTTCAAATGCTAGGGACACCAGCTGATCTCATGGTGATCCTGGCTGCCAGTCTTCTTCAGGTAGCAGTGGGAAAATGGAGGAGCTTGATGCTTTAGGTTCACGATGAGGTGACTCTCTTTTGGGAATACTTCAAGTGCCTTTTTAGGGAATAGTTCATCCCAGCAACCCTATGCTCAGTGTGTATACATGAGCTTCTCCACTTGAAATAGGGTAGCATGACTGTAGCTCAGTATTCAGCGAGGTTCACTGAACTCTCACACTACTCCACTGATATGGTGCGGGACCCTTTCTTCAGGGCCCAGACCTTCTAGAAGGGGAATAGACAAGAGATTAGAGCTTCGATGGTTTCTCTTAGCATCCCAATGCAGGATGGGGTGTTAGAGTGAGAACTCTTAGTGGAGATCTTCCTTGATGAGCAGTCACCGACAGTGAGACCAACCACCGGAAGACACGTAGCAGAGTCATCGGTAGCTGGTAGTAGACAGATGTCATAGAGGTCCAAGAGGACTAGAGTTACAGGTGGACAAACGCAAGATACAGGGTTAGCGGTGTGGGGCTCTCAAGATAGAGCAAGACCGACAAGGAATAAGCAGTGTTATTTGTGCGGCGGGCAGGGTCACATGGATCATGATTGCCCGACCCGCCGTACAGATGAATATCATACAGTCAAAATACCGCCTGGGTAGAGGTGAATATTCGACCAAGGAGGTCCGTAGTCAGGAGGCAGACGTGGAAGAGGAGTGGTCTGTGAAACATGTGGTGGGTGGAGATTTGAGGTTTTTACCGCCACCACCTCCAGGTTGTTTACCCGGACCATATGGAGCAGGTGAACAGGGACAAGCACAGCTCCAAGCAGCTGAGGCCTATGACCATGGAACTCCGAAGATGATACGAGGTATGATATATGTCTACACCACATTAGCTGCAGTACTTATAGACATAGGTTCCAATCACTCTTTTTTTTCCACGAACCTAGTTTGGAGCTCGGAGATTCTGATAGAGATGTTGGATCGATCCTTACTGCTAGAGACTCCTATGAGAGAAGATTCGATGATTACGAATAGGTGCCGACAATGTGAGATTACTCTAGGAGGTGAGATCTTAGGCTGGGATCTTCTAGTAGCGGCGTCGAGGCCTTATGATGTCATCTTGGGTATGGACTAGTTATCCACAATCCATGCTCAGATTGATTGTATTAGGCACAAAGTGTGGTGTGTTGAAACGTATGAGACCCAGTTTTCCTTCACCAGTGAGAACAAAACCTTTGTAGTGCATGATGGACTTACCGGGAGGAGGGTGCAGCCGATCACACATCAGTTGGCTAGCCTTACCCTCAGTGCAGTTGATGTCGAGAGTCCGAGCTATCCTATAGTGGTGGACCAGTATGCTGATGTTTTCCCTAATGATGTTTCAGGTCTATCTCCTCATAGATAGGTAGAATTTTACATCGACTTGTACCTCGAGAAAACACTGATATCTACACCAACATATCGAATATCTCCCGTGGAGCATCGAGAGCTATGGGTACAACTAGAGGACTTGTAGAGTAAAGGGGTCATTAGGCCCAGTGTTTCTACTTGGGCAACCATGATTTTGTTCACCAAGAAGGCAGATGGGAGTTTGAGACTCTATGTGGACTATCAATGCCTAAACTAAGTGACCATGAAGAACAAGTACCCACTCCTGAGGATTGACGATCTCTTTGATCAGCTGAAGGGAGCACAATGGTTTTCGAAAATATACCTCAGATCAGGCTATCACCATCTCAGAGTACGAGACAAGGATGTTCAGAATATGTCCTTCAAATGTCAGTATGGCCATCATGAGTTCTTGGTTATGCCTTTAGTCCTGACCAATGCCCCAGTAGTGTTCATGGGACTCATAAACACGATCTTCCACCCACAACTTGATTGCTTTGTGGTAGTCTTCATCGATGACATCTTGATATACTCAGCGACAGAGGAAGAGCATACCTATCATCTATAGATAGTTTTGGAAACACTCCGAAAGAACCAGCTGTTTGATAAGCTCTCAAAGTGCCAGTTCTAGATCCAAGAGGTTCACTTTCTGGGACACATTATCTTAGAGGATGGAGTTGTAGTGGATCCAACGAATATTGAGGCTGTCACTACTGAAAAAACTACCTATACCCACGGTTCAAAATAGTGGGTATAGTCCCCAAAACCGTGGGTATAGCCTATACCCACGGTTTTAGGAACCGTGGGGTTGAGAGGAGTCAGTATAAGGGTATTAACCTGTACCCATGGTTGTTAAATTGTGGGTATATTTTTTTTCCACCACGTCAAAGCCTCATCCACGCTATCAATGTCTTATACCCACGGTTTAAAAACCATGGGTAAAAATATAGAAAACAAGCAGCCTGCAGGTGTTGAACCCATGACTTCTTGTGACCTTAAAAATTATATCAACGGACCTCACCACTTCAGCTATTCAATTTATATTAATATATATCTATATTTTTAAATATATATTAATCTATGACCATATTACAAAAAAAGGAATGCAACGGGTTTCAAACCCGCATCTGACGCAACAAGCTTCCAACGCTTAACCAACCAAGCTGGATCAACTATGAAAATATATGTCAGTAATTATAATAATATACTAATCCCCATATTTGGATTCAAAAAGAAAAATAAGGCAGCGAGATTCGATACCTCAACCGCTGCAACAAATATGCAACACCTAACCAATTGAACAAACTTAATTATGTAAATATATATCTATATTTATATAAATATATTAATATTACTCTCGGTTTTAGAAAAATAGCAACCATAAAGATTCAATCCCATGGAGATTCAGAACACAAACCGATGCCTCACCAACTCTTCTATGAAAATTTTGTTATTTTTTATTTGTATAAATCTTTAAATATTAATCCAAACCGTGTTCCCGCCAATTTTTTTTCGTTTTCCCGCGTAATTTTTTCCCTGCCTTATAGCGGGAAAGCTATACCCATAGTTCTCTAAAACCTTGGGTATAGGTCTTAAAAAAGAACCACAATACCCACGGTTTTGAAGAACTATGGGTATAGGTCTTCCGAAAAAACTCTATACCCACGGTTTGGCCAAAACTGTGGGTATACGTCTTCAAAAAAAACACCTATCCCCACGGTTTTGCAAAAATGTGGGTATTGGTCTTTTAAAATAATCTATACCCACGGTTTTGGACAAAACCTTTGGTATAGGTCACCTATACCCACGGTTTTATGAAATTGTGGGTATAGGTCCCCATATTATCCCTATACCCACGGTTTTCAAAAACCGTGGGTATAGGGGTACACTATACCCATGTTTTTTTTGAAAAACCATGGGTATAGGCCAGTTTTCTAGTAGTGTGTGCTTTCTTGGGAGCCACCCAAGAGCGTGATGGAGGTGCGAAGTTTCCTGGGTTTGGCTGGTTACTACTGGAGGTTTGTCCCTGACTTTTCTAGAGTTGCGGCACCGTTATCTGCATTGACGAAGAAGGGGAAACCCTTCGTGTGGTTGGAGAGACACTAGCGGTGTTTCTAGGAGCTAAGGAAGATACTGAAGAGTGCCCCCATCTTGAGGCTATCAGTGGAAGGTTTTTGGTATGTAGTCTAATGCGATGCATCAGGGGCCGAGCTTGGATGTGTCCTGATGCAGGAGCGAGCAGTGATTGCGTATGGTTCTCGATAGCTGCGAAAACATGAGCAGAACTACGCTACCCATGATCTGGAGTTAGCAACAGTGGTCTTCATCTTGAAGATGTGGCTACATTACTTGACGGGTGAACGTTTTAGAGTCTACTCTGATCACAAGAGACTTAGTTATATCTTCTCTCAGAAGGACCTAAACCTGAGACAGTGGCGTTGGCTTGAGTTCCTCCAAGAATATGACTTCGAGATAGTCTATACTCCTGGGAAGGGGGACGTAGTAGCAGATGCACTCAGTAGGAGATCTAGTATACAATTGTTTAGTGAGGCGATAGAGAAGCTAGCAACTTTGTGGATATCCTACATGGATCGAGATAGAGCAGCTTATCTTCAGTCTCTGATAGTCATTCCCCCACTCCTACAACGAGTTAGGGAGGCGCAGCTTGGGGACACTGACTGTGGGGCTCGACATACTCAGATATCAATAGGACAAGCACCTGATAGATTTTCTGACGGTGGGGATCACATCATCCTATTCAGAGGGAATACTATGGTACTGATGGCACTAAAAAAGGAAGTGTTGAGGGAGTTCCATACACCCACTATAGTGGTACATCCAGAAGTGGCGAAGATGTACCAGGACCTCCGGCGTCAGCACTGGTGGCTGGGAATGAAGAAATTTTTAGTAGAGTTTGTTTCACAGTGCCTCACTTGTCAGCAAGTGAAGGCATAACATCAGGTTCCAACATGCTTAGTTCAGCCACTAGAGGTGCTATAATGGAAGTGGGATGGAATTTACATGGACTTCTTGATAGGACTTCCATGTAAGACCAGGGGTCATGATTCTATCTGGGTGATCATTGGCCGACTCACCAAGTTGGACCACTTCCTACCTATTAGAGAGTTGGGATCGGTATAGAGCTTGGGATTCTTCTATGTGTAGAAGATTGTACGAATTCATGGAGTGCCATATATGATTGTCACCGATTGTGATGCATGTTTTACTTCCCAGATATGGAAGGGGTTGTAGGAACTGTTCGGGTCATAGCTTCAGTTGAGCACTGCCTTCCATCCTCAGAAATATGGTCAGATTGAGCAGACCAATCAGACCCTTAAGGAAATGCTATGTGCTTGCATCCTTGATTTTGGATTCACCTGGGAGGATCAATTTCCTTTGGTGGAGTTTGCGTACAACAATAATTATCACTCCAATATCGGTATGGTACCATTCGAGGCATTGTACGGTTGACCTTGCAGATCACCTCTGTGATGGACTGACCCAAGAGAGTCAGCACTTGTGGGACTAGAGATGGTATGGGATACCACAGAGAATGTGCAGATCATCTAGGAGCAGATGAAGACTATACAGAGCAAGAAAAATTCCTATGATGATAGGAGATAGAGACCTCTAGAGTTCGAGGATGGCGTCCATGTCTTTTTATGAGTCTCACATCAATGAGGTTTGTAGAGATTTGGCTGAGGCAGCAAGTTATCTCCAAGATTTATCGGATCCTTTCAGGCCCTCAGCAGATTTGGTGAGGTGGCATACCTCTTATCTCTTCCACCTCAGTTGGACCAAGTGCACAATGTTTTACACGTATCCTAGATTAGGAGATACATACATGATCCTTCGCACATCACTGACTAGCGCGAGCTGGACATCGATGATGGGGTGACATTTTTGGAGTTTCCAGTAGAGATTGGGGATCGACAGGAGTGGGTCCTTTGTGGGATATTGATACCTCTATTACACGTACACTGGCAGCACGAGAACCTCCAGTAGAGCACATGGGAGTGAGAGGCTCAAATTCATACTCAGTACCCCCACTTATTTCCCTAGTTTGTGTTGTGTCTTTCGGGGATGCAAAGCCCTGAGGTGGGGAGAATGTAAAGACCCAAATTTTCCATGTAATTTTTCTTTTAAATGGAAATATTATGAGTCCATGAAAGTTAACGACACGTGATTCTGAGGCCCGGTGTGCCCAGAATTAATTTCTGAATTTTTTTAGGTACGTTCAATAAATGTGCGAGCAACATTTTATAACTTTTAAACTGGTTCTTGAAATTGAAATATGAAGACACCGTTGAACTCGCAACGCTGATATTCACTTAAAGAGACATTCACCTTGACCGTAGTAGGTGGATGGTGGAAATTTAGTTTTTGGACATTTTCGTGAGAGAAAATAAAATAAAAATTCTTTATTTTATATTTGGAATTGAAACCTCTCATTTTGAATTTAGTGGTGGGGACCACCCGAGCTTGAAACCTCCCATTTGAATTTAGTGGTGGGGACCACCCAACCCTTGAACTCCCTCTTTAATATGAGTTAACCCTTGAAATTTCCCCAATTAAATGTGCCATCCTTAATTGGTTAAATTAACTTAAATTATTAATTTGGCACCTCACATCTCACAGGAAAAAAGGATTGGAAAAAGAGGAGAGCCTTTGAGAGAGACGTTATAGGATCATCTCCTAATGAAGAATGTCCCTAGATCAAGAATGAAGATGATGCATGAGCTCAGATCAGGAGCGTGGTGTAGGAGAAACGAACACCGACGTCACCAACATTACCTCCTTCCACGCGAAATCTCAAACGAACAACAAGGTAGAGGATTTATTTTGAGTTATGATTAAATTTATTTGAAAATTCTTCATATTCTGGATTCACAACAATGATGGAAAAACTAACATGGCCATCATCCCACATATATCCCTTTACTCTTATATTTTGTTCTTCACGCATTATTTGTGCGTTTTTCGACCCAAATCTTTAATGATGCTGGAAAACACAAAGTTTTACCAAGCGTGACATATGGACACGGAGCCCTCGACCTAGGGATTGTGAATATGAGAATGACATAATTTTTAGGCTTGAAATGAAGCTGCGATGGCTCGCGGAAGAAGAGGGTGGCCGACACACCGGCTGGCCGCGTGGAGGTAGGGAGACATGCGTCTGCGTTGCCAGATGAGCAGGAGGCCGCGACCTGTCGGCCACGGAGGAGCAGGTTTGCGGCCAGCATGCCGGTCGGCCACGTAGCAGAGCGGCAACATGCATCCATGCTGCCGGTGGAGTAGGAGGCTACGACTGCTTGGCCGCGGTGGAGGCCAAAGGGCGGCCGACACCCGACTGGCCGCAGAGGAAAAACAACACCATCGCGCTGCTGGGAGGAACAAGACCAGACGGAGAACCGGCCCGCCGTGGTGCACCATGCGGGACCCGCTCTGGCAGGTGACGCTTTGAAAAACCAAACGACCCTTTGGCCATTCGGGTGAACTGGGAGGCACCTACCTCCCAGGCATCATCTAGGGAAGACCGCACCATGGAAGTCCACCCACGCCACTAGGCCATGCCCAGCAGGCCGCACCACTTCGCCGTGCCACTGGGCCGCACCAGCGGGCTGCACCCAGTGGGCCGGGCAGAGCTGTCCCCTTCGCGGGCCGGGCCAGACCACGACGCAGCGGGCCAGGCCCGCTATGGCCCAGGCCAACCGGACCAGACCCTAATCAGTCATGGTCGACCCGAATCAGGCCGGGTTGACCCAAACCAAGTCGGGTCGGCCCAGGTCGGGTTGGTCCAGACCTAGGCCCATCCGGACTGAGTTTCACCTTTGTGGCCATATCTTGTGAACCAGGCATCCGTTTGACGAACTGTCTCTGGCACGAGAATCCTTGGATTGAGACAGAAATTTTTGGTATACTCCACTTATGTTTTGGATAAAGTTGGAGTACAGACGGGTTTTATCAAACTCGAATCCAACCAGACCCTCATAGCGGAAACGCTAATAACTTACAGACCGAGCGTTCGATTGACACACCTTATGTTGCGTTGGGTCCCTTATGATATGACGGAACTTTGTGATAATTATACATGGTACTTAATGGTGGTCAAGGTATGAACGATATCTTGAGAGACATATTCTATGGAACTTGAGTGAACCAGGTGCGAGAAATCCAGTGGTTGGCAATGAGGCGGAGGTTGGAGTCAGATAATACAGAGGCCAGTTTCCTATAGACATTGGGCGGGTCAGATCATATGTGGGTCATTACTGGGTTTAGTTGCTATAAATCCTGTGTGGGTCATTGCTCAGTGATCCTATGTGTGTTAGAGCATACCGTTCCTGTGTGGGTCAGATCCTGTGTGGGTCATCGCATACCGATACTATGTGGGTCAGCGCATACCGATACTGTGTGGGTCAGATCCTGTGTGGGTCAGTGCTCAGCGATCCTGTGTGGGTAAGCGCATACCAATCTAATGTGGGTTAGATCCTGTGTGGGTCATTGCTGGAGTTAGTACCTATCGATCCTATGTGGGTCAGTCTCCGTATAATCCGTAGTAGTGCCTCTTGACAGAATAAGATGATCTAGCTTCGTGACTAATAATTTATACTTATATACTTCACTAATACCTATGTGAGATGAGTCTTATATCTTCGTGGTGTTACCTATGTGGTAATCCTACCTTCATGGTGTACCTGTGTGGTACTATATCTTTGTGGTTTTACCTGTGTGGTACTTCTATCTTTGTGGTGTTACCTTTGCTGTAATCTTCCCTCCAGTGTGAGATGAGTATATCTTGATAACTTTGGAATATGTATGAGAATATACCTAAGTAGGGTTGACTATCATTTCTATGTTTTGTGGTTTGAGAGACCTTCGGGGGTCTCAAGGTCCCTAATCAGTATTGTTATACTCACCCCTGCACGGGCTACGCCCACACCTTGTTGTGTCTTGTGTAGACGATGAACAACGCTGACTGATGATGAGGGTACCGGGACTAGAGACTACTCAGAGGTGGACCTTAGACAAGGCATACCACAGAGGCGACCATTTGAGATCTGTACCTACCCTTCAGGTAGGATCCTTGGCGGGTGTTCATAGGATCTGTTCTCAGTTTTACTTGTACTTTCCAGTTTTACTTGTACTTTTCAGTTGGTCTTGTATTCTGGACCCTTTACTTTCTATTCACACCTTGTTTACTATATAGTTCACTTTATTCTTGTATCTTGCTCTGTGCTTGGTTTGTGTGAGTTTACATATTATAAAGTAAATGCCTTCCCGTTTTAGGTAATACGCCTTTTGGTGCTTGTTGCCAGCCCTTGGCCTATGGAAGGCGGTCTTGGGGTAGTCACGACACGGGCCTTGGGGGACGGGTCATGGCAATGTGGTTTAATTTCATACAAATAGAATATTTTTATATAGTTTAACATCATGTGAGTAGAATATAGTAATGTAGTTTAACATATAGAGACTAGAAGATGGTTTTCTCTCCAAGAAACATCTTGGTCATTCCATCCAAGGAGACTTACTAGGTTCCCTAATCTCACATGAGTCATGATTGGCCTGAGAAATGAGGGATAAATAGGAAATTGATAAGCTATGTGTGAGTACATTATGGGGAATTTGTGAGGGGTCCATAATTTATTATGAAATATTACCTTTATACTAATATAACTCTCATGGAAGAACATGATTGGGGGTAATGGACACTCGTGGATGGGCCTAAAATGAAATATCCAGGCATCACTACATATCCCGTGATAATAGGAATCAAACCACACATAGTTCTCAGACAGTTCCTTCCATAGGCCTCACCCATATGTAGGAGGGGTTCATTTTAACCATTTTATATGTTGCAAATTGACCCAGTATTAGAGATATTATCATCACTATAAATCCTACAATATTTGGAATCAATCTAGATGTATTTCTTCTATGAAGGACTAATATGAATGTCTAACCCATGCATAGGGAGAGGGAACATTTTAATATTTTAGTTGGACCTTGGATTAGAGATATGGTCATAAATATACATCCTGTTATGGAAGGAATCAAAGAACATATAGTTCTTGAATGAGAAACTCTCCATGCAGGTCTGCCCCATATGTAGAGGGGAGTATTTTTCCTTTTGATATTGTAACATGGAGATTTGGGTTTCACTACACATTCTATAATGGAAGGAATCAAACAACATGCAATTCTTAAAAAAACAATCCACACAGGTCTAAACCATATTTATAGAGGGGAATGTTTCTTGTTGATTATTACAGTTGGACCTAATATTTGAGATTTGGACATCACTATATATCTAATTATGGAAGGAATTAGGCCACATGTAGTTACTGAATGGAGGCATGGTGGGAGACCAACACTAAGGATAGTGGTCCTCACGGGCAAGGGACATGGTAATGTTAATTTTTACATCATGAATGAGATGTCAACAATGCATTTTAATTTCATTTAGTAAAGACATGTGTTGTACCTTTTAAGTTCCTTCATCCAAGACCATGATAACCCTATCGTAAAATGATACATCTCAATCACATAGGGACTTCCTTATAAAAATTATTAAGCCCATGTGAGCTATGCTCGATGTGATAAAAAAGGAACTAAAAAGGTTTCTTTCACCCCAAGTTGAAAATTAAAAGAAACGACATGAGAATTTTTATCATGTAGTGGGTGGTTCAATATATTGGATCTAGGCCTCTCTATGTATCTCATTGGAATGATAATCAAGCTGTACATGATTCTGTGAATATTTTAATGTCGAATGTGAGGGAAAAAACCATGTAGTTTAACTTCATGCAGTAAGGATGAAGGTTACATAACATGAAAAAAAGTAATGAATCCCCATAAATGTTTTCTAGGAATTTAGGAAATCATCACATAGGAGACATCAGATGTTTGCATCATGTGGCTTCCTGAGATGGTTTCCCAAATAATCCTATACTTGATATATAGGGTAATACTACATTTTAACATCATGTGCTGAATAAATTTTCATATAGTTTAATTTCATTTGACTGGGACAATATGAGTCATTCCTTTTTGGATCCTACATTAAGGACCTCTTTGTGAAGTTTAGCATCATGCATTAAGGATGAATGGCGTCTTGTAGTTTTAGGTCATAAGACTAGGTCCATTGATAAATCTATTATTTTCATCATTTTTCATATGTTTTTAAATGATTTAATCTTTTATAATTTATCAATTTGATATGATTTTCATCTTTTTTGTATTTTTGGAAAGTTTTGGGCTAAAATGGGAAAATTTCTTAATTCTGGAATTTTAACAATTTTTTGTTTCTTATGTATTCAGAGCATAAATTTTACAATATTGATCCAATTGGAGTGATATTTTTTTTATGATTCTATTATCTGTGAGATTCAACTTATTCAACTGAACCCATAGCTCATTAGAAATTCAATAGGCCAATAATAATCAATCATGTAGAAAAATTGTTATGGCTGATAGAATGGACCCCACCTCAACAAAGAATAATGTTTGAATTTCCAATGTGAAGGAACCTCATGGTGGAGTTTCTAAGGATAATATGCTCAATAGTGGGTTGATGGGAGACCAAACTTGAACATAGGGTGACTCAGTGGTGAAGTATCTTTCTATTAGTGAGACTCCTAATTGGTTGGATGACCTGCATGTAGAAGTCAGGGTCCCACTAGAGGCTCCTAATTCAAAGAAGGAAGGGGTAGGGGGTGCTATGGACTTATAAATCTTTATTAATTCAAGGAAAAAAATGGTGGAGGAGTTCCTTGTGATTAATTCGGCTCATGAAGAAACTCCACTACCCCTCCCACTGGAGGCTCCTAATTCAAAGAGTTCCTTGTTATTGTAAAATTTATGCTCGAGTTTTTTCACTTTATTGAATAAAATCATTTATCTCTTCTGTAAATTTGATTTCAATTTCTAATAGTAGGTTTTTATTATCAAGTATGATCATATTTTGTTTTAGATTGTTTTATTGATTTTTCTTTAGTCAATGATCATTTTCTACCTCCACTAGGTTTTGGTTAATATATGATGGAATAGACCAGTGATTAGTGGTGAAGTACTCTATGATTGTCCATATGTTTGGGAGGGGTAGTGGATATTAATTATTGTTAGGGATAAACAAGACCTGATCAGGTATTCAAAAAGTCAATTAAGGGTATTATCTACAACTATATCTCACATAGTAAGGAGAGTATATCGAGCTAATGTGACAACCGGGTCCCGGTGACAGCACAACCACCCCGCCTTAACATGGTCGTTGGGTCCTGGCCCACCAGGCACCTCCGATTGCCCCGCAGACATGTGGGGCCCACCCCAGGGTCTACCCACATTCCCGAACGGGTCATCTAATTAATGATTTTCCCCATAGGCCAATACGTGTCCTTTCCAGTGTGATTTGTTCTCACTCACACACACTCTGGGTAACTTCCCAGAAGGTCACCCATCCTGATCACTACTCCAGGCCAAGAACGCTTAACTGTAGAGTTCTAATCAGACAGGCTCTCGAAAAGGAAGGTGCACCTTGTTGACATGAGTCATATCATTTAGTCATTTGACCCTTTATCATTTGGGGATGTTACAACTGAGATCTTGGAAAGGTTTACTCTCACCATAAATATTTTACCAAGGGAGTGAGAGGAAGCAATCATGGAATCTTACTTTAATCATCTTAGTAGAAGAGGATTGGATAAATGAGCACAATGATAGCATTACATTTGAAAAATCATCCCTAATCTAATCATCCAATTGAGATCACTATTTTAAATCAAATTATTTGTCAAATTATTTTCAATATTTTTCTTAATTTCTTTTTTTTTGTTTCATTTCATTTATATTGATTCAAAATCAAACAATTTAAAAAACAACCAATTTTTCTCTAATTCAAACTGTTAAACTTGATTGTTGTGTACTCCTCTATGGTCATAACCTAACCACTACAATACATTTTATCTTAGGAGATAATTGTTTTTATGACACCCCATGATAAAAACATGTCAAAATTTGGTGCCTCTTATGGGAAAGTAATGCCAAAAATCTAATTCTGACTTTTTGTATATGTTTTCATTTCTTTCTTTTAAAGAAATATAAAAAAATCTCTTTAACCATGATGTATTACAGATTTAATTATTATTTTTGGATTGATTAATCATAGGTGAAAGGACAAATGGTTAATAATGATGAGTAGAACCTATTACAAAGGGTTGGTGAACTCACTATTTCTATTAAGAAAATTTTTAATGGCCATGTCATATGTCTCTAACTTTAATAACTAATGAACATTCTTAATCAATTAAAACCTGATTATAAAGGATTGAAGTATTTGTAGGAAGTACTATTGGATAAGGGATCTCAACCTAAACTATAATCCAAACAAATGGTTGAAGAGCATTATCCACCAATCTTTCGCATAGAGGATCTAAAAAACCTACCTATATCCAGTGAAATTCAACTCCAACAGGATCATTCCAATGAAGAAGCAATTAAATCCAAACAAACTCAAGGAGATGATATTTTCTTAGACTCATTATATTTTAGTTTTATTGACACTAAATTGAGTATTAACTTCCCTTGTTTTAATTTTTTAGATTCAATAAATGCTTATATTTCCTTGGAGGATGAAGAAAAAAAAGAAGATGCATATGAAAAGGACCATCAAGAGATCCCTAAACTTGTTGATAATTTATTAGAGGGAGTGAATGAGAAGATCCAAATGTATTTTACTAATGAAACAGAGACACATGATACTTACTTTGAAAGGGAATATTTTTATATTTATTCTTGATTCTTTAAATTTTTTCAAATAGAATTACACTCTAACTTTCACTTTGATTATTCCACTTATACAACATACCATGAGAAAGCACTAGGTAATGAATATGAGGTTGTGAAAGTGTAAAAAAGAAAGGGTAGGACCCATTATATATCCTACCCCCGCAATTCAAGTTGTATCTCATTATCATGGTGATGGATTTTCTATACTATATCCATGGAGTCCAGAATAAAAAGGATGAAGTGGGAGCTACAAAGAAGAAATACTGGAGGTTAATCTCAATAAAACTCCATGAAATATAAGATTAGGGATAACCAATAAGAACTTCACATCTAGAGGTAGTCAAATCCTATAGAACAATTTGGGGGTTAAATAAAGATCTATCATTTTTCTCATTGTATTTCCTTTTCTTTTATTTTAATACATTTATTTTGTTATCTTCTATAATTTTTCTTTTAAATTTTCACAGATAGACTCTTAGGATATAAACTCAATGCTTCACTTCCAATAAGCCAGGCTGTAACTCTATATAACACTTACTTAATTATTCTTATTTAATTAAAAATCTACTTAGATTCTAAATACACTTGAATAAATTTTTTACACTACATCATTTAAGTGTGGGGGGAGTGAACCTTTGTACTTTAGGATTTTCAATTTTTTGTTTTTTTAAATAGTTTGTTTTTTCAAAATTTTGTGTGTTTCTATATCAATATTAGTCTATTTTTGAAAATTTTGAGATCAAATGGTTATATTTTCCATTTTTGAAACCCATTTCAATGAGTGAAATAATTTATTCCATAAAACTAATCTTAAATGAATAATGAAAATTAAATTGTTTCATGTTCAAATCTTTGGGAATTTCATAAAATATACTCTAATTTTCAATCCCATTCCACATCATACTGTCTTTATCTTTGAAATAACTTTATTTTGAGGATTATGAACCTTTGTTGTCATATTATTTACACAAAAATCACTTTTTGAGAGAACCATATCATGCTTTATTTAACTAGAATTATATTTATTTCTATCAAAATATGAGAGTTTGAGTTACTTGTGTTTTAAATTATTGAGTAATTTATTTAGTTTTAAAGAAATCTTTTCAAGATAATCCTTCATACTCTATCCTGACCTATAAATTTAATCCTTATATCCCTTATAATCCATGAACAACCTATTAGGTTAGTCACATTACAATCCAATTTTCCCTATCCAAACTTCTCTTAAAGTGAAATTGCATGACCAAGTTGAACTTAAGTGTGGGGGATGATGTCATGTGTTGTGCTACCTCATTTGGTGAAAATTTAGGTGGAAAATTAAATAATTAAGAGATGATTTTAATATTGAAAAATTCATTATGTTAAAATATTCACCTTTCTATAGATTTCATGATTAAAGAATTTATTTCTTTCTAGAGCTTCCAAATGAGAAAGAAAGTTATTCCTATCTAGAGCTTTCAAGAAAAAAAAAACAGAAAACAGAAATGTCAATTTTTCTAGTAAATTTTTTTTCTGGTGTGGTATTTTCATAAGATTTTAAAAGATTATTAGAGATGATTTTCTATTAATGGGAGTGAGGAGGATACCATACTTGAGTGAAAATAAAAATCGTGAAATGTTTCTTTAAATAATTCAGATAATCCTTATTCTACCTCATAATTTTTCACATAAAAACCCAAGAAACCAAAATACACTGAACATACCTAAAAATTACCCATGATAAACACTTTTAATTAACTAAAATTAGGTGTATATATAGGAATTTATCAAACCTATGGTGACTCTTGCATGTGTTTTTATGAGAAAATCCTTGTTGAAAATTGAAATTTTTGAAATGAGATAAAATTTATGTGAGGTAGGTGTCTTATGTGAATGGGAGGAGTTAACACCCCAAACCCTCTAGTATGGAGCTGGTGCATTACATGTGATATTATCATGGTTATAAGGAATTAAAATCCCAAAGAAATGATCATTTTCATAGTATTGAAGAAACTAGATACATTTATGTTACTCAAATTACATTGGAAAAGTTTACAAAATACAATACATAACAAAAACTAAAAATTAAATCCACAAGAACTCAATAAATGATATCCTCTTTGTCAGCTGTTGAAAGTAAACAATGAAAGGGGTGAGATAAAAGTATAAGTAAGGGCTACAAATATCAGATTCATGAATACAATAATAAGTGAATCATAATCAATCTGAAAAAATAAATATGGCATGGTGAATGGATGGAAAACCCACACCATTAATAAACTGAGAATGAAACTGTATCCATAGATTTTGTCATAGTGAAAACCTCATGGATTGTAACAACTGATAATGAATAAAGAAAATTCCTATTAATTGGATTTCATGTATCTGGAACATGATACCATAATACCGTAAAAACACTTTAGTTTTGTGGGTAGAAACTCGTCTGATTTTTGGAAACAAACTTGAAGGGTTCGTCGCCAACCGATTTGTCTCATGAGACCTATCGATGCATCGAGGGTCTATAGAGGGCCCACCCACCACTTCATGTAAAAATAATTCTTTATAAATTGATTCAATACAAGAGAAATATGCCTTTTCAATATCCATATAGAGTAGAGTATACACATTCATCAATATTTCCATAATTAAAATAACTTTCCAAATAAACACTGTATGTAAAATGGTATACGGTTTAGAAAACAAACATATCCATGATATGAGATTATATATATTTAATATAAATATAATTTCAAATGAAAAGTGATCTCAAATGGGCAGTAGGTACACCACATAAGGATTATTAGGTGCACAATACAAAGTTAGTCACTACAAAATAGTAGTTGAGACAAAGTCTCTTACCACAATGTAATAGGTCGAATCATATGAATAATTTAATAATATGAATATAAATAGAATCATGTTATTATATATTAAATTTCAGAAAAAATATACCACATACAATAAATAAGTGGCGAATAATGAAAATCTCACATAAATGAAAGTGAGATTAGAAACCCCTTACAAACATTTCGGCATGGTAACGAGTGTTATTGTGAGGGATTAATGTGAGATAAAGGGGTATTCAATTATTTTTATGTCACAAGGAAATTATGGGTGGGGTTCAAGAACATACCCCATAATTATAAATTTAAAATAAAAGGGCACAATATATTGGTGATTCTTGAACAAAAGTGTGAGAGAGAATCCCTTACCCTATGCTTGAAAGTGTTGTTGACTTGTTTTTAAAGACCTGAATAAACATATTAGGCTTATTAATTTATAACTAAAGAACCTATAATATATGTAAATGATTTATTAAAACCCTTTTTAGTTCATTAAATTCCTTTTTTATTAGTTATAATGTTCAATTTCATTGTTCGGGCTCGTTCGATTACTTGTTTTTAAAAGACCGGTTCACTTATATTCAAGTTCGGATAAATATGAAAGATGAAAGTGGTTGTCCAAAAATGAAGTTATATTCCATTAGTGAACTTCTAGGAGATTACAAGGTTTTATATTTAATTTTGTTACTTATAGAGAGTTCAAATTATTATATATATATAACCTTAGTGACAACCGTTTTGGTTAAACGGTGGGTTAGATTACAGTGAACATGTTTTTCTTTATAACATAATACCATTTGTATAAAAGAATTACATAACTAAAAATATGATATATTACATATATAATAATCTGGTTCAACCATAAAACAAATGGTTTCATGACCATTATTAAATATTATAAAAGAAATTGATAAACCGTTGTCCTTGATTGTGCTAAATTAACACATCTCCAACGATGCTTTCATTTCTTCTAAATAAAGGGTGGGGAAAGGAGAGAAGATAATGAAATATCCCATCAGCATAAAAAAATTACAGTACATGTATGTTACTAAAGTTATCATACTATTTGGCTGAAGGTAGGTGGGGAAAGAAACAAAAAGAAAAGAACTTAAAAGAAATGAAGGAATTGAAAAGAGGAATTTACCTCTTAAGACTTCCTCCTTTGAGAGCCTATCAAGGGGAGTAATTTTAGTATTTTGAAGAGGAAAAGAGATTTTGGACATGGGGGAGGATCTTGGGGAGTGATTTGGGCAGAATATTTCCAAGGTACAAGGCTTGAGAGGAGTGAAGAGAAGAGTGGGGGGGGGGGGGGGGTTATAGTGGGGGAGAGAGATGTTTTCTTAATATAAAATTCATTAATTTATTATTTCTCCATAAGATAAGGAATAGTGAGTCTTAAATGACCAAGAATATTAATTTTATTATGTTAATCATAATAAATTGGTCTTACACCAGCATATCATCATCAATGACTCGATTAATCCATTATTTGGCATTTATTGTGAATTATCATATTTTTCTATTCATAAAAAATTTAAGTATTTCAGAAAAATCCCAAAAATTCACCCTAATTTTTTTTCGACATGTAGAATAAAAAAATGAAGTCCATTTTTCTAATATAATTTTCTATATATGATTAATTAAATTTTTAAATAAAATCATTATTTAATCGAAAAATACAAACACTTAAAATTTTTATTTTCATTTTTAAGGTGCCTAAATTCATTTATACACTCAATGGTATGGATACCATTCATAAGAGTCATATTAATATTAATAAGTGTAAGTTACTATTCATAAGGGTCTATTACTATTCATAAGGGTAGGTTACTATTCACCAAAATTGATTTTACCCTTATCGGACTTCAAATAACTTATTGATCGCAACCATGTATTTCAGATTTTTGAGATTCACATCATAGAAGTGACAAAATTATGTTTACTTGACTAGGTTATGGATATGTACTATAAGTAACCATGTTTTGTTCCATAGAGACTCGGTGATTCATGAAATATAGGCTATAACTAGAATTTATTTAAGAGAAACATACCATGAAGTGTTTGGGGTGCTACATTATTCACTCCTTTATAAATTTCGTCCTCAAAATTTTATGTATGAAGCTCACGAAAAAGATGTGGGTGATTCTTTTTCATAACTTCCTCAGGTTCCCATGTCGCTTCCTCCATATTCTGGTTTTTTCAAAGAACCTTTACTAGATGAGTTGTTTGATTTCTCAATACCTTCTCATATCTAGACAGAGACGTATTTCTTGAAACATCCACATAATCTATTCCTTACCAAAATACTAGGATGTTTTATTTTATGTTTATCATCAAACACTACCTTAGGTCTTTGTTCCCTACTATACCTTTCCTACTATAGTTTCCAAGTTTTCTACTAAACTTCCTCTAATACCAACTGTAACACCCCGACCCCTCTAGGCTGGAGTCGGTGCATTAATTGTGATATTTTAATGGTTAGAAGGAATGAAAACCCTGAAGAAATTATAATTTTAGTAGTATTGAAGAAACTAGATACATAGATGTTACTCAAATTAAATTGGAAAAGTTTACAAAATCCTATACATAACAAAAACTAAAAACTACATCCACAAGAACTCAATAAGTGATCTCCTCTTTGTCACCTGTTGAAAGTAAATAATGAAAGGGGTGAGATCAATTCTTATTAAGGGTTACAAATAGTGGAATCATGAATACAATAATAAGTGAATCATAATCAATATGACATAATAAATATGGCATGGTGAATAGATGAAAAACACACACCATTAATAAAATGAGAATGAAACCGCATCCATAGATTTTTTCATAGTGAAAACCTCATTTATAGTAATAACAAATAATGAATAAAGAAAATTATTATTAATTGGATGTCATGTATCTGGAACATGATACCACAATACCGTAAAAACGGTTTAGTTCTATGGGTAGAAACCCGTTTGATTTTTAGAAACAAACTCGAATGGTTCGTCGCCAACTGATTTGTCTCATGAGACCTATCGATGCATCGGGGGGATATAGAGAGCCCCACCCACCACTTCATGTCCAAATAATTCTTTATAAATTTATTCAATAAAAGATAAATATGACTTTTTAATATCCGTATAGATTAGTGTATACAGATTAATCAATATTTCCATAATTAAAATAACTTTCCAAATAAACACTATATGTAAAATGGTATACGATTTAGACAACAAAAATATCCATGATATGAGATTATGGATATTTAATATAAATATAATTTCAAATGAAAAGTGATCTCAAATGGGCAGTAGTTACACCACATAAGGATTATTAGGTGCACAATACAAAGTTAGTCACTAAAAAATAGTAGTTGAGACAAAGTCTCTTACCACAATGTAATCGGTCGAATCATATGACCAGAACTTAATAACCCTCAAATGAATAATTGAATAACATGAATATAAAGAGAATCATGTTATTATATATCAAATGTAGGAACAAATATACCACATAAAAGAAATAAGTGGTGAATAATGAAAATCTCACAGAAATGAAAGTGAGTTGAGAAACCCCTTACAAACATTTCGACATGGTAACGAGTGTTATTGCGAGGGTTTAATGTGAGTTAAAGGGGTATTAAATTATTTATATACCACAGGGGACATATGGGGGAGGTGCAAAAACATACCCAATAATTATAAATTTAAAATAAAAGGTCATTATATAGGGGTGATTCTTGATCAAAAGTGAGAGAGATAATCCCCTACCTTATGCTTCAAGGTGTTCTTGACTTGTTATTAAAGACCTAAATAAACAAATTAGGATTATTAATTAATAATTCCAGAACCTCTAATATATTTAAATTATTTATTATAACCCTTTTTAGTTAATTCAAGTCCTTTTTTATTAGTTATAATGTTCAATTTCATTGTTCAGGATCATTTGATTACTTGTTTTTAAAAGATCGGTTCACTTATATTCAAGTTCGGATAAATATGAAAGATGGAAGTGGTTGTCTAGAAATTAAGTTATATTCCATTAGTGAACTTCCATGAGATTACATGGTTTTAAATTTAATTTGGTTACATAGAGTGAGTTCAAATTATTACATATATATAACCTTAGTGACAACTGTTTTGGTTAAACGGTGAGTTTGATTACAATGAACATGTTTCACTTTATAACATGATACCATTTGTGGAGGAGAGAGGAGTTTTCTTAATATAAAATTCATTAATTTATTATTTATCCATTAAACAAGGAATATTGAGTCTTCCATGAACAGTAATAGTAATTTTATCATGTGAATCTGAATTAATTGGGCTTACATCATCAAATAATCATCAATGACTCAATTAATCCATTATTTAGCATTTATTGAGAATTATCGGGTTTTACTATTCATTAAAAATTTATGTATTTCAGAAAAATCTCAAAAATTCACCCTAACCATTTTTTGATATGTAAAATCCAAAAATGAAGTCCATTTTTCAAAAATAATTTTCTAAATATGATTAATTAAATATTTAATTAAAATCATTATTTAATCAAAAAATATAAACACTTAAAATTTTCATCTTCATTTTTAAGGTGCCTAAATTCATTAATACACTCAATAGTATGGATAACATTCATAAGAGTCATATTACTACTCATAAGGGTAAGTTAATATTCATAAGGGTATGTTACTATTCATAAGGGTAGGTTACTATTCTCCGAAAATTGATTTTTCCCTTATCGGACCCCAAATAACTTACTGATCACAACCATGTATGTCAGATTTTCGAGATTCACATCATTGAAGTGAAAAAATTAGGTTTACTTGTCTAGGTTATGGATATTTCCTATAAGTATCCATGTTTTGTTCCATAGAGGCTTATTGATTCATGAAATATTGGCTATAACTAGAATGTATTTAAGAGAAACATACCATGAAGTGTGTGGGGTGATACAATGAGAAATAAAGTAGAAATGGATTGAATGATCTAAATAGAGAACATGAAATAATTGTTTTTTGTAGATTCATTATATATTTTGTTTCTTATTTTCAAATTGGTGGATCTCATATGTATGTGTTTTGAATTTCCATTGATTTTGAGGGTAACTTGTCCATGATTCCAAGTGCTAAATGAGCGGGAATTGATAGAGATAATATTTTATTCATTTTTCATATGTTTATCAATGATTTAATGATTTCCAATTTAACAATTTGAGTTGATTTTAATCATTTTTGATTTTTTGGTGAGTTTTGTGCTAAAATGTGAAAAATGATTAAATCTGTAATTTTAACAGATTTTTACAACTTTTATATTTCGTGAATAACTTTTACAATATTAACCAAATTAGAGTGATTATTTTTTAGGACTCTATTATTTGTGGGATTCAACTTCTCCAACTGGATCCAAATCTTATTCAAACTTCAACAGTCCCAAAAAACAATAAAGTTGGAAAATTTTTATGGATGATAGAATGGACCCACCTCAATAAATGAAGCATAACACAAGATAAAAACCTAAAAATGAGGAAATTCTAGATTTATTTTAAATAGGACTCAAGGAATCATGTTACAATTAAATTTCAAAGAGAATTTCTCTCATTAAGGTAGCCATTAAATGCGCAAAAGCGGAGTAAGTATAAGAGTTGCCTCGGCTTTAAAAAGTGTGCTTGAGTAATTTGGAAATACCTTTTTCTAAAAGTATCTAAATTCAATTAAATTTTGTGGTTAAATCGAAAAATAAATTCAAAACATATTTTTAAAAGAGATGTTGGTGATTTTAAGCTAGATATTGGGAATAAATGGAAAACACATATGGTGTAAATATTCTGGAGGATAAATTATTTGTTCTTGATTTTAATTATTTTCTTCTTGTTCATAGTTTTATAATTCATTATTTTATCCCTTCTTCATGGATACCTTTCACATTGAGGGGTAATATTCTATGTGATTGGAGAAGGTGGATGTTTTTCCTTTTGTAATGCTTGAGTTCTTTTCCTTTATTGAATAAAATCCTTTATCTCTTCTTCAATGTTGATTTCAATTGATAATAGCAGTTTTTATTATTAAGAATGACCGTATTTGGGTTAATATTCAATTGTTTATTTTTATTGGTTAATTACCACTTTCTCTCTTTTTGAGGCTCTGGTTTGTATATGATAGAATAGACTTGGGATTAGTGGTTAAGTACTCTATGAATGTAAGTACCTGTGGGAGGGGTAGTGGATATTCTTGATTGTTTGGGATAACAGTACTACAAAAGTGGCCTTTAACAGTGCTAGAATAGGCCATTATCAGCACTAGAAAAGAGTTTACTACTGCAACATGGTTAAATGGAAACAAATTTTATTAGCACCAAAATCTGATGATAAAGGTGTTCTTTATTAAATAAAAAAAATGACAAATCACACTTTTATTAGTGATTTTAAAAGCATTGATAAATGAAACCATTTATCAGTGCATCCAAAAGCGCTGATAAAGGAATTCTTTATCAGTGTATTTAGCAGCGTCGATAAAGGGGAATACTATAGTGTGATGCTACATAGCACTGAAGCACTAGAAGTAGTGCATGTGGTGTGTTTTAACAACACACCTCATCACTATAAACAATTGAAAAAATTATCAAAATCAAATACAAATACAAAATTTATGTGAAAAAAATTTCTAATAAAAATACAAGAAAAAACACTACTATAGAATTGTCCAGTTGTTTTTTACCAAATTTAATGTCAATTTTGAATAAAAAGGTGCCCTTGGAGTTATACCAGTCACACCGTGAGTTAGATCTATATTCAATTGATTCCTACACATCAAAAATGACTTATAAAACATTTTTATAGGGTAAAAAAACAATATGAATGTGTTATCTTAGTTTTGAGTATGGCAGTTGTTTTTTTATTAAAATTAATGTGAATTTTGAATAAAAATATGCAATTGGAGTCATACCAGTCACACCGAACATCGTATTGAGTTGAAGATGATTCATACAAATCCCAAATGACATATGGATCATTTTCTTAATGTACCAAAAAAATATGAATGATTTTCCTTGGTTTTGAGTATTCCACTTCTATTTTTTACTAAAATGTCATTTTAAACTTGAAACAGGCACTTTGTGTCATATAGGTGGCATCGTGACTGGGTTTGACATGATATATATTCATACATATCACAAATTAAATATTAATTTTTTTCCTAAATTATTAAGACAATCTGAGTGCGTTTCCTTTGTTTTCAGCGAGTGCCATTTTTTTGTATTAAAATGTTTATTGTAAATAGATAACAGAAACTTTTATTCAAAATGGTCACATCGTGAGTTGGATTGAGGTGAGGAAAATTCCTACATATCATAAATTACTTATGTATCTTTATCTTAAATTACCAAAATAATATGAATGTGTTTTATCAGTTTTGAGTATGTTAGCTGTTTTTTTATTAAAATTAATGTCAATTTTTAATAAATTATGCATTTGTAGTTATACTGGTCACACTATGTGTCCGTTTGAGGTTCATATGATTCATAAATGTCCCAAACAACTTATTAATCATTTTCAAAATGTACCAAAATAATCTGATATATTTCCTTGGTTTTTAGTATGCCACCTGTGTTTTTTATTAAAATTTCATTTTAAACTAGAAATAGGCACTTTGAGTCATATAGGTGGTATAATGTATGGGTTTGTCATGAAACTAATTAATCCATTTCATAAATGAATTAGGAATTTTTTTCTTAAATTATTATGATAGTCCAAGCATGTTTTCTTGGTTTTCAGTTAGTGACACTTTTTTTTGTATTAAAATGTCATTTTTAAACTGATAACAGACACTTTGAGTTATATCAGGCATATCATGTATTGGATTGATGTGTGGATGATTCCTACATGTCACAAATGACATATGGATCATTTTAATAAAGTAATAAAACCATACAAATCCATTTTCTTTATTTTGAGTATGTCATTTGTTTTCTTCTCTAAAATTAATGTCAATTTTTAATAAAAAGACACACCTTGAGTCATATCGATCACACCATGCATTATATTGAAGTGATGATGATTCTGACACTTATCAAATGACATATTGATCTTTGTAATAAAGTATTAAAAAAATATGAATACATTTCATTGTTTTTGAGTATTCCACTTATGTTTTTACCAAAATTTCATTTTAAACTGGATACATGCACTTTGAGTCATATAGGTCGCATTGTGTGTGGGTTTGACATGAGACTGATTCAAACATGTCAAAAATGAATTATGAATCTTTTTCTTAAATTATAAATACAATTCAATTGTGTTTTATCAATTTTCAGTGATTGATAATTTTTTGTATTAAATTTGTTATTTTAAACTTATAATGGACACTTTAACACCATCCCTCCTCGATGACAATGATATATTAATGCTGGTTTTCATCCAATAGTTATCTTAAACACCTTCTAAATTTGGTGGTTGATTAAAGACATATTTATTCAAAAATTTATATTGTATTATAAAACGTTTTTGATGATTGGGGGTTGTACAGATGTTGCTTCAATAACACTAGTGGAGAAATTGAAGCTTCCAACACATACTGATCTTATAGGTGGATTACTACCCTGAATAAAATCACTTAAACAAGTGGTGAAAAAAATTATTTCAATAATCCACCTGAAGCACTTTTATAATGGATATTATCTCAAGTGACAAGTGTTATATGCACTTTTCCAAAAAATTTATCCAATAAAATCTTGTTATGATCCTCATTCTACTTCATTGCCCTATAATTTTATTGTTTTCCAGCCAAAGATTCATCTCCTCCTCCACCTAAGTATCTACCTTAGTCTATGCCTATACCTCCTACTCCATGATGGTCTCTGACTCCGACTCTTCCTCTGTCCCCCCTCTACCTCCACCTCTTTCTCTTCCTCCACCTCTAATACTACCCAACAATTTTATTGTTTTCAGGTCAACACTTCTAAATAAATTGATTTCCTCTATTATAATTATCCTTGAGAAAGAGATATAAAATAATATATAAGCATTATATCACTAATTATTCACACCATAAATATATTTTGAAGGTCATAACTCATACTAGATCACAAACATAGTTTTTAATCACCTAAATTTTTCGTCGTTATACATTCTGATAGAAAGTAAGCTAACCACTCATCTCTAAAAAAATTTATTTCTTCTTTTATGTATTTAGGTTGTCAACAATCATGATAGTATTAAAAGAATATTCAAAAAATTATTATGAAATATAATTAATAAAATCGTAATTAAATTCATAAATTACCTATTGGAGATGGTGTTCTTTTCATGCTTTATTATCTCTCTTATAAATATTCAAACATAAAATCCACAATTGATGTCATTATCTTGTTTTAGACACGATAGAATCATTGAAAAAATAACTAAATTGTATTTAAATGTTTTGATAGTTAAATTTTTCTATATATAACTTAATTTTTTTTCCATTCGTATTAATCCATAGGATTTATCTCTCCTTAAACTGACTTCATGCCATGATTTAGCCTATATTTAGCAACCGACCTATCATAAAAAAATTCTTGTTAAAACACAAACTAAAAAAATATATTTAGAAGTTAATCTATAAAATGCTGATTTAAGTGTATTAAATATTCACAATACACATAATGTGTGGTTAGTTGGTTTGATATCCATGAATTGGATCCAAAAATTAAATATTCAGGGTGTCCAGATTGACTGTGATCAGCATCTAGTACACCCTGAAAAAAGAAATAATTATGTAATGAAAAAATTAAAAATATATTTTATGATATTAGATTGTAGAGTCTTACCTTTTCATTATATGAATCAAAAAGAGTCTTTCTTATGATAAATTTTATTAAACTGTTGGAGTAACTCATCTATTTTCTTCTTAATTTGTCCATCATCCAATGTATGTTTATCTGTATGATATAGGGATTAATGAATCCAAATCGTGCTTCTCATGAAATTCCATTTATATATCTATAATATAATTTTTTTAGAAAATATGAATTTTTATTAAATTTAATAAACATATAATCTCACTATTTGTATAGATGTATTATGAAAATTTACCTTATGTAGGTATTTACAACTGAGACACCCAACCATTCTTACTTGAGAATCTCATTTAGAGTTTAGAGAAAAATTCCATCTGTCAAGGAATATCCATATATTTATTATTCACATTCTATGTATGACATAGTTTTAACATTAAATGTGGTCTCTTCATGATGTTATAATGATAATAAATGTTTCTCTAGAACTGGCTAGGATAAGGTACTCCCAGAAGGTCATTTTGTTTTCTTTGTCAATTCACTAGATTTTTTTGATTTGGAATTCCTTTTCCCCACTAATTTATCCACATGTAATATCATACCTCACTTCAGGCCTTTTATAATATAATATTATAGGTTTTTCATATGAAAAAATTTGTTAAAGGCATATCTCTTGCATCTTTATAAGATTAGAAAACCATGCTATGAATGCTCTAATAGCATCATTGACCATTGTAATATCCGGACCATCAAGTGGAAGAGGGAACTTAGTATTCGGATCATGAGATACCTCAATCACCACTCTCAAGTGATATTTTGGGAGGTCTTGATGGTGTACCTCATCTCCCAATATATTATACAATTTACCCATCACAACATGGTGGTGTGTGGGTGTTAACTGATACAAATCACACAAAAGTATACCTTGCAGAATTTTAGTAATACAAAGTTATCAGAATTTGTTTGATTCACATTTAGGAGAAAGAGTAATGAAAAAATAGATTAAATTAGGTAAGATATGTGGTTGTGGGGAATGAATAGCCTCAAATCTAGTGGTATCAGTTGGTTCATGTGTGGATATTTACTCCACCGTCAGTTCTCTTTGATCCTTTTCATACATTGGTCTGCCAAACAAGACTAAACAATAATATATTATAGTGATATATTTGTGTCTAAAATCATCTCACCATATTATATGTAGCTTTATGTGGTTTTATATTCTTGAAATATGTTTTAGGAGAGACCCCAAAACCTAATCCTCTTATATGACCATATTGTTCAGGCCTCTTTAAATCTATAGAATATAGAATTTATTCTATTATGGTCTTTGATGATTGTTGTGTCTAAACAATATAAAAAAATTAACATAAATATATATTTTAAGTAATATTGTTATAAATAATAATTAATAACAAATATGTTATACTTACACATGTTTCCCATACTGTTTTTGTGTTTTCATCAATAAATTTACCCTATTTATTTACACGAGCCTCCTTCCATAGCATACGACGTGGGATGGAAGTGACTTCAGATTTTGATTCATTAATATACATATAAACAAAGGAACATATATTGTTTTATATCACATAATTACACTTTTATTTATGATTTAAAATATATATAAATTTATTTTATAATGAAGTGTACCCCATCATTGCTTTGAGATATGAGTACAATGGTTTTGATTCACGTTATTTATTTTAATAACTCTTTCGATGTTTCATAAATTAATTTTTTTGAAATAAGTTGGAAAAAATAAATAATTTCAAATAATCTATTATCAACTATAATGAACTTGAAATTATTTCTCGTTGCAAATATTGATGAAAGAAGTCCATGTTTCCTATTATATAATGTGTGTATAACTAACTGATGGGTGGGGCTTTACTTTCCCCTCATAATCCCTAATATATAACTTCATAAGAAGAGACCATAAGCCTCTGGGATTTTACAGTGGCCATTAAAACAAGTTTAATTCATAAATATTCTAAAATAAATGAACCCTATGAAGAATAATGAAATAAAATCAATGTTTCATTATATATTTTTTTAGTAAAATAGAGAAAGTATATTGCAACTTTAACATTATATCTTTCCAATGGATTTCCTTCATTACAGTTGGATGTGGTGTCATGAATCATAGTCAATTGGACATTAATCCTCATTGTGACACCAAGATAACTAATGAACATTAACTTATTGGGGTCAATAGTTTGGCCATGTTGATTCCAACTAGCCTCAAATTTTATACCCCAACTTCTTACCTTGATAATTTTATTCACCACTATGATATTGCATTGTTGATTTTTTTCATCAACATGATGTTGATGCCCTAATAATTCCACAATATCACCATCAATAACCTGTTCTTACTTGGGATTGGTAACATCATCATGTTTCAAAGACATTTTCTATATGAGTATTCAAACATTTAATTTTTCTTGAATATTAACAATACAATACTCCAGGCATAAATGTCCACATTTTCATGCATCTTCCTTAAGAATTGATATTGTCTTGAACAAAGATGTAATACTTAAATACTCAAGTAAAACTAACCTCCACTACCTTTATTTAATCCATCCTAAAACACTTGATTTCATTTCATCTATTGATGATGGATTGGACTCCATATTTCAAACTATCCATCCTACCATCACTGTGATTCCAAAGTTCCTCGATGAAATACCTCCCAAATAGTTATTATTGAATTTTGTTGCTTAATATTCATTCCCCATCTTTTATGGATATCCAACTATGTTTATTAAACTATTATAACAAAAAATAATACCTTATAGAGAACTAGTGATCATTTTGGATGAATATTGATTAGAGTAGTTTAAACAATATAGAATAGACGGGGGATGAGTCTCAAGCAACAAAATGAAATAATATCTATTCAGGAGATGAAAGGTCCCTGACACTACCATGAGAACATGAAATCATCCCCACTAAGTTGTACTGACTCTAGCCTTTATTATTAGTCCTTTTACATCACTTGTATCTAAAATATAAGAGATCTATATCCATTGAGGTTCAAAAATAAACTAAATGAAATTTTAATAATAACTTCTAACATATTACATTTCAGAAATGAAGGAATGAAAATTAAAATCCACCTAACTTCCACACATAGTTATTTACTTCCACTTATTAATTAATATTTATTATTTTACACATACTTTGAAATGTTTCTCTTTTTGGTAGGGATTAAAGGAGATACAAACACGTGGTGGTATTGGTGTGAGTTAGATGGGAGATCTTGACAACCAACCATTTTTCCAAGATTCCAAGAAAAAGTATCTTAAAGAGGAATCTGAAATTAGGGTTATAGATCTCTACCCATTGTGGGAGGAATAAATTTGAGAGTCATTTTGAAACACTTTTAAATATATCAAGTTTTATTGGGAATAGAATCAAAAGATTCATCTAGAGTGTTTTTTCTTCACAAAAAATGTGCAACATGTTTATTTTAAAGAGGTTACTCATTATCGTAGTATTCTCATACATGTATTCTCAACTGAGGAGTTCTAATAGTATCTAATGTGACTGAAATAAAATTAAAAGTAATTTTTGATTAATTGTTGTTCAAAGTAACCGAGTGAGTCATATAAGAAAATTCATATCAAGAAACTAAAAAAAATTATTCATTATGTTTTGATTAATTTTTAAGTGTCATTTTTTTCTCAGGATGTAGTAAATGAGGATGATCAAAGGATGAAAGAGTTGAAGAATGAGTTGGGAGGTGTGGTATTCAAATCCATGGAAGTAGATTTGATGGATATTAATGAATACAATCTGATTGGGAGGTATGTAATTAATGGACATTGGAACCACAATGATGGGAGGAAGGCTAGTTTGAAAGAGGTATTCTAATCCATCATCATGATATGGAAGGTAATCAAACATCTAATGAACTATTATATAATGGCAATGAAGATTAGTTGTATTAGAGTATTGAATTATTATATCTCTGTTCAAGATAATAACAATTTTCATGCAAGATGCATGTAATTGTGGACCTTTATGCATGAAGTGTATTGTATTGTATATCTCTCTTACCAAAATAAATCCTTATTTTCACAACATTATTTGTGAAACCTATGGTCCTTTTTTAGGAAAATTTATTTATGTTTATTATGACTATTTAGGGTTGTAATATTCTTTCAATTATCATTCATTAGGAATATTTTCATAAAATAAAAATGAGATATATGGTTTTCATGTCGATCAGAGGCATGAAAAATCATCAGATAAAACCTTCCTAGTTACTTTACATAACCACTTTATTTGCATCTTAGTGCACATGTAGCTGATGTTTCCTTGGGTTTAATGTTTCAATGACTGATTATTTATTATAAGGGATAGATTATGAAATGATAACTAGTAGATACTTGTGGATTTTGTGTCATCAAGGGTAGGTTTATTATATGTATATGGTTTTATTTTAACCTATGATTTATCAAATTGTAATTGTTTTTATGCAAGTATGCAACTATATTAATGGGATTTTATTTTGTACTATTTTATATAGATGCACTTGTCATGTGATTTGGTTTTTTAATCCATTTCTCATCGATCATGTTGAATGTTACATATTTATTATCAATAATTTGGAAGTTGGTTGATGGTTCCAAGGGTTAAGTAACATTTTAATTCAGCTTAGGTCATGTTATAAATTGTTGGACTATATTGTGATGTTATGATTTTATAAAAGAGAAATTTATTGATAAGATAACAAACACACACACACACAAATAGAGAAGATAATTTTTTTTGAATTAGGAAACTTTATCAAAAAATCTCTTCATTATCGGAGAGGAATTTACATATAAAATAATTTGATAGAAAAGTAAACTCATATATAACATCTTCTATAGATGACACCTCATATGAAAACTCTTTTACTATAATATAATCTGTTGTGTTGTACCATTAAATTTTTTCATTTATAAATTAAAAAACAAATAAAATTCATAAAATATTTTTACTATTAGTTTATAAAAATTAAAACATCATTTTAACTAATTTCAAATTTAAAGGACATGAGAAATTATTGGAAACCATTCATTGATTATGAAAATAAATGGTATATCCTTTAATGATCTCCAAAACCCATTGAATATAATCGTCTCTCATAACTATAATGTTTTTATGAATATATTTTTTAGTAAATGTACTAATTTTATGAACTTATGAATAAATTATAAAACACCTCTTATTTATAATACATCACAAATTTTGAGTCTAGATCAAATAAAAAATAGAAAAAGTATACTCATTTTGATTTCAATGAAAATTTAAATAGTTTTTTTCTTATTAAATTATATCTATATAACATATTGATAATGTTAACCAATATAAATTGGAAAATTTAGTCTTCAGTTCCTTGAATCAGATTAACCCATCCATGTTAAAATAATATGTATATTAACCAACTTTATATTATTCATATCAAATAACATTCCTTCTAAAATTATTCCAATTTAATGTTAATTTTTTTTTTCATCTTAATGTGCATGTCATACTGTAGAAAAAATATTCAAAAAAAATAAAAAACCACACTGTCAAAAAGTAACAAGAAATAATATAAATAAAACATAAAAAATGACCATTAGTTGTAACAGTAGGTGGAGATGAAATTGACAGTGGTCTCGTATGAAGATGGAATGAGTTTAGAGAGTAAGGGTGGTGTTGTCTAGGTATAGGTAAGTGTGTGAGAGAGTGATGATATGTAGGGTTCTTCTTGGTTAACAACAACATAAAAAAGAAAACCGAGAGACCAAAATAATCAAATAATGATAGAGAAAAAAAAGAAAAAGAAAATAACACACATTGGATTCCAAACATGAATTGTTCTAGATAACATAGAGGTATAGCACTGAAAGTAGGAGAGTTCCATGAGAGCTTGAAAATTGTGGCTACCTGGGTCGCAGTTAGGGTTCTTTTAAATAGATTGGGGACACTTTTATCAGTGCTAAATTGATAATCATTGATAAAAGGTATCCTTATCAGTGCAAAAAAAAAAAGAACTAATAAAATAAATATTTATCAGTTCTTAGATTTTAGCATTGATAAAGATTTTATTTAACAATGCTTTTTAGCATTGATAAAGATAAATCTTTATCATCACTAGAAAGTTTTGATAAAAAGAACCTTAATTAGTACTAAAATTTCTACATTGATAAAGGATTTATAATTATAATTATAAACAAAAAAATATGTAATTTTTTTATATAAATATATATTTGTTTATTATAATTATATAATTATTTAAATATATAATTATTTATTTATAATTACATTAATATTTTTTTTAAATTTATATTATTATTTATAATTATAAAATATAATTTTATAAATATAGTATATATACATTTTAAAATATATTTATAATTATAGATATATTTATATCATTATATATTTTTATATCAATATATATATATATATTTAATAAATATATATAAATTTAAATATAGAAATTATATTCATTATTTAAATAAATGTATTAATTTTATAATTATTTAAATATGTAATTATTTATTTATAAATATATGAATAATAATTTAACAAAAAAATATTTATATATTTATATAATTATATATATAACCCCTAGGGCACAGTTTAGTGGTAGGTGCCCATATGAGTTTCACTGAGGTCTCGAGTTTATGTCTCACAGAGTATATTATTTAAATAAATTTATTATAATTAAAAATTATATAAATATATATAAATATATATAAATATATATTTATAATTATAAAACCATTTTTTTTAAAAATAATATTTATTTATTTATAATAATTATAAATATATAAATTTTTAAATATGTTAAATATACATTTGTAAATATATTTATTTATAAATATTTATTTTCAAATACATTTTTAAAATTATTAGTGGATATATAATCTTAAATACATGCATGTTAAAAATTAGTGATATTGAATTATTCAAAATGACTATACTTTAATAATATAGATAAAATGGATTTGTGTTATTAATTAAATATAAATTATTAATATATATATATATATTGAAGTAAAGATGAATAAATATTGAAAATACTAAATTATAGTAAATAAATAAATATAAATAAATAAAAGAAAATGATCAAATTTGAAAATTAAATAAAAAATAAAAAATAAAAAATATTAAAAATGAATAAATAATACCCTAAATATATTAATTTTAAAAATGAATTAATAAAATTGAATAATTAAAAACATAATATATTAAATTCATCATATTATAATGAAATTCTAAAATATACTAAAATTTGAATAAATTACATAAATATTAGGTGTAAGTGTTTCTATATAATTTTTTTCAATTTCTTAAATGTTTTTGTGTGTGCATTGTATATAAAAATGCAATAAATATATATGTATGTATGTATGTATGTATGTATGTGAAATCAATGTAACACAAAAATTTTTATATATGTTAAATTGAAAAATCAAAAAACATTAAAAATGAATAAGACATTAATATGTTTTTAATTATTACATTTAATTCATTTTATCTATATTTATATTTAATATATATTATTTATTATAATTTATAAATCATATATATATATATATATTATAATTAATCATTTTTATTAATAAGTTTTTCATTAATAAAATTTTAAATAAATTTTGTAATTTATTCATTTTTATTTTTTTTTAAATTTTACAATTTATTCATTTTATATATATATATTTAATATATACCATCTTTTAATATTTAATATATATATATATGTATGTATATTGTATTTATTCATTTTTATCATTAATTATTTAATTAATAAAAGGTTTAATATTTTTCTTAATTTACTCATTTTTAATTTTTATTTGTTCAATTATTTTATTTTATTCATTTTACATATGTATATGTTTAATATAAAATATTTATTAATTTTTATAATCTATATATAAGTACATTCAATTTTTTATTTTTAACAACAATTATTTAATTAATAAAATTGTAAACATTTCTTTTTAATATTTATTTTTTTAATTATTTTATTTTATTTTGGACCTTTATCAGTGATAAAAGAGAACTGATAAAGGGTTCCATTTATCAATGCTAAAATAAAGCATCGATAAAGATGACCTTTATAATCACATTTTTCCAGCGCTGATAAATGCCAATGTTGTTAAAGTCCTCTTTTATAGTAGTGTAACAAAGACCCGAATGGGTATTACCAAAGTCAGTTAAAGGTATTCTATGTAACTCTATCACATATAGGAAGGAGTGTATATTTATCTAAGATCTTGGAAAGGTTTACTCTCACCATCACCATTTAACCAAGGGAGCGAGAGGAAGTGATCATAGAATCTCACTTTAATCGTCTTAGTAGAAGAGGATTGAATAAATTGGAACCAAGAAAACATTGCATTTTAAAACCAGCCCTAACCTAATCACCCAATTCATATTACCATTTTTATCACTTTCTTCATCAATTTGTTTTCAATATTTTTCTTAATTGATTTATTTTGTTTCGTTTCTTTAGTCTGTTTTCAAAATCTAAAAATTTATAAAATTGCCACTTTTGATCGAAATAGAGTGATTTTTTATAGCCTGCCTTAGTTGGTGGGATTTAACGCTTTTAACTAGACCTAAATCTCATTTGAAATTCAACAAGACTAAATAAATAAATCAAGTTAACAAATTTTTCTAGCCGGTAGAATGGACCCCACATTAGTAAATGAGGCATATCATGGCATCCAACTATATTTTAAATAGGACTCAAAGGTGCATGTGTACATTAAATTACATGGAGAAATAGTTTCATTAAACCATTCATTGAAGGTGACAATGTGGAGGAAGCTGATGAGTCTATTCATCGAGAAACATTGTTCTTGAGTAATTCTATAATAACTTTTCCTACACTTGTCCAAATTAATTGAAAATTTTGGGGCTGATAAAAAAATACAATTATAAAAACTTTTAATAAGACACATTAGTGAGTTTTGGACATCTAATGGGCATAACAAGATAAAAATTCAGGAGAACATATTATAGAGGATAAATTTTTTGTTCATCTTTTTTCACTCTTTTGTTCTTTATTGTTTTGTAATGCCATCCTCTTCCCCCTTATTCATGGATACTCTTCACATAGAGGATTAATTTTCAGAGTGATTGAGGAAGGGGGGGATTTCCCATTTTTAATTATTGATTTCATGCACTTAATGGTATAAAATCCTTTATCTCTTATGTAAAGTGGGATTCAATTTCTAATTATGGGTTTTATTATCATGTATGATTGAATTTGGTTTTATATTATTTTGTTTTTATTGCTTTATAAAATGATAATTTTCTCCCTCCACTAGGTTATATTTTTTAAATTATGTAATAGAATAGGTCTTAGGGGTTAAGTACTCATCTATAGTCATTACGTGTGGGAGGGGTGGTGGATATTTTTTATTGTTTGGGATAAACAAGACCTGATTTGGTATTTCCTAAGTCAATTGAGTTCATTAATTTCAAATATCTCACACATAGAAATGAGAGTATATCAAGCTAATATCTTGTCATGATTTACTCTCACCACCACCATTTGACCATGGAAGTTAGAGGAATTGATCATGGAATCTCACTTTAATTGGCTTAATAGAAGAGTAATGGATAAATTAGAACTAGGATAACATTACAATTTGAAAACAGACCCTGAGTTGTTTCACTAATTCATATCACTATTTTGAATAAATTTCTTTGTAAATTTGTTTTCAACGTTTTTCTTAATTAATTTATTTGGTTTCATTTCATTAGTTTTTTTAAAAATCAAACAATTTTAAAAATTTCCACATTTTCCTCTAATTAATGGCGACAACTTGATTTTTATGTGCTTATCTCTAGAGATAAACTTGGTTGAACAATTTACTACATTTTAACTTAGGAATTTTTTTTTCCACACACCATGAAATTCATGTTTTGAAACTTGGCATATTTTTTGGGGAGGCACTGCCATCAATCTAATTGTAAAAATTTGACTGTTTTCAAAATTAAAAATTTTAAAAAAATGTTTAACTCACCTAGGTCTACATTGGATAGTGTTTATTTATTTAAAATGAAAAATTGGGAACCTAAAACCTAAATAATAAAGTATTAGGAGTTCAAGGAGCACATTTAGGACCTTAAATTTTACATTAAATACCTAGTGTTGGTGGGAATGTTAAGATAATTAATTGAACTCTAGGAGTATTTCTTGGAATTTTATCAAGAAATGGTCGAGGTACAAAAAGATTATCCCTTGTTTCCTAACAATATTTTTGAACAAAATCCATAGGTAAAACATCAAGTAACAGATAATTACAATAGAATAATAAATTAGTTTCAATGTATTAAAGATAAGGTAGATGGAATAAATTGACAAATGGAACAAATAATGCATAAGTATCAAGAGAAACCCAAACTTGAGCTAACGGTGGAAGATATTTTCCCACACATATTTGATGTTGAATAACATGGTGAGACATTGATATAATTCAAAGAATATACATTTGTCCCTCCTCAAACATTTATGGGGGAGATTGATGAAGAATATTTTCCTTATGATGCACGTAGGGAATATCAATGAGATTTGGTTGAGTTATGGAATGAATGTGAGGTTAAATATGATCTGCCCATCACTTAAAATGAATAATAATAAATACCTATTTACCTATACCTATCTTTAGAAGAATATAAAACCAACCACGTTCTAGAATTATAATAGATTATAGAGGATCCTAACTACCTACCACTATCCAATGAAATTCAACTCCAAGAGGCATTTTCTATTGAAGAAGAAATTGAATCCAAACAAAATTAGGGAGAAAATCTTTTCATGAACACACTATCTTCTAATTTTATTGAAACTAAATTGAGTATCACCTCCACTTAATTGAAATTTCAAGATTCAACCAACACATGCATTGAATTGGAGGATAAAGAAAAAGAAATAGAAGATGCGTCAGAAGAGGATCATCTAGATCTCCCGGAACATGTTTAAAATTTATTGGAGGGAGTGCATGAGGAGATCAAAGTCGATTTACTTGAGAAAAAAGAGACACAATATTATTACTTTAGTGGGGAATAATTTTATATTAATTATCTATACTTTATTTTTTCTCAAATATATTTACACACTAACTTTCCATGTGATTATTCTATAGATGCAGTACACCTGATGGAAACACTGGAGAATGAAGAGGAGGTTATGAAAGTGGAAAGAAAGAAAGATGACGACTCATTATTTATCCTACCCCTACCATGGAATCTATATCTCATTACTATGGGGGTTTATTTAATATACTCTCTCGATAGAGTCCTCAAAAAAAGTAATGAGTACAATATAGAAAGAATAAGTGATGATGGTTCATCTTAAATAAACTTCACCTACTAGTAGATTGGGGATAACCAACCAAAACTGCTCATCTGGAGGTAGTCAAAACCTAGGTACCACATGAGGGATTATGCCAATATCTACACTTCTATTCTCATCCTATTTATTTTTTAATTTTATTAAATAAATTTATTATGTTTTATTTTCTTTTTCTTGTAGGATTCCAGTGTGAAACACGTAGGAGCTTCACTCAATGTGGAATTGTGAATAAGTTAGGTTATACCTCTCCTTAACATTTATTTTTTATTATTCAAGTATAAATTTTATTACATGTTAAATCTACTTGATATAATTGTGGAAACTATATCATTTAAGTATGGGGTTGGTAACCTTTTTAGTTTATGTCATTCATTTTTTTTTGTTTTTAAATAAAAAAATTGTGAGTTTTTCAAATATTTGTGTGTTTTTTAACTTTTGACATAAGATGATTATTTTTCCCATTTTTAAAACCCATATAAATGAGTAAACCAATTTATCTCCTGAAACTAAGATTAAATTAATGATTAAAATTAATTTGTTTCAAGTTCAAATATTTTGGATTTTTAAGAAAATTTCTCTATTTTTTGAATCCCATTCCATGTACCACTGTCTTTATCTTTGAAATCACTTTCCCGTGAGGTATATAAACCACTAATTTCATATTATTTACACTCACCTCACTTATTCAGAGATCCAGACCATGATTTCTTTAACTATAATTTGATTTATTTCTGTCAAAACATGAGAGTTTGATGTATTTTTCTTTTAAATGATTGATAAATTTCTTTGGTTTTAAATCCAAATTTTTAGGAGAATATTTTTTATTCTATAATTCATTGTATATTTAATCCATATATACTTTATAATCTATGAATGACTTTTTATTTTATCCATATTACAAGCCAATTATTCCTATCTAACATGATCTTGAAGGGCAATTTCATGATATAGTTGAAATTAATTATAGGGGGGATATGTCTTGTGTTGTGCTAAATCATCAAGTGATACTTTGGGTATAAAATAAAATTTTTAAGAGATGATTTTATGGTTGAAAAATTAATTTTATTGAAATCTATTCCTTTATGGAGATTTTATGATAAAAGAAGCTGTGTCTTTATAGAGCTTCTAATGGAGAAAGAAAGTTGTGCCTATCTAGATCTTTTAAGAAAAAAATGGAGAAGAGAAATGAATTTTATTTATTAAAATGTTTATGATGAGGGATGTGCATGATAATTTCAAATATTATACATATATTTTTTATAAGGGGATTGAGGAGGAGACTATATTTGAGTGAAAATTAGAATCATGCAATTTTGAATAAAAATGATCCAAACCCTCATAATTCAGCCTCCAAATTTTTAACATATAAATCCTACCAACTAGATGTAAAGACCTGAAAAATGTACTTCTTTTATTTATGGATCTCTTTTCTCCTAATAAATTTTTATTATGTTTTATAATAAAATCACATCAAATTACTTCAGACCCAAATTGTAGTTTTCAAAAATAATATAATTATTTTAACAAATTAAGGTATATGGAATAATGATTATTTTAATTAAATATTATGATTAAAAACACCTATTTTTAAAATTAAATGATAAAATAATTTTACTTTTTTTTATGTTATAAATTTCACTAGGCAATTTAAATATTCATTTTCTATCTGCTATTATTTTTAATAACTAAGGATTTTCATATTTAAAAGTCAAATTTCTCATACTTAGATAATTATTATGGTTAAATAAACATCATTTTTTAATTCCAAATGTCAAAATTAACCTAGGATGATTTTTTGAGAAATTTTCTAAGAAGTTTCAATTTGATCAATAGTATTTTTTGAATAGTGTTTTTATGAATAGTATAAAAATATTTTATTATTAAATAACTTTTTTGTGAAATGATATTAAAAAAATGGTCTTCTATAGTTGTGTTGAGTAGGAAATTTAGAGTCTAATAAGATCAAAAATTTTTTTAGTGAATAATAAAGTATGAATAGTAACATACCCGTATGAATAGTAATGAATTGTAAATTGGCCAAAAATAGAAACTTCACCCATGAATGTATAAATACAATTTAAACATCTTAAAAGTGAAAAAATGATCATAGTATATGTTTTGGTATCTGTATATGTCATAAATATTTTATTTACAATTTTATAATGAATTTAATAATTTAAAATGGAAATGTATTTTCCTAAAATGTAATCATAAATTGTTACTTTATCGTATTATGGTTATACGATAATTTCATGGGACCTTGATTACTTTTTTAAGGTGTTACAAAATGAGTTATAGTGTTAAAGTTGTATTTTATGAATAAATAATGATTTTATTTAAAAATTAAATTAAAATATTTAGAAAATTATTTTCATAAGTTGGATTCATTTTTCAATTCAAAGCATCGATATTAGGTTAGGGTGAATTTTTGGGATTTTTCTGAAATAGTTGAATTTTTGGTGAATAGTAAAAATGCAGTTTCGAGTTTCGAGTGTATAATGACATCATTAATGATGTAATAATGATGTAAGATTTCTGGTAGACTTATGAAAATTGATATATGCTATGAGGTGTCCTAATTGGCCAATACCATGGGAAAATACAATGGGCAAGCCCATGGTTTTGCAAATACCACCGATGAGGTGTCCCTTAAAAATTAATAATTTATTCCCTCACTTTTCCTATAAATAAAAAGCCATTTCCCTCATTCATTTCATTACAAAATCATCTTCAATGAAGTTTTGGCCTCTTTACCTCCCAAGGAGTCCTTCCAATGTGCCCTCAATACTCCCAAGGTCCCGACCTTCAAGCTTTCGAAGTTACTCTTCAAGGTAAGAGATCCTTTTCACCCTCTTCTTTTAAGTCATGACTTCCTTTATGTTATGTATTATAGTTCCATTTTATTAATAGGGGAATTGTTATTATATATCTTTACTACTGTCTATTTCATTTCCAAATGATGAGAGACCCTTTCCACTCTCATCAATTTATTTTCTAAATTTTTAAGTGATGCCGTTGGGTTGCCGAAATTTTTGTAAAAGAAAGCGCATCTTCTCTTTTCCTTTTAGTTTTGTTTTCATATGGTATTTCATTAATATATCAATAACATGATATTATTTATTTTTATTTTATACCCATACTATATTTTGAGTTATTTATGAGTGGGTTAATCTTGTATCCTCTCTTTTCAATGTTTTCTAAAACCATGTTATATAGCCGTTATGCTGCAACATTTTCATCTCAAAATCTCTTTTTTTCTCAAGAAATTATCTTGTATTATTTATGTGAATACCCAATTCTAATTTATATCCATGGGTATTCATAAATACATAAAATTGAACTATTTGATTCTGTAATTGACATACATAAAATCCTCACTGCCTTTCCATGGGTTATAACTGACTTAATGATCATGTTTTTAAGAACTTTTAAATCGTCACAATTTTGAAATGAAACCCATTTCTTTTATTCTCTATTGGTAATTTATGAAATGTTTGATTATGATCTATGAGGATCACCTAAAAATAAATACATATTAAGGGTGTGCCCTGATAGTTCTCTAATGCATTGGGTAAAGAATTTAATCTCTATAGATAAAAAGTTTCACGATACCTTGGTGATTAACCTTGGTAATTTTTATGACACCTCAGGGATAAACCATGGTGATATGTTCTTGAATGTCTAAATGAAATGGTGTAGCCAAATATTCAAGTTACAATTAAAGTTATTTTTATTATGATATTTCTATTCTTCAATTTCTCATTTCTTTATGACTTTTATCATGTTCTTATTAATATTGCTTAAGATCACATATCAACTGTTTCACTTGTTTTCATTACTGAGCCTTCTTCTCACCCTTTCCTTTGATGTATGTCTCTAGGATATGAGATGCAGTAATTGTACATAGGATGAACCTATGATGAATCCTTACGAGTGGTTTAGAAGAATGTTTTATGTTTTTTTTCATGTATTATGTTCCTGATTTCCAAGACATTAAACCCAAAAGATCTTCTGATCTGTTAAATTTGTATTATGTAAAGAAAAGTTATATAATAAAATGTGGGATTCTATAATTGGTATCAGAGGATTGTTTAGTTATTTGTGTAAATTAGGATATAAAAATTTTAGGAAGAACCCTGTAGAAAAGTTTCAATATAAGAAAACTTCTTGGTATTTTAGTGAGTATTGAGTAAGTGGTTTATCAAGAAAATACATCCCTGTCTGGATACGAGCAAGTAGAGGTGGCTCTGACACAAAGGTACCTTGGAGTGAAAACTCCTACTAGGAGTTTAGGACTTGACTCGGGGTATCCTGGTACACGATAATAGGTCTTGCTGCACTCTTGGTTACGACACTTCCAGGGGATATGTTTGGTTAATCATAAGATTTTTATGAATCATTATGAAGGATTTATAGAAAATTAAATTGTTTTTAAAGAATAATATTTGTTTTCAGTAAGATTTTTAATACATTAAATTACTTTACAATTATAAGATTCATAAATGTAACAAATTTCTTATAAAAGAAAATTGCGAGGATGCAATTTATTTAAGGGGGGAAGAATGCAACGACCCAAAAAATGAACTTCTTTTATTTATGGATCTATTTTCTCTAATAAATTTTTATTATGTTTTAAAATAAAATCACATAAAATTACTTCAGACCCAAATTGTAGTTTTCAAAATTAATATAGTTATTATAAATTTTTTTGGTATATGAAATAATGATTATTTTAATTAAATAGTATGATTAAAAAAACCTATTTTTAAATTTAAATGATAAAATAATTTTACTTTTTTTATGTTATAAAATTCAATATTCAATTTCACTATTCATTTTCTATCTGATATTATTTTTAATAACTAAGGATTTTCATATTTAAAAGTCAAATTTCTCATACTTAGATAATTATTATGGTTAAATAAACATTATTTTTGAATTCCAAATGTCAAAATTAACCTATGATGAATTTTTAGAAATTTTCTAAGATGTTTCAATTTGATGAATAGTATTCGATGAATAGTGTTTTTTATGATTAGTATAAAAATATTTTATTATTAAATAAATTTTTTTGTGAAATGATTTTCAAAAACTGTTCTTCTACAGTTGTGTTCAGTAGGAAATTTAGAGTCTAATAAGATCAAACTAATTTTTAGTGAATAGTAAAGTATGAATAGTAACATAACCATATCAATAGTAATGAATAGTACAATGGAAAAAATTTTAAACTTTACCGATGAATGTATAAATACAATTTAAACATCTTAAAAGTGAAAAAATGATCATATAAGAAGTTTTGGTATTTTTATATGTCATAAATATTTTATTTACAATTTTATAATTAATTTAATAATTTAAAATAGAAATTTATTTTCATAAAATGTAACAATAAATTGTTACTTTATCTTATTATGGTTATACGCTAATTTCATGGGACCTTGATTACTTTTTTTAAGGTGTTACTAAATGAGTTATAGTTTTAAAGTTTTATTATTTGAATAAAAAATGATTTTATTTAAAAATTAAATTAAAAATATTTAGAAAATTATTTTTGTAAAATGGAGTTCATTTTTGAATTCATAGCATCAATATTAGGTTAGGGTAGATTTTTGGGATTTTTCTGAATCAATTGAATTTTCAGTGAATAGTAAAAATGCAGTTTCGATTTTTGGGTGTTTAATGACATCATTAATGATGTAATAATGATGTAATATTTCTGGTAGACTTATGAATAGTGAGATATGCTATGAGGTTTTCCAAGTGGCCAGTACCATGGGAAAATACCATGGTCAATCCCATGGTTTTGCAAATACCACCGATGAGGTGTCCCTTGGAAATTAATAATTTATTCCCTCACTTTTCCTATAAATACCAAGCCATTTCCCTCATTCATTTCATTCCAAAATTATCTCAACTAAGTTTTGGTCTCCTTACCTCCCATGGAGTCCTCCCAAGGTTCCCTCAAGCCTCCCATGGTCCTGACCTTCAAGCTTTCAAAGTAACTCTTCAAGGTAAGGGATCCTTTCACCCTCTTCTTTTAAGTCATTACTTCCTTTATGTTGTGTCTTATTGTTACATTTTATTATGAGGGGGCTTGTTCTTCTATATATTTACTACTTTCCATTTCATTTTGAAATTATTAGAGACCCTTTATAATCTCATCAATTTATTTTCTAAATTTTTAAGTGACGCCATTAGGCTGCCGAAATATTTGTAAAAGATATCACATCTTCTCTTTTCTATCGAGTTTCATTTTCGTATGGCATTTCATTAAAAAATCCATAACACGATCTTATTTATTTTTATTATATACCCATAATGTATTATGAGTTATTTATGAGTGGGTGACTCTTGTTCCTTCTCTTTTCAATGTTTTCTAAAACCAGGTTATATAGTCGTTATGCTGTAGAATTTTCGTCTCAAAATCTCTCTTTTTCTCAAGAAATTCTCTTGTATTATTTATGTGAATAACCAATTATATTTTCATATCCAAGGGTATTCATAAATACATAAAATTTAACTATTTGATTCAGGAATTGACATACATATAACCCTTTCTCCCTTTCCATGGGTTATAAATGACTTAATGATCATGTTTTTAAGAACTTTTAAAACGTCACGATTTTGAAATGAAACCCATTTATTTTATTCTCTATGGGTAATTTATTAAATGTTTGATTATGATCTATGTGAATAAAATAAAAATAAATACACATTAAGGGTGATCTATGATAGCACTCCAATGCATTGGGTAAAGAATTTAATCTCTAGAGATGACAAGTTTCACGATACCTGGGTGATTAACCTTGGTAATTTTTATGACACCTCGGGGATAAACCTTGGTGATATGTTCATGAATGTATAAATGAAATGTTGTATCCACATATTAAAGTTTTTATTCAAGTTATTTTTATTATGACATTACTATTCTTCCAATGCTCATTCCTTTATGAATTTTATCATGTTCTTATTAATATTGCTCAAAATCACATATCAAATATTTCACTTGTTTTCCTTATTGAGCCTCTGCTCACCCTTTCCTTTGATGTATGTCTCCAGGATATGAGATTCTGTAATTGTATATAGGATGAACCTATTATGAAGTCTTATTAGTGGTTTAAAATAATGTTTTATGTTGTTTTGATGTATTATGTTCCTGATTTCCAAGACACTAAACCCAAAAGATTTTACGATATGTTAAATTTGTATCATGTAAAGAAAAGTTATGTAATAAAAAGGTGGGATGCTATATAAGAATCCATTGAATAACCCTAAAAATTACTAATGATAAAAAATATCCTTAACTAACTCTGGGAGGAGTTATAGGAATTTATCAATCCTATAGTGACTCTTTCATGGGTTTGGATGAGAAAAGCCTTGTTTAAAATTGACATTTGTGAGATGAGACAAAATTCATGTGAGTTAGGAATTTTTTGAATGGGAGGATAAATGAAGTGGAAATGGGTTGAATTATCTCAATGGATAACATAAAATAATATTTTTTATGTTGGAATGAAATCTTGTGTTTCTCATTTTCAAATTAGTAGATCTCATGGGTAGGTTTTTTGAATATACTTTGAGTTGATTTTATGCTTACTTGTCTAGGAGTCTATGTTATAAGTGTGGGGGAATTAATATATCTAATATTGTCATTATTTTTCAATTGTTTTTAAAGGATATAATCCTTACCAATTTAACAATTTGATCTAATTCACATCATTTTTGTATTTTTAGTGAATTTTTGGGTTAAAATGTGAAAATTGCTTAATTCTAAAAATTTAATAGTTTTTCCTCAACTTTTTATTTCAAGTATAAAATTTTCAATATTGATCCAAATGAAGTGTTTATTTTTTCTAGGATTACCTATTTTTTTTCAGATTTTACATTTTCAACTAGACCCAAATCTCATAAAAAATTTAACATGCCCAAACAAATCAATAATGTTGAATTTTTTTTCTCATTGACAGAATGGAATCTAGATTAGTAAATGAGGGATATCTCAGCATACAGACCTCTATATGTGGTTATTCCATCTGGATTTTGAATAAGACTAAAAGGTTCATATGAAAATTAAATATCATGGTGAAATTTAAAAAGGAAGGAATTTTTTCTATTGATTATATTTCAGATGGACCCAATATTGAAGATTTGGGTGTCACTATATATCCTTTCATAGTAGGAATCAAGACAAATAAAGTTCTTGAGTAGGGAGATTATCAATGTGGATTTGAATCACTCATAGGGATTGGGGAACATTATTTTTCTTTCTTTTAGATATAGCTCATTTATTGTGAGTCATCTGTGAAGTAACATTTTCTATACCTTTTAACATCTAGCGGTAAGGAAGAATGATGTCTTGTAGTTTTAGGTTATATGTGTAGTGGGCTAGACCCTCCTGGTCCATCCCTTTTCCGAATTTTTGGTGTTTGGAATACCCTAGAACCCCCAGGTTTAGATCCTAAGGGCGGTGTCTCGGTGGAAGGATGTCATCACAGTTTCAACCATTGGTGACACTGATCAGTGGGTCACCGATCGGTGTGTCACCAATTGGTGCCACGTGGGGATTTTCGAGTTTTTCTTCCCCAATTTTCCCAATAATACCACTTTTATGTATTTAAACCTTTTAAAGTGGTCCAAGGCCATTTATAAAGCCTATAAATGATATCTAAAGTCCCCTAAGAGTGGGGAGACCCTCACAGAACCATATTGTGTGTCACTGTTACCCGTATCCTCTTTTTAAATAAAATCTTTTAACCCACAGCTGTTACAGCCACCTCCCCAATGAGAAATTAAATAACAATTAATCCCATCATGTGTAACCACACAACCGCATGGTGAAACCATGATCCTCCTTTAAAGTTGTTAAAATTTATTATTCTGTAAATCCAAGATCTTGCCTCTTTATATCACATTGGAATTCATTTATTCTTCTTCTTGGCTGGGTTTGTTCTCCCCATTAGTGCTTTTGGAGTCCCCTTCCCGAGGCGAGTAGTGGTCCTGTGCTGTAGTGTTTCCTACTCATTATTGGAGTCCCCAGAGTTCCTCCCCTTCAAGTCGCGCATTAAGATTCTTGGCGCATAGAGAGAAACTTCAATCATTGATCATCTAGGTAGGGTTTTTCCTTAACCTCACTTTACTGTGTATCATGCGGGGTGGGTATGAAAATGTTTCCTACAGGGATAGATGAAACCAGAACTTAATGAAGATAATAAATAAAATTTTAAGGGATTAAGGGGTGTGTATGATGTTTCCAGTGTACTCTTTTACCCCTCTTTATATATTGTGGATTGTATGGGATTATGTCCACTGAAAATCATGGTCGTTGGTGGTCTTTTCTTGCACACTAATGATCCTATGTTTTCTGGTTAATTATATGATTGAATGGCTATAACATGGAAACTGGTAAATCACGTAAAATTGGTTGATTAAATGTATGCCTGATGAATGATAATCCTTGTGTGATCACCCCTCTTAACCAAATGTAAAGACAGAACTAAATGAGTGACATATTCAAATTTGAAAACCCCGTTCCTCTGTTCTGGAGATGTTTACAGTTGATGATTGTGAAGTGATGTGGATGGGGATGGGATCCCATATTGTGGTTCAGTTGTTGGATTATTATCCCATGCCCATATATTGGGTATTTATTTGGTTTTATTACTTCTAGGGATCTCACTGATCCCTTTTGTTGTTGTGACTTTACAACATAACCGGGTGTGAATGCTTAAATTGCTTCTTGGCAGTTTTCATTCCTTGGCTTCTAGCTATGCCTATTAATTTCCCAGTAGTGAAGAATTAATTTAAATATAATCACTTGAATATGAATATGATAATGGGTTCAATGGGGAATTATTTTTTGGGAATAAGTTGTGACATGATTGTGCTGCTTCTTATGAATGAATAATAACAAGGGTGCTTGTGGTTGGGCTAGTTTTGGAACCCCAAGGTTGGGATGAGTGCTTGTTTACTTATATGTATAATGTAGTTCTTATGTTTTATATTCGTGCCCAACCCAAGTTGACCACTTCGTGCCGAACACCCCCATTTCATTGGGAATGGTGTTTTTCCTAACACTCCTATGAGTGGCTGGTTATTAGCTCATTTTCTGCTCCCTTTCCCGAGTTGCCCAAGACTCTTCATGTATGTTGTGACGGACTGAAGTCCATTACAGCCCTATATTCTTCGGTCAAGGTATGTGGTGGTGGTTGGACCAAGTGTGTGCAGAAGGTGGTTTCCCAAGTGCCTTCAGGATGAGGCCCAGTGGTCTTCGGGTGTGGCAATTGTTGTTCGGACCCAGGTGTGTGCGGGCATGGTTACATTTGGTTGTTATGGCCCAAGTGTTTGTGGGCGGGATGTGCAGTTGTCATATCCCAGGTGTGTGTGGGAGGGGTGTGGCAGTGGGACTACCGTGAGAATGGTGGGAGAGGTCCAATGCATTGGATGTCTTCAATAACCAGTGGTAAAGTGGTGCGGGGTACCCAAATATTCATGTGCTAATACTATTAAATTACTTGACTTGCATTATTTGGGGAGTGTACCTTGGTCAGGTTGGGGTGGATAGTTTATTTTCTAGGTTCTTTGGTTATCTCCTTTTCTCACGGGCATTAGAATGTCTCCCCACTTGTGCATGAGGACTTTTGGTTTTCCCTACTAATTTTACCTATATACTCACCCTACCTATATAAAACTGCTTTAAGGTTTCCAAGAGGACTTCGAGGATCATGTAGAACCATACTAGTTTGGACGTTGGGAAAGTTTCTATTGCTTATTTTCCTTTCATTGGTACTTTCCTTTGGGGTTTTCTTATACATTTGTAGCATTTAATTTTGGACATGCATATGGTAATGGTTTTATTTTATCTTTACTTTTACCTCCAATTCTGGTGTTGTTGGGATTTACCATATAATCTCCCGATCTTACTAAATGAAAAGGGTATTGCATTCCATCTTATGTGTGATTCTATACCCTTGGTGCTAGTCACCACTCTAGGACCTATTGAAGGTGGGTTTCTGGGGTCATTATATCTCCTTCAAGTTGAGGAAGGAAGGGTCTAGAAATTCCTATGTCCCTTCCCTCATCTTGGTGAAGGTGGGTCGTGACAGAATGGTATCAGAGGAGTTTGAGATATAGGATGGAGTCCAGAGATAGGCATAGTGAGGATTTAATGGGATGGTAGGGAAACAGTGTTAGGCAATCTTGGTGTGTGAAATAGTCCAGGGAAGACTGGCTAGGACACAAGATTTTATGGCCCCCGTGATCCGATGAAAGGACTCTGGGCCTATGGAACGACCAAGTGATCCTACACTGATTGTAGGGTAGAGACCCTAGGAATGTTAAATGAATCATAATGACTTTGGTTCTTGTGTTTCTTTGTTATTTTGGGGATTTAAAATTAATAATAAGTCTAAGAAAATTTAAAACTAATCTTCTATACTACTCAGTCTTAGGCATTCCTTGTTTACCTTGCAGCTATGTCACCTGGATGATGACCACAAGTAGTGCGGGAGATTGAGGCCCAGGAGGATGTTTTGTCTGATTAGTAAAGGGATGATCGAGAGGAGGAGGATGACCAGTGGGAGAGGATGATTTGTGACTTTCAGCGGAAGACCCTCAGAAAGTATGAGGGTAGTGTCTCAGACATGGAGATAGAGAGCTGGCTCGAGGAGCTGGTAATATATTTCAGCTTGATCCGGGCTCCGATGGAGTACTGCGTTCCTCTAGCTATAATCCAGATGTGGGGAGCAACACATCAATTGTGGACTATCTACCTTGGGGAGAAGAGGGAGGCTGAGGTTGTGTTGACTGACTTTGAGAAGGAGTTCCGGGCAGAATTCCTCTCTTCCATGATGAAGGTTGAGAAGAGGTAGAAGCTGCTCTCCCTCCAGCAGGGGAGCATGTCATTGAGAGAGTTGTGGATGAAGTTAGAAGATATCCTTTATTTTGCTCCAGACCTTTTTCCAGATGGGGTGTCTTAGGCAAGATGTTTAGAGGAGGCACTCCGACCTTCTCTTCAATATGCTATTACTCCCATCACCATACCGATGTACTTGGAGGCCCAAATGAAAGCTAAAGTAGTGGAAAGGATGCATATGCATGGAGGTATGAAACAAGAGGGAAACCAATTGGGATCGTCAAATGGGAAGGTAGTTAGTAGCAAGCCTCTAGTATTTGGGCCTTTTAGGCTTTGACCAGTGGGGAGAAGGCCTCAACACTTCCAATTTCGATCACCCGGTCCTCACCCTTTCCTTGTGGGCCCAGGACTGAGGTGATTCATCTGTGGTAGCCGTGGGAACCTTTGGAATCAGTGCCCCGAACAAGCACAATATAGTGGGGGTGGGAAGGTTCAGTGCCAATATCAGTAGTAGAAGCTTCCAGCCAGGCCCTACCAGTAGCAACAACAGTAGGGACAGCATGCTCCCGCTCCTCCGAGAGAAGATGTTAGAGGAGGAGGCCGACCTTAGGGAGCTTATCAGGGACCTCGACCAGGGAATGGTCGAGGAGGTGGCCGTCAGCCGAGGGGTAGAGGAACTAGGCGTGGGTAGTTACACGCTGTAGAGGCAACATTTCGGGCAGGCCTGGAATTCGTTCGAGGTATGATCGGCTTGTTTAGTACTCTTTCCTATTCCTTGTTTGATACAGGAGCTTATCACTCCTTTGTTTCACCCGGTCTGGCCCGTGCTCTGGGTTTAGATGCCGAGAGACTTCCAATGCCAATGGTATTGAGTATGCCTATCAGAGGATATACTTACTTGTTTTATGTTTTCCGAGGGTATAGACTGATGATAGGGCCACATCAATCTAGCAGGGATCATCGACTATTGCAGATACAACCATATGATGTCATCTTAGGCATCAAGTGGCTGTTTTATGTACACACTATTATCAACTATTTCTATAGAAGAGTCATGTTATCCAATGAGGATTTCCAGTGTGTGACTTTCCCCAGTGAGTGGGGTTTCCAGGAAGGCAACCGGTGAGTGGGGCCCCTCCTTACCTTGTTAGCTAAGCTGTCAGTGAATTCGGTAGACACAGAGATGGTAGAAGTCCTGGGGATCATTAGTGAGTTCATGGAAATATTCCCCTAAGAAGTGGCGACTCTACCCCCCTTGATGTGATTTTGAGTTCAGGATACACTTGCAACCTGGTGCCCATCCGATTTCAATGGATCCTTATCAGATGAATCCTTATGAGTTTCGGGAGTTGCAGATTCAGATTGAAAAATTGATGAAGAAGAGATTTGTTGAACCTAGCATGTCACCATGGGGTGCTCCAGTCTTATTCCCGAAGAAGGTAGATGGTGGTATCAGGATGTGCATAGACTACTGGAGACTACATCAGGTAACGATCATGAACCGTTACCCTCTCCCAAGGATAAATGATTTCTTTGACCAGCTGAGGGGAGCAAGTTGGTTCTCTAAGATTGATCTTCGGTCTGGGTATCACTAGTTAAGGGTGAAGTAAAATGATATTTCGAAGACTACTTTTAAGTGTAGGTATGGGAAATTTGAGTTCGTAGTCATGTCGTTCGGTGTTACAAATTCACCTGCTATGTTCATGGGGCTCATGAGCTCTGTTTTTCAGATTTTTTTGGACTGGTACATCATTGTGTTCATCAGTGACATTTTTATATACTCAAAATCATAGGAGGAGTATACTAATCACCTTAGGATGGTCTAGGAAATCATTTGACACCACCAAATCTATGTGAAATTGTCCAAGTGTAAGTTCATGACACGATAAGTGCAGTTCCTTTGACACGTGGTGTCTTAGAAAGTGGTAGTGGTTGAACCGTCAAAGGTTGAAGCAATTGTTTCTTTGGAAGCACCCAAGAATGTGATGAAGGTTTGAACTTTTCAGGGTCAGGCATGCTATTATTGAAGGTTTGTACCGAAATTATCTTGAGTTACATCACCTTTGACAGCTTTGACTAGAAAGGACCAGACCATCGTGTGGAGTTAGAAGTGCCAGGAAGCCTTCAATTATCTAAAGGGGAAGTTGGTTAGTTCCCCAGTGCTGAGGTTACCAGAAGAAGGTCTGTTGTTTGAGGTATTTTATGATGATTCTAAACTTGGTCTGGGGTGTGTTCTGATGCCGTAGTGGGGAGTGATATATTATGGGTCTAGGTAGTTACATCCTCATGAGCGTAACTACGCCACCCATGACCTAGAGCTTGCAGTGGTAGTGTTCGCGTTGAAGTTGTGGTAGCATTACCTCATCAGGGAGCACTTTGTGGAATTCAAGGATCACAAGAGTTTGAGGCATATATTTACACAACAAGACCTAAACATGAGACAATGAAGGTGGTTGGATTTTCTTCGGGTCTACAACTTCAGGATCTTTTACACTGAAGGTAAGGGGAACGTTGTGGCCGATGCCTTGAGCATGAAGTCATAGAGGGAAGATGTTCAGGAATCCGTGGATGCTTGGAAGGAAATGGAAGAGTTGGATACCCTACACCTGGATGAAAGGGTGTATAGTGGTAGACATTGTCTATTTTAGATGAAAGTGCAGTCCTATCTATTTTGGAAGGTGGAGGAGTCTCAGTGGAGAGACTTAGAGAGTGAAGTGATGTGCGATCTGGTTAACCTAGGAAATGCTCTGGAAGGGTGGTTGGAGGATGATCAGAATCTGATTTTTTGGGAGAAGTTGTTTGTCCCATAGATGATGTGTGAGGGAGTTCACTTTGAGTTCCATAACTCCCTCGTATCAGTACACCCTATAGTTTCCAATATGTACTGAGGCTTGAGGGAACAATTTTGGTGACCTAGGGTGAAACGGGAAGTGGCAAAGCTCATGGAAAGGTGCTTGGTGTGTTAGTAGGTTATGGATAAACACCACATACCAAGAGGTTTGTTGCCACCTCTAGATGTACCCGATTGGAATTGGGATGAAATATCGATGGATTTCTTCACAGGACTAACAAGGGTTCAAGGAGGCTGTGATGCTATTTGGGTAGTGGTAGACAGATTGACAAAATCAGCTCACTTCCTAGCGATCAAGGAGTCGAGTGCAATGGATGACTTAACACAGAGATATGTGGATGAGGTGGTGCGGTTTCATGGTGTTCCAAGGTCCATAGTCTCATATTGGAATACACGTATTACCTCACGAGTCTGGAGGGGATTGCAACATTCTTTTGGCACCTAGATATGCCTTAACACAGCTTTCCACCCCCAAACAAATGGGAAGATTAACCGAACCATCCAGACCTTGAAGGATAGGCTACGTGCATGTATTTTGGACTTTAGGGGATTATGGGAATGAAATTTTCCCTTATTATTGTTTTCCTACAATAATAGCTATCACTCTACTATTGGCTTGGAACCGTTTGAAGCCTTATACAGGAGACTGTGTCGTTAACCCGTTTGATGGATTGAGGTTAGAAAGGAAAGTTTTCTTGGCCCAGAGGTAGTGCAGAGCACAACAGAGAAGGTTTAGCTTGTGCGTGAGGGGATAAAGGCAGCCCGGGACAGGCAGAAGTCATATGCTGATCATAGGAGGAGGCCCTTGGAGTTTGAGGTTGGAGACCATGTGTTCTTGAAGGTTTCCCCTAGACGTGGGTAGAGAAGGTTTAACAAGAGGAGAAATCTCTCTCCTAGGTTCATCGGGCCTTTCGAAGTGTTGGGGAAAGTCATAGAGGTGGAATATCAGCTGGAATTTCCACCTCAGTTGGAAAGGATCCATGACGTTTTCTACGTCTCCCATATTCGTCGATATCTATATGATGAATCCCATGTCATTGACTGGGAGAGTTGGATATAGGGGACAATGCTATGTTTGTGGATCGACCAGTGAGGATCGATGATCGAAAGGCGAAATTGATTCATGGATTAACCATCCCTTTGGTTCATGTGCTGTGGAGGCATGGTGGCCTCGAAGAGAGTACCTGGGAACATGAGGCACATATGCGCGCCCAGTACCTAGAGTTGTTTTGTGTTTCAATGTGTTTTGTTTTGTACTTGTTGGTGATGTATTGATGAGCTTATTGGTTTATGGGATGTTTCATTTACTTACCTGGTGAATGTTTATGAAAATACTTGATATGTATATAAGGGAGGACCTAATCCCTAATCAAGACACATTAAGGTGAATGCGATTAAACCCGTGCAGGCGAGTAAAGAAATCCTCAATTTTTGTGTCAGGAAAATGTGATCCTTGGGTGTGGATTGGCTATTTGGGGTATTTTGTCCCCAAAAGGTATCTTTTGAGGTGGTTGTTCAGACCCCTCTCTTCTCTTCGGGTTTATCTTTGACTCTAGCACTACAACAAAACCGTTGTTTAGCGGCGGTTCTAGGAACTGCCGCAAAACATTGTTTTCTTAACACCCGAACCTCCTTCCCCCGCGACCCCGACCCCCCACTTCCCCCGCGACCCCGACCCCCGCTTCCCCGGCGACCCCACGACCCCGACCCCGGTGACCCCGCACGACCCCGACGACCCCGGAAACCCCACAACCCCACGACCCCCGGCCCCCCGCGACCCCGGAAGCTGCACCGTCATCCCCTCTAGGTAGGATTTTGTTTCTCCTTTAGGTTTTTTTGTTTTCCAGTAGGTATAAGAATCAAATAGATTTTATCGGCTATTAGTTATTTGAATCGTGAAGCTCGTCTATAGTGGATTCTCTTTTAGGGTGATCATGAAGAGTTTATGGTGTATTGCGGAAAATTTTAAAGTTAATATTTATATAATTTATTATCATTGATGTTGAAGGAAATGTAGTGCCAAGAGTTTATCAACCTTTTATATGAGAGTTTGAGTGTGAATGAGATTAGAGTTAGGTTCATGAAACTTCTCTTATATGCTTGCAATATTCTTTATGATGTTACCAAATTATACTATTTATGTAAATTAATGTGCTAGAAAATATTGAGGTGATAGATAATAAGTTATTAAAGTCTCATTAATCTTAATAAACAAGTCACTATAACTTATTGAAGAGTGGATCTATGAATGCATATATTTTTTTAGCTAGATAGTTGATGTTTTGAATAATAGTTTTTTTGTATCAATATTTCTTTTTTATTTATCTAGGGATGACAATTCTTATGATTCATCTAGGATCCCTTATGTAATTTGTTTTTTGTGTGTTAGCCATGGAAATTGAAAGCTTTAGCACTCAACCATCCCTGATGGTCAGTATAGAGGTCATGTCAACTTTTATATACATCCTCAATAACAGTTTCCTGTAAACATTTCTTATTAATAACATAATCCTTAGGATTTTATTCTATAGAGGGGTGATAGAGTTGGTGGAAGAAAACCTTGAGATATTCCTAGTTCAAAATGACTAAGGACTAAGCATGGTAGAAGTGAAAGATGGAATTAGGGATAGTAAGGAAAAGGAGCAGGGTGTGATCAGTTTCATGCTATGTATTTTCTAGTGTTGGGTGGACCAAACATCATTTGTGTCATGACCCACCCAAACATCATTTGTGTCATGACCAAAAATCAAAGATACTTATGCTGCCCCACGAATGTCGCTGGACTGGGACAACACGCTGCGGTCACGCCACGATCACGCCGCGGTCACGCCGCTGTCACGCTGCAGTCATGCCACAGTCATGTCACGGTCACGCCACGGTAATGCCGTGATTTGGCCCTGTAGATGTCGCTGGACGGGGCCAAAATGCCGCGGTCACGCCGCGGTCATGCCGCGGTCACGCCGCGGTCACGCCACTGTCACGCCACGGTCACGCCGCGGTCACGCCGCGGTCACGCTGTGGTCATCCCCTCCCCTCCCCCCTTCCCAACATTTTCCCCCAGCCCAGCAGCCCCCCTTCCCCTCCTCTCCCCTCCCCTCCCCTCCCCTCCATCCTGCCCAGCCCCCAGCCCATCACCTCCCCTCCCCCCAGCCCAAAATTTTCCCCCATCATCCCCCCTGCCATCACCCTCCCCTCCCCTCCCCTCCAACCTGCCCCTCCCCTCCCCTCCCCCTGCCCAAATATTTCCCCCAGCAGCCCCCTCCCCCTGCCCCTCCTCTCCCCTCCCCTACCCTCCATCCCTCCTATCCCCTCCCTTCCAACACGCCGCGATCACGCCACGGTCACACTGCGGTCACACCGCGGTCACGCCGCGGTCAGCCCCTCCCCTCCCCTCCCCTCCATCCTGCCCCTCCCCTCCCTCCCCCCCTGCCCAACATTTCCCCCCAGCCCAGCAGCCCCCCCTGCCCCTCCTCTCCCCTCCCCTCCCCTCCCCTCCATATTGCCCATCCCCATCCCCAGCCCCTCCCCTCCCCTCCCCCCTGTCCAAAATTTCCCCCCAGCAGCCCCCCCTGCCATCACCCTCCCCTCCCCTCCAACCTTCCCCTCCCCTCCCCTCCCCCTGCCCAACAATTTCCCCCAGCAGCCCCCTCCCCCATGCCCCTCCTCTCCCCTCCCCTCTCTTCCATCCTTCCCAAACCCTCCCATCCAACATGCTGCGGTCACGCCGCGGTCACGCCATGGCCATGCCGCGGTCAGCCCCTCCCCTCCCCTCCCCTCCATCCTGCCCAGCCCCTCCCCTCACCTCCCCTCCATCCTGCCCCTCCCCTCCCCTCCCCTCCCCCCTGCCCAACATTTCCCCCAGCCCAGCAGCCCCCCTGCCCCTCCTCTCCCCTTCCCTCCCCTCCCCTCCATCCTGCCCAGCCCCATCCCCTCACCTCCCCTCCCCCTTCCCAACATTTTCCCCCAGCAGCCCCCTGCCATCATCCTCCCCTCCAACCTGCCCCTCCCCTCCCCTCCCCCTACCCAACAATTTCCCCCAGCAGCCCCTCCCCCTGCCCATCCTCTCCCCTCCCCTCCCCTCCATCCTGCCCAACCCCTCCCCTCCCCTCCCCTCCCCTCCAACATGCCCAGGCCCTACCCCTCCCCTCCCCCTGCCCAACAATTTCCCCCAGCATCCCCCCACCTTGGCCAACCTTTCCCCCCTACACCCCTCCCCCTTCCAGAATCCTCCCCTCCCCTCTACTCCATCCTACCCCTCCCCTACCCTGCCCTCCATCTTGTCCCTCCCCTCCCCTCCCCCTGACCAACATTTTCCCCCATCAGCCCCCTCCCCCTACCCCTCTTCTCCCCTCCCCTCCATCCTGCCCAGCCCCAGCCCCTCCCCTCCCCCCTTCCCAACATTTTCCCCCAGTATCCCCCTCCCACCTACCATCACCTTCCCCTCCCCTCCCCTCTAACCTGCCCCTCCCCTCCCCTCCCCCCTGCCTAACATTTTCCCCAGCAGCCCCCTCCCCCTACCCCTCTTCTCCCCTCCCCTCCCCTCCCCTCCATTTTTCCCAGCCCCTACCCCTGCCCCTCCCCTCCCCTCCAACCTACCCAACATTTTCCCCCAGCAGCCCCCTCCCCCCTACCATCACCGTCTCCTCTCCTCCCCCTCCATCCTGCCCAGCCCCTACCCTCCCCTCCCCTCCAACATGCCCAGCCCCAGCCCCTCCCCTCCCCCCCTGCCCAATAATTTCCCCCAGCAGCCCCTCAGTGAAATGTCATGCTAAATAAAGATGTTATTGTTGTCCACTGTAATTTTCAAAAAGGATTATTTAGTTCTTATTGCAACCTAGAATACGTTTTGATTTCTTGATGTTAAATCATTTTCAATCTCGGACACCATCGTAGGATTCCTGAATCACTATCTTCCTTCATTAAGTGTTTTTCAGTCATGGAAGATAGTTCCACCTAAACCACATAATCAATCAATGGACTGATTGAGAAAATATCCAACCTACTACCATTAGATTCTATTGAATGAGAATGGTATTAGTATTCCACTATTTGTAATGGTCATTCTTCAGTAGTTGGTCTCTATTTCTTATTGACTCAGGCATTCATAATGTATGTTTTAAACCTTCCAAAATCATTCTATTCAATGTGATTATTGTACCCTGAAGTTTAAACATTTGATAATCATTTTAACAGTTAAATAAATTATGAAATTATATTCTTATGCACCTTCCAATTTGGGTATGAATCTCTTTTGGATACCCCAAATACATAACATTAGATTCTCCTTTTGTAATGTCTTATCAAAACCATGGTCCTTTTCATAGGATATTAAACTTTGTGACACAATGGTCTAAACATCATGACCATAAAATTAATGTCCACCTCCAAGGTATTATATGATACTAATAATCCTTAATTCACATCAGGTTGTGTTTTGGAATATCTATGAAGACTAACCAATCATTGGTTCTATGTTTTTATATATAAAAATGTTTGCATCTACAGGTATGAGAACCATGAAAATAAAATATCTGAGTCATTCCCTAAGGATATATGCATATGTGTGTCAAGATCTATATCCATATCATATTTTTATTCCTCTCTTATATCTCTATATATATCACATAATTTTTTTCAAGGATACATTCCCTTTAACTCTATACATATATTGGTCTATGAACAATGAAATTATACATAGTGTGAATATCCATGATAAATAAGTCATGGTTTTGTAATAAACCCCCTCCAACGGAGGTGCACTGTCTGCAAAAACTCATAGTGGTATACCTTGCTTAACATTATTGCATTGATGTTTTCCTTATACTTGATGTCATTGTTAGTCATAAAGCACACATCGTACTTGACCCTTTTTATATCCCTATAGAGGGTTTCCATCTTTTTATTAAAATGACTGTTTGAACCAAGACACTCTTTAAGTTCCGTTAGACTTTTAAGATGGGTCCCATGTTGTGTGACAATGTCACGTGGAATGTGATATTTAAATTCAACCAAAAGCCCAGTTCCACAGCCCAGGGGTCCCACAGTACCAGTAATGTCAGATTACATGTTATGTAACCTGTGATTTTCCTGATCCCATGGGGTATTAATTCCTCTAGGTATTCCTACACATTTCTAGATCTCCAAACCTCACTAAATTTGGTATATCATGGGTCATCCAATCCTCTAGTCATCACAGATTATCATTAACTTCTTTAAATCTTATGAGAAAACATCCTCTCATGCCATCCATATCATCATATTTGAAACTAAGTGGAAGATGCTGCCCCGCAGATGTCGCTGGACCGGGCCAACATGCTGCGGTCACGCTGCGGTCACGCCGCGGTCACACCGAGGTCACGCCGCGGTCACGCCGCGGTCATGCCGTGGTCACGCCGCGGTCACGCCGGGGTCACGTCGCGGTCATGCCGCGGTCACGCCGCGGTCACGCCATGGTAATGCCGTGATTTGGCCCTACTCCAGCCACATCCAGCCCACACCATCCCCCTTCCACCTTTATTTCAGCCCACTTCCACCAGCATTCCAGCCCACAACAGCCCCCTACCACCTTCGAATCAGCCCGCACCATCCCCCCAACACCTTTAACCAGCCCCCTTCCACCAGTATTCGAGCCCTCACCGAATTAGGTATATCAGGGGTCATCTAATCCTCTAGTCATCACATATTAGCTTTCATTTATTTAAATATTCTGAGAAAACATTCTCTCATGCCATCCATATCATCGTATTTGAAACTAAGTGGAAGATGATGCCCCATAGAAGTCGCTGGACCGGGCCAACACGCTGCGGTCACGCCGCGGTCGCGCCACGGTAATGCCGTGATTTTGCCCTGTGGATGTCGCTGGACCGGGCCAACACGCTGCGGTCACGCCGCGGTCACGCCGCAGTCACGCCGTGGTCACGCCATGGTAATGCCGTGATTTGGCCCTACTCTAGCCACATCCAGCCCACACTAGCCCCCTATCTTGATATATAGTAAATTCTACATGACCTCAATCTGGTTGTTGTATAATAACTTTATTAGCTATAAATATGTACATGAGAGTCAGATAAATAAAATATCTCAATATAAACATGTTCCCCTACCCATGAATCCATGGTATGTTAATGATGTACCCTATCATACATAGGACATATTTCTACATGATATATTTCACCAGAGGCTTATTCATCAATGTACTTATATTATGGAAATTTTGTTCATCATTATTTGTTTTTGATGATGGGGTTATAGAAGATGTCTCATGTTTGATTCCTTTTTTTTTGTGTAGGCACATTGTGATATACATGGATAAAAGCTGGATCACATTACCGAGGAACACACCTTAGTATGTTAAGGGTTTGAATGAGTTTTTAGATTTTGAAATTTCTAATCGATCTGTTGAAGGGAGAATAAAATGTCCATGTCCTAAATGTAAATTTAGAACATGGTTGAAGAGAGATGATGTTTATGAACATTTAATACTGAAGCAATTCCCTGCTCAATATTTGTGTTGGATTTGGCATGGAGAATCAAACATTATAGAAATATTGATCACTGATGTTAATCCGCATAATGAGGTCCCAAGTTCATCGACAATGGAAAATGAAATGCAAAACCTAATAAATGATGCATTCGGCACTGCAAGACACCATTATCAGCATAACAACATATCAGAACAACCATAAGAGGGTGCTACAAATTGCAACGTGACAAGTGATGTTTTTGATTCTGTGGAGCCAAATGTAAGAGAAAACTTCACTGAGGAAAATGTGTTTCATGATTTAGTTGATGATGGAAATAAAGAGTTGTATAGTGGGTGTTTGAAATATTCAAAGATTTCATTTTTTTTGAAGTTGTACCATATCAAATTTCTATGTGGAATTACAAATAAGGAAATGTCCATGATATTGGAATTGATTTGTGATGCATTTCCTGAAGAAAAAATCTCAGAATCTTTTTATGATATGAAAAAAGTTGTTAACAAGCTTGGTATGAATTATAGAAAAATACATGCATGTCCCAATGATTATATTCTTTATTGGGGATAGGATTAAAGTAGACAGAATTTCAAGAAATTTTCTTCTTATAGATGGAAGGCAAAGGGTGATGTTGGAAGTCTGAATGAACATAATTTCATGGAGAAGAAGAAAAGGAGCACGCATGCAAAGGTTTTGCATTACTTTCCTTTGAATCCTCGATTTCAAAGATTATTCATGTCATCAAAAACCACCGAAAACATGAAGTGGCATTTTGTAGATAATAAAAATGATGGGTTAATGAGACATCCACGAGATTCCCAATCATGGAAAAAATTTGATTCATTACATATCGATTTCTCAGCTGATCTTAGGAATGTTCGATTGGGATTAGCTGCCGATGGATTCAACCCATTTGGGACTTTGAGTACCAATTATAGCATTTGGCCAGTTGTTTTGATCCCCTATAATCTGCCTCCGTGGATGTGTATACAACAAAAATATTTTATCCTTTCGATGATTATTCCTGGAAAACAAATGCCTGGAAATGATATTGATGTATACTTGCATCCTTTGATTGAATAATTGTAGGAGTTATGGAGCAACGGTGTTGATACATTTGATGCTTCTTCTAAAACAATGTTCAAAATGCATGCTGATTTAATGTGGACCATTAGTGACTTCCATGGGCTTGGGAATTTATCTGGTTAGAACACTTACATGGGTTTGGATTGTCCCGCTTGTAACTTTGATTTCGAGACCAAATGACTACCTCATATTAGAAAATGGTTCTTCTTGTGTCATCGAATATTTCTCGATGCATCTCATAGATTTTGGCTGAACAGATCAAAATTTAATGGTTCCATTGATCATAGACCTCCTCCAAAGTTGTTAAATGGTTTTGAAATATTGGAACAGCTTGAAAATGTTGAAACAGAATTTGGGAAGGTTCATTATTTGAATGATAGCGGAAAATGGGTCCGAAGTGTATCATCAAGCGAAACTGGAACGCAACAATGGAAGAAAAGAAGTATATTCTTCAAACTTCCGTATTGGGAATTTTATTTGTTGCGGAATAATCTTGATGTGATGCATATTGAGAAGAATGTCTGTGAAAATTTGATTTTCACATTGCTTAATGAGCATGGAAAGTTGAAGGATCATCTCAATGCTTCCAAAGACTTACAAGAAATGAATATAAAACACAATCTCTGGCCAGATGAGAATGGAAAGTATCCTCCGGCAATTTTTGCAATGAAAAATAGGGATAAAGATACATTCTTTCGAATATTAAAGAATGTTAAGGTATCTGATGGGTATTCAAGTAACATCTCGAGGTGTGTTGACTTGAATAATCGTAAGTTACATGGATTGAAAATCCACGATTCACATATTTTGTTACAATAGTTACTACCATTGGTATTGCGTACATTATTACTTGAAAAAATTAATGCTATTATACTCCATTTCTGCACATTTTTCAGAAAACTATGTGAGAAATATCTACATCCATTTCAGCTTGACAACCTCCAAGAGAGGTTTGTATTGACCCTTTGCGCAATGGAGATGATCTTTCCTCCGTTATTTTTTACTGTAATGATGCATTTAACTATGCATTTGGTTGAGGAAGCTAAATTAGGAGGCCCCGTTCATTATCAATGGATGTATCCAATTGAGAGGTACTTTATTTATATGTTTTCTAGTTAAGTAAACAATTTTTGGTACTTAATTAAATGCATAATTTTGTTTCTTTTATTTCACAGATATCTTGGGCATTTGAAATCATACATGAGAAATAAAGCTAAACCAGAAGGCTCAATTGCTGAAGGCTATGTGGATGAAGAGTGTCTTACCTTTTTTTCTCGATACTTGGATGATATTGAGATAAGATTTAATAGAGTTGGACGTGTTGATGAAACATCGAATCAATCTCAAATACATCAGAAATCCAAAATATTTCCTGCTATTGGCCGATCAGTTGGGAGGAACTCAAATGTGACACTGACTGAATTGGAATTATTACAGGCACATAGATATGTGCTGCTGAATAGTGAAATTGCAAATCCATTTATTGAAGAGTTGAGGATACAAACAAAGAGACAAATGAGAGGCTGAACATGAAATGAGAAAGATATAATGAATGTTGTTAATAAAGATCTTGTAGAATGGTTTTCACGACGTGTAAGTTCAAAAATATTGCAATAAATACGAATATTAGTTTGAAACAAACATTTTGTAAATCTAATAAAGTATATTTCTTTTTTTAGATCATGAATACTGATACTCGAGCAGAGGTATTAGAAGATTTGAAGTTTCTTGCTAGAGGTCCTTTAAAAGAAGTTATAAAGTTCGAAGCTTATAATGTGAATGGATTTAGATTTTGTACAGTTGATCAAGAAGTTGGTTTGAGAACACAAAATAGTGGTATATTTACATTTCCTGAAGTGGAATACTATGGAAAGCTGCATGATATTATTGAATTAAACTACCATGGACATTTTTTGGTAGTTTTATTCAAATGAAAATGGGTCGATATTATCAGAGGCGTTAAAAGAGATTCCTTGAAATTTACTTCTGTGAACTTCTCTCGCTTGATGGATGTCGGTGATCGTGAACTGCATGATCCATATATCTTAGCATCTCAAGAAAAAATGGTATATTATGTGAATGATGTTGCTGATGAAGGGTGGAGTGTAGTTGCTCACGTAATACAAAGAGATTTGTATGATATGGGTGATGAAGTGGAAAATTTGACCTCTGAAATTGAATTTAATCAGCAACAGTAAGCAGAATTATTTGTCCATCATGATATTGAAAATATTAGTCTAGAAAGGATGAATGAAGTGGATGAAGCAATGGAGTAGGAAACCGACATGATTGAAGGGGAAAATTATTGTATGTACAATTATTTATTTATTCAGCAACCACTTGTTTCATTTACGCAATCATTCATTATCAATGTTATATATATTTTATCTGTTAGTACTCCATCTGTTATCATTTTTAATTTTTTTTTCTGCATAATTTTTTTGAAATATATATTCTGAACTTAATTTTATTTGATTAAATGACAGGAATGCCAAGGAAGAAGCGTTACATTTTTTCATCCAGTTCTGCGACAGATGACTATCCATCTGGATCCCTCCCCACGACATCTGATGCACCAGCTGCTGATACCCCTGCACCATCTCCCCCTGCACCATCTCTCACACCATCTGTGGATGTCCCAGTAGAGGGTGAGTCATCGACTCCCCCTTCAGGAGCCTCAGTAGTGGGGCAGCGACACGCCCCTTCCAGTTCATCCCAGACATACTGGAGTGTCACTATCATAGGTACAAATTTTAATTAAATAAATTTATTGCATTTTTTTATACTAATTGTTTTCTCATTGAAGATGAAAAAAATGCAACCGTGGAGAAAAAAATAAAAAGTTCAGATGTTAGGAATCTGAATGGCGAGAAGATTTTTGTGCCATTTGATTCTTACTGGGTCCCTACAGATGATGTCGCAGGGTTTCTTGGCCAGATTCTAGGCCAGCTGGCGGCGGATCCCATTTCCCTTCCCATTTCATATGACGATTGGAGACATATGCCTCCAAGCTGGAAAAATGAAGTGTTTGATTCTCAAATCAAGGTAAATTTATTACATTATGGTTTAATTTAATGTCATGTTACTAATATGTTCAAAATGAATTTATGTATACAGATGTTCTTCCACTTTACCGTTGCTGATGTGATAGCACGGAAGTTGACGTTGAAAAGTATAGGTAATAAGTGGAAAGATTTTAAATAGAGATTGTGGTGTGATGTCAATGATGCTTCATTGAGCATGCTGCAAATGTATGAGAAGCTACCCAGTGGGGTATCAAAAGAGCAGTGGAACGTGTTTGTTGATAGGCATCGGGATCAGAAGCAGATGGTATTGAAATATATATATTCTTATATTATCCACATTTTACATTTATACATGAATATGAAAAGGACATGACATTCAATATATCAGTATTAAATTGAATTTTATTTATTTTAGGATCTATCAAGACAGAATGCGTCAAACCGAGCGAAGCAAGTCATCCCACACACTGCGGGCTCAAAAAGTTTTTCTAGAAATCGAAGTTCATTGGTAATCTTTTAAATAGTTTAAATATTTATAAGACAATATTATCTATTCAATATATTGAATTGTTGATTTATCTTTGATTATTGCAGTCACAGAGTTTAGGCCATGAAGCATCCAGAACTGAACTGTGGTTGGATGTTCACAAGAAATCAGATGGATGTTTTGTTAACGAACCTGCTAAAGAAGTTGGGGTATGAAGTCAATTTTTTTATCATAATAACTTCTTATCAATTTTTTTTGTGTTAATATATATTGATATTTGATTTATAGGTCAAAATTAAAGAACTATGGGATGCCAATCCTGCGCATTCCTACTCCGTCTCCCAGGATGACCCGGTTGCTAAAGTCCTTGGGAAGGAGCATCCTGAGAGAGTGCATGGGATGGGTTTGGGACCCGTGCCATATAAGGTTTTTAGCAGGCCACCAGGGATAGCTGCTGTATCTACTCCTGACTTTAGTCAGCCCAAAGATTCTAAGAAAGAGATTGTTTTTTTACGAAACACAGTTCACCATCAGGGGGATCAGATATATGCATTGTATAAAGAGTTGACTGAACTATGTCAGCATATTAGCAGATATGCCCCTAGTGGGAGTGCATCGATTGGTGGTATGCAGGTAAATCACATAAAATCAGAATCATTTAGTTTCCTAACTTTCATTTGTTTTAAGTTTTAATATAAATATGTAACCGTATTTAATTTTCAATATAATGTTCTTAAAGGTGAAAACACAAAGTGGAAATGAAGGTGGAGAGGGTGAAGATGCATCATCGGACCCTGAGTAGTTGTACTGTTGATGTGTTGAACAAAAATGAAAACAGTTGGTTTGTATATGTAACACTTGTGGCACATAGTTACCACCACACATTTTCATGTCCTGAAATTTCCTTGATTTCTCACGTTTCTTTTTATGTATTTTATTGATTTATGATGTTTGTTTTTATGTATTCATTTCTCGAGTGTGGTATACATCATTCCATTTAGGTCTGTATTTGAATTAGTAGTCGAGATTTTGGATGACTAGGAGTTAAACCCATTGTTGATGTGTTGAACAAATTGGGTCATTTCATAGTGATCAAGGGGATAGTGTTGTGGACACTTTGGTGTGGCCCATTGTTGAAAATGTCTGATTTAAGCATCAAAAGTATCTAAAAATTCTCTAGCTCTTCTAAAATGTCATGAGAATGTTCTAAATCAAGGGTGGTTCACTAAGATATAGGTGTGACTGAGGGGTGATAAATTAGCATAAGTCCATGAATATAGGAAAGAATACTTTATAAATTAAAATATAATCTCAAAGATGGATGTCAACTTGACGCACAATTGGTATGTCTTATAAAAACATGAATTTTAAGAAAAGAACTTCTACCAAATACTTCAATATTAGGATGGTTACAATGGACCATTTCCAACCATAACTGTTTTGATCACTGAACTATTACTGCATGACTTGAACTGCATTCCCAACATAATTTCCACTTAATCATGGTCTGTTTGGTAATTATTACCTATCATTATATCCCTTAATTATTTATATTATGATTCTTAATTCCATTTTTTGATTCATTACAAGCTATCCGGTCATGAAACTTTAATTACTGGAATTCCAGAACTTTCTTCTTTACCATTCATGACTATTCTTTCTACAACCACTCTCCCAAAGGTTACATTTTCCATGACCTGTGTGATTCTCCCCACCATAGGATTTTAATATTCATCATTTTAATAAAAATAGGAATCTAATTCCCATGAAAAACACTCTGTCCACCACTAAACATGGTTTCTGGATGTGAGTCAACATAATTATACCATGTTCCATCACGACAATCCATCCTTGGCATACACTGAAGCCTCATCTGGAACTAATATTCCATCCTTGAACAACCTGTGGTTCACTTCCTACCGCATAGATTTATATCATCCACTTAATAATAAATATAAATGGTCTATTCATAATCACATGTATTATGCAATAATCATTCCATGCGCACACATTCAATCAACATCAATAACTACATCTTGAACTTTAACCCAGATTGATGATGTTATAAAACTCGATCCTCTTACAGAGTCATCCATAGAACTAGGATAACTTAGCTACTAAAAACTCTGGTCTACATCACTCACCACAACGTAGTTAATACCTAACCTATATTCCAACATAAAAATATGTCAACTAAGACTCACTGGAAATATCCACATTCCTATAAAATCTATATCCCAATGTAACTCTAAAACTATTCCCACAATAGGATTTTTTATAACAATATATTTCTAATGTGTTATTTAAGCTATTTCATCAGTTCAAATTTATTATAAGTATTAAGGATGGTTTCTAGGCCACAAAACCAAAAAAAAATCATTATATAAATGGGTTGGTACTAATATAACTACTAATTCATCAATTATCAATTTTTATAAGTAGAGTGGAATCGCTATGGATGATCTATCCTAAGAAAGTGAAGTTATAAGATTTAGTGGAATCCAGTTTGGGATGTTACAATGTTGTATCAATGAAGTTTTCTCTTCCTAGTATTTACTATTTAGGATATTGTATACATGAGTATGAGGAATGTGTTTGAACCTTTGATTGTTTTTTCTGGTTTTATTTGTTTTTCAGGGCAGTGGTGTATCAGAATCCAAGAATTATTATTTTTATTCTGGGAAGATTTTAGCGGCAGTTTTAACCACCGTGAAATGTATACTGGCGGCGGTTTAAACCGCCGCTAAACGTAAAAAAAATTTACTTCTAGCGGCGGTTATAACCGCCGCTAAATATAAGCTTCATTGATTCCTCATTCCGTGGAGGTTTACCTGAATTTAGTGGTGGTTTTACCGTCACTAGAAATTGAGTATATTCACGGTGGTTATAACCACCGCGAATAAAGCGATATCCAGGGCTCGTAAAAACGCCACTAAATTCAGGAAAACCGCCGCGAAATGAAGCACCTATGACGCTTTCCTGAAACCACCGCTAATAGATTGCCAACTCCCTATTAGGCGGCGATTTCTATAAACCTCCTCCAAACAGTATAGCGGCGGTTTAAACCGCCACTAAACACAAAAAAAAAACCGCCGTTAAATGGAGATTCTGTTGTATTGTAGTGGACGAGAATAGTTTGAGAGGTATCTAATGTATTGGCCCAGACCCTCCTGGTCCATCCCTTTACCAAATTTCTGGTGTTTGGCATGCCCTGGACACATTAGGTCCGGATTCTAATGGTGGCATCTTGGTGGCAAGATGTCATCACAATGTCAACCACCGGTGAAACCGATTGGTGTAACACCAATTGGTGAGTCACCGATTGGCGAGTCATTGATCATTGTGTCACCAATCGGTTCTAAGGGGGGATTGTCGGGGTTTTTATTCCTTAGTTTTCTTGGTAATGCCAATTTTAAGTATTTTAAACCTTTTAAAGTGGGTCAAGGCCATTTTTAAAGCCCATAAATAAAATCTAATGTTCTCTAAGAGTGGGGAGACCCTCACGAACCCATACTATGTGTCAGTATTACCCGTTTCCTCTATTTAAAAAAAATCTTTTAACCCACAGTTGTTACAGCCACCTCCCCAATGATAAATTAAATAACAATTAATCCCATCGTGTGTAACCACCCAACCAAGTGGTGAAACCACGACCTGCCTTTAAAGCCGTTGAAAATTATTATTCCATAACTCCAGGATCTAACCTCTTTATAACACACTGGAATTCTTTTCTTTTTCTTCTTGGTTGTGTTTGTTCTTCCCATTGTTGCATTTGGAGTCCCCTTCCTGAGGCGAGTGGTGCGCCTATGCTGAAACCTTTCCTGCTCATTCTTGGAGTCCTCAGAGTTCCTCCCCTTCAAGTCGCGCATCATAGTTCTTGGTGCGCGAAGATAAACTTTGATTTTTGATCATCCAGTTAGGGTTTTTCCTTAGTCTCCCTTTACTGTGTATCATGCGGGCTGGGTATAAAAATGTTTCTTACAGGGATGGATGAAACTAGACCTTAATGAAGATAATAAACAGAATTTTAAGGGATGAATGCGTGTGATTTATGTTTCTAGTGTACTCTTTTACCCCTCTTTATATGTTGTGGATTGTATGGGCTTATGTCCAATGAAAATCATGGCTGTTTGTGGTCTTTTCTTACACACTAATGATCATCTATTTTCTGGTTAATTATATGATTTAATGGATGTAACATGGAAACTGGTAAATCACATAAACTCGGTTGATTAAATGGATTCCAAATGAATAAGAATCCTTGTGCGATCACCCCAGTTAACCAAATCGAAAGACAGAACTAAATGAATGGAATATTCAAATTTGAAAACTCCCTTACTCTGTTATGGAGATGTTTACAGTTGATGATTATGAAGTGACATGGATGGGGATGAGATCTACTGTTGTGGTTCTATTGTTGTCTTATGATCCTCTACCCATATGTTGGGGCTTGCCTTGGTTCCAATACTTCGAGGGATCTCGCAGATCCCATTTGTTGTTGTGACTTTACAAGAGAACCGGGTGTGAATGCTTAAATTGCTGCTTGGCTATTTTTTTCCTTGGATTATGGCTATGCCAGTTAATTTACCAGTAGTGAAGATTTAATTTAAATGGAATCACTTGAATATGAAAATGAGAATGGGTTCAATGTGGAATTGTTTTCTGAGAATGAGTTTCAACATGGTTGTGCTGCTTCTTATGAATGAATAGTAATAAGGGTGTTTGTGGTTGGGCTGGTTTTGGAACCCCTAGGTTGGGATGAGTGTTTGTTTACCTATATGTATAATTTAGTTCTTTTGTTTTATATTTGCACCCCACCCAAGTTTAGCACTTCGTGACGAACACCCCCATTTCATGGGGGAGGGTGTTTTTCCCAGAACTCCTATGAGTGGATGGTTATTAGCTCATTTTCTGATCCCTTTCCTGAGTAGCCCAAGACTATTCGGGTAGGCTGTGATGACTAGAGGTCCATTATAGCACTAGATTCTTTGGTCATGGTACATGGTGGTGGTTGGCCCAGGTTTGTGTGGGAAAGTGGTTTCCCAAGTGCCTTCGGGATGAGGCCTAGGTGTCTTCGGGCATAACAGTAGTTGTTCGGACCTAGGTGTGTGCGGGCACGGTTACGTTTGGTTGTTGTGGCCCAGGTGTTTGCAGGCATGATGTGCGGTTGTGATAGCCAAATTGTTTATGGGTGGGGTGTGAAAGTGGGACTGCAGTGAGAATGGCATGAGAGGTCCGATGCGTATGATGTCTTCAATAAAAAGTGGGAAAGTGGTGAGGGGTACCCAAATATCGATGTGCTAATACTATTACATTACTTGACTTGCGTTATTTTGGGAGTGTTCCTTGCTGAGATTAGGGTGGATAGTTTCCTTGCTAGGTGCTCTGGTTATCTCCTTTTCTCATGGGAATTAGAATGTATCCCCACTTGTCCATGAGGGATTTTGGTTTTCCCTACTGAGTATACATGTATACCCACCCTACGTATATAAAAATGATTTTAGGTTTCTAGGAGGACTTCGGGGATCATGCGGGACCGTACTAGTTTGGACGTTGGGACAATTACTGTTTCTAATTTTCCTTTATTTGGTACTTTCCTTTGGGGGTTTCTTATACTTTTGAAGCATTTAATTTGGGACATGCATATGGGAATGATTTTCTTTTGGATTTACTTTTACCTCCAGTTCTGGTGTTGTTGGGATTTACCATCTTATCTCCCGATCCTACTAAATGAAAAGTGTAATGCCTTACATCTTGTGTGTGATTCTATACCCTTGGTTCTAGTATCCACTCCGGGACCTATTGAAGGTAGGTTTTGGGGGCACTATCTCTCCATCAACTTGAGGAAGGAAGGGTATAGCAATTTCGCTGTCCCTTCCCTCATCTTGGTGAAGTTGGTTCTTAACAATATGAATAGGACCCTTGGTGTATTGTAGTTTTAGGTCAAACAACTAGGACACTAGGTGTATTATGGTTTTAGTTAATACAACTAGGTCCATGGGTATCTTGTAGTTTCATGTCATATGACTAGGACTATGTGTGTCTTGTAGTTTTAGGTCATGAGACTTGGACCATGAGTTATGTTCAGTTAAATGTCATACTACTAGGATGTAGTTGAATAATAGGGAAATATTCTCTTGGATGTTTTCTTGAATCCTTGATGGTTATCAGGTAATACTAGGTTATTTGTGGAAACCTCATGGTTCATACTATAGATTTATGTATAATTATAGGAGAAAACATATTGATGATTCTATAGAAATGAAATATACACCTCCCGCTCATCGAGAAGCATGGAAACAATAATCTATTTAGGATGAGGGTCTTCTTATGTTCCAGATTCACCTACCTGATCTCATTGACGGCAGTGGAGATGCCTTTCTTAAATTTAAAAGGGACATTCCTGAGTTTATCCTATTTTTCTTTTATATCTGAGTCTGTGGGGGAATTTTCTTACATATCTGAAGAGAAATTTACATCTTGAACTACCAATGTCATCATAGAGATATTAAAAAGATAATTATTTTCTCTTATACTGTTATTGAGGGCTGTAAGATCCTAGACATATGAGTTTAATTCTGATGCCTCAATCCATTTTATGGGTAATATATAATCATTATCGATCATAATCCAGGGATTTATAGGGGCATTAAATAATCCATTGAGTGATACAATCTTCATATCTTCATCTACAATTTTTTATTTTCCTTAAAATTTTCAGAAACCTGCTTTAACATAAATAGCTTCATAAGAATAAAAATGGGAACCGTCACCATATAGTACACCAACCTTCCTATCGATGGGGTATCTCAGGAACTGATGAAATGTTGAAGGTATCACTACATGGGTGTGAAGCGATGGTCTTCGAAGACAAAAATTATATACTGTGTCTTGCTAGATAACCATTAAATCATCATTATTTGTAAGATCCCAAAATAGATCCTTGAGATTAATCTTCCTAATAGTTATTTTCTCACTCTCATCACTCTGTTGAATGATTATATTTGTAGGAGATAATCCATCCTTGATATATCAAAAATGTCAGAGGCTTTACATTGGGATGAGGATGATCTTGAAACCATTGTTTTCCAAAGACCTATGAATATAAAAATAGTTGAGTTTTCCTAAAACATATAGAGGTATAATTTTTCACTGGGTAAATTCTTCTTGATCCTATTTTGTGAATGGGATGGTGACATGAAATTCTTATGGAATATTATCTTCTCAATAAAACTCAGCTATAATAAATTCTATCTCAAACTCCTACGGTCTTTGGAGGACCTCTATTGATTATATTGAAATATGGAAAGCATCCAAGATTGTATAACTTTCACCTCATATCGATGATATCCCCTAGAGATTAAGATATCACATAGTTTACTATCCTATGACTATGACATGTTCTATGTAGTTTAATATCATGTGACTGAGATGTCTTTTTTGAGTTTAATTTCATATGATTTAGATGTATCATGTAGTTTAACATCATATGACTAGGACGTAACACACAGTTCAACATCATGTGACTAGGGTGTGGTCGTGCCATAACCTGTTATTAGGGATTTTTTTATGGAGCTTAGATGAATATTAGGATTTTTCCTGGGTTTTAGGATCCTCTAACTATATCAAGAATTCATTTACATACTTCTCTTGACGATATTTAAAGTTAAAAAAAATCCCATTTTGTTCCCAAGAAGACAGTGGTAGGGGAAGTAATTTTCATAGCCTATCAACCACACCTCACTCATATTCCTCAATACTAGGAGTTTTTTTCCAATCTTTACCCATGTAATAATTAATGTACCTAGGGATATTTTTTGATTGGTAGTAATATAACATTTTATATATTTCATTATGAAATAGGAAATCACGATGCTTCTTCCCTGTGATACCTATACCTCTTTTAACATGGGAACATAGATGAGTTCAGAGTTCAGGGTGCAGAGCCCTGATCTTTATTAGTTTGGAGTAGGTTTTGAAGCATCAGAGGCCTTGGATGACGAAAAAACTTCCTGATGATCAATTAAAATCAATTCTCCAAGAGGATTTGGGACAATTTCTATGGTTGGGTGGATTCCAGAGTTCTCCCATGGAGGAGGTAGAAAATATGGAAATACCCCCAGCCTTGTGTGCTAGGGGTCCTTAAAATATAAAAATTCTCTCAACCTTGTGGTCTAGGGTGAGGTGGAACAAAATCTGTATTTCACCTAATGGGGGGATGAAAAATATAAAAAATCTCCCTACCCTGTGAACTGGGGAACCTCACTACAAGGTGGACCTCTGTAGGAAGGTGTTGATGTGTCATTCTGAGGAAGAGAACCCAGGAGTATTCTCATAATTATTTCTTGGATATCCTTGTTCTCTTATTGGATTTTAGTGCTCTTCTCTTCCTTATAATTTTTCTTCCTTAATTGGATGACTAGTAGTATCCATGAAAACACCATTTAGTCTGTCTATGGTAGGGTGAGTGGATAATAATGGGAGTCTCAACATGGACCCAAGAGACCAAATATCCTATTTATCCCAACTATATGATCTAAAACAATTTCACTCTAAACCACCAACATAGTTAATAAGACCTTACGTAGATTAATTAAAGATACATCTAATCCCTTATTTTCTTGTGTTAGAGGCAGAAGGTGTACCAACCTGTTATGACCCGAATGACTACATGAGGGTATGATTATACTTTTGTGAAGTGTGATCATACATATCCATTAAGAAGTCCTTATATTCTATTGATTTCATATTTATGGATACATAAGATGACTAGTTATCCTAAGTATCTTATTTGATGGGTTGGTGCCTGATATGTCGTTTGATGGGTCAGTGACCATAACACCATTTGGTGGGTTGAAACCCAATGTACAATTTTTCCATTGAATTCCTATGTGGAAGATGATCCTAGGGTAAAATATAATAAAAATTACCCGACATTGTGGGATGGTGTGCTCCTTGGGATTCTATAGACACCAAAGCTATCAATGATGAAGTTAGGGGATCCTAGATACTGATGATCTGGGATTGATTCTAGGGAACTATTAGGATACACCTGTTGGTCTCAGAATGATTGGTGGTAATAGGGATATAATCCTACTCCAGAGATTCATTATTTTGATACCCCTAGAGGGTACTCATATTCGATTACGCAATATGGATGGTTGGGGTGGTCACAACTTCCTCTACATATCCTTGTGGAATCATAGTCATATGTCAATGATGATGACCAAAATAGATGGGAGCCCTTCTTGGAATATATTGAGCGGTTGAGTTGACATATCGATTTTAATCATTCAAATATCGATGGAAGGGAATGTATATGTCGTTGTAGTGTAGGGATAAGATCCCAATGTATATGAATGTGGAAATAAGTGCCACATTATCTCCTCTGACCTATCATGGAAAAGAAAATCGGTGGGAATTCATCCTATGGACAATTTAATGAGATGATTCCAAAGGAGGGATAGATCCATTGATGTGGTACTCCTAGAACAAGATATTCACTAAATATAACTAATGGTGTTTCATAGGTGAGAACATATATGATCAGTGGTTTAGTTGGTTGTTCACAACAACTTTAAGTGTTCTATAGGAATTTCTAACTTATACAGTGGTCTTAGAATCTTTCGGCACATTCATTGATTCCATTTGGATTGTAAGGGTTCTAAGAATTCTTGATAATGAAACAAGACACCTTATTAGTGCAGAATCATATGTAACAGTGCATGGTTGATCAATTAATTTCACATTTTAATGATGAGGAGGTGGTCCCTTCTTTTATGAATGAATCAATGTAGTAAAAAAATCATTTTAGGTTCACAATTTTGTTTCCTGAAAAAATGCGAAACAAAATAGGCCAACAGGAATTGGGAATTATATAATTTTTAACCCATTAATGGGATGAAACAGATAAATAATTTCTCATTAGGTTCCGAATTTTTGTTTTCGATAAATTTGAGGATTGGTTTTCTCTAGACTTTCAATTATGGGTCATTGAGGGTGGCTTTAAAATTATTTGCATCTGGTTTACCATATTTTTATTTATTGGAAACTCCCAATGGTTCCCACATCCATAACTAGGCACATAACTTCTTTCCGGAGGATGGTGGACAATTGGGGTTTCAAACCCTATGATTCTTAAGACCCCACATTGGTCAAGAGGATGGGAGGTCAATCTTATTGCAAACTTTTTGGGGGAATTGTTTTATATTCTAGTAATCTCTTATAGATTGAAGATATGTTCATGAAATTCTTCCAAAGACCCAATATGATATTGGTTACCCCTATGCCAATGAATTTATTAACACCATGTGTTGATGGAAAAAAATAAGTGAATAAAAAGTTCTCTATAATTATCTTATTCATTTATAATGATTTAGTTTATATCCATGTTTTGGAACCTTGGAGTTTATATCAGTTCAGGGAGGTGACTTGTGTCTTGGAGATGGGATTAAACCTCTATGAATCATCCTATGCATCCTGTGAGAATAAGAATCAAAACCCACTTATTTCATTTGATATAGTTTAAAGTCATATGAAAAGACTATACCATACAATTTAACATCATGTGGTAAGGAAATTAATATAGGGATCAATCCTAGAGGAGTTGTCTTAATTATCCTACTTATAACATGAATTATTTCATCATAGTTTGATTATGGGTGTCTTTTTCACTAAAGATACGATTATGGAGGCATCTATTGGGAATTATGCATACAATCCTTCAATGAGTTACCTCATTAGGAGTATGAAACTTTGAGTGAAATTGAGATATATTTAGGCCTACATCCCAATGAAGGACTCGCACTAGGGGAATATTCACCATGATATTGGTAAAATCATTTCCAGTCTCTAAGACCATGTGATTCATGATCTATGTGTGAAATAAGAGATAATATAAGATTGGAAACATTTTATGAGAGCGAATTTGTAAGAGGCTTACAAATTAAAGTTCCCCTTATATAGGTATGACTACCACTATCATGGATGATGTGTTATAGAACTTGGGCCTTATAAAGTAATCCTATGTATCTTATTTATAATAGGAACTAGAGTCCTCATAGTTCAATTTGTATATAACATGCCGATGGGTCTGAGGTACTTAAGGGAATGGTGGGGGACTACACTTAAATGGATTCCAATGTACAAGACCACTTCATATCCATTGATGTATGAGGAAGGATGATAAAATCATTAGAAGAATTTAGTACCATTACAAGAGAATATCTAGGATATGGAGGGACTTAACCTAGGGTGGATTCCCATTGGATCTCGGGCCTTAGGAAGGCATCCTACGTATCTTGTTTGGATAGGAATCAGAGTCTTCATATTTTAGTTACCCCAAATTCACTGATGGTTTAGGATAGGTGATTACACTCGAAGGGATTATTATTATCCCTAAGGTCCAAGAAATCTAGGGGCTTATTCTAGGATAGATTCCCCAATTGCATATTCATTCTCTATATTCTGATAGATAAAGATAAATGATGACCTTGAAAGGACTGTTGAATATTTTTGGCATGACCTAGAGGAACCATCTGAGAGAACAACACAAATAGGTTTGAATGAGTCCATAAACCTAACCCATTATAGAAAATCCCCTTATAAATGGGGTATTTAGCTGAAGGTTCCTAGAAAGGGGTTCATATGGTGTAAATCCAAGTGTGTTTGTCAGAAAAGGTTGACATGTCCTTGGGTTTATACTTGACTTGTCTAGGGTGTACACCTGACATGTCTTGATTGTCTTCCTGACATGTCTTGATTTTATTCCCATCATGTTTTGGTTTTCAATATGATATAGAATAAATGTCCAGGGGTGTATTCCTGACTTGCAAAAGAGGCTTCACATGATCAAAAGATGACATGTCCAAGGCCTTTATCATGATCATCCTGAATTTTCCAGGATGTTTCATGATCAACCCCACTTGTCCACCAGATATAACATGATCAAAGTAGCATGTTTGGACATCATTTCATGATAACATGATCAAACTATAATGTACATAAGCTATAAAATGATAAACCTACCTATACAGGATGTTCTCATGATTAACCTGACTTGTCCATAGGCTGTCACCTGATCATCCAACTTATAAAAGATGTCTTCAAATGATCAAGATACTTTGTCCAGGATTCCTTTACATGATCATAGTAGACATCCATAGGGAATTACTCAGGATCAAATTGATTGTATGGGATGTCTTCACATGATCAAAGTGACTTTTTCAGGATGTCTTCACATGATGAAACTGAATTTTCCATGGTTTGTAGCATGACTATGCTGACATGTTAATGGATTGTCACATGGAAATGTTGATATGTTAATAGATTGTCACATGTCAACATTATCATGTTTGGCGATGAATGAGGGAATTGAGAGGCCAGTGTGTCATTCGATCATGTGATCTTATGACGGTCTTCTGATGGGGTCTCATGAGCATGTCCAATGGTTGTGCTCGTGTCCAAGTGTTGAAGTTCCACGTCGAAAGGGATCATGTCTTAGCCACACGAGGAATAATTTTCTTGGGAGTAGGGGTGAATGGTAAAGGTATTATTCAAAATCTATACATATGAGGGTCTATACAGTGAGAGGTGGGCCTTCCCATGGGTTCACATGCATGCCAAGTCCATTTATATTCCAAGGTGGGCCCACATGATCGTGTCTCATGATGATTGATTTCTTATGAGATTCACATGAAGTCAATGGGTGTCATACAAGGGGTTAGAAAAAAATATACATGGGATTCTTATTGGAGCTACAACATGGATGAGGGTGCATGGTTGAGGGAAACTAGTCTATGGTGCTTTATTTTCATAGATGAGGACCCGTGTGAGGGTACATGGAGTATAGGGAGTATGTCCACAGTGTTTTCTATACATAATCAAGGACCCACATGAGCTTTCATGGAGGGGTTTAAAATATAGTACCAAATCACATGATCACATGAAGTATTAGTATGAACCAAGGTTTTCTTGATGGATTCTCGTGATATTTAATTAATTATATGATTTTATGATCTTTAAGGGATAATGCAATGGGATTTTGTGATCACTAGAAGAAGTTCTTTGAGGGCAGTAGCATATTTCCACTCTCCTATATTTAACTTCTTTTCTTCTCTCTTTGTCTTATCTATTTTCTCTCCCCTACCATATTTATTGTTTTGGAAAATAAGTGATTATATAGGTGGAGGTCATCCAAGATTCTGACTTCTTTGCATGATGAGGGTGCTGCATGGACTGGCCTAAGGTGGTGGGGGAGATTTCACATGATCAACATCATGAAATAAAAAGATGAATTAATATAATATTTCTAAAAATGCGAGGATATTATAAATAAATGATACATTATTTTTCATGGTAATACTTGGTGACATCCACATTCCATTTCATGATCATCATAATTTCATCTCATGATTTATGATTCTTCTTAAGATGGCCTCACTGTGGGCTTCACATGATCAGATTCACGTAATCAGGATTCACATGATCCCATGATATTCAGGTGGAATGTCACTTCATCAAGGGAAAATTGTTTCAATATTGTTAATATACAAGCAATACATTCATTTTCCCAGTCCTAGATACTTTAAAAATCATTGTATTAATCATGGGATCACAATATCTCTTCACATGATCCATTACATGATATTGTATTACTACGGTGTGTAGATGATCAACTGGATGAGGGATTCATGTAAAAATACATCACCATTATTTAATGAGAAAATACATTGATTTTCATGAAATCTATTCAGTGTTATCACTGGTTCATCTAATAATTACTAATTTGATCATAAGATCTTCAGAACATCTCCTGATGGATTCACGCGACTCGCACAATTATCCTCATGCGATAACTTTGGTTTCATCAATGAACAGAATGCATGTGAAATGAAGTTGCATTCTAGGATTATGGATTCTGATAATGTCTTATTTTTCTTGGTATAATCATTATAGGAGTCTAACATGGCGGTTATTGAGTTCCAAGGTTGAGAGGGCATAGAGTGTGGCTCATGATGTAGAACCAGTAGTGTCAGAAGTGCAGTTGAAGACCAGGAGGTTAAAGATGTATCAAAAGAGCGATTAGATGACTATAGTTTATACTAGCATATGAATGAGGTTATGTTGGTATTTTTTAATTACATGAAAAATGTCTTACACATCCCACATCCCACATCTATTAGGCCTATGTTCATAGAGTGATTAATAAATGATTCTATGAGAGTTTTCCATTGAGATGGTAGCAGGGTCAAAATATATAATACCTTTACACATTACCTCACCCACCATGACCTTCCATTTCATGGCCTACCTGGGCACAGCTGCACATTCCATGTGTGGCCACCATGTTAGCTACACTCTCCCACACTATTGTAGCTTGGCTGGATAACTAGATAGCTCCCTAGGCGTGGGTGAGGTGACTCCCACATGTGCCCCGGGTCGAGTTGGTCGGAAGATTAGACTTTCTGGCCACTTTTTTTGCTGAGGGGCCATGAATACTTATAAAAAAACCCATTTAATGTGGATAAATAAATTCCATTCCCTTTTTAAAAGGAACCCAATCCCATCCATTATCATTCAAAATTTTCTCTTTCAAGACGTTGAATATTAGACATCACACTTCTCAAATCCTCGATAATAAAGTATATGCTACATAATTATGGGTTCCTACAAAAATATGAATATTTATGTCGAATTTGAACCCATGTTCCTAATCACGATGCATGAATTCTCCTAAAATATAAAAAATAGAAAAAAAATCCCATCCATCATAATATAGAGGTCAGTTACACATTTCTAGGATATATACATGACAACTAACCAAACCTATTCATACACATCTATCCCCTTTATACTATGTTTTATGTTAGACAAAAAAGAAAGAAGGGAAATATTCTCTGATACCATTTTAAATGTCCATGGATGAACCACTAGGATTGAACTGGAGTGTCACATGACCTCATGTGCACCTCCCCATATGCAAGAGGCTTCCTACTAGTAGCAAGGGTAGGGGTCTATCAGTGGGGATATTATACCGTTAGTATTATGTAATAAAAATAAAAATAATAGTATAATATAATAAATAGAATAATCATAGTATCATAAAAAAACTAAAATCTATCATACCAATCATATAGGTATTAAATGGGCTCTCAAAGTAGAAATACAATATAGAATAATAAAAACTGTAGATAAAAAAATAAATAAAATTACAGGGATCTACAGATTCTATATCAGTACACTAATAGCTCTATGCTCCTTTTCTCTATGATTGGATACATGACCCTTTCCATTTCTTAGATCCCTATACATAATGTCTTCACACACATCGTGATTCACATATAAGTTGTGAGTAATAAAACCCAGTTGGACACTGCCTTGGATCCTTAACAAATGTGCACATGTATAATAGTTGTATTCCATGATAATAAAAAAAATTCATAAACAAGAATAACAACACATAATAATATAGCAAGTGGTCATGTGATGACCCAGCAGCTATAAACCTCTTGGTCATGAATGTTTTGACTCAATTCTGGAAGGATAATGTGAAGACATAACAAGTAATCAAATCCATCTATATTTCCAATAAACCAGTTTCTCAACTACCTCATGGAATCACGTGTATATATGACTCCACATTTCATAGGTCTCAGGTAAAACATTCTTCTTATCATAACACTAGACATCAGTTGCGATACCCATAAATCACCAGGCATTAAGAAACCCAATACTTGGAACCTAGGTAATTAGTGCATCCTCAACACAACATTCTATGGAATCATTGTATCTCCACCCTATGCTCAAGTACATTGTTTCCATCCTTACAAGTCATGAAAACTCCCCCTTTAAAGGAAAATCATTTCATGATGTTCCACCTATTTTGAGAACTATGAATGATACCATTAAAGACATGGAAACATGCATAAAAAGTAATAATGTAAAAGAAAATCATATCATCATGGAAATAATAATAATATATATATATATATATATATATATAATTTTTTTCATTATCAAACATGTTAAAACAATCTACAATAATACTCATGGAATCAAGGATCATAAACATGTGTCATTGGATTTACGCACATCCACATACAATCAAAATAAAGCATGGTAATAAAGGTACTCTTATAAAAGAACTATTATAAGTAAAAAAAGTTTATATGAGATCCCCATAAGGTATGGAACTTCCTAAATCAAGGTCATTGATGAAGAACTTAAATATTTATCAAGGAACCATAACCCAAATATAATCCATTTATTAGTTGGTTCAAACCACTTTACAAGGATTCCTAGAACTAATTCTATTATTTTATTTCCAAAAGAAAAAAAACCACATTTGATAAAAATTTCTCTATCTTGGATAATTTCTTAACTATAAATTTAATCTATACCATGTGATTAAAAAATTCTTTCTTAAAGAATAATTATAATTTCTCATGTGATAAAATTCTATCTCTCTAGAATAATCCAAGTTAAGCATGATAATTATTATTTATCAAACATTGATAAGTACAGATTATTATCATTTAATATAAATTATTCAAAATTATAGAAATATTTAGAAAATATTATTCCATAAATAAAATGAAAACATAAACCCATATATATTTATCCCTTCAAAATTCATCACCTAAGAATAGTGTAGATAAAAGGTTCTAGAACACCTAGACATTTTATGAAGAAGTTATATTGTTCTAATAAATCATCACCAATCTTGAAAAAGGGAATTATTAGACTTCCCAAAATAATTATAATATTTGGAAAACAAATGCATAAAGGTTATAATTTATTCAAGATACAAAATTGTGTACTATTCTGTAGTATTAAGAAACACATATTAAAATCATAATTTAATTTTTCCTCTAATCATTTCCTAATTACAGAGAGTTTAAATTATTCCATAATTTGAGTCATGATCATGAAATGAGTCAAGGAATTAATTACCATTTTTTTACCTTTAAAATAATGAAAACACATTATATCAGTGTGTTGGGGATGAAGAATAATAATAGGGATTTTTAAAACATTTTTTCCAAAAAGGGAACCCTATAAGGGTAACATGGTTTTACTATCACGTAGCTACCAACCATCATGTAAGTGAAATTATTTACTATTACACACACTATCTAATATCAATGTTATCATTAAATAACCCTTTGAATTTAGGTTTCACCCTTATACGGTGTAGGAACTACCCTTATGTATCTCTTGTTTACACTTACACATTATTTTGGAAAATGAAGTTACACTTATACAGTGAGGAACTACCCTTATATAGCATATGGAACCTTAGTGATACCATTAAAAACCCATAGAAAAAGTGATATACCCTTACATAGAACTTGAGGTAACCTTATGTAACCTTTATAAATATGAGGTTAGCCTTATAATTATGGAGTAATACCCTTACACAGGGCATGAAAATCTCACATACCCTTAAAAAACTCATAGAATTTTAGAGTTACCATTACAAAGCTCCAATTTTATTGAGACTACCCTTACAGAAAGCTTATGTCCTGCGTAAGGGTAAAAATTAAGTTGATTTCTTTAACTTTTTACACAAGAGGCTTATAAAACATAAAAAATAGGGTTTTAAGAACTTTTAATGATTGTGAACATTAAAAATTTATCCTTGATAGTTTCAATCCCTTTTACGAGGACTAATCAATTTTCCATGAGTGAGTATTCATCTTAGGGATAATGAACCAATAGTTGGAGAAACAATTTTGGGTAAAAATAATAAACAATTGAATGGTGAACCAAATGTTGAGAACATATAATTTTTTTTTGTGATTCATGTCTATTTTATCCTTTAATATATTAGTGATGGTGACAAAAATTAAGGGATGAAACTCACCTTAGTATGGGTAATGTGGGAGAGAAAAATACTACCTTACTTTACCCATTTACATTGATATTATGTTACTACCCCTAGGTGAGTTTTAGGTTACCTCAAGAGATGAGTCAACAAATATTTGTGGGACTAGTTTGTACCAGACATGTAGAATTAGTGTCTCTAATGAGTGTCACAATTACTATACCATGGTGATCCCAAGGAGATTAACACGTTAACCCTAGGAGACCATCATATGAAATTAATCAATTACCATTTCCATAATCCTTGTTTATCCATATTTAAGCTATGATTCTATCTTGAACCATTGCTTTTCATTGTTCAATCCTCCCAATATGGGGTGAATCTCTATAAATTATGATCATTGTTACCAAAATAATAACCATGAACTATTGATTAGTGTAGGATATTTCCCTCTCCCTATGGTTTGACCTCAAGACTCTGATTTTCTATATTACATTAAGATGTATCAGTGATTAGTAACTCATTTTTTATTCAAAAAATTGTTCAACCTTCTGGAAAGTTAATTACATCAATAAACACACTATGTTTTTGGTACTTCTACTAAGGAATAAGTGGAGGAACAAACTTTGAAACTTATTACTGATTGTTCACTTAACTTTTATCTTCCCTTTTTATATTTTTATTTTTGTTACTTTTTAAGTTCATATATTTTCTTATGTTATCAATCATAGGTCAAAAGTTTATAAGACACTTCCCTCATATGCATTCAAGAATTAAAAAAATACCAAAACCACTTAAATTCCTTTAATAAATCACGAAACACATTTCCCAACACTAAATATATGTGATGTAAATTAATCAAGGAACCCGTTCTAATCATGATGAGTTTCTTGAGCTCATTATAACCAGAAACTTGTTCAATGGGATAAAAGATTGATAGATTACAAGATTCCATATTTCAAAGAAACTAATAAAATAATTGTGAGACCTCAAATTTAGTCCAAAACCTTTCATATGAAACTTAGTATCCTTCATATGATTCTGAATTCCAGATTGTATGGAGGAATAAAGAACTACGATCCTCATATTTACCTCTTAAAATTTATTGAGATTTGTAATAATTTTATGAACAATAGTGTTTTAGATGATTACATACTACTCTAATAATTTACCTTCTCATTTAAGAGGAATGAAAAGGTGTTGTTGAAGTCATATCCTAGGGGATCTGTCACAACATGGGAAGATCATGAAAGGATGTTTTTGGAAAAATACTTTTCACTGGTGAAAATGAATAAACTATGGAGCGACATCACGAATTTTTCATAGCATTATAGAGAATATTTATATAATTATTAGGAGTACTTCAAGGAGATGTTGTAATGATTCCATCACCATGAAGTTAGACTTTAGATGCATTTAAAATCATTTTATTTCATATTTCAAAATAAATCTCAATCCATAGTTGATTATTCTATAGGAGAAGGATAATTGGGGAATACCTCTACATAAGCTAAAAAATTCATGATTATTTGGCCTATAACATCTCACAACAGTAATGTTGGTGAGTATTAACAAAAAGATGAATTTATTAGGTTTAGTAAACCACTAATTTGGCTACCCATCTTGAAGCTATGCCCAAGAGGACATAGCCACTCTTCACACTCCACAATCCAAGACCTTATTCTGACCCTTAATAGGTTTTGTTAATCGAAATGGGTGGAGGTAAACACCTATTATAGGACTACCAAGTAAGATTATAAGTCTACTCCTAGGTTAAAGAAAACATCAACAGTTACAACCAACCCAAATCATACTACAAAAATCATTACAAGAAGGGAGTGTGATCGGTTCATAAAATTCATGGTTGGAGAGATAGTTCAAGGAATAATTTCATGTGAAATATTGGTCCTATGGGTAATTATTAAGGATAAAAACAAGAGAGACCTACTGATAAAAAATTATAGTACCCCAACTATAATTTCATAAACTACCATAAGGAACCTAGCCTTCCTTTGAGGATCTAGTGACAAAGTACATCAAAAAGAACAACTAATTCCTCAGTCAACCAGAAATTGCTATGAAAAAGAATAATAATTACTTATCCATCCACCAAGGATTATTGATGAACATCGAGATGTAGTTGGGAAAACTTACCTAGGGAATGAATGAGCATCCCATTTGAGTTTTTTGTGTGTAAATATGAAGTTATGAAAGTGGAATCCAAGATTATTACATGTATGAGGGGTAGATAATTACCAAAACACAGTGAGATGAAGGATGTAGTGGAAAGATATTTGTGAAATTAATAAAAATAAATAGAAAGCATAAAACCTAATGAATAAAATGTATAGATAAAAACACCTTAGAATGAAAAATTACAACCGAAGTAGGATGTTCAGTTCTGCAATCCATCCATTCCTTTTTCAGATAGAATGTTTTATGGTAAGATGGAAGAGAAATACTAGGTTTTTTTGAAATTTATCAAGTAGTTACACATCATAATTCCCTTTGTAGAATCTATTTCCCAGATGGATGCATATTCCATTTTCATGAGGGATTAACTTTTAAAAAATAAAAAATAGAGAATTTGGGAATTATGACTCTCTGTTAAGAGTGCTCTAATATAGTCCAAAGGTTGTTTAATCACAAGATATGTGATTGTATATGTTTTTAAATACCATGAACAATTGGGTTATGAATATTTATAAAATAATTACTTGACTTAGGATTGAGAATTAATCTAATTCACCTTAACATCTTTAAGAAATAAGGGTTAAGTGGACTAAAACTAACACATGTTTCACATTAATTAGCATATAATTCCAGGAAAAATCCATTCAGGATCCTTGAACACATACTGGTAAAGGTGAAAAAAATTCATATTTCAAGCTGATTTTTTTATCATAGAGATTCAAGAAGAAGGAGACATACTCATCATTATTGCTCCCCGATTCCTAGACACTAGAAAAGAACTCATTGATATAAATCAAGGCTAGCTGATTTTCTAGGTGATTGATAAGTAGGTTAAATTTAACCACTCAATATTTGTGAATCATGGAGAAATAATAGTGGGTTTTCAGTTAATTATTATAGTGGAACACATCTTTAGTTCTTTATAAATGGTGAAGGAAGGATTGTTCGAGGAAGGAAATAAAATTCTGGAGGATTAAAGTAGAATCTAAGAATATGAATAATTATTAAAAATTTATGTATATTTTTCAAAGACTCATTTACCTAGATTATTTCATTAGTTTTTAATCAATAAAAATTGGAGCTAAAGTAAATTTCAAGAACACTTAACTATCTTTTTTCTAGGAGAAGGAGAGGACCATCCTATTATTTTTAGTGCATCACTATCTAATGAGTAGGAGAAACCATTGATATTAGTTTTAAATCACTATTGTTTAGAGAGTTAATAATATTAAGGGTATCTTTACTTTTTGTACTCCCAAAAGTTTGGTTGGTGGAGGAAAAGAAGGCTACCAGATATCCTCAATGACAAATAAAACCAATAATAAAAAAGTGGTAAAGAAGGAAGTTTAAATGCCATTAAATCATGGAATTAACTATCCCATTTTATATATTGAATTGGTGATCCCAATATAAGCGGTCCCAAAGAAATGAAAAATTAAAGTGGTTAAGATATATGGATAGATAATCTCCATTTGAAAAGTGATGAGATAAAGATCTTATGAGGATTATAAAAATATAAATGATGCCACATAGAAGGATCTCTTTCCACTTCTATTTATTGATCAAATGCATATGCCGCTGAGGGTACAATAGTATTATCACATTTTGGTTGGTTATTTTGGGTATAATTAGATTTTGGTGGCCCCATATGACCAAAATAATACTACTTTAACATAACTGTATAGAACATTTATATGCCGTTGCATGTATTTTTGAATGTTCAATACAACCATGACTTTTTAGTGGAGAATTAAATATATTTTCAATGGGATGGAGGTGGAGTTATTGGAAATATTAATGGATGAATTTTTGTTCTAATGTCATTCAATTGTGGTATGCCACCAAAATTTGTATTTATTAATTCAACGATGCAAGGAAATATGCCTTGTACTAAATTGGGAAAAGTAACATTTCATTGATACCAATGGTATCATTCTTGGAAATAATATTTCCAATACATGAATATAATTTGACTCAACCAAAATTGTAGTAATAAATAAAATTCAAGAGAAAAATACCCTATAGAGAATCAATATATTTTTAGGTTACATCATATTTTACCATATGCTTGTTAAATATTTTTCACACATTACTGAACACTCACTCATTTTTAAGTAAAAAATGTTGAATTTGATTTCAATGATAAGTGGAAGGAGTATTTTATATAATTGAATATGTGTGTGATCACCATCCCCATCTTACTCCCTCCAAACTGGTATCAACTATTTAAATTAATGTGAGATACTAACTATTAGTAGTAGGATCATCCAATGAATAAAAAAAGGATAAAAGTTTTCAATAAATTTCATATGATAGTAAGACATTGAATAAAGACTAAATCAATTAAACTAACACAGATAAAAAGGTTATTGTTTAAATTTTTATTTGGATAATTCCATACACTACCTTATGCTTTATAAGTTTGTTTTTCACATTGATCATATTACAATAAAGTATTTTCTTACGAAGAATGTTTCTAAACCATTCGTGATAAGATGGATACTACATATACAAGAGTCTAACATTAATATTCATAATAAAAAATGGGAATAAAATTTTGTGATTGAACATATCTCATGGATTATATTTCTTAATGTTTTTTATGTATTAGAGTTTGAGATTCGTGATGAGTGTCAAGATGAACTTCTCTTTGTGGTAGATATTATAACTCAATATTTCTTAATAGAAACTCATATCTCTTTATCTATAAGATCGATATACCTAGAATTTTCATACTAATAAAGTAATAAATTATTGTTTGATGTTCACCATTATTTTTGGAATGATCTACTTCTCTTCATGAAATGAAACAAAAAGTCGATTTGATAATGTGTTCCAGAAAGGGAATTATCCAGTGTGTTGGTTTTTTCTCACTCCTCACATATAGTTGGACACCATGCCCAAGAAATAAAAACAGAATTTTTTTAAAAAATTAGTTTTTCCCTTCATTGTTCAAGATACAAGATCTTTTATAAAAATTTGTGATCAATTCTAAAGAACTGTAAATATTTAAAAGAGTGACGAAATAACCCAAAAACATATCATAGAAGTTGAAATTTTTGATTTGTGGGGTATGTACATCCTGATACCATTTTCAAATTATTAGGGTCACATGTATATACATGGTTGCATTGATTATGCTTAAAAATGGGTTAAATATAAATGAACTGCATTCAATATAGAAAAATTCATAAATAACTTCTTGAAAAAATATTTCTTATCTATTTGGGGTTCCCAAGATTCTTAACAGTGATAGGGGCATGGATTTTTATAATCACATTTTATTAGAAGTTTTGAAAAATCTTGGAATAGACTATAATAAAATAACCCAATAACATAAATAGATAAGTGGGTAGGAGGGTCTTTCAAATAGAGATATGAATAAGATTCTAGAGAATACAATGATTTAAAAATAGAGGAATTGTTTGAAAAACTTGATGATGCTCTTTCGACTGACCGAATAACCTAAAAAGAACCACTGGGGATGTATCTATTCTGGTTGATGTATAGGAAACCATGTCACCTACTAGTGGATGATAACTATTGGTATTATTTAGAAATCAAAGCCCTAAATTGGGATAAATATTCTACATGGAGAAAGTAGCTTCTAGAGATTAATGAACTGGAGGAAATCCAAAGGGATTCCTTTACTAATACAGAAATTTACAAAGAAAAAACAAAGAGTTGATGTAACAAGATAATCTAAAATAATAAATTTCAAATAGGTGATAAATTTATTTTATTTAATTTATAGATGTATTTTTTTCCAAAGAAGTCGAGGACAAGATGGTCTGGGCCATTTTTCATTGTTTTCTTGTTCCCACATGGAGCTGTCGAGATCCAAAAAAAATTAAGAAGAAGAATTCAAAGTCAATGACCACTGTATCACGAAAAAAATTTATTATTTTAAAGTGGGAAGCATCCCATCCCTATAATTACAATGATTTTTAAAATATAAGGTATGTATTGCTTTCAAAAATAAATAAATTATTAACTTTGAGGCCTCCTAGGTATGTTTCCCTTTTAATTTTTACTCACTGTGTTGTTATTTTGACTTCATGTTTTTTTATTCTCATAAGTGTAATATGTCCCACAAATTTCTCTTTAATATCCACTTATAGACCTTGAATATTCCTTAAATAAGCCCCCAAAACAATGTTTATACCTAAGGTAGTGAACAAGGGGGATAAAGCACCTTAAAATTTAGTTTGAAGACCACCACATAGCTGGGAAGTTGTTGGAATTACTTATGGTGAAATAAACATATCCATGTTATTGATCTCTATCTTGAACCGATAGAAAACTCATAACCTCTATACCATAAAGGGAAAACCACACTACAATATCATGGATATTGGGAATTAGGATGAATTGTTTCACTTTACTTTTGACCTCTCTATTCCATATCCCACCACCAAACCGTGGGTCTTGAAGAGTCCGAATTTGAAATTTTTGAGCACCACAAGAGGATCTTTCTCTTCCATTCCATATCCCTGGTGTCACAACACAATGTTTGAAGAATTTAAAATTCCAATATTTGATTAGAGGATGATGAAAAATAGGGGATTTTATGTTTCAAGGGTTTCCCACTTATTTAAATTCTAGGAAAAAACCCTTAATCCATGTTAACACTCCCTATTTCCTCTCTGTTTCCATATTGTACTTCTCAATTACTTCAAGGATTCTATAGACAAATTGATCTTGAACTAAACTAGGTTCCTCTATTATTCCCCAACCTTTTTGACTTCTCAAACCCCATCCTTACACCTTTTCACATATACTTCCCCCCATGATTACCATATTTCACAAACCCCAATTTTTCCTAACATTTTCTATGGTTAAAACTACCTATTTCTAACTTCATAAAAACCTCACATTCCCTTTTTTCTATGCATCTTTCAACCTCCTATTTACCATGCCACAAGTAAAATGCATAACTACCCCATCTAAGTTTGAATCAGTAGATTCTCAACTAACCGTTAATTATAAGGATTATTCATCTTCTAGCCTCACTCATTAACCCACACCACAAACAAGGAAACACTAATCCCAATCATCTAAACACATATTCCAAACATCCACTTATAAGTCCAAACCACAAAAATCATCTCTAGAAATGAAACATAATACACAACAACCTCCATAATCTAGGGCGAAACACCCTTCTACAACTCTATTCATAACTAACCCACTAACCCCACATAACAAATCCTAACACTCTTCACATAGAACCATTACCTCTGCACCACCACCTGACCCTAGCCGAAGCCACACCTCTTCTCCAACCCAAAACCCCTTAACCAATTTGTCATGCACCTGACCTCTCATAGATTAGTATCATCACACATACTAATTGGAATCCCTACCTCAATTTTGTGGATTCTTCCACAAGTCTTAGGACATTAAAAAAATGAAAAGAAACCACTATGGGTGGGAATTTTTTTGGATTTGATAGAGGTAAGACAAATTGGTATGGAATCCCTATAATACTCCTAGATTTTGTGAATTTTATTTCGAATTAATTTAATCTATTGTTATATTTTTTATTTCACACAACACCATAGTTTTTATATGAAATAACCATGTTATTATTGAATTTTATGCTACACCAAGTTAATATTTCTTTACATTCTACACCAAGATAAGATTTTGTTACACACAACACTGACTTGGATTGCGTTACACACAACACCGAATTCCTATGAAGCATCAATTTTTTATTTAAATGAGATAGTTATAAAATACTTGTTAAAAATATCATAATAATAACTACTTTTTAAATTTTATTTATAATGGTTTTATAAATATAAAACATATTTATAATAAAACATATAATTTTTGGTAAAGTCTTTATATGTTTTAAAATACTATTTTCTCAAATGAACTATTTTTATGTCATTCTATGTATAATAATAAAATTAATTTTAGAAAATTTTATAAATATAATTAGACAAGATAAAAATAATATTTGAATTCATAATTTCAAAATTATCTTAGGATGTTTTTTTTGATTTTTCTAAAATATTTCATTTTTGGATGAAAAGTGAAAAATTTGGAGTTTTAATTGAAAACTACATTTTTGTCTAATTTATTTATATTTTTGAGTCATATTTAATTTTTATTTTAAAGGATAATTTGATAAATTTTAGATAAATAAATTAAATTTAATTAATTGGAACCAATTTCATTTTGAAATTATAAATAAAAACAATTCAAACATTTGCACTTATCTCCTTAAAAATCTGTGAGATTAATTTTGAACTTAATTTTGTCACTTTTAGGAATTAAATTTTGAAATATTAGCATAAAAGGTTTCAATACATATAAAATTTATATTATAATTATATAAACTTATTTTTTTATTGAAAGTATTAGTTTATGTAATTAAAATTAATTATAATGATTATGTAAAATTAAGATTAACATGGGACCCAACCTTAAACTTAAGGGCAAAAATGACCTAAAAACTTGTACAAAAGCCATTGGATGAAAATATTTAGATCATACCCACTATTTTTTCTAATTTTATGAGTTATTGGAATACTATTCTATTAAATTTACGCATATAATAAGTTAATCATAGAAAAAGACAAAAGAAGAACCTTCCTTACTGTTAACATTTATAAAGATTTAGAGTATTGAAGAAGCTATATAGTTTTGGACATAAAAATTATTTTTAAAGGTAAATTAGTTATTTTTTTCATGGTAATTAAATTTATTTTTAGATATGATATAATTACATTAAACTCTTCATAAATGCAAATACCTAAATTATTTAGTTAATAATTAAATATTATAAATGAGGCTAGAAACATTAAAAGTAAAGTAAATTTAATGAATTGTTATGTCTAATTATTTTTTAGAATAATATATTTTGTTAAATAGGTGTGAAATTGATATATTTTAACTCAAATAATTTTTTGTTAGTTTTAATTTAAAATTTAATAAATAATGTCAAAATTGACATTAATGTTATTTTATAAAAAATGATATTTTTTTAAAAAGAATTAAAATTACTAAAAATATTATCCTCTTAAAATTTATTTATAAATGTAATTTTTTTAACATATGGTCTATTTATTTACACATTTTTCTTTTATAATCAACATATTGACCAATAGATAAAAAGCATTGTTAGCTCTATTCAAGTTAAAGTAGTGTTTTTACGTTAAATGTGCTTGTTTTAAAATTAATTTCCAACAAAAATCAGATTTATATTTTGAAAATTAGATATAGAATTTATAATTAAGTGGGTCTATATTTTATAATAAATATCACTTTAATTTATTCTTAATGTTTTAATTACTTAGGATAGGTACCTAGTTACTTCAATAAAAACTAAAATGATAAAAATAATTAATCTTATTTGTTAAGGAAAAAAATATAAAAAACACTTATTTTTTATTTATTAAGTTTGGGATGAATATATTTTACATTTAATATAATTTTTCTCCATTTTTTTAATCATATTATGTAAAGGATACCTCCAAATAGTGTTTACTTTTTGGTATTTACAAGAATTTCACTCATCCTCTATTAAAACTAATTCAATATTCCCCTTCATTACACCTATCAAGAAACATTGTATCATCCAAAAATATTCCAAAATAAGCTCCAAAAATCCATAACCTCAACCTAGAATCCTCTATTTGGGCACAAATCCAACCATGGGAGCCCTTTGTTGTAAACTAAAAGGAGTTACTCAAAGAATAGGTAACATCTTTCCACAAGCTCTTTTGTTTTATTTTCATTCTCCACCATCTCAGTTATTATTATTACATGATTACATAATAAACTAAATACAATAATTATACTTATATTTTGTTATTTTATATATTATACTGAAAAATACACACACGTCTATCAAATCGGTAACGAACTTACCACCCTTGTGTGCAGAGAACTACACCCTCAGGAAATGATGTTGTTCGTTTTAACTTTACCACCAATCATGGGTGGGAATTATGATGGAAATAAATTTTTTATATAAAATATATGATATTTATAATGTCTTTATTCTTAATTAGTTATTATATAAGACATACCTTCATGCTTTCCATTTTTTATTATTACGATAACTTCGTTTGTGGATTTGTGGATTACCGCCTCCTCAAAGGGATGTGATTCATTCACACATAAAATTGAATGTATTAAGAATGAGTTTAGTGAAATTATATGATATTTATGACATTATAATTATACTATAATCATATTATATATATACATATATATCATTTACATTATTTATTTCAATACGAAAATAAAATTAAAACAACGTTAATGCGTAAGTATGACCTACTGTCTCCACGAACGATGTATTCCATTTCATATTATTATCTTTTTTTTAATTCATAAAAATACTTATATACAGAATATATATGATATTTTTTATCATTTTTTACATTATTAAAATGATTAATTCATTATATAAGTAATATGATCAAGAATAATAAGTCAAAACATATATGAAATACAAAGTAGTTATTACCCAAAACATTACTTTAACATGAAATTATTAATAAAAAAGTAATACAAAGTGATAAGTAAAACATATGTGGTGTAATATATAATAATATGGTCCTATGAAAGATTTATAATAAAATTATTTTTATTATACATGAGGTCTGAACATGTATGAAGAATCTCAAGAATTATGGTAAGGGAATTTCATCTCAGTTTTTATTTTATTGAGATACATGCCATATTCACAACTCGCTTATTTTTTTGTGGTGTATATAATATAGTATTACATGTTATGTAATTAATTTACTTTATTTTATGATATTATAATTTTAAATTTATGTTTTTATTTCATGGGTATCATGATTTAAAATTCACTGAAGTAGATAGGGAATTTCATCTCACTTTTTTATTTCCATGAGATACAAGGAATATTCACCACTCACTTCATTTTGGTGGTGTATAGATGATACTATGAAATTTTATAACATGAAATTAATTTATTTCAAGATCCAACTAGTTTAAATTGATGCTTTTATTTGATGGTGTTCATGATTCAAAATCAACTCAAGTAGTAAGTGGATTTCTGGTCACTTTTTTTTCTGTGAGATTTATGTCTTATTAACTAGTGGTTTATTTTGTGTGGTGTATATACTCATAATGAAAATATTATATGATTATTATCTTTATATTTATGGGTATTTAAATATCAATTTTATTATACCCATTTCTTGGGGTTTATATTTTAGAAGTTACCAAATTATTAAGGTTATTTTGTCTCAATTTTCTATCTTTGAGTCACATGTTATGTTATAAACCATTATTAATATATGAGATATATAAATAATTCCATTTGACATGTTTTATCATGAATATTCTTATATTCATGATATTATAATCTTCATGAAATTTTATTATTTTATGGGGATTATGATTCAAATGTTTCAACGTGATATGAGAGACTTTGAAATATTTAAGGACCATTTTCCTCAAGAAATGTTTTAAATGATAATTTCAAAATTATTTTACATATAAGATGAAATAATTTGTTATAGTATAATATTAATTTGGGAAATTATCCAAGAATTACAATTATATTATTTCAAGAATATTTTATGTTTTGGTGGAATTATTTTTATGACACACATATCTCTTGCATGTGTTATATGCTTTTGAAACATCCTTATTTTCATGGGTTATACTTTGATAAAATGATTATGATACCTATCTCTTTTTATAAGTAATGATATGATAGAATATTTATAATACCCATTTCATTTCATGGGTTATGATATTTTGTTTAGGAAACCCCTATGATGAGTGTTTTTTACCATGTAGAACATTGATGTATAATTTCATTATGTAATGGGTGGGACCTATATCTACCTCCAATAAATTGGGTAAATATTTATATCTCATGAGTGTAATAGTGATGGAATGAAGAGTGAAATCATATAAATATGAAAGGTATGGAACTAGGAGTGAACTCAGTTTAGTATAAAAAGGATAGAACGAGGAGTGGACTCAGTTTAGTATGACATGCCTAGATGGGATGTGGACCCGGTTTAGTAATACTTGTCTAGAATTGGAACTGAGACCAGTTCAATATTATAAGGATGGAACATGGAGTGAACCTGGTTCAGTAAAGTATTGTGTCCACTAATATGGTATTGGGAGTGAACCTTTATTACTAAGATGATTTTGGAAGTGAACCTTTATTACTAAGATGATTTTGGAAGTGAACCAATTCCACTAAGATGACCTTGACAGTAAGCCTAGACTACAATGGAAATCATTTTATATGTTTATGTGTATGCCAAAAATTATATGTATAATTGCACTGTTATTATCTCATGTCTTATGATAATTACTCCCTTATGATTCATGACTTATTAAATTTCAATCTTTATGTTGTGACTCATTTATATGATCTTTGATATACAGGGTATGATCTTCATATGTTATTCTCAAGTTTTTATACACTTATGCTCATGTTACGTGTACTTATCTCGTTTGTTTTCCCTTGTTGAGAATATGAGCTTACCCCTTCCTATATTTACTTTCCCCAAGTTTTTAAAAATGGTCATAAATAGGATTACTAAAGGAAGATATATTTATAGGAGACTTTGGAGATCATTCACCATGTCAGAAGATATCATGTTCTATATTTCCATGACACTAAAATATTTTGGTCCTAAAGAATTTATTTTTTTAATATCATGAATATTCATCTTAAATGATGTAATATCTATGTATATTAATCCTGGGTCTCCATAGTCAGTATCAAAGGAAAGGTTTATTAATCCTTTGGAAAATAATATGAGAAAAATTTAGTGAGATACCAAGGGATTTTTCTAAGGACATGTCTGGGGATGTCTCTAAGAATAGGTCTAAGGTGTCATAGATTTAAAAGTATGTGCCTTGATTTAGGCACCCTATAAGTAAATTTTCATGATTATGTGGTTTTTTTCTATGATAAGTGTTTCTCACCCTATGTTATTGGGTTTTAGTCAATGAAAAAAACTATAAGGAACATGGTTAACATTTAATGTTTCAGATGTGGAAATTAAGGGTATTATGAAAATCAATTTCTTATGTGGAAATCTCATAAAGAGAATCAGGAAGGTGGTACATGTATTGTCTATACTAATGAAGATAAAGAGACCACAAATGACATTTGAAAGGTATGGGATGTTCTTCCAATATTGTTTATATTAAATGTAAGAATAATGATAAGATTGAGGGTGAGGAACCCTATGAAATTATTCGTATTTAATATTCTAGGAACGGGGTATTGAGAAATATGATAATTAATCCTGAATAATGATTTAGGAATGAAGTTTGATTAGGAAAGTGTGTATGTTTTGTAATTCAAAGATTATGTTATTCAAATCATAAAATATATAATTATTTTTAGTATAGGATTTTCATTAGGTATTTAAAATGATATGTCGAATGGTACTGAAGACTTAGAAAAGTGGTTGAATAGAAATGAGATATTTTGATTACGGGAAGGTAACCCTTAATGTGTTCTGAACATTAAGAAAATTGTTTCTATATTTGATAAAGAGATGATTAATATGGATAAATAAAGTTGGATAATATTGATTACTATGGAACTGATTATTAATTAGTTGAAAAAATGGTCTATGTTATTATGGATGAAGTTTAAAACTTCTTGTATTTAAGGAATATATCCAATAATATTTATAATAAGGAAGTATGGATGTTTTACAAAATAGATTTATGGTAATTTAGGTTATTACCATGTTTCAAGAAAATATACTATGAGGGTATTCAAAACTTTTTAATGTGACAACAAAGAGATACTTTGGGATATATGGGGGTTAAAATTTAGGCTTATTTACTAACCTTCTTTCTAATGTTTTGGACGTACATCATTCAGAAGGGGTATAAAGTTAACCATTTATGGAATGTTTTATGATAAAATTAGGACGAGGTTTTGATATTAAATTATTATATCACCATATAAGGATTTATGCATATTGGATAAAATGTGCTATCCTTTTTGTGGTAATAACTAAATACATATAGAATCACCTATCATTCTATTTATGGATCTCATGATCTTCTAATGCTCCTAGAATGAAAAATTAAACATCATTTCTTATAATAAGAGATTAAGTGAAAATTGATTAAGGAAAAACAATGGGTGAGGTTTTCTGGTAACCATGTAAGTGTATCTTCTGATGAAAATTCCTCAACATTAGGAAATGGGTCTTGAAATAAAATGTTTTCAAGTAATCACAAATTTTGATGATATAAATGATGTTTTTCAAACATATTTGTGTTATGGATTTATTACCATTAATATTCTCGAAATCATGTTCTCTATCACTCTCCATTAGAACTTGGGTAACACCCCAAGGATTTAAAAATTAATTTAATATTAAATGCACGAAACACCGAGTCTCTATAAAACAAAACATTTTTATAACCGCGACATTAAAAATAAATTTTCCACTTTTGTGTTTTGAATTTCAAAAATATGACATACATGGTTGCGTTCAGGGTTATTTTTGGAGTATGATAGAACAAGATTAATTTTTTGTTGAATAGTAACCTATCCTTATGAATAGTAATATACCCATATGAATAGTAACATCACCCATAAAAGTATAAATAAAATTTAGACACCTTATAAATAAAGTAGAATATTTTATAAATTATTAATTAAGTATTCACATTTTTGTGAGTGACAAATATTTAATTACAATTTTAAATTAATAAATTAATTCATTTTTATAAAATGGGTTCCTAAATAAATATTTTTTTTGTCCTATTATTTTATGATAATTTTATGAGACTAGTTAATTTTTGAAAGTATTATTAAAGCACTTTTAAATATAATATCTATTTTTTTCAAGAAAATAATGATTTTATTTGAAAATTAAATTTCACATATTCAGAAAATTATTTTGATAAAATGGAGTCTATTTTAGGATTCTAAATGTAAAAAATTTTTTAGGGGGAATTTTTGGGATTTTTCTAAAATACATAAATTTTTGATGAATAATAAAATACGATAATTTATGATAAAAGCTAAATACATGGTTTATTGAGTCATAGGTGATGTAAGGATGATTTAGGCACACTTGATTAGATTTAAAATTCACTTATTACTTTTTTTTTCACATGAATCAAGAATATTCATAGTATTGAGAAAAAATATTAAACTAATGGTTAAAATAATGAGAAACCCCTCCTCTCCACCACTATAAATACCACCCCTCCTTACCTCTTCTCTTCACTCTTCTCAAGAATTTTAACTTGTCCAAATTCTACCAAAATATCCTCCCAAGTTCCCCCACGTCCCTCAACCATTAGTCTCCTAAACAGACTAAATACTCTCCACTAAAGAGTCTCTCAAGGAAGATTAATTCAAGATGTAAATTCCTCTTTTCAATTCTTTTACTTTCCCTTCTAGTTCCTATGTTTTATTTTCTATCCTCACCTATCCTAATACAAATGTTATGAAAACTCCAGTACCATAAATGTTATGTAATTTTGTTATGATTATAGAATAATTTATTATCATATCTCATTTACCCTTGTTTTATATTTGTAGTTAAAAAAACACCATCTGAGATGTGCTAATTTACTACATTCAAGGACGATGGGTTTTTAATTTTTATTTCCATCTTAAATTATGGACATTAAACGATTCTTAAGGTTGAAACAGAGTATGATATATTTATTATGTCCCATCTATGGTTCTAGAATCTTTTTTTACACCTGGTTTTGATTTATAATGAGAAATGAGTATGTTGTGTTCAGAAACCACTAATTAACCCAAACCGTTAACATTAATTAATTTATATAGTGATTCAACTTCACTCAAAGTAACCATATGAAATTTACAACCATGTAAACTTATGGATGCTCACTAATATCTTATAACTTCAATTCTATAAAACCATCTTCATTTTACATGATTCTCCATTCATTTATATAAGTATACTGATCTTGAAACAAAAAGACCTGAACAATAAAATTGAACCTCTTAGACGATAAAAAATGCCATGAATAAACTTAATACGATTATAATAAATCAATTAAATTAAGATTAAGTTTTTTAATTATTAATTAATGAACCTAACTTTGATTATTCAGGTCATTAAGATCAAGTGGAGGACACCTTTTGACTTAAGGTAAGGGTTTCTTCATCTCACTTTCATTTTTGTGAGATATTCTGTATTCACTACTACTACTTGTATATAGTGTATGTATACATACCATTGATTGTTCATATCATAAATCACTTTATTTTTATGATATTAAATATATCAATTTATTATTATTAATTTTGGGGCATATAATTCAATTGATTGTAATGTTTTAGGTATTTCCTACATGAACCTCCATTTTCATTCGGGTTTCTCTTATCCTCTACCCACCTTAATGAAATTATTATTTATTCCTATGTACTGCTCATAAATTCTATGTGAATATTATATATATTTGTACTAATTATAATAATTTTTTATTTTATTTGGAGTTACATGTTTTAATAGAATATTTCAATTTTTTTTCTGAAATGCAGGCCCGATTCATGGATCTTCTCGAATTCTTTCCAATTTTAAAGATCACTCTATAATTTATTTTAAGACATATTTATCTTTATAAAATCAAAAAAAAATTACATGAAAAAGAAATTTTGGTTCATTTATAGTTTTATTAAAGCAAACATGCATTTGTGCTTTAAAATCCTTTAATATTTTCCTTAAACTACACTAAAATGTTTTATTTCTAAAGTTTCGTTAAAAGATTTTCTAAATAATTTCACCTCAATATGACATTATTTAAGCCTGAAATATAATTTCAATGGCCTTCTATTTTATTTCCTGGGATATACATGTTTACAATCTGATTTCATGACAAATACAAATAATTTTCCAAAACAACTCTTCTCTCCAAAGCTAAAAGGATTTTTCTCATCGCACATTAACTTTTATATGATTTTTGCAATGTTCCCCAATTATTCCTTGTTTTCGGTGGATTTAATTCTATTTGGTATATCATATAAAAATTCTCATTATTTTCATGATATTCTAAGGTAATATTATTTTAATGTTTCAAGGTGGTATGGAACAGTTTGGAATGTTTAAGGATTATTTCCTCAAGGATTTTTCAATGGTCTCATGTAAAATAATCTTCATCTATGTCAACATCCTTGGTTGAATCATTTACTTCACTATGTTTTATCTACTATGATATCACCCACCATGTTTTATTGAATTGTTTATGATTATTTTGATTGTGGATGTAATATCTTAAAACCATTCACCATATTACTCCAAATGGTTAGTGTTTATGTTTATTGATTGGGTAAAATTATTAAAATTTCATATTTTAGTATCAATATGAACGTCTATGTTCTTTATGTTTAGCCCTATTCATATGAGTAATGAATTAGACTTAGTAAGTGTTGGGTGGGGCCTGCTATTTCCCCTCGGTGCATCGGTAGGTCTAATGAGACAAAATATGGTCTTGGCATGAGGCCTTGACAATATGATTATTTTTTTATTGGCACGAGGCCTTGAAGGTATGTTTATGATGCCCCTCATTATGAAATCCCTCATTATGAAGCTAGTAATTGAATGTTCATGTAGTTATTGGAAAATTAGAATACCTAGGATTATGTTTTATTATGAAAATATTTATTCAGCTCTTATTCCTAAAATATTATGTACATGTTTATTTTTAATGTCTTCTATTTTTAGATATTCACCATGACTAATGTTTATGTTTGTGATATCTTTTGTTATATTTATTACCCCTACTAAGTATCTGATGTCACCCCTTTTATTTTCTTTTATTTTTCCCCTGGATGTGAAGAGGTGTATTATGAAGGAATTTCAAGGATAAAATTAGAGTCTTGGATGTTCCCAATAAAACATATATGTTGTTTTTCATTTCATATTATAATGTTGAACCAATGTATGTATCTGGTTTTCCAAAAAAATAAACTATTTGGTCCTTCTGGATACAAATTCCTTGTAATCATGCCAATGTAATGAAATAATGCACCAAATCTAAGCTTTTGGGGTCAGGGCATTATAGTTTGTATCAAAGGATGTTTAGTAGAAAACATGGAAAATAGATTTCGAAAATGTAGATTTGAGAACAAAACCCTAATATAGACATGATGATACACATACAATAATATCCAGGAATTTTGGTATGGAATAGATTATTTGGATCACCCTAGTAAATAAATCCCTCTCTAAATACTATAGATGGAAGTGGTTCTGGAACAGATGTACCTTGGAGTAACAACTCAGACAAGGTGTTTCAGGCTTGACTCAGGGTAACCTAGTACCTGAAAATGGGCCTTACTACGCACCTAGTTTGACACTAATGGGGGGTATTCCTAAGATAATTTACATTTTTTTAAAATCCATTATAAAATATTTATGCCCCTAAAGTATCCATAGTATATGGTTCTAGGATTTCTGATGAATAAATTTATGTTATGTACCATACCATATTTATGGTTATAAAGAGTTCATAATTTTATGATCTAATTTAGTATACAAAATTTATTAGAAATGGCGCATATCAGAAGGAATGAGAACTTCACCAATTCATGTGATGCAAATAGAAAAAAGGATCATATTTATTTTGTTCTTAAGACATAATTTTGAAGTAATATAGTATCTAAAGTATCCTCATCATATGATGAGATAATATCATGTGTTAACAAGGTATATAAATTATTATATCATTCCTATGTATTTGAAGGGATGAAAGATAAAAAGAGGGTGGAAGATAAAAGAATGTATAAAGGAAAGAATAAAAAGGGTAGTTTTCAAACATGTGGAACTTGGGAAAGGAAACACCCCTAAGCCTACTAAAAAGAGAAATGAGTCTGTTATAATTGTGGAGAAAATATCCACACAGTTCATTTTTACAAGGGTATGAAAATGGTTTTCAATGTACAGTGCTTCAACTACAAGGAAATGAGACACTATGCAAATCAATGTCCCAAGCGTCAAAGGAATATTCCAAAAATGATGTTACTGGATAATGATCAAGTCATGATACTACCATAAATGAAGTGGAATGATTAATATTCCTCTTCAAGAAATAAGTTATTTGAATATTTTATCAGCAATTTACTGGTTATAAGAATTATGGAATATATGAGGATTGTACTATAGTACTATTTCATTAATAATTTTAGGTGGTATGATGAATTTTACAAAGGATAAGTTACTGAGTAGAAAGTTAATAGCTTGATAATGTATATAGATAATGGAAAGAAAACTCTAAATATATTCCTTATGATTAAGATAATGATGAAGAAATGATTGTTTTGGATAAGTACTCACTACCTCAAAACTGATTATTGACTTGTCTACAAGTGGTCTATGCTATCATTGATGGAGTTTACAACATTTATGGATATTAGAAATATATCTAATAGAAAGTGTAAGGATGAGTTCATGTTTACAATATGGTTTTATGGTAATTTGAGTTATTACCATATTTCAATAGGATATATGATGAAGATATTCACAAGTTTGGAATGTGAGAATTTAGGGTTGCTTCAAGTCGATTAAAGTAAAATAAGGTAGTAGATGCATTGAGCAGGATGGATCATGGAGTTCTAATCAAAATGTGGATTTCCAAGGACCCCATGTACATGGATATAGTAAGGATAGATATGGGAATGATTTTAAATTTTTTCATCATGATATTTTTTTAATGTTAAATTATTTATGAAATGGTTTAAGTTGACCATTTTCTGAGGATTTAGAGTTTAATGTCACCACATGATTCAACCTGTGCTAAGAGATGAAGTGTAGATAGTTCAAGGAAGAAAAAAAGGATAATATTGTGTTTATGAAATAGAAATGTATAGTTATACTCTTATAGAGTGGAATAATTCCTCAACTCTAGGAAACAATTCTTAAAAAAATGTCGTCCTATTATCATTTTTTTCATAACTATAGTTTATGGTTTTGTGGTAATGATCTTTCATCCGAGCATGTTCTCTATCACATTCTATCAGAAAATGATGGTTTAATTATTCTTATATGACAAAGTTATCCAATTATAATGCATAGTTTTTTAGTAACCAATGAATTTACCTTTCCCTCTTATTAAGATGATATTTTAACCATATTTATAATGTGGGTTTCCCACAAGGGAATTTTCATGTATCAACCTTTAACTTTCGAAATTCAATTTAAAAATTTCGAGGATGAAATTTTTGTGAGGGGAAAATGTCACACTTGAAGGATTTACCAAAAAACTTAATATTGAATTCATGGAACACTCATTATCTAAAAACAACACTCTATTATAACAGAGCTAATAAACATAATTTTTCACTTAAGTGATTAGAATTTCAAAAATCTGACATACACGGTTGCCTTCAGGGTAATTTTTAGAGTATGATAGAACAAACTTAATTTTTGGTGAATAGTATCCTACCCTTATGAAAAGTAACCAACCATTATGAATAGAAATATACCCTTATGAATATTAACATACCCTTATGAATAGTAATGTCACCTATTAAAGTATAAATAAAATTTAGGCACCTTATAAATGAAGTAGAATATTTTATAAATTCTTAATTAAGTATTCATATTTTTGTGAGAGATAAATATTTAATTACAATATTAAATTAATAAAATAATTAATTTTCCTAAAATGGGGTCTTAAATTAATATTTTGTTGTCTTATGATTCTAGGATAATTTTTTGAGACCATAGTTAATTTTGGAAAGTATTGTAAAAGCAGTTTTAAATATAAAATCTTCATTTTCATTTAAATAATGATTTTATTTAATAAATAAATTTCACATATTTAGGAAATTATTTTATTAAAATGGTGTTCAGTTTATATTATACATATCAAAAAATGTTTAGGGTTAATTTTTCATATTTTTCTAAAATACATAATTTTTTGATGAATAGTAAAATATGATAATTAACGATAAATGCTAAATACATGGTTTATTGAGTCATAGGTCATGTAAGGATTATTTAGGCACAATTTGTTCAAACTCACATAAATTTATTACAATTTTGGGTCACATTAATCAATACTATTCATATTCTTGAGAAAAAAAAACAAATGATTAAAATAATGAGAAATCTATCCACTCCTCCACTATAAATACCACCCCTCCTTAACTATTCTAATTTTTCCTCTCAAGACTTGTGACTTGTCTAAATTATGCCTAAATATCCTCTAAATATCCTACCCCATTTACAACATCCCTTGTATTAAAAAAACCAAATCCTATCCCCTAAAGAGGCTCTCAAGGATGATTAATTCAAGCGGTAAATTTCTCTTTTCAATTCTTTTACTTCCTTTCTGGTTCCTTTGTTTTCTTTTCTATCCTCATCTATACTCATCAAAATTTTGTGATAAATCTAGTACCTTAAATATATTTTAATGTCTTTATTATTATGTAATATGTTATTATCTTCTCTTATTTTCCCTTCTTTTATGCTAGTAGTAAAAAAACACCACCTACGATGTGCTAATTTACCACATTCAAGGACGATGGGTTTTCAATTTCTATTAACATATTCAATTTTGGTCATGAAACCAATATTATGGTTGAACCAGAATATAATATATTTATTATGTCTCATATATGGTTCTGTAACCTTTTTTGTACACATGGTTTTGATTTATAAAACAAATTGAGTTTGTTGTATTCAAAAACCATTAATTAACTGAAACAGTTATCATTAAATAATTTATATAATGATTCATCTTCACTCCAAGTAAAAAAATGAAATTAAAAACCATTTAACCTTCTTGATATTCACTAGTAACATATAAATTCCATTCTGGATAACCAACCTCATTTTACAGGATTCTCCATTCATGTATATAAGTATACCGATCATGAAACAAATGAACCCAAAAAATGAAATTGAACATCTTATCGCATCCAAAAGGAAATGAATGAACATAAAAAGGTTATAATAAATAATTTAAATGAAGAGGATTTTTGGAATTTTTAATTAATGAACCTAAATTATATAATTCATGTCATTAAGATCAAGTGGAGAACACCTTTAGACTTAAGGTAAGGGTTTCTGTATCTTACTTCAATTTTTGTAAGATATTCCGTATTCACTTAAACTACTTGTATTTGGTGTATGAATAATTCCCATTGAAATTTTATATCATGAATATATATTTTTTTTATGTTATTAAATTTATCATTTAATGATTATTAATTTTGGGGAATATGATTCAATTGATTATAATATTTTAACTATTTTCTATCTAAACCTCCTTTTTCATTCGATTTGCTCTTATTCTCTACTCACATCAATGGAAATATTATTTATTTTTATGTAATCCTCAAAAATTATATTTTAAATTTCTCTTTATATATATGTACCAATAATAATAAATCTTTATTTCATGGGGATTTACATTTTATAAAATAATCTTTCAAAAAATTATTCCAAAATGTAAGCCCGGTTGAAGGAACTTCTCAAATTCTTACTTATTTTAAAGATCACTATATAATCCGTTTTAATCTGGATATATCTTTCTAAAATAAAAAATTTTAACATTAAAAATATATTTTAGTTCATTTATGGTTTTCTGAAATCAAACATGCCTTTTCCCTTTAAAATCCTTTAATATTTTTCTTAAGCTGTACTAAAATGTTTTATTTCTAAAGATTATTTTAAAACTATTTTAAATGATTTAACCTCAATAAGACATTATTTAATCCTCAAATAAAATTTCAATGACCAAACCTTTAATTTTCTGTGATATACATGTTTTCAATCAGATTTCATGACAAATAAAAATTATTTTCCAAAAGAACTCTTTTTTCCAATTTAAAAAGGATTTTTCTCATCTCACTTTAAATTTTATGAGATATATGCCTTCTTCACCACTTTTTCCTTGATTGTGGTGTATGTAATTCCATTTGGTATATCATATAAAAATTCCCCTTATTATCATGATATTCTATGGGATTATTATTTTAATGTATCAAGGTGGTATGGGACACATTGGAATGTTTAAGGATTATTTCCTCAATGAATTTTCAATTGTCTAATTTAAAAGTATCTTTATATATGTCAACATAATTTATCAAATATTATACTTAATTGAGGTTTATATCAAATTATATCATCGACAATGTTTCATTTAAAGTTTTATGATTAGTTTGACTACGGATTTGTGATCTTAAAACCATTCACCATATTACTCTGAATGGTTAGTGTTTATGTTTAATGTATGGATAATGTTATTTACATTTAATATTTTAGTTTCAATATGAATGTGTATGTTGTATATGTTGATCCCCATTAATATGAGGAATTCATTAGACTTATTAAGTGTCTGGTGGGGCTTGCTATATCCCCATAGTGCATCAGTAGGTCTCGTCAGACAAACTATGGTCTTGGCACGAGGCCTTGATAGTATGATTATTTAGGTTCTTATCCCGAGACCTTGATGGTATGGTGATGATGTACCACATTATGTATTCCCACATTATGAATATAGTAATTGAAAGTTCATGAAGTTATTAGAGTATTATAATACCCATGATTTTGTTTTATTATGGAATTATGTATTTAGCTACATTCCTACCATAGTATGTATGAGTTTATTTATTAATGGAATGTGTTATTAGTTATTCACCATGCATATTTTTTATGTTTATGATATCTTCCGCTGTATTCTTTACCCTTACTAAGAATTTGAGATCACCCATTTTTTAATGTTTTATTTTTCTCTAGGATGCGAAGTGATGTATTATCAATGAATTTTAGGGATAAACGTAGTGTTTTGGATGTTTCTAATAAAACATATATGTATTTTTTTCATTTCAAGTTGTAATGTTGAATCTATGTATGTATCTAGTTTTACAAAACTAAAAAACTATTTGGTCCATTGGGATACAAAAATCCTTGTAATCATGCCAATGTAATGAGATAATGCACCAAATATGAACTTCTGGGGTTGAGGAGTTATAAATTTATCTTTATATTTCTCTTCCATGTCTATGTTTTCACTTACCACCTATATTGTACTATATGAAAATATAGTAATGAGTTACATTGGGTAACTATAATGTTCCCATATTTCCCATTTTAAAATGAAGTTTTATTAATAATTTTTTTGATGTGGGTTTCTATGGAAGGAACTATTAAACCTTTCGGAACCCAGATGAATTTTGAGGGTGAAATTAATTTTAAAGGTGGGGGGGGGGGGGGTATAATGAAACACCGTGAGATTCTGTGAAAAATATTTTTTTAAATTAATTTAATCTTTTGTTATATTTTTCATTTCACGTGACAATATAGCTTGTGGCATATGAAAGAACCAATTTTTTTGTTTCTTTTAATGCTACAACAATTTAATATTAATTTATATTATACACCAAGATAAGCTTGTGCTAAACGCAACACTGACTTGACTTACGTTACATGCAACACTGAGTTTTTATAAAACAACATTTTATTATTTAAACAATATATGTTTAACATACACATTAAACATAATAATATGAATAGTAATATATAATTTACAAATATTATTTAATTTTTTTATAAAAATAAAACATATATATAATAAAAATATATTTTTTGGTAAAGTTTTTATATGTTTGAAAATACTATTTCCCCAAATGATCTGCTTTTTTTTGTACTTCTATGTACAATAATAAAATTAATTTTAGTAAATTTTAGAAATTTAATTAGATAAATTAAAAATAATATTTAAATTCATAATGTCAAAATATTCTTACAATGAATTTTTGGGATTTTTTTAAAATTTATCAATTTTTGGATGAATAAAGAAAAATAGTGAATTTTAATTGAAAACATATTGTTTGTCGAATTTATTTATATAGTTGAATCATATTTTAATTTGAATTTAAAGTTTAATTTAATTGATTTTATATAAATTATTCCAGTTTTGTTAATTTTAACCAATTTCATATTAGAATTGGATATAAAAATAATTCAAACTTTTAAACTTTTATCCTTAAAAAATCCACTCTCTCACAATGTCTGCGAGACCAATTTTAAAATTAATTTTTCCACTTCTTTGAATTGAATTCTAAAAAATATAAATAAAGTGTTTTAATAAGTATAATATTTATATTATAATAATATAAACATAGTTTTGACCAAAAATATTAGTTAAAGTAGTTAAATTTAATTACAATGGTAAAGGTAAAATTAAGCTGAACAAGGGACTTGACTTTAAACAGAAGGGACCAAATGACCTAGATAGTTGTTCAAAATAAATTATTTACAAATATTTAGATCATATCCCCTATTGGTTCTTATTTTATGAGTTATTAGGATACTATTCCTTGAAAGTGACCTATATAATAAGCTATGTAAGGAAAAATACAAAAAAGGTACCTTCTTTACCTTTAACGTTTATAAATCTTTGAGTATGGAATTAACTACATAGTTTTGGTTATAAAAATTATTTTTAAATTTAAATGGGTTTTTTTCATTGTAATATAAATTTAATTTTTAGATATGATATAATTACTTTAAACGCTTAACAAATGCAAGCACATGGATTTTTTTAAAAGGAAATGTCTTGGTCAAAGACCAAGACACAAAATAATTATTAAAAAATGGGGAAGGAAAATTACAAGAGTCTGAAGGAGGAAATTTTATTACAATCATTTTCATGGAACAGAAGGAGATCAATCAGTAAAGTATCACTCCATGTAATGGCCTGGATGATCCCTTTATTAGCAAGCCCATCCGCCACCTTGTTTGCTTCCCTGTAGGTATGGGTGGTAATGTATCTGACCCATTACATAGCCTGAGGGCCCCAGGCCTAGGGGCCGGAATACAGGGCTTGAAAGCCCATTTTTTGGCCTAAATGACCCCTCGGTGAATAGTACTGCTACAGTACTGCGCTGCTACTATACCTGCTACAGTACCGCTGCCGCTAGAGTTCCTGCTACAGTCTCTCCACCGTTGTAGTGCTGCCACTACTATAATACCAAGAAATTCACCGCTACTCGGATTTGATCCTGGGTCATTTGGATTACAAGTAGGAGCCTATAACAATAGGGTACAGGATCATTGGAAAACGAGTTGTGGGTAATGAAGTATAAGTGATTGGCACACCATGCTTATTCTAGGCCCCATTCACCACCTGCGCACCGCTCGTCCCAAGCTAAATTCAAGCATGGAGAGACTCAAACCTGCACCATTTCCATTTCTTGGGAGTGTCTTCCTTACACGGTACCACTAATCCTACCCTGATTGGAAAATGAGTTGTGGGTAATGAGGTATATGTGATATTTTATTAACATTAATGTTATTTTATAATAAATGATATTTTATTAACAAGTATTAAAATTACTAAAAATAATATATTATTAAAATTGATTTATAAATTATAATAAATATAAAATATGGTCTATTTATCAACCAATTTATTTTTTATAATTATCATATTTACCCACAGATAACAAAAAATAGTGTTGACAGTTTTCATGTTAAAGCTGTATTTTTGCGCGTTACATGCACTTATTTTAAAATTAATTTACAACACACTTTTGATTTTTATTTTTTAAATTAGATATAATATTTAAAATTAAGTAGTTATATATTTTCTTATAAATATTAATTTAATTTATTTTAGTGGATAAATTACATATGATAGAAAACTAGTTACTTTAATAAAAACTAAACTGATAAAAATAATGAATCTTTGATGTTAAGGAACGGAATTATAAAAATAAACATATTTTTGTGTTTTAGATGTTTGAATAGAATATAATTCCAATTTAATCCACAATTTTTTTCATTTTTGAATCTCATGATGTAAGGAAGCCCTCCGAATAGTGTTTACCTGTTAGTATTTATAAGAATGACACTCCTCCTCCTCTATAAAAAAGCATTCAATATTCCTCTTATTTACACCCCTCAATCCAATATTTCTCCTCCAAAATCTGAAAAAATAATCTCCCAAAGTCCCTCCTTCTAAAATAAAATCCTCACTTTGGTCATAAATCTAACCAAGGAATATAATTGGTGAAAACCAAAAGGAGTTACTCATTGAAGTGGTAACATCCTTCCACAAGCTATTTTGTTTTATTTTCATTATCCACCACCTTAGTTCTTCTTATTACGTGATTAAATAATAACCTATGTATTCTAAATGTACTGATATATTTTTATTATTATTCTTAAAACTACACCTTCAAACACATACATAAAATAGGTAATGATCTTCCTGTTCTTGTGTATGGAGAACTACCGCCTCCCAAAATGACATCATTTGTTTTTCCTTAACCACCTATCATGGGAAGGTATGATGATGAAAATAATACTTTTATATGATATATATGATATTAATAAATTATTTATTATTATTTATTTATGATATAAAACATACCTCCATGATTTAAATTTTGTGTAAATACGATAACTTAGTTTGTGAACACGTGGACTACCGCCTCCTCCAAGCAATGTGATTCATTCACACTTCAAAAGGAATGAATTATGGATTGGTTTAGTGAAATTATATTATATTTATGACATATTAATTACACTTGAATGATATTATATATATACATATATATTTCAATTACTCTCTCTCTTTCATCATGACAATAAAATGGAAACAACATTTATGAGTACGTACAACCTACCGTCTCCATGAACAATGTATTCTATTACATATTTTTATCATTTATAGATTATTATAAATACTTTTATACTGAATATATATGATATTTATATATTTTTTACATATTTTAAATGAGTATGTCATGATATAAGTAATAGGATCAAGAATAAAAAGTCCAAACATATATGAAAAACAAAGTAGTTATTACCGAAAATGTTACCTTATCATGGAATTGTTAATGAACCAGCAGTTTAAAAACATAAGTAAATCATATATGGTTTGATATATAATAGTATTTTCTTTTTGGTAGATTTACAATAAAGTGATATTTTTTTATGTAGGAGGTTTGAACGTGTACGATGAAAGTCAATAATTAAGGTAAGATAATTTCTTCTCACTTTTTATTTCTATGAGATACATGCCATATTCACCACTCGATTATTTTGTGTGGTGTATATACTAACATATTACATGTAATAGCATTAATTTTATTTATTTCATGATATTAAAATTTTAAATTGATTCTATTATTTCATGGGGATCACGATTCAAAAGTTACTCAAGTAGGAAGGGAACTTCATCTCATTTTTTATTTCCATGAGATACATGCCATATTCATTACCCACTTATTTTTTGTGGTGTATATACTGAACTATGACATTTTATATCATAAATTTAATTTATTTAATGATAATTATAGTTTAAATTTCTGTTATACTTTCTTGGTCATCACAATTCCTATCTTACTCAAGTAGTAATGGGATCTCTAGTCTCGCTTTTATTTTTGTGATATTTATGCCTTATTCACCAATAATTTATTTTTTTTGTGGTGTATATACTGAATATGAATATATTTTATGATTATAATCCTTAAATTTATGATTATTTATCCATTATATGATATATATTTTAGGGTGTTTATGTTTCCAAATTTACCAAATCGGTATGGTTATTTTGTCTCAATTGGGATTCTTTGAGACACATGTTATGTTATGCACCATTATTCATTTATGAGATATATATATACCACCCTTTGACTTGTAATATAATGAATATAATTATTTTCATGATATTATAAGCTTCATGTAATGTTATTATTTCACAAAGATTATGATTCATATTTTCAAAATGGTTATGCGACACTTTGAAATATTTAATGATTATTTTACTCAAGAAATGTTTTAAAAGATCCTTTAAAAATTATTTTACATAAAAGATGATATAACTTATTATAGTTTAATATTTATTAGGGAAATGATCTAAGAATACCATTCACATTATTTCTTTGATGGTTTATGTTTTGTTGAAATGATGTTTATGACACCCACTTCTCTTCCACATGTTATATGATTTTGAAATATTCTTCTTTTCATAGGTTATACTTTGATAAAATGATTATGAGATCTATCTATTTCCATAAGTAATGATATGATCAAATTTTTATTATACCCATTTCATTTCATGGGTTATGATTTGTTTTTTATGAAACCCATCTATTTTTATGGGTCATGATATGTTGAATGATTTGTTATCTTATGAAACATTCATGTATGATTTATTTATGTTCTAAGTAAGACTTATATCTACCTCTAATGAATTGGGTAAAGATTTATATTTCATGAGTATGATAGGGATGGAATAAGGAGTGAACTTGGATCAGTATGAAATGGATAGAATGATGACCAAACATAGTTCAATATGACATGGCTATAATGAGGAGTGAACTTGGTTCAATATGACAGGGCTTGAACGCGAAGTGAACTCGGCAAAGTTAAAAAGGAATTAAATGGGAAGTGAACTCAGTTTAGTAATACATGGATGGAATGGGGAGTGAACCATGTTTAGTAAAGGACTATTTCCACTAATATGATATTGAGAGTGAACCTTGACTACTAAGATGGTCTGGGAAGTGAACCCATTCCACTAAGATAGCCTTGGAAGTAAGCCTTGACTAATATGGAAATAATTTTATATATTTTTCTGTATACCAAAAATTATATGCCTTATTCTTATGTAATTATATTATAAATTATGATATTTATTCCCTTATGGTTCTTGTATTACTAACTGCCAATATTTATCTAGTGACTAATGTATATGGTCTTGGATATGCATGGTATGATCTTAAAATGTTATTCTCATGTTATCATACCCTTATTCTCATTTTGTGCTTACATATTTTCATTATTTACACATACTGAGAATTTTATCTCACCGTTTATTATGTTTCATTTCCTCATGTTATGAAGAATGGTTTTAAGTAGGATTAATAAAGGGGGATATATTTATTGGGGACTGTGGAGATCTTTTACAATGTTAGAATATATTGTGTTCCACATTTCCAAGATGATAAACTATTATGGTCTCAGGTATGCATTTTTGTAATGTATTGAATATTCATCCAAAAAAATGAATTATCCATATATGTTTTGATTTGGTTTCTATAATCCACTATTCAAAAAGTAGTAGAACTATTGGAAATGAACACATCATTATAGTTTTCGAACAATAATTCCATGATCTATTGTAGGAATTCCTCTCTATTACTGATATTAGTATATATTTCATTAATTTTTTTCCTGTAAAGAATGAACATTGACTCTTTCTATGTTTAGAGTCATTTTTGGATTATATAATTCTGAGTTAATTACTACCCTTGAGCTTTCCTAATTTAAAATTGAGCCTATTCAGAAACATGTGTAAGTGAAAATAAAATTATTAGCTCTTAAACATGAATCCATGTATGGTATTGTGAAAACAAAATGCACCCAACTGAAGACTACCCTCTTTCCAATTATTAATTAGTAAATCACTCACTTCTAGATAACCAAAGGAGGTTATTAGAGGTTTATGAGTCAATTAGATTCCCTCATTATATATTCCATATATATCTCTAAAAATATGAACATGCACCACTAGTTTTCATTTTATTTTTAATTGAAGTGGCAGAAAATTTAAGACACTCTTATAGAAGGTAACTTCATCACCCTTCTAGAAAAATATCATATATTTGTTCACACATATTTTCCATTGAATTCCCTTGGGAAATTGGAGCTTATTGATCTACCAATTTTGTAAAATATAGGTCTTCTATATAAATATGGTACATAAGTATAAATGGATAGAAAAGTAAAAAATTTATATGTTTGAGGATAAGGAAGAGATAATCCATTCTCAGGGTCTCTACTACCCAAGGTTTTCTACTTTTAGGTTCTTTCTTGGCCAAATATCTCTACAAGCTCACGTACATTTTAGATAGAGTGGTCCTAGTTCTGTAGTGAAATGTTTCATTTTGTTTTCAATGCTTTGGTGATTATTTTTTCCCAACTAGAGATCCATTTATTTACAAGGTTTTTACACACATCATCTTTTACAACCACACCATATCATCAATCATAGTGCCCCTAATAGGACCACCTCAAACTTCAACCTAGGATTTTTACTATAGTCCCGTATTGGTCTAATTTGTGCATACTTATCATCAGACACCCCCTTAGAGACCACATCCACTAGATCCATCCATACCTAGCCAACAACAGCTCTACATTGATTCCTAGAGGAAGGTAAATGGAATATATTAAATAGAACCAAATATGATTCAATTTTTTATCTTTATATCTAGACGACATGCTCTTTCTGAAATAGGGAGCCATCCCTAGATGAGGATTTACAAGAAAAAATTTCTCATTATTCTATTGGTACTAATACTCCAGCTAATCCATATCCTCCTAACATGGTCAGTTCTGAAATACTTCCAACTTTTGTGGATACTAATTTAGGTATATCCTCACCCAAAAAGTTTGTTCTTATACCTATCCCTTATTTATATACATCTGTCCCACCATTCAAGGTTGATGACTAGTTCCAAAGGGAGATTATGGAGCACACAACAGAAACTTAGGATACTTTATTTATTTCCCTTTTTCAATCCCCCCTTTTTCTACTTTAGACTATTTTTTCATGCGTACTTTTTGATTTTATTAAGAAATTTTATTGGATGTGTTATTCACTTTTCTTTGAAAAAATCTTTGCATTATTTTCTTTTGAGATAAAAATGTGTTCAATAGTATATTTCTATTTCCAACATCTATATTTCTTCTTTTCCAAACATTGGTCTCCTTTTGGGTTACCTCCTAATTACTTTTCACTTTTAGGGAGACTCCTTCCCTTCCATACCTTTTTTTAATATAATCACTTTTCAATTTTCGATTATCTAATATGTTCAGCCTCTCACCTCTTATATGCAACTTGGGGGATAATGTGTCATTAAAGTGTGGGGGTGTCCAAAATGGGACCATTTTTGATTTTAACTTATGATGATCTATGATATATAGTCAACTAGATGAACCATTTTTTCTTGAGGAACCTTCTGATAATCATAAACATAAATAATCGGGACAAGGGAGTGAATCTTGGGTGTTGCATGCTTGTTTCAATTTTGAAATCATTTTAACATGATTGATTGTTTTATTTTTGGTTCTTGATTTTTATTCTCTATAACTTTAATCTATTAAATTTATTTTCTCTATGCATTCCATGTGTGTTTGTCATGTTTCATATTTATTCCATTATTGAATGAGTTCTTGACCTCATTTTTCTTATCAATTATATAATGATTTCTCAATACAATTAGTTTATATAAAATTAATAGAACATGTGATAAATCTCATCAAAGAGATGAAAGTATAATTTAATTTTTATATTATTGAGGTAATTTTATTGAAAATACATTTATCCTCACAAAACAAAATATCATTAAACTTTTTTAATCCTTATAATCCATGAATGAACATTGATAGGGAAGATTTACATTTTAAGCCAATTTTTATCATTTACTACCATACTTTTCTATTTTCGAGGATGTTCACTAAAATAACTGTGGGGGAGAGGATTCCTATAATGTAAGTGTATGGCTCACACTCAGGAGAGATTTTGGGGGGATTTCATTGTATTATTGGGAAAAGGTTAATGTACTTAATTCATTGAACATTATTACTCACCCTCTAAAAAAAATAATAAAATAAAATATTTTTGGTTGTTTCCTTAAGTGGGTCATAAATAACCATTTATTGACTAATGGTCTTGTTAAAACCATAATAAATAGTTTTTTTAGGTGATAATGTGGGGTTGTGTGATGGATGTTATATTTTTACCAACCATAACTTTTAAATAAACAAATTAAAGAACAAAAAGGAAATTTAAAATCAAAAAATTGAAAACACAATAGTAGGGTGCATCATTTATTATTATTTTTTTCATGAACATTACTTGAGTTGGAAAAAATGGGAGATGTAATCATTGAAAAATAATTCATCATTGAGATTTTTTTCAACTATCATGTAATTTACTTTGGTGCCTGCATCCTTTTTGGGTTTTTATGGATTTTTACATAAATTCATACCTACCCTTAAGACTTAAAGGCATTTGAACATAATTTCTAATCCCTCATAAATTTCTGTGATATTTTTCTTTATAAAATAAATATTAGAGGTATTTTTCAAGCCGATTATTTGGGGGATACACTTGATGTATGAGCATAATGATTGAAAAATTATTCCATGAGTATTGATAGAAAATTACAAGTGAGTTAAATCATTAATAGCATGAATAATAATGAGAAATTGAATAATGTGAGTATAGGAGAAGATATTTCTTGGTATAAATTTTCATATGAAGCATGATTGAGAAATTTTCAATTGAGTAAGATGTAGGATCTTGATATTTTTAGTCATAACCTAATGTTTATGAGTATTATATTCTAAATTTTACTCTGTATTGAGTGTGTACTCTTCTTAATACAATATTAAAGTTTTATACGGGACAAGAAAAGGTTTAAATATGGGGAAATTTGAGGAGTTTATCTTCATTTACTATTTAGTCACTGTTCTAATAATTTTTTTATAAAATTAGATTTATTTTATGTGTTTCCCACTACTTTTTTTTAAACTTTTGGTTTCTATATATTTTAGTGCTTCTGGGAGATTTAGTATAAATGTGACATATTTTATAGTATAACAGATGCATGATGGAATAGTGAAATTATTATCACATGTAAATAAATAAGATTAGTCAAGACTGACCCTTTTGTGTATGGAATTCACCATAAAAATTAACTAAATAACTCTTTAAAAACAATAAGTTTCCACCTCACTTTATAGTGTATGACACATTGAGAAGACAAAGACTGTCTGTACTTGGAGAAAAACTTCGAAGTACTTTCTGGGCTCGTAGTACTGGATACCACCATATTGTGGTATTCAAGGCATAGAAAAAAATGTGTCAATTCCAAGAAAACCCTAAACAGAAGGACACACCACCTAGACACTAGGAGGTAGTCAACCACACCTAAGTGAAAATCCGTCCGAGCATTATATGGATCATGAAGATCATAGATGCGGGTCAGTGTAGTGAAAAGGTGAGTTGATGGATAGAATTGTTTGTGTGGGGTAACACAAAAGACCTTAGTATTAAAGCTACTCCATATGTATTTTCATGACTATCCGATGGAATAGCCTTGATGATATATGAGTGGAATTCTAAATGAAAGTATGAAGTGGGATAAGATCATTGTGAACTATGCCATAAGTTCCTCTTGTATGCCTTAGATGTGTAACACTTGTTCTTAGAGATAATATAATGAAAAAGCTACCACAAATCCCTCATACTACATCATGGAAGCATGAATTTATGTAGGGATGTGATTATCAATGCCTAATCCCACCACTAATATAGGATCTCACATACGCTACAACCCAACTAGGGTGCCTTCATTATCTCTTAATCAATGCTGAGATCTTAGAGAGATCAATCCTAGGATATTAAAGATTTGAAATTTAAATTGAGTGGACTTCACCATGCTGTAAAATAAGTGGTTGTGCTGTATCACATATCAAACATAGAAAAAAAATTCAGGAATTTTTAAGACTATTCACTGTAATCATAGTGGTTTATTCGTGAGGCTTTGTGAGATTTTTAAGTGAATTTATAACCTACATTGAGTGGAGAGAGATTTATTCACTCAAAAAATGAGAGTAAATAAGTAATAACTAGAATTAAAGTAAAATTTCAGCCTTGGGGATGATTAAGAATATTGTTTTAATTTTGAAAATTATATATTTCTTGAGGATTGGAGAAACAATTAAATTTGGTAGTGTAAATTATCTACTTCTTCTATCCTCATGAATAATTTGTCTTTGATGATTTCTATCACTTTTATGAGAACTAATAATGTTTCCATGTGTGATTAGTCTTCTAAGGGATAATGGACTAAGAGTAGGAGGATACTTTCTTGTTAAGAAAATGAACTATTTAATGGTGAACCACATGTAGAAAACTAATACCTTATTGTGATTCACATCAATCTTACCCATTAATCCTCCAGAGAAGAAGATGATGATTAAGGGACAAAATACAACTTGGTATGGGTATAGTGAGAGAGAAAAAATTTACCTTACTTCACACTTATCCATTTAGATTAAGTTACCACCCTATAGGTTAGTTTTAGGTTACCTCGAGAGAGGGGTCAACAAATCTAGATAAGACAAGCTTGTTCTAACAAAGCAGAACTAATGTTTTGAGGAGTCTCACAATTTGTATCCAATGTTGACCACCAGGAGATCAACTAATCATCCCTAGGATCCCATCCTATGAAATTTGTCTATTTTCACAACCTCAATCCTATTTTTTCAACTCTTATGTTTTGATTCCGTATTGACCCCATGCTCTTCCTTGTTCACTCCTCTCACTTTGTGGTGCATCCCTATAGATTCTAAGAATTGTTACCAAAATATCAATCAAGAACCATTGATTAGTACAAGATCTTCCCTGTTCCCTAAGTTTTGATATTGAGACTCAAATTTTCTAATCTAATTTTTGTAATATTAGTGATTAAGACCTCATTATTTTATTTAAAACTATTTCCAATGTTCTAGGAAGTTGACGACATCTAGAATCACACCAATCACTACTATATTCTAACACTATGTCTTTTTTAAAAAATTCCACCATAAATTTGAAATTAAATTTAAATTTAAATTTCTCATTTCAACATATTTTAATTTCTAATTTAAAACATATGGATTCTCTTACATTTTTAATGAGAATTTATTATTTTATTTCTTTATATTTATGTAATTAAATTATTTATTTAAAAGTGTAAGAAAATGTTTTATATATGGCTAAAAGTTAGATTGCATTACCTTGGAAAACATTTTTATTTATTTAGGGTTTAGATATGTTCTTTGTAATTTTTAATTCAAAATCAATCAGTATAAGGGAGATTAAAATTCCCTTATCCTAGATTTAAATTCAAATGATTGTTTTATAGATATGAAGTATTTAAACACTTTTGGGTTTTTAATTATCATTTTTTTTGATTTTTGTGTAAATATTTATATCTTTATTAATGAATGTTTAGGGATAATAGTGGTAATCCAATATGTATGGTTATTTTTTTTATTAATTTACCCTAAAACACAACTTGAAATTCAAAGGATTTGGAAGATTTTTTAGATTATCCGATTGAAAATTGATTGGTGAATGGTATAATAAAATGTTCACGCACTGATTATATATTAATGTGATGGTTTAATAGAAATAATGTATATGAACACTTTATATTGAAATAGTTTTCTACTCAACATGTGCATTTAATTTGGAATGGTTAATAAAATGTTATGGAAAGTCAAAGTAGTGACTATCCTGTCAATGAAAGATAGTGTGACCCACTAGAGGAGAATTCAGTTCAAAACATGATAAATGATACATTTGGATTTCAATGATACAATGATGATTATTTTAATAAATCAACATAATATTAAGTTGATTATAAGTTGGATAATATTACTCAGAACTTTAGAGAAAAAAGTGGTCATAGATGGGGGTTTCACAATATAAATAGTATATTTAACAGAAAATAAAATAGTAAAGAAATGACCATTTATGACCACTAAGATTGGTTATGGAAGGGGATTTATGAACATGAGCTACCTCTCTATGGTGGATTTTGGTGTACTTTTTAGACGTGGTTATAAATATCACATTAGTGACCACTTAAAGTGGCTGACTTGTATTTTTTTTTAAATACTATTGGTGGGGTGTGGGGGACATGGTTGACGAGTTACATATAGGAAAAAATGGGTAATGTTAGAGAGAAGTCACCCAAAAATGGGGATGGTGTGGGAAATGGTGTATTAGGTAGTCAATGTGTGTAGGATAAAATGATAATAAAGAAAAATAGTGAAAGTGATGGGAAGGTGAAACATGCTGAAGATCTAGAAATAGATGCAAGAATGCATACAAGAATGTTGTATGATGGGGGACACCGGCTAGTGTGATATGATGATGATGGACACAAGTGAGTGTTCTATGATGACAATGGGTGAGATGGTAACATGCGAGGGGGAAAGGACAATGAGATATACAAATGAGTAAGTGGAAAAGAGCATGGGATGTGATAGATGATGATTAGAAACACAAAATTAGTAATGTGTTTAGGTAGAGTTGAGATAAATGAAAAAGGAAGGTGATTAAATAATTAGGGTGAAAAATTCATTTATGTTTTGAAGACACTACTAGCGGTCTTGAAGGCCAATATTCAAGGCCACCTTCAATGGCTACCCATTCTAGCCTTCCATAGGTTCCCCATTTTCTAGTGGTGATACAACTTATATAAAATTTAATTTATTTCTTAATAATGTTTGAATCAAATATAGATAAATTAATTTTAAATCAAATTTATTGAAAATAATTGTTCAAAATATCTTTTAAATTCTATCCACTTTACCTATCATAAAAAAAGTTATTTAAATTAAATTTTAAATATTTAAATTTAATTTACTCTATGATTAAATAGATAAAAAAATAAAACAATTTTTTAATAAAAATTACACGGCCCAACACCCTGATACCTGAACTAGGGAGATAGTAAGTCAAGTGTGCCACCCCAATCCCACTTCCAATAGGTTAGGAGTTGGTGATTTACACCAATGAGGTATAAACATATATGTTAGGCTATAACCTATAATAAATTGAAAAAATGAATCTCCAAATAACATCATATAACCAATTATAAACATACAAAAATACATATAACAACTAAATAGTATAAGATTTTATGCTTAAGACAACAACTAGTCAGTGAAACATCATAATGGAAAACCTAAAAGCTAATAATACCAAAAAATTATATCATTGAACACATCAAAAATATGACAAAGAAAAACAACTTAACACTTAAATAAAAAATGTAAAGAGGACATAATCATAAACCATATCTTCTATTTATTACCACATTCCAATATAAACTCATTGGAATAAATCCCCCAGCTCTGCATCTACTAAATAATCATCCAACCATGCGACATCTATACAGACACAATATGTATGGTAAAAAATCCCATGTAAGGTTGAATATAAACAGACATAGTAGGAAACCCTATAAAACATAATGTAAAGTTAAAATAAATGTTTATCAATGTAATGAACCTCATCAGATTTTGTTGGTGGATCCAAAATAATTTCAGGATCTAGTGATCATGAAACTAGTGAGGATTTTAATTTTTAATTCATATTGATAATTAAAATGGGATAATTTTTTTTAAATGATTGGAAGGATTTTTTTCAAGTTTTTATATTAGATGGAATAGTATTATAGTGAAATAACTGGGTTTGTGGGTTCATAAATTGTAGGTTTATGCATTGAATGAGTCATTGAGTACCCTATAGAGCAACATATTTCCAGTTTGGGTGCACTGAGAACTCAGTTATGCATAGAAAAATTTGTTATCTAAATTAAAAAAATGTTCAATATAGTTTTTAAAATAAGGAACACACTTAATGTACCTAATTTATGGATGACCAAACAATAGAAAGCCTTCCTCCCCTCTCCTCTCCTCTCTCTATTTTCCCTAATGGATTTGAGACATTTGTAAGGAATATACTAATCAATTATGGTTAATTATACTAACCATTATCATCATATAACCTCCTTATTCCTATTCCTATAATTCATATATTTATATTTTTGGGTTTTGGTTTTTATTATACAAGGTTAAAGTAGAATCATGTTTGAGTGATGAGTATTTGTTAAGGTTTGGATAGAGGAGGGACTAGGAGGATTCATATTCATGGTTTCAAACCATTACACTTAAGGGAAGCCAATTCCATAATTATTATTTGATTATACACATTATAATTTGTGTTGGTGTGGTTTTGACATCGAATGTTGGGTCTTTGGTTGGTAGTGGGATTAAGGATGGGTTGGGGGTCATATTTACCTCATCATTTGGTGTTTTGATATCATTACACCACCCAACGAGTTACCCCTCATTTATAATTTGTTTATAGTTATAGATTAAATGGGTGAATTAATTACAAGTTTTTTATAATTAATGTTTATGCCTATTTGATGATTTAGGGTCTCAAGGTTAATGATTGAACTTAGAAATTATGTGGATGAGGATGGATCATTATTTCTTAATGAGACAACTCCACTCTTGAGGTATATGGTTCCAAATATTATCACATGATATGGTTTTGTATTTATTGTGTGAATTGTAAGTGAAAATAAGCTAGTTTGTTACCCAAAAAAAAATCCACAAGTGGATTCCCTTATGAGTGGTAAGGTTAAGTAGCAATGTTATGACGATAACATGTCCTTTAGTACTATATTGGGAGTGTGTATCTACCGATGGATATTTTAACCCTGTGAATGGCCTGAATAGAGGTAAATTAGAATATAGAGGGTTTACATCTTAGAGTATTTCTTGAGTGGCCTATGAAGGCTTCATTATGTATACATATTAATCTCTTAGAGTGATTCCTAGAGCGAGTCTTTGGGATGATTGGGGTTTGGTCATATTGGGTATTTGTACTAATGGGTACATGAGAGTGACCCAACATGAACCCAAATTAGGTCACTACTAGAAATATTTTCTATGAACACAAACCTATTTCCACTTTTGAAATACACCGTGGCTATAAGACACCTATACCCTTGTTTAAAAAATGATCACGGTCATAATCCTTTCTATATAACTCTATAGCCATAGTCACATGTGAACCATGGGTATATCATAGAATTATCACTTACACAAGAAAATTATTTTTATGGGGAAATCTTGATAAATGCCTACAACCTTGGTTATTGTGTTACCATGACCATAAGTTCCCTGGTAAAGTATTGTAACTTTAGTTTTTATGTGACTATGGTTGTAGATCACCTATAACCATGGTTTTTGTGTGATCAGGGATGTAGGTTCCCTAGAAAGGTCTATGGACACATTTTTGTTGTGAAAATGGACATATTCCACCTATAATCACAATTTTCAGGTGACCATGGCCATATAAACCTTAGCAAAGGCCCACAACCATGGTTTTGTTGTGAACATGGCCAAATGTTACCTATGGACACTGTTTTCATGTTAATGTGGCTGTTTGTGCCTACAGAAAGGCCTATATCCACAATTTTGTTTGGAGCATGGCTATAGATGACCAGTATCAATTATTTTCATGTAACTGTTGTAGGATGTGCCCTGAAGAAACCATGTATTATAATAATAATAATAATAATAATAATAATAATAATAATAATAATAATAATAATAATATATAGTTATATATATACATATACTTATATATATATATATATGTGTGTGTGTGTGTGTGTGTGTGAATGTATATATATAGTTAGTCATAGGTTAGAGGTAATGTCTTAGATTAAATACAGGATAGGTCTAGGGATCAAATCTTGTCACTATTATTTTTCAAAGGCAATGAACATGGTTATAATTGACCTTGGACATTGGGTGTCTATAGGTGGAATTGGAATTTTTGACTTATAAAAATGGTTATATAGGCTCTAGGACTATAGTTTTTGACTTAGATGAAGGAATAACCCCTATGTCAACAACCTCCATGGAAACATAGACCATGGCCATAGCCTATAGTCGCGGTTTAGGGGCCTATTGCCAGGGTTTTAGACTATGGTGGTTAGATGATTTTCTAGTAATAGGTTACTAAACATTATGATTGATTATTATGATCTACCTAGATCATGATAGGCTCCTTAATCCTCATGTGTTGAAAATGTGGTCACTGATGGTCATGTTTCCCATGGAAGTGAGTTTATATATAGAGAGTAGAACCGTGAATTTTTCCCTATTCTTAACATGAGTTATGAGACTTTAATAGTGTTATTAAGTTATACATTGTGATGAAAAATCACATATTGGTTAGTCAATGTGGGGATCTATCATTGAAATGTGAATTTTACATGATTATTTCCCATGATAGTCCAACACTTGTGCAATGGGTGGTTTCATGGGATTCTGAATCACGTCAACAGAGGCTGAGATTTAAATGCTTCTTATATGTGTAATATTAAGAAAATGAGTTTCCTAGTGAGTAACTTGGGTTCATTTGAACAAATTATTTGGGAGATAACTCATTTTTCAATGTTGTGTTACTACTATGTAGATCCTTAGTTTTATAATGACAATTTATTCATCCTTGTAATTATATTATTTACAGTGATAAAATTTTACCCGTACTATTGTAATTCATATGGTGATATATCATTCACTAAATGTTCATCTAAAAATTGATTTATAATAACCCTTAGTTGGCATGCCGGTGGTTGATTTTCCACCTTATATAGTGATAATGATAATATCACTAGTACAGAAAAGGGATTTTCTTGTAATTTTTTATTTTTAGCATCGGTTAATAAGTGACTCCCTTATAAGTGATATTTAATATTTTATGTAGGATATTTTACATGATATTAAAAAATTTCAATGTCATTTATAATAACAACTGACATTTAAAATCCTCCCAAAATGAAAGATAAGGGGAATTTACACGTCAGTTATTTTGTAAAGAACATGAACATTTGTTTTTTACCTTAGTTATTGTTTAAAACAACTGTAAAAAAATTTCCATGTCAGTTATAAAATAATCAATGTGGAAATCCCTCTTAGAATGAAAAATTGGGGGACTTTATGAATTAGTTATAAAATAAAAAATGTGGAAGTTTTTTTTATTTTGGTTTTATGAAATTACTAATATACACTGAGGTTAAATTTATTTTTTACATAGATTATAAAAATAAACAATGTAAAAAATATATTTTTTTAAAAAATTATTGAAAAAACTACCCAAACATTTAATTAAACAAAAAATGAAGTAAATAGAAGAAAAATGTAACAACCCAAACTATAATTAATGTAAATCCATATTGATCTAATTAAATGTCACTTTATATAAAATGTTTATATAAAATTTAAACTTCTTTGGTTTTATGTTACGAATTGTGAGCGTTGCTAATATAGCCATTGAACACTGATCACATGATTAGGATAAATATAGGGATTTAACAAATCCAATTACCTAGAAAAAGGAAGTGATGGCCTCATCCTATAGATGTACCCCATACAAAGCCCATTTTTCAGAGCTCAGAAAGGAGGTTGCATCTTGGGGATTCATTCTTGACCTATCCCAGGCCGATCTTGAATATGATAATCTCAAGAGGGACCACCTATGGGAAAAGTGTAAGTTGATAGAGATTACCACCCGAGCAATGTTATCCAAGCCACCCCAAGAGACTATCACCATCATACACCTTAATCTTCAGTCTTATGCGGGTGTCATAAGGGGTTATGTAATAATACCATATCACTATGGTTATGTACATTAATTTTTTATATAATAATGAATATACTTTCATTTTGTTATTGTTACCTAGTAAATAGTTTTTAAAGCCCAAATAGTATTTTTAGATAATGTTCAACTATGAAATTTATTTTGATGAATTAATGGATTTTTAAATTAAGTAAATTTTTAATAAAATACTATTATTATTATTAAATTAATTTTTCTAAAATATAAATGGTCATAAAATTTTATGAATGCAATTGTAATTTTTATTAATGTCTGAAATCCATTTTTTGTCAAAACCCATGATTTTTTTTATAAATTTCAATTTTTATTTTAAAAGTGAAAATTAACATATTTAGAAAATTAATTATATAAAATTAATATTATTTCTGGAATCAGGAAGTTAAAATTATCCAATGGTGAATTTTCTATAATTTTCCGAGACAGTCAAATTTTTGGGTTAAAATTAAATACCGTTTAAATATATAATGTGTTTTATGACTTCATAATGAACCAATAGTGATATAATAAAATACTATAAACATTATGTTCGTTCAATATATGTTTTACCATTAAAATAATGTGATTTTGGGTTTATTTATTTATTTTACAAAGCTTTAGTGGACCTTTCGAGACTTATTAAACACTTTGTCTTTTTAAATTGTTTTCCTTGGGAGTGTGACTCACCTCCACATAATCAAACCCATTATTTTAAGAAGTTATGAATTTGGAATTATAAAATATTGTTTTACACTTCCCTTTTCAAAAAACCATGGCCAAAAACCATTGTCTGGAATGTGGTTTGGATTAGTTTAATTTGAGGTGTCCCAAACCTAAATAATAAAGAATTCCCTCACATTTCCTATATAAACCCACCCAATCTCCCACTAAATCCTCACTAAAAGCCTTTGGAGTTCATCCAATCTTGGCCCTACTCTCTCTATAATCCTCCCAAGGTGCCCCAAGATCCCAATAAGTATCTCTTAAGCCTCTCTCAATCCTTTGGAAGCACACTTCCAAGTAAGGGTTTTTCTCCCTTTCTCATTTTTTTCCAATTTTCTTAATGTTGTTATACCCTTTTAATTTCAATTATAAATGTGGGGGTATGGTTTTGAAACTCCCCTGTACTACCCTATTTATGTTTTAATGACGTGATACCCCTTTCTCTCTCATTAAATTCCTCCCATGTACACCCGTTACTATGCCAAAATTCCGGAAGGAATTTCTCTCTCCTCATTTACAATCAAGCAATTATTTTGTATCATGAATCTGAAATCCATTACAATTGTTGGTACATGTATATATATGACCCCCTTACTTTCAATTTCATGTACATATTATGAGACACCCCTTTCTCTCTCATCAACCATTTTTATGAATTCTTACGTCACGCCGTTACACTGCCGAAATTGCGCCGGTTTTCCAAGCCAATGCCATTGTGTAGTGAATTCCATGCCCATTTCTCTATCAAGGGTATTAAACTTTATGAACATTTACTTATTATTTAAAGAGTTTCATGTATGTATTACACATTTATTTATCATGTAATAAATGATTATGTTGAATTAATCAATGTTTTATGATCCATGTGGCACACTTATGCATGAAATGAAGTGTTTAAGAAGGGTGCATCCTAATAGCACTCCAATGCATTGTGTAAAGTATAGTATCATGATACATCATGTGAAATGGGTGTTTACTCATGATAATTCATGGGAAATGAGGGTTTACTCATGCTTCATGTGCAATGAGGGTTTACTCATGCTCCATATGCAATGAGCCTTGGCACATGCTAATTCCATGTAAAGTGTTGTTGCCACATTTCCATGTTATGATTATCATGAATTTATGTTTATGCTTCTATTGTGCTCTATTGATATGAATATTGTATAATATGTATTGTATTCCTCTTTTTATTCCATGATTATTCCCTTACTGTGCATTATATCTCACCCTTTTCTTATGCATGTCCTCAGGTTATCCCATGCAATGCTAAGTAAGAGGGAATGTAGTGGTCATGTAAAGGATGTTTTCAATAAAGATATTGTTTTTCATGATTTAAGTTGTTATGTAATGATACTAATCCCCAAAGACACTAGAACTCTCGATCTTCTATGTTTTACCAAATGAAGTTTATGTAATAAATTATGTTTAATTGTGTAGTAAGAGATCATAGTTGTCACAGTTGGTATCAGAGGATATGTTTAGTTATTTTTGGTATTAGGATTATAAAACCCTAGTAAATCCTAAGATACATGACTAAGTATAATAAAAAAATCCATATGTTTTGGTGAGTATTGAGTAAGTGGTTTATCAAGAAAATACATCATTGTCTAGATATGAGCAGGTAGAGGCGGATCTGGCATAGATGTGTCCTAGGGGTAATACCAAAAAACACCGCTTTGAGATAGACTCAAACAAGAACTAGTGAACGAAAATGGGCCTTAATTCACTCTTGGTTATGAAAAACCTAGTGTATATGCTCTGGTAAATTCACAATCATAGTATGAACCATTATTAAGGGAGTAAAAAAGTACCCTAAGAATATATGTTAGAAAGTAGATCATGGATAAAATAGACTGAAGCCAATAGATTCAAATATTAAGGAAATAAATGTTATTTATAAGTCATTAGTTTTGTATTCGTGTTACCCTTTATTTTTTACCCCTAACTTTCCTTTTATTCTAGCCAATGGCCTGTAATAGGATGAATTGGGCTAACAACCGATGTGAAGATAAATGTGATGAATGTACTAATGAGATGCCCAATCCAATGGGAGCGGGAATAGAAAATGTTTTCACGCTTACCTCTTATCTAACTCAAGATTTAAATAGAAACATGGGTCAAGAGGAATGTTCAACCCCCCCCCCCAATAAAGAATAAGTCACTCTCGAGAGCTTCATGGGACAAAATCCTCCTACTTTTAATGTATCATCTGATCCCTCAATCGCTGAACAATGGATCAACTCCATTGAAAACATATTATCCATCCATCAATGTTCTAAACAAGATAAGGTTCTACAGCTGCTTATCTTATGGAGGGTGAAGCTGATCAATGGTAGACATTGATAAAAAATACGAAGCGTGAGGAGGAGATCGGGGTGTTGGAATTGAAGGATTTTTGGAAGATGTTGTTGGATAAATATTTTCTGCGCACCCTCCGGTTTAAGATAGAAAGGGACTTCATTTCCCTCAAGAAAAAAAGATAACAAAATTTTCAGAGTGTACGAGGCAAACTTCACAAGGCTTTCATGACACACCTCCTGCTTTGTCATTACCCCCAAATGCAATGTTGAACGCTTCTTTGGTGGGATGAAACATAGCCTGCAGAAAGCGCTGGTGATCCGTGACTTCGACAGCTATGAGGAAATTTTCAGATGTGCCCTCAAGGTCAAAATAGAGATTTAGAAAATCTCATGGGTATCATGGGGATAAGAAGCATATGGTGGACTTCAATTCTGGTGGTCCGATGGATAGATCCAATGATGCTAAGAAGATCCAACACCCCACTTTCCAAAGGTGTGGAAAGAAGCACCCCGGAAATTGACTGAAGGGGATGAGGAAATTCTTTATGTGTGGAAGAGAAGGGCACCTAGCATATTATCTATCGGCAAGAAAGACCAGCGGCTGCGACAGAGGTGAGGAATAATCCGTTCGAACCTCAATGCATGGTTCATTGCCACAACTGCAAAGAACCAGGTCATCTAGAAAATCATTTCCCTAAGCCAAGGGTTTTCGGAGGCAACCAACAATATCCAAGGAAGCAAGGGTGATCTTTTTCCATCACTACTACCGAAGTGAACCCTGACAACAAAGTGGTGACAGGTATGATAGTTATTCATTTAAGAATAGAAAACATACATTTTGATTTAGGTTTCACACATTCTTTTATATCTTGAAAGTTTAGTAGAACAATTACAGAACCACCACAAATCATAGAAGAGAAGATGTCAGTGAGTATGAAAAATGGGGAAATCATTGCATCCCATGAATATAACTTCTCCTCTATCAAAATCTATGGATTAAACTTCCCGAAGAACATTTTTCATACTCCCTCTGGTGGAATTTGATGTGATTCTTAGCATGGATTGGATTTACTTATATAGAGTCAACATAAATTACCAGGAGAGGGAAATCACTCTCCATGTGGATAATCAACCCCCGATTCTTTACAAGTGCAAGGAGGAAGATGAACCTTCTTTAGCTCCATCATCTCAAGCATGGATATTACTACCCTATGATAACGCGTATCTAGATTAGATGACTGATTATTAGGAGGCCACTATTTAGAAGACATGCCTATTTTGAGGGAATTCACTAAAGTGTTTTCCAAGGAATTGCCTGGTCTTACTCCTAGAAGAGATTTTGAATTCTCAATTGATCTTATAGCTGGGGCATTGACAATATCCAAGAATCCATATAGAATGGATGTTTTGGAGCTCGAGTACCTAAAGAAACAACTACAGAATAATCTGGATAAAGGGTTTATACGCCCAAGTGTTTCACCATGGGGTGCACCAGTCCTCTTAGTCAAGAAGAAGTATGGGTCAATGCGCCTTTGCATCGATTATAATGAGTATAACAAAATCACGATAAAGAACAAGTATCCTCTTCTATGAATTTATGACTTGTTCATTTAGCTTCATGGAGGACATGACTTCTCCAAGGTGGATTTTTGGTCGGGATATTATCAAGTAAGGGTGAATAAGGAAGATATCCCGAAGACTACTTTTCATACTAGATACAGGCACTATGAATCCATAGTAATGCCTATCAGACTCACTAGTGCTCCATCAATCTTCATGGAAGTGATGAATAGAGTCTTTAGAGATTACCTCGACAAATTTTTGGTAGTATTTTCAGATGATATTCTGATATACTCCAAAACCGAGGAGGATCATGAATAGTATATAAGAACTGTACTTGAGACCTTGTGGAAGGAGAAACTCAATGAAAAGTATAGAAAGTGTGAGTTCTAGTTGAAGGAGGTATAATTCTTGGGCCATATCATCACAAGTAATGGGATATCTGTGGATCCCTCCAAAATAGATAAAATTGAGGGATGAATGAGGCCAACATCAGTAACAAATATCTGTAGCTTCTTGGGGTTAGCTGGATATTATCGACGATTTGTGAGAAATTTATCACGATTGTCCAAACCTCTTACAAAGCTAACTCAGAAGGGAGTAAAGTTTGTTGGAGTGATGAATGAAAAGAAATCATCAAGGAGTTAAAAAGGAGGCTTATCACAGTGCCCGTGCTCACTTTACCCACAAGTGGAGAACTTTTTATGGTATTCAGTGATGCTTCAAAGAAGGGCCTGGGATGTGTGTTGATGAAAAATGACAATGTCATTTCTTATGCTTCAAGGAAATTGAAAGTTCATGAACATAACTATCCAACACATGACCTCGAGTTGGATGAAATGATCTTCGCTTTGAAAATTTTGTGGTATTATCTCCTTGGGGAGAAGTGTGAAATATATACGGACAAAAAAATCCTCAAGTATATAATCACACTGAAAGAGTTGAACATGTGAAAACGAATATAGTTAGAGCTGATCAAAGACTATGACTGCTCAATCCATTTCCATCCTGGGAAAGTGAACAAGGTGGCAAATGCCCTAAGTAGAAAGGACCCAATGATTCTATCATTGATGAGAATTGAAAAGGATCCAATATTCTTAGATTTAATGAAGATGGACATGGGAATCATAAAGAAGGGAACACCATAAATCCTTTCACAAATGATTGCTCAACCGTCACTTTTGGAAAGGATAAAGGATTCTCAAAAGGATGATGTGGGAATTCAGGAAAAAGTGGAAGCTATTGGAAAAGGGAAATCCTTAGAGTTTAATGTCAATAAAGAAGGAATTGTGAGATTTAGGAAAAGTCAATGTGTTCCATCATGTCCTGAGATAAAGAAGAAAATTTTGGATGATGCACATAGTTCAAATTTCTCTATTCACCTAGGAAACACCAAGATGTATTGAGATCTCCGAGAGCATTATTGGTGGGATAATATGAATAAAGAGATCGCTGAATATACATCAAAGTTCCTGGTGTGTCATCAAGTGAAGGCAGAGAGGTAGAAGTCTAAGGGGATGATGCAACCATTGCCCATACTAGAATGGAAATGAGAGAACATCACCATGGACTTTGTCACCGTACTTCCATAGACATCCAAAGGAAAAAAATGCAATCTGGGTTGTTATGGATCGTCTTACAATGGCTGCAAACTTCATTGCTATTTAGGAGGATTTATCATTGGATCAGCTGTCACAGATATATATCAGGGAAGTGGCAAGGCTTCATAGAGTAGCTCTATCTATTGTGTCTGATCGAGATCCAAGATTCACCTTTATGTTTTGGAAGAGACTTAAACATGCTCTGAATACTAAACTGAACTTTAGTATGTATTATCATCCTCAAACTGATGGCCAATCTGAGTGGACTCTCCAAACACTTGAGGTCATGTTGAGAGCGTGATCAATGGACTTTAAAGGGGGATGTGATCAACATCTTTCTTTGGTTGAGTTCTCTTATAATAACAGTTTCCACTCGAGCATCCAAATGACACCATATGAAGCCCTTTATGGGAAAAGGTGCAGAACATCGGCGTGTTGGGATGAGGTCGGTGGGCGTAAGCTGCTTGGACTAGAAATGGCCGAAGAAATGGTGGAGAAGGTGAAAACCATTCAGCATCATTTCAAGGTATCCCAGAGATGATAGAAGAGTTATGTAGATAACTATCAATGAGACCTTGAGTTTAAAGTTGGAGACATGGTATTTCTATGCGTATCTCTATGGGAGAAGGTCATGAAGTTTGGAAAGAATGGGAAGTTAAGTCCATGGTACATAGGCCCCTTCGATATTATTGATCGTGTCGGGGCTTTGGCCTATTCTCTAGCACTTCCACCTACCATGACCAAAGTACATGATGTCTTTCATGTATACCTCTTAAGGAAGTACATACCAGACCCATCACAAGTACTCTCTTTAGAGGTGGTATAGTTAGAGGATGATCTTTCTTATGAGGCGCAACCAGTGAATATCTTAGATCATAGAGAAAAAGTTCTACGAAATTAGACAATGCCCCTTGTCAAGGTGTTGTGGCGAAACCAAAAGTTTGAAGAAGCGACATGGGAATCAGATAAAGTGATGAAGCAAAGTTACCTGCATTTGTTTTAGAGTGGAAAATGGAAATTTCGTAGGAGAAATTTCTTAAGGGGTAAGATTGTAACGACCCAAAATTTCATTAATGGAAATCCCTCTTGATCTAATTAATGTCTATTTATGTAAAATGTTTATATAAAATGTCAAATTATTTGGTTTTATGTTAAGATTTGTGACCATTTCTAATATAGACGTTGAACAATGATTACATGATTAGGATAAATACAAGGCTTTAATAAATCCAGTTTACTCAAAAAAAGGAAGTGATGGCCTCATCCAATAGACGCGCCCCATACGAAGCCCATTTTTCAGAGCTCAGAATGGAGGTTGCGTCTTTGGGATTCACTCTAGACCAATACCAATCCGATCTTGAATATTATAAGATCAAGCGGGACTGCCTACGAGAAAAGTAGAAGTTGATAGAGATTACCACCCGAGAAATGTTATCCGAGCCACCCCAAGAGACTGTCACCATCGTACACCTTACTCTTCGGTCTTATACGGGTGTCATAAAGGTTTACTTAACAAGACCATAGCACTATGGTTATGTATAATAGTTTTTTATATAATAATGAATATTATTTCATTTTATTGTTGTTACCTTGTAAATAGTTTTTAAAGCACAAATAGTATTTTTAGTTAATGTTCAACTAAGAAATCTATTTTGATGAATTATTTAATTTTTGAATTAAGTAATATTTTAATAAAATATTATTATTATTATTAAATTAATTTTTAATAAATATAAATGATCGTATAATTTTATGAATGCAATTGTAAATTTTATTATGGTTTGAAAGCCATTTTTTGTCAAAACCCGTGAATTTTTGATAAATTTCGGTTTTTATTTTAAAAGTGAAAATTAACATATATATAGAAAATTATTTAGATCAAATGAATATTATTTCTAGAATCAAGATGTTGAAATTATCCAATGGTCAATTTTTCATAATTTTCTGAGACAGTCAAATTTTTGGGTAAAAATTAAATATCATTTTGATATATAATGTGTTTTATGACATCATAATGACCCAATAGTAATGTAATAAAATACTATAAACTTTTTTTTGGAAAATATATTCTTTAAAATTAAAATAATGAGATTTTGGGTTTGTTTTATTTATTTTACAAAGCTTTAGTGGACCCATCACGACTTATTAGACACTTTGTCTTTTTAAATTGTTTTCCTTGAGAGTGTGACTCACCTCCACATAAGAAACAACATTATTTTAAGAAGTTAGTGCTTTGGAATTATAAAATATTGTTTTCCATTCCCTTTTCCAAAAACCATGGGCAAAATCCATGGGCTGGTTTGTGGTTTGGATTATTTTAATGTGAGGTGTCCCAAACCTAAATAATAAATAATTCCCTCACCTTTCCTATATAAACCCACCCATGATCCCACTTACTCCTCACTGAAAGCCTTTGGAGTTCTTCCAATATCTTCCTTCCTCTCTCTATAATCCTCCCAAGGTTCCCCAAGATCCCAAGAAGCCTCTCTCAAGCCTCTCTCAAGCCTTTGAAAGCCCACTTCCAAGTAAGGGTTTTTATTCCTTTCTCATTTTTGTACAATTATCTTAATGTTGTTATGCACATTTAATTTCAATTATAAATTTTGGTTTATGGATTAAAACCTCCTCCCATATTACCCTCTTTATGTTTTAATGATTTTAGACCCTTTTCTCTCTCATTAAATGTCTCCCATGTACACCAGTTACTATGCTGAAATTCCGAAAGGAATTTCTCTCTCCTCATTTACATTCAAGAAATTCTTTTGTATCATGAATATAAATTCCATTAAAATTGTTGGAACATGTATCTATAAGACCCCATTACTATCCATTTCAGGTACATATGATTAGACACCACTTTATCTCTCATCAACCATTTTTATTAATTCCGACGTCACGCCGTTACGCTGTAGAAATTGCACCGATTTTCCAAGCCAATGTCATTGTGTAGTGAATATCATGCCCATTTCTCTATCAAGGGTATTCTCTTTTATGCACATTTACTTATTGTTTAAAGAGTTTCATGTATTTATTCCACATTATTTTATCCTGGAATAAATGATTATGTTGAATGATTCAATGTTTTATGATCCATGTGGCACACTTATGCATGAAATGAAATGTTTAAGAAGGGTGCGCCCTTATAGAACTCCAATGAATTTGGTAAAGTATAGTATCATGATACGTAATGTGAAATGGGTGTTTAATCGTGCTAATTCAAGTGCAATGAGGGTTTAATCAGGCTGCATGTGCAATGAGGGTTTACTCATGCTCCATGTGCAATGATCCTTGGCTCATGCTAATTCCATGTTCAAAGTTGTTGCCACATTTCCATGTTATGATTATCTTGATTTAACATGCCTTTATGTTTATGATTCTCTTTTTCTCTATTGATATGCCTATTTTCTAACATGTTTTGTATTCCTCTTTTTATTCCATGATTATTCCCTAACTGGGCTTTGTAGCTCACCCTTTTCTTATGCATGTCCTCAGGTTATCCCATGCAATGCTAAGTACGAGGGAATGTAGTGGTTATGTAAAGGAAGTTTTCAATAAAGATGTTGTTTTTCAGGTTTTAAGTTCTTATGTAATGATCCTAATCCCCAAAGATGATAGACCTCTCGATCTTCTATGTTGTTTCAAATTAAGTTTATGTAATAAATTATGTTTAATTGGGTAATAAAATATCAGGGTTGTCAAAAAAAAACCTAGCAGAAAACAATATCAAACTATAAAAAATACATTATAATTCAGTAGTAACTATTTATAACATAACTTCATTAAAATTACAGCACCTTTATAGTCTCAAATTTAAATTTCAAAATCTACATTATAAATATTAAGAGATAGATTAAAAGTGAATCAACCTTGTAAAATAACCAATACATGCTCCCCATAGATGATTTATCTCATTTTTATAATAAGGGAGAGGAACATCTAAAATATACCAGTTAAAAATAAAATATTCAATATTTATTCTCAATAAAATGATAAGATACAAAATAGAAAAGTTATAACTAAATCCAACCATGTCAAAATTTGTAACTATACAAGTTGTAATTATTTTATGCATAAATCTTAGGATATATTATCTATATTTTATTACCCCATATTGATAATGAAAACTCTATTTCAAAACAAGTTATCATTGGAAAATAACATTTTATATATCCACTAAATAATAATACTTATGAAACAATTCTCCTTTGTGGATACATATTTGATATTTTTAGATATCTTTTCTATTTACTGGTTATAATGATTCAATAACCAATTTGAAAATAATATGTTTGAAATAAAATTAAAAGTTATTATAATATATAATTATTAAAATAATAAAACTTACTCCTCTAAAACTTCTTTAAAGTTTTATCACATGTCACCATATATAGATAATAATAAGTAAACCGTATTTTCTTGTGTATAAAAAACACAATACAAGAAATAAAAATTGATATATAAAAATATAATTTCAGTGGTTATTTAATTATAAGAAATAAAACTTTATAAAATATTAGTTCTATACCTATCCAGATAAAGAATCATCCAAAACGTAATTTATTCATTATGATATGTTTGAGAAACATATTCTATTATTTCTCCATCCCTCAGTATATTCATTAAAATACTAATAAATAGTGTGTCCATGAACTCATACACATATTTCATATCATTCTAAACACAAATTTTATGAATATACCTAATAAAAAAAATAGTATGTTAGAAAAAATTGATATAATTACAAGAAATATGGTAATCTACTTACATGGAAGGACTTTCATCACCATGAGGCCCAACATATAAGTAGTTATAAGAACTAATGTATCTATATTATAAATAATCAGTATATAATCACTACCACAAAAATTACTTCTCATTAGTAGTTTATAAACATCTAACAACATAATTGTATTTGATGATAATTTAGAAAGCACTTTAGGAAAATTGTTATTCAAATTCAAATGGGAATCAACATGTTTCTTCTTTCTATATAACATATAATTACCATTAATGTATTCCTAGAATATATATATTTTAAAAATATTTTAAAAAAATTAACAGTAGTATTAAATAAAAGGTATAATCTATTTATAACTTAGTGGTATGCTGTTAGACAAGACAATGTGTAAAAAATAAAAATTTCATGATTTTTTTTTCACAATGCAAAAACCTCATTGGTATGGAATTATAATCAAGTTGATGCATCTATATTATCTTGTACCATTACATTAATCTGATCCATCTTCATCTATTAATGATATAAGGTATCCTCAATATAATTTATAATCCCATATTCTATAATATGATACCAAGGATCCTAAATACATAACTCATAGTAGATAGGAAAATGTGGAGGAGGAGGTAGAGAAGTGGTGTATACAAATGGCGGTGGAGTGACATATGTAGGTAGAGGTGGAGTAGTGGGATATGAATCTAAAATAGTATTTTTATATTTAGAAATAATGACTATACCAAGGATCTAATACTCTCATATTTTATCTGACACATATCATGCAAATTATATTTTAAAGTGTCTATTTTTCCATTACATACACCCCTTTAAGAAGTTCTAAAATGATTTTTTAATATATACACCTTCCTTAAATCCTTGAATGTGACCTAGGTGATTTAGATTTTCTAATTAAATAGATAAATATCCTTCCTACCCTCAGGTATGAAGGAAACCTATATGATTGGGTCCTTAAGGTTTACCTTTAATGAATATTTAATAAATTTATTTGTGAATTAAAAATATAATGAGTTCAGAAATAATTTAAATAACTTCTTATAATCATTTAAGTCATAGAATTTGAATACTAAATAAGAAATTTTCCTTTTTTCATCAATTAGGCCCATTTCCATTTTTCATGTCTATCTAGGGTGGATGAGGTGTAGTCTCTACAGAGGTTGAACACTCGACCCTCAATTCATAAAATTTTTAAACATAATTTTTTCATCAAGTAATAGATACTTTCCAATAGAAAATGTTTGAGGGTATAATTTTTTCACTTAGATCTCATGATGATATCTCCTTATTTATTATAAATTAATGGAAAATAAATTTTTAATATAATCATTTTTAGTGATTATACAAAAACACGTCAAACATTTGAAAATGAACTTAACAATAGTTATTCTTTCCATATACTATAAAAAAACAACCTCCTTGTATCCTCATCTATAAAACTGTATATTTTACCAGAATTTTCATTTTTTATTCTAATAAAAATGAAATATGATGTTAGTGTTAGTTTAAAACATCTCTCTTACTTTATAAGAAAAGATAAACATCTCCTCCTTACTTATTTACTATTAGGTAAATCATTATACATCTGATTATAAGAGATAAAAACAAACTATATTACTAAAAATATGATAGGATAAATAAAATAATAAAAAAATTAAATAAAAAACTGCTTTCGCATAGATGATCTAAGGTATAATGGTTATCCCTTATCTAATAAAAAATTAAAATGATTATTTTTTCTCATTATTTCACATCTAAAAAACACCTAAAATGATTCAAATTTATACCTATAGTATTTCCATTCCCATTAAACCCGATTTATGTCCACCAGTATTTTATAAGAGCAAGTGATAATTTAGATAAACATCTACTACCATGTTTACCAACCCTCAAAGACTTATCTTTCCCTATAGAAGTAGAATAATTCTATGTAGAGGAAAGAGGATAATCCATAGTTGGATTATGTGGAAGGTGGTGGGTTAAAGGTCCACATTCATATCCTTATCTTGAAAATCAAAACAAACTTTATATAAATACAATTTAACTGGATGTTTGGTTTTAGTTGTTTATGGTATGTAGGATGAAAATATAGAAATATTATATTCAAATAAAATGTTTGAGTTAAAGAGTATAAAAATATAAATAATTAAGGTTTTATAAGAAATTTATTTTACTAAAAGATAAATCAATTTATTAGTGTAGAAATATGTCACTAGAAGATTAAGTGTGATTTTGAATCCATCAACATATGGAGATTGGTGATTTCGATGAATTTACAGTGGAACCCAAGGTTTAAAGAGTTAGACAATAAGATAATTGATTATAAATAGATTTTTTTCTTAATAGAATAAAATTATACATAATTTCACTTGATGGTCTGAAATATTATGATAGTTTTCATTCGACAAATTTTTTTTTCATGAGAGATTTATATTGAAATTTTATTTCTTAATGTTTTTCTAAGAGATCCATTATATAGATTTTATAGTAAACATATTAAAATATTATTTTTATTCAATATGTTTCGGATCATATTTATGTAGGAGATTAAAATTTATGAAATTATTCTTCTACTAATATATTGATTGAGAGATTCTATGGAGGGAGATAGAGTTGTTTTCAATTCTTCAATCACAATGGCTTCTGGGTGAGGAAGAATGAGTTGTTTATGATCAATTATATTTATTTATTTTATGTGGAATATAGAATAATTTCCAATAGTTTTATAGTTAAGGTAGTTCAAGATTGGATGTATGATACCTTGGATATAGTTTAATGATCTACCTTAAACTTTTTCTTAAAACTACTGTTTTAGTAATATCATTTTATGAAGTATAAGAATTTTTATCATTTTCTTTTTATTTTTTTAATTCCACTATGCTAAATGGTATTTAATATTTTTTATTTTTTTCTATATTATCACCAGTTATAAATATTCTTAAATTTCTTCAACATTAAAAATTTGATACTATGATTCTATCAGTTTATCAAATATTCATAATTTTGATTAGTTTAAACTTGACATGGTTAAAAAAATAATAGATTAATTTTAATCTATAATTCACATAAACCTTATCCATCATCTATATCAGGGAAAATATTTTTCTATCATAGGATGTCTATATGCATGAGACTAATCCTGATCTTATTATTTTTGAATTTTTGTTAATTTATCAAAATTTGTATATCAGTTTCCAAACACGAACAATGTGGTAAATAAAAATTTTTATGATATATGTTCGATGTGTTTGATTGATAATATCAATCCTAACAGACCTCCTATATTTTATGGTAATTATTATGAATATTTTAATGACATAAAGTATACTTATATCATTAGTATTGCTGCAGATAATTTTATTATACTGATTTGAAGTTATAAAATTCAAAATAATGATGTTTTTTATTTACCATAGATGAAAGAGTTGAATTTAAAATAAAATTTTGAGTTATAAATACTCTGATGTGTGAAATTTAAAAGTATCTTTATTATCAAGTTTCTCCATATAAAACCATGCGTGGTATTTGGAAGAAGATTGATGTTACTCACTTCAAAACTTCAAAAGTGTTGGATATTAAACATGTTATTCTTATTGATTATTATCAATGTTTTTATTTTCCATATAGTGAATATAGTGATCATATGGATTATAGGTTTACAAATATTATAATATGCTTACAATTTATTGGTGTGAAATAATTTTCACATGAGCAACTTATTGAGAATTGTTTTGATATTTTTCTGAAATAATGGGAGTCAAAGAGAATGAAAATAGATGATACTAAGCATATTACTAAATATATTTCAGATGATCTCATCAAAGGATTAATTAAATATGAAATTAAACTTAATAAATATGATAATGTGTACTGTAATAATAATAGTGTATCTTATTAATAAACTTTCAAAGCATTAACTTTTAAAATAAATACTTTGATAAATAATGAAAATTTTCTTGGGATGATATTCTTATAGAAATTAATGAAGATGAGTATGACCATATTTAACTGAATATGTTGATAAGTGTAAATTTCTTGAGAGATTATAGGAAACATTTAAACGAAAGGAGCAGAAAATCTAATAGGAAAGTCAATTACAAGGAATTTATTTATTTTGAATGCAAAAATCACCGTCAAATTAGACCTAACTATCCAAAACATAAAAAAATGGAAATGTATTTTAAGAAATATTCTTTGAAATAATTTTAAGAAAATATTTAAGGATTTAAACACTTGGAGTAAAAGTGGTAGTGACACTACTTATAATATCTCATCAGATGAATGTGATGATAGTGAGACGATTATTGGATTTTATATTAATATAAAATTGTTTAATAATGTGAAATGTTTTACAGGAATGATATATCATGGTGAAACTATATTAAAGTATTATTTGAATATTATTATAATTGAATTATCCATTGAGGAAGAATGTAATGATGAAAATAAATCTTATTTTGATGTTGATAAGATGGTTAAATATCAACAGGTGTTAGAGGATTTTAATATTGAAGTTGTGAAATCCTATAAAAAGTTATTCACAACCTACATAGAAATCAAGGTATAAGTTATTGAGAAAATAACTGAGATAAGTAAATGTAAGAATGTGATTTGAAAATTAAATTTGGAGTTGAGCACTAAAAATAATAAAATTTCAAAAAGTAAAGGTAGAATTAATAAACTAAATTATGATTTGAAATAAAATAATTATTCAGTTACTTTAACAAAATATGGATTATAAAAAATCAATAATGTGAATGTAAATATTTCTTTGAAATTGGAAAAGAAAAGAAACATGATTTCTAAGTTGTATTCTAAAATTAAAGTCGAACATATTTTTATTTTATTGAAATATAAACGAAAGTCAGATAATATCCCAATTTATAATAAAAATAAAAAATAAAATAGTACATTTTTACAGGATAATAATGAATTTTTTAAGTTAAACTTTGAGGTTGAAAAATTGAAAAGTGTTCTGAAAAACTTTACCAATATAAAGAATGGATTTGATAGGTTTTATAATCAATAAAGAACAAATAGGAAAACTACTTCTAGATTTGGAAGTAAATTTATTAGATTTTAAAATCATCAGAATAAAATTACATGTAAAGAATAGAACCATTTTTACTAAATTTTATAGATGTGGACACTAGAGATTTTTTCCTTGAATAGAATCAAATCATTTTGTGAACATAAATACTTTATTTTTAAAGAACTATTTTATTTTTAGAATTAATCATCAAATAATTTTTGTTTTTCAAGTGTTATATTTGAAAAAACTACTGGACATAAAATAGTATTCCTTAAAAATAATTAATTCCAAAGTCTTGTAGTCTCTACGTACTAGACAATGAATTTATATCAATGGTACCTACTAAATTTTATGGGTTTTACATACTCTTATCTAGAACTATATATTTTAAAAGTTTTCATTTATATTTTTCATTAATTACTCTTGTTTAGGAGGAGTTTTTGTTTTTCGTTTTTGTTAACTTTTTAAGAATAAAAATTTTATAATTTTGATGTGATTATAAGTTTTTTTGATAAAATATTTATAGATCTATCTTCTACAGAAGAACATATAATAAAAATTATCATAAGATAAATTTCAGAGGGTTAAATCTCATTTATTTTAATCTTATTCTTTTAAAAGTGTGTTTTTCCTTTTTGTGTAATTCTTTATTTAACATTTTATGAATTTTTTTAATTTTATTTGAAGATAATACTTGTTAATTAATAAATTAAAATTGAAATTATTTCAATGGTTTATTACATCATATGTTTTGGTGGGATTTATTTTTTATTATCCAATCAAAAGAAAATCAAAGTCACTTGAGGATTCAATAAAAATGTTGATAGTCATATAAAATGATAGATGAATTCATTAATGAAGTACTACTAGTGTGTTTTTTGAATTTATAATTTATAATTATTTATTCTTTTAACCAATTACATATTCTAGTGAAATTTAAACTTGGGAAATCATCTATGAGAGGCTTCTTGATCCTGAGTTTTATTTGAAATATTATTTTTTTCTAAAGAAAGTGATAAGATTTCAAGGATAGGAATATTTTGTTTTACCAAAGAAGGAATATCAATTTTTTATCTTTATATTAGTTAGGGGTTTTATAGATACAAATAATTCATTAACAGGAATGTTGAAAAGATAGTTAATTTTATTATTTTGTAACATATGTATAGTTTTTCATTAGAATTCATTATTTATTTGTTAGAACCAAAGGTTATAATTAAAATAGAAGCATGTGTTGAGCCTATGTACAAATCAATTTATTTCAGATTGAATGGATAATTTGCAATGTTCATGACATGAACATCATGACCATAAATTTTTTTTCTACAGAATACTAAAAAATATTTTCAGCAGAACCAAGAGTGGGGAACATTTTCATGTTAATTAATAATTAATATTATAATAATAAGAAATACCTTGGTCAAGATTTATTTCTTTAATTTATGTTATGACCCCATGTACACCGTTAAATTTTATTTTCACTTTGTTGATTTTGACCCAAATTAGATCCCCTATAATAGTGATACACGCATACTCCTTCAATCTCAGGATGTCACTGATGGTCCTACTAGTGCTATTGGGGTAGTTCCAATCATCTTGCATCACTCCCTTGATCGATACCATGATCCCTTCATTCTAGATGGGCCATCTCTTGATCTCTCTAACTTGAGAGTAAGGGAAAGAGAAATGAAGGATATATCAAGATTTAGATGGAAACCTAGATATGTTCTTCGATGAGAGAATCCTATGGAGTGGAGAATGTTGATCATAATAAACAACACCTCACAATTCTCAAAATTGTCAATTTATAGACCCTGGGATAGGGTTTCATATAAATTAATTTCACAAAGGACTTCAAATATTTCAAATCCATAATCAACCCCATGTAATATAAAATAATAATAACAATACTTTATTCCATGGAGTGTGATTACCCATACCATGATAAATATTATTAATAGTCTTCTTTATAAATATCTGTCATTCTATCAATAACCAGGTCTTCTCATCCTAGACATTTATTGAATTATAGGATAAATATTTATATTTCATAAATAAATATTATATACCTATCTCAGTGAATACAATATTTATTTATTATTTATTTTTTTATAAAGGTAGAAGGAAATCCCTCCCTTATTTTTATTGAAACAAAGTCACCCCTCTTCTTATTTTGGGAAGAGGGACCCCATTACATGGCCTCTGAAGGCCTAGTTGGCATTTAGCCTCAATAAATTTGACCCATTGTCCAAGACCTATAGGTGAAATCATGGTATAAATACCCATGCACTCATACCACTAGAGAATACTTTCATTTTCTACACCACAACTAATTCCCCCAACCAGGTTCATCCTACCTTGGCAATTCCATCACTCCCATGGCTAACCAAATCTACCACTATCTGTTAGCCTAAGCTCAAAACCTAGTTCATTCCCTATGGAAACAGGTGTTTCCATATTCTATGCCTCCCTCACTACATAATACCCATGACTACCCAATGCCAACAAAAAAAGTTCATCACACCCATGTCCCACCAATGATATTCGAGAAATGAACTCACCAATGATACCTTCACACTGGGTGCACCCGCCACTTCCATGGTCTGCTTGCACCTTACACCGAAATGGAACCCAAAAATTCCCCTTATTTGGGGTTTCCAATCTTTGATCACTAACTTGATGCAGTGTTACGGGGTTGCCTTAATAATTGGGACAAGACCCAAACCACATAAAATACTTATTATAATATCCACATAATTAAATAAATTATTTGTTAAATTGTGAATAAAAATAGAAATAGTATACATTTAATTAATTAATAAATAATATATTCACAGTCTTATGAATAAAATATTTATTTTAATATTCCTTTAATTGAATAATTTATCTATTAATCAAAAAATAATTAATTTTTTACTTAGAAATAACAAATGATAAATAAATATTATATTTAGCAATGTAATACATTAATTAACTTATGAATAAATATTTATTTAATATTTCTGAACAATTAATCCTTAAAATAAATATTACTTCTCGGACTAAAGAATAATATTTAGTCCAACTATTAAATATTAATAATATTTAACTCGATTCAAGGGAGTTATAGTGTGTGTGACCCTCTGGGATTCTTTATCAGTGGAATTCGGTAGACATGCATAAAGTCCAAGGTTACTATTTAGTAACGAGTCAAAGCACATACAGAGAACGAAGATATTTTAAAAAGACATCAATGAAATAAAAATTATCAATGTGTTATAGAATAATTTTTTTTATGATATCCAATCATGTAGGTTTAACACATGTGTCACCAACCTAAATTCTTGATACATATTTCTTTCACTATATGAAATAAACCCACTATTACACCATGGATTTAAAATTTAATGCGATAATAACCTTTAAATCCAATGGTTGATATATCAACTTCCATAAATATATAATAGAAAAATCATTCCATGAATTATTTATTAATAATATATTATTCTTGATGCACCCAACACATCATACTTCCCGTGAACATATAGTGTCACAGTTTGGCTCAGTACATCAATGTACATGATCCATGTTATGCATTAATAAAAAATTAAAGTCTAATGATCACTAAAAAGACATGAAAATAGGAATATCCAGTGAGACACAAACATGTATAATTACTACTCGAAGGTCTGTTCCCATAATCTCCGATTAAGAAGTATGAAAATCATGTGATGAAGTATCATTTTATTACAAGTAATCACACCTGATAGTAAACATAATATATTTCCCACCATATAATTTTATTCTACAATATAATTAAGTTTAAAGATATTGTCGTTGCATATCGAGGTTCTCATCATAGTGAGGAGCTATATATGACCTTTTAAATGTGAAAAATATTCTAATACATCATCACTTTAAAGTTACATAGAAGAATAATCAATATGTGATATGTTATTTATTAATATTTAGTTCCTTGAATATGCATTTAATATAAAGTGAAAACAAGTATATTCATGGAAAAAAATTCCAATAGACTCCCACTTCCACTAGAGGTAATTGCTAATGACTAGTTATTTATTACATGTTAAACATGATTCTGCCGAGTATGGCTATAGTTTATGGGCCTACCATGTTTCTATGGCCAGGGTTGGTATATCAAAATAACTATGCGACAAGTCTTCTCATTATAACATCATTACCTTAAGAAATTCCTTCATTTAATAATATCATTGAGTATACAACTCTTTTCCCCTTATAAAAAACCTAACATCTTGATTAAGTACATATTCCAATATTATCATAATAAAAATAAAATTTTTACTTTTGATATATCCCAAAATAGGATGTTTCTTAACCACTTCAAATGATATATCTGAATCTATAACATACATGGATATTGTAGATATGGAAACCACATGGTGAAATAAATTTTCTTGCATATTACCTTATCCTGGGTGTGATACTAGATCAAAATTGAACTAAATGAATATAAATATTCAATTCCCTTGATCAAAAGTATTTATTCTTCTACAGACACCAGTAACTCATCGATTTATACTTTTTTAAAAACTGTTGAAAAGTTCTAGTTTCATGTTAGTGTAATTATGTTAGATCTATTTGATATTCATAAATAATGCATCATTAAATAGTAATATAAAGTTTCCATACATATCATTTCATATGAGATAAATTCATTGAACTTAATCTTATTAAATTTTTTTAATCTCAATAACCGCTTCCTTTGCCCTTGCTGATTCTACTGGAAAGATTATATGATAACAAAAATTTGATCTTGAATTGTTTCAACTTGTTTTTTTCAAAACCTTTTCAATATATGTACTATAATTTTATTTAAAAACCTAGGGATCTATTTTTTAGATCTTATTCCCAAGAACATGGTTGCAACTATAATTCATTCTTATGTAAATTCATTCATTAATCTTAAAAATATGGTAATACATAACTTTTATTTTCCATATGTTATAAAAATATATATCCTTAAAACTATAACACTCCCACTAACCTGTTAGAGACACATATCACTCCTTCATTTCCAAATGAATATTCAATGATCACTATGATTGACTTATCCATGAATTTATAAAATCTTCATATCTTATTGACATTTATTTATCTAACCAATGCTTCCCAGTTAATCCATATAGACATATATCACATGATCACCTTTTGGAAAAATCATATGAACATATTCTATATTTTTTCCTCCAAACGGGACATCCTTGACAATCAATAGCCTAATATGATGACAATATAAGTATGATTTTACAAGTACAAATATATAAGATTTTATTCATGATGATTTTTGTATAGATTTTTTCATAGTCTAACCATTAAATTATAATTCATTCTTTATTTTTATCAAATTTTGTCATCAACATCCAATTTCTTTTAAATACTCACCAATAGCATCATGTATTAGAGACATGAAACATATAGAGTCCCTGAATATGGATAAATGGAATTTATTACTGAATCCATATATGCATTTTAATCTTATCTTGTTACCATTTACTTCTTATTTGTAGGAATAATTATTATAAAAGAATTACATATGTTTCACCCACCATAATGAACATAAACTACCTCTTTGGTTATGAATTCTCATATAACATGTTTCACTAATACTACTCCTCCCACTGATCTTAATCATGTTCACCATTCATATGCCAAATCATGTGCATCTAGAGACTTTACCCACCAAAGTTGTGTCTTCTACCACTATTCTTAAAGTGATTGGGTTCTCTTATATAAACACAACCAAACTTGACAATATTCTAATATTATTAGTGTCTATAATATTATTAACTAATATGGAAAAATTGGGTTTTTTTCCATTTGTATATAAAAACTATCCTCTGAAAAATGTTTATAAAAAAACACATGATATTGCGACTTAATATATTTTTATGATATAAATTTTTCAATATGGGATGAAAATGGTTTGTTGTTTGAACTAATATTTGAAAAAATTATCTTTAATGAAATTTTAAAACACTTATACTATATATAAGACTCATAATTGATCTTTTTTTAAATACCATCACTATATTTATGTATATAAGGAAATGTGAGCATGAGAATACCATTACTCCACATGTATATGAAAAATTATTACATCGATAAGATGATTTACAAAAATCCATCTCAAAGGGCCATCTTTATTTACCAAATGAATTAATTGGATTCAATGAGAATTAATAAAATTTATTAATGGAATATCATGAAGAATATGAATTTACCACTATAATTTAAATAGTTTATGTGGATTTTTTGAACTAACTCTAAAATCTATATGGTGTAACTTTATTACTAATGGTTTTATTGTTTACAACATGATAAGTAGTTTGTTATTATACATAGTATGTAACATCCCCATCCTGGGAGCCACTAAACAGTGCCTCGAGAAGGGTCTCCACATGACCTAATGCATGCCTCCCTATATGGTAGAGGTTTCTGACTAGTAGTGAGGGTTTAAATAAGCCACTTGGGGAGACTATACCCTCTTTACTAGAGTAAGCCATAGTATATAACAATATAAATAGAGAAAACAATATAAACTAACCAAATAACTTGCATAAGCAATATCTCTCAAGACTGGGTACAAATGATGGACAATAATAAGTATTCTCTGTCATGCTAAATAGTGTCAGGCAAAAAAAAACTGAAAATAAAGATAAACACATATATTCATTAACAATCCTCACCCATGTCTGAAACCTCTTCCAAGAACATAGAAATCCTAAATCAACTCCTATGTATAGGGCCCTTACCCCTATCATGACATGAAAGCATGAAATCTTCTTGGGTACCCAAATGGAACACAATCAAGGTGTGAGTACAACTCAGTAGGCCATCACCAACAATGTATACAAAATATCTAATTTAATAAATAGTGAATGAAAGTGTTAAATAAAAGAGAATTTGAACAAGGACAACTCGTTTTCCATTAGTTAACGACCTTTACTACATCTATTTATACCATTATTTCTAATTCCATCAATTACCCCATGTTCATCACTTAATTCATTTCTCATCACTTGTTCAATGGATTAGGCATATTCATCCATCTCAATGCATAAGGGGAGTAAGTCAAGTTCTCCATATCACCAGGGACAACCATATTATCACATATACAACACACTCACCTTGACGCCCCTGTCTAGGTGGTCTAATCAAATGAAACCATTAGGGGAATAGAACTCCGTACCCCTCCCTAATTTGTGCATTGTAGGGTGGAGTTTAGATCCTCATTGAAGCTCTACTCATGGGCGTAGAACCTAATGTAAATACCCCACTCTACCAAGCCATGTACACATGCTTATTTATCCATTCACAACACATATAACATTTCAAAACCAACACAACCCACACAATAGCAATCATAATACATAACAAAAAACATGGGAATCAATATCAATCCGTAACCCATAAATATATTTAACATTTTTTTAATTTTTCTCTTTAGCACTATTTCTATTTTTTATGCCTAAATCACTTATAATATTCACTAGTAACGATAAATTAACCCAATTAAAATATCTAACCATTCCCATATGTTAGTTCACTTAACACATTCATCAGTTCCATGTATTAGTCCACTTATGCATTTTATGTATAAAATACAAATCATTTGGCATATTAAAATTAATCCCATTTAACTATTTTTTCATGAAAATCCAAATAATAACCTATAAAGTTTCCACATTTAGATGAAAATATCCTTATTCCTCTATTTATCATAACATTAACCAATTTAAATTCTCTTCATTGGCTCTACTTAATCACAAGTCGATTTCACCCTTAATGATTATGTTATCCATGTTTGAGATGGTCGACGTACCCCATGGGTGGCCCTAAATTGGTAAAGTCATCCTATATGCATCCCACTGGGATCATGACGGGTTCAATTTTTCATTTAGACATCCATTTTACCAAAACTCACTAATGGTACCATGATCACAATAAGGGGAAAACCATAACAGAACCTCATATGCACATATCTATATAAAAAACATGGGATATAACTTATAGACCACCGAACCTATATATAATGATGAAAAAATATTAATCATCCCCTTAGATATATATCCAAACATGATATGAAGCCTTAACCAAGATTCCACTAGAATATGAGGATTTTAGGGCATTGGTAGAAGACCTCCCAAGTTATAATCCCTAATCCAGAAAAGAGAGGAGAGGAGAAGAGTAGACTTACCTAAAGCATCAATCCATATCCAGAGATGGTCTAAATGGTTTAGAAATGAATGAGATCAATACCTTGGAATATTGGGAAATATAGGTTCATCATTAAGGATTAAAGGATAATAAATTGGAGGAAAATTAGGTCATACTTAAAAATCATGAATTGGAAATTTGGTCAAGTTTTCAACATTAATGGGGAACATGATTTACCCACATTGTTTTCCAAACCATGAAAAAACCATGAAGAAAAAATTGTCTAAGGGGATATGGGTTGCACAATTACTTTGGGAGTCCTAAATGGTTTAAAAATAGTGCACCAACCATGTGATATGCCACTATCTAAGGTTTTACGGTTTTCCTAGGAATGACATACAATTTACTTAACCGTGCTCCAACCGTGATCCAAGAACAGGTTGGCCCATTTCCCATTCCTTTCATTTTCCAAACCCTCAGAAAACACTCACGACCCCTCATACTCTTAGGAACAATTTAATTAACTAAAATCAGGGGATTCAAATGGAAAATGAAACGAATAAACACCTCTATGAAATTCAGGATCTTAAATCCTCCCCACCTTATAACGACGCATCATCAAGCTATGCTCCCAAGCACCATTGAGACTCTGAAGAAAAGAGATTGGGCCTCTAGGCTTGAATATCCAATTTCCACTCCCAAGTTTCTTCCTGAACATTCCCATGCTTCCACAAAACAAAAACTAAAGGCAAAACCTTTACCCAAAATAATTTTGGACTACTATCCATGGTAAGAAACTGATGCACCTCAACGGGCGCATTATCCCGAAGCTCTACATCTTCAACATTAACCACATGAGATGGATCAGGGTGATACTATTGAATCTATGAAACATGAAATATATAATGCATGTTACTATAACATTTTTGATGAACCAACTGGTAAGACACCGGTCTGATCCTCTCCACAATCTCTAATGACCCCATGTACATGGGTGAAAAATTTATATTTTTTCAAATTCGATTGTGACCCAACCTTGGTGACACCAAAATAAACACACTATCAACCCCCAAAAACTCAAGAGGTATACGATGCTTATATACATATGAATTATTCCTACTCCGAGCTATTACCATAAATTTCTGAATCAAATGAACCTTTTTTGACATCTCCATCATGAGAATTAGTCCTAACAACTTTGATTCGCCATTCTCGAACCAAGATAAGAGAGATCTAGACAACCTTACGTAGAGTACCTTGAAATGTGAAATTTGAATTATAGAATAAAATATATTGATTTAGAAAAAATCCAAAATTTGCAAGTGTCATTCCCATGAACCACTGAAGTTCAGAACAAAATATCTCAACATATCCACATGAACATGGATTATATGTTTTGACTACCGGTCTGTTTGTGGGTGAAAATCCATAATAAAAAACAACTAAGTACCAATCACATCCTGCAGTCCCTACGAGAAGCGTGATGTGAAACATAGATCACAATCCCAAATTATGGTCTAAGGTACACCATTAAAACAAATTATTTCCCAAACATACAACTCATCCAACAGATCAACGGTGAATGTATCTTGGACAGGTAATAAATGTCCCGATATAGTCAACCAATACATAACCACCTAGATAACATCATTCTTTAGAGGCATCGTCAGAAGTACCACTAAAAAAAATAAATTTTTACATCATCACACTTCCATTCCGAAATAGGAAATGGCTATAAAAACCCACTTGGGAGAGGATTCTTAGAATTTACCTGTTGATAGGTAAGGCATCATGCCACAAAACCTGTAACCTCTTTCTTCATTACTAGTCATCAATACCACCTATGAAGATCAAGATACATTTTAGTACATTTAGGATGTACATACCACCTCGATGTGTGAAACTCATGCATAAACTCTTCCTGCAGACATACCAGAATGACTACACAACCACAAACACAAACGATTTCGTCAGCACCAATAACCCAATAAGAAGGTGACTCCCCACATTTAAGACTTTTATTTATGGAAAAACACTATGGGTACTAAAGGAAAATCCCCTTAACCTAGATAAAGATATTGGACTCAAATACTATGGATACAAGGTCCACTTACCCTTGTCCATCGTATACCTCTAGATGCATCTCAGTGAGCAAAGTTATCATCTTCCACTTAGATCTGGGCTCCAGAATTAACTGACCTTGAGTTTTTAAACTCAAGGATTCAATAATAGAATTCCATTTTACAGGTGTATAAACCCACTAAAATTCATAATAATTGACATATTCAACCCATATTTGCTGAGGAATATTCAAATCAAGATGAGAAAATATTCACTTAATACTTTTATGATCGGTAAACACCATGAAATACTCTCTCAACAAGTAATGCCTCCAAAACATTAAGGATTAAACGACGACAACCAACTCAATATCACGAGTAGGGTATTTCATTCATGAGGCCTCGACTATCTTGACCCATAAGATACAACCTGATCATCCTAAATCAACACTTTACCAAGTCCAACATTGGATGCATAATAGAACAAGGTGTACCTCTTACCTAGTTTGGTCAAGTCAATATCAGTGCGGTCATCGACCACTTCTTCAACTCTTGAAAAGAATTATTTCATGCCTCAGAAAATTCAAACATGACTCCCTTCATGGTTAGTCCCGAAAGTATAACTTCCAAATTGAATAAATATTTAATAAACATTTAGTGACAACCTTCCCTTCCTATAAAAATACGAACATTAAAAACATTCTTGGACTGATCCCAAGACACCACAACCTGCAATTTCTTCGAATCCAGTGTCAAACCAACCTCATAGATGATGTTACCTAATAAATTTAGTTTGTCAATCCAGAAATGAAATTTCAATTTCTTGTCTTAATGAATTTTCTCTCTTAGTGTACTTAGGATGTTGTCATGATTTTTTTCATTATAATCATGAGTTCTAGAGTAAACCAATATTCCATCAACAAAGACAAATATGAACTAACCTAGATATGGGTGAAATATTGAGTTCATTAATGCAATGGATATAGATAGTGCATTAGTCAACCCAAACAACATCACTATAAACTCACACAACCCATAACTACTCCTGAAAGAAATCCGTAGTACATTAGAAGGTCTCACCCTCAGCTGGTGATACCCCGATCTCAAATAAATATTAGAAAAAACTAAAGAACCTCTCAACTGATGGAACACATCATCTATTCGAGGAAGAGGGTATCAATTCTTAAATTTTATCTGATCCATCTTCCTATAATCAACACATAACCTCAATGATGTAGTCATCCTTCTTAGAAAATAATAGGAGAGACTGCCAAGGTGGCGTACTAGGAAAAATAAACCCTTTATTATAGAATTCATTTAAATGAGCTTTATGTTTTTGGAGTTCTACTGGATCCATGCTATACAACAAAATGGAAACTGGATCCCTCCCAATAGTAACTCTATTGTAAATTTAGTGACCCTCTCAAGTGGAAAACTCAATAAATCCCTAGGAAACCCATCCTGAAACCAATCCACCAGAAGAGGAAAGGCATGCTGATCAACCTCTCTGTAATCCAGAAAAAGCAAGACACTTGAGCAATGAGTTCTCCCAACTATTGGAAAACTAACCCTGTATAGTTTTCTCAAACATACCACTAACCATGATGGACGTACATGTCTCCCTAAAGATACATGAATGTTACCCAATGATGGTAATAGTCGATATGGACATGGTACGACACCAACTAATCCATTTCCAAAATCTGGTCAAAGCCTGAAATCTAAATGAAAAACAAGTCCCACAAGAAATGGTTCCCACCAAACTCTAGAGAACAACCCTTACATTGTCTGATAGCCTCTTCTCATACCCTCAATTGGGTATAAATTGATAAAATCCCAAACACACTTTCCACAGTTAAGCCTAACATAAAAAAACTGAGCCTAAATAAAATAATGTGTGGTACCTATGTCAAATAAAGAACTAGTGAGCATGAAAGATACATGAATTGAACCTTGAACTATAGATGGTCTAGTATCGCCACCTTTGGGTTTAGATTGAACAACATGAAGCTGACCTGCCCCTCCACCCTGGGATCCAACCTGAATTCTTGGAATTTCAATATTATTTTGATATGGATGCTCTCACCCTTGAGCTCCACGTTCACCTACTTAACCAGCAGCACAAGTAGTAGATATCCAACTTCTTGCTCGATATAGGGTAAGAAAACTTGAACTACACTTGGTACCTACCTCAAACCTTCTTCAATGCCTAGTTGTCGAGGGTTCCTAAATAACCTTAATATATACCCCAATCCTCCACATGCTTAGAACTCAACTGCTGGTCGGAGACACTGAACATGCATGTTCCTCAGCTCACCAAACAAATAACAGAACAACTAATCTCTACCGTGAGAGTCTAACCCCCTATTCTAACTGCTCTGTGTACTTCCACCCTAATGGAAACTCCCAAAGCAATGATTTTATCCACTAGAAGCCACACCTCTCGCCTGTCTAACTGGTACCAAATATTCACTACCTGAATCACCCTTCAGGTTCCCTTCTGAGAAAAGAGCCTAATACACTACATCTACAGACCTTTTCAAATGGAATATATTCATCTGAGACATGATCTCATGTCACAACCCATTATAGAGACATTTTCCCACAACAGCCTCATCTCCTGCCAATGTTGGAACAAAGAATCACAAATTGATGAAATAACTATTATAATTCCTCACTGATAATAACTCTTAGGTAAAACTCATAAAATCCATACACTTATCCTACCCTAAGATATTTGGATAGAAATTCTCCAAAAAACATTTCTTTGAAATCTTTCCACAACATCCCTTCAGTTTTTTGGTTTGCACTATGATATCCCCCAATGGTTTTCTGTACCTCTCAACATATAGGCCACCAAATTGAATCGCTTCTATGAAGGAGTCTGCAAATGTTAAATAATCATCTAGATGGAATCTATCCAGAACTCAGCTGCCTTTGGTCCACACTCAGTAGAAAAGGTCAGAGGTTGTTGTAGCTGATATTATTGGGCTATCTCAAACATGCTTGGCACAATCCGACTTGGGTCCCATTCCATCATCTGCAAAAAGTGAGCATGATTCTCACTAAACTATTCTTCTCTATTATCCTGGATCACCATATTCTCATGTTCCACTACTACATGAGAATTCTTAGTGAAATCCTATTGTATCCTAACTGAGACACATCTTTGTAGTGGCATTTCACTATAATTCCAAACACGATCTTTGTAAAACATATCATGAATCTTTCACATTTTTCATAAATGAAGGCTCCCTTCTAGCCACAAACAACTCATTTGCATACACTATCCCAAAGGTCATTGAAAACATTCCAAACACTACCCTCAACCATCCTTACCAAGGGTCAGGGATAACATTGGTAAAATAATTTAAAAGGATATATGTTTTACATTAAACAAAGTTTTAGAACCATTCTAGACTTAAAATGTAAACCTTTCCTCTTAGGAACATTTCCCATCTCATTACATGTTACAAACAAAATTTTCAACTCACTTTGGACACTCGTTAAGAACAATTATTTAACCATTATTTAACATATTTCTCATTTGTATCATTTTATTATAAACCATTATCTTCAAATTTACAAGGATATAAAATTGCACCCTATAGTTCATACCCCACACACCCATCTCGTGTGTGCCCATCACAATGCATGTTACTTATCACTACGACAAAATGCGTATTTAGCGGCGATTTAAAGCACCGCTAAATCGTTCTGCGACGGTTTTGAAAAACTGCCGCTAAATCGTTCGTCGGGAAACAATTAGAGGTAGTTTTCAAAACCGTCATAGAACATTCGACAACGGTTTTTTAGCGGCTGTTTAAACCACCGCTAAACGATTTAGTGGCAGTTTTTTTGAATTTTTTAATTATTTTTTTTTATTTTTTTTTGTAGTTTTGTAATTAAATTTTATTTATTTATTTATTTATTCATTTCGTATTTATTTTAATTATGTCATATTTATTTTATTTATTTATTTTTTATTTTATTTATTTCTTATTTATTTTATTTATTTCTTATTTATTTTATTTATTTCGTATTTATTTTATATATTTCGTATTACTTTATCCATGCCCATGCCCATGCCCATGCCCATGCAATATAATGAAATTCTGCGTTTGGTGAGAATTGAACCCCTAACCTCTTGCATATTTTCCAAATACTTTACCACTCCATCAGGCTCATCAAGTGGTTAATAAAGAGAATTTAATATACTCATATATACTAATTGAAAAAACAAATAATACACAACTAATAGATATAAACTCAATAATAATTAAACAATAAGCTATAATCAATAATTAATAACCAATAACCCATAATTAATAATTATTGATTTATTAGTTATTTATTTAGTTATTTATTTATTTATTAATATTTACTATTTATTATAATAATAAATACATAAATTATAAAATTAAGAAAATAAAATAATAAAATAATAAAATTACAAAATTAAAATAATAATATAATAAAATAATAATACAACAAATAATAAACAACAAATTGTAAACAATAAAAAATAAAAAATAAAAAATAAAAAATAAAAAATAAAAAATAAATAAAAAACTATAAATAACAAACAATATACAATAATCAATATACAATAAATAATAAATAATAAATAATAAACCATAAATAATAATAAATAATAATAAATAATAGTAAATAATAATAAATAATAATAAATAATAATAAATAATAATAAATAATAATAAATAATAATAAACAAATAATAAATAATAAACAATAAACAATAATAAATAATAAATAATATACAATAAATAATAAGAAATAAAAAATAATAAATATTAATCAATAATTAGTAAAAAATAATCAATAAAAATTATAATAAATACTAAATAAAAAAAATAATAAATAATAAAAAATAAAAAATAAAAAATAAATAACAAAAAATAAATAAATTATAATAAATAAATATAAATAATATATAAGAAATAATAAATAAAAAACAAAAAACAGTAAATAATAAATAATAAATGATAAATAAATAATAATAATAATATATAACACATAATAAATATTTATAAAAAAATAATAAATAAATAATAATAATAAATAATAATAAATAATAAATAATAAATAATAAAGAATAAAGAATAAATAAAAAAAATAAAAAATAAAAAAAATAAAAAAAATAAAAAAAATAAAAAAAATAATAAAAAAATAAAAAATAATAATAAAGTATAATAAATTATAATAAATTATAATAAAGTATAATAAATTATAATAAATTATAATAAATTATAATAAATTACAATAAATTATAATAAATTAAAATAAATTATAATAAATAATAATAAATAATAATAAAGAATAATAAACAAATAATAAATAATAAATAATAAATAATAAGTAATAAATAATAAATAATAAATAATAAAAATATAAATAATAAATGATAAATAATGAATTATAAATAACAAATAACAAATAACAAATAATAATAAATAATAAATAATTAAAAATACATAATAATAAATAATAAATAATAAACAATAAATAATAATAAATTAAAAATTAAAAATAATATTTAATGATCAATAATAAATAATAAATAAAAATAAATAATAAATAATAAATAAAAAAATAGTAAATAATAAATAATAAATAATAAAAAATAAATAACACATAATAAATAAATTATAATAAATAAATATAATTAATTAAAAATAAATAATAAATAAAAAACAAAAAACATTAAATAATAAATAATAAATAATAATAACAATAAATAACACATAACAAATAATTATAAATAAATAAATAATAAATAATGATAAATAATAATAATAATAATAATAAAAATAATAAATAATAAATAAATAATAATAAATAAATAATAAATAATAAATAATAAATAATAAATAATAAATAATATGTAATAGATAATAAATAATAAATAAAATATTAATAATAATAATAATAAATAATAAATAATAAATAATATATAATAAACAATAAACAATAAACAATAAATAATAAATAAATATAAATAATAAATAATAAATAATAAATAATAAATAATAAATAATAAATAATAAATAATAAATAATAAATAATATATAATAAACCATAAACAATAAATAATAAATAATAAATAAATATAAATAATAAATAATAAATAATAAATAATAAATAATAAATAATAAATAATAAATAATAAATAATAAATAATAAATAATAAATAATAAATAATAAATAATAAATAATAAATAATAAATAACCAGTAAAAAATAATAGATAATAAATAAATTAAAGTATATTATAAATAATAAAAATAATAATAATAAATGAAACACAGGAAAAAGTATGAAAAGGCGTGATAAGAGATGAAAAATCATGAAAACGCATGAAAATAGATGGAGAAACATGAAGAAGCTTTAGAAAGCATGAGAACGTATGAAAACTCATGAAAAATCTGGAAAACCCCATAAGAATTCAACATAATCATCATAATAACCCCCCAAAAACCATTGATAAAGATAACAAGTCATGGAAACCCAAATAAACTGTAAAAAATAGAGCAACCATTAAAACCCGTCAAAACGGCCAAAAAGTGACAAAAACATGGGACACACATTAACATAGATAATTTATGATCTGAGAGTCTGTTCTAGATCTGTGATCAGTCAAATCAAAGATCCTAAAATGATCTTCGACCTGATAGGTGAAAGAGACCGAATGGATAGGCGGATACGAAGTTACGACCCTTTAAAAAAAAGTTGGTGGGGAACAGGTGCTAGAAACCAGGCATCGAAAAATATAACAAACCTAATACCCACTAAAAGGCCGTAACTTATGATCCAGAAGTCCATGTGGGTGCCACGACCAGTCAAAATAAATCTCATGAAACAAAATATGATCTGGAAGGCAGAGGAGTCTGAACTGACATGTGGATCGAAAGTGAGGTCTGTTTGAAGACAAGTTCGATGGGACACCGGTGACGAAAACATGGTTTCAGAGGCCTTCAGAGGGGTTTTGGGGTCAAAAAACACAAAATAATCTTTTTTGTGTTGAACGGTTGCATAGCTCTCTTTGCTGACTTTGATTTGATATGTGGTAGAGCCCAAAAAGACACCCGAAGTTATAGTTATGGCCGTTTGAAGTTGGAGAACTTTTTTGAACTTTCTTATAACTCTCATATCTTTTTCACCTTAGACAGTCTCGGGGTATTGATTATACGTTCCTCTAGATCTCTTATTTAGCTTCAATTTTTCTGGTCGTGGTGCTCCAATGGATGTTCGAATCAAAATTTATGTCTGTTTTAGTGATTTTAGAGTTTCTCACGTTTTTTTTATTTTTTTCCTTTCATTTTGTTGCAGTTTTACCCAAACCGCCGCAATTTTGCGGTGATTTTTTTAAAAAACATCTGCTAATACTCAAAAAAATTTAAAAAATTATAAAAAAAATTAACACATTTCACGGTGGTTTCTAAACCGCCATGAAAAAACCACCGTGAAAAAACCGCTGCGAAATAGCGGCCCAGAAAATATTTAGCGGCGGTTTTTAAAACCGCTGTGAAAAAACCACCGAGAAACACCAGTTTTCCTATAGTGTATGTACCTAGGTTCCTAAAATTATGCATGAATATGTAATATTTTTCCATTGAGGTCATGGGAAAAATATTAAAAAACTATCACATCATACAATAAGTGTATCACCCAATGATGAAATATCATAAAATGTAACAACACATAATAAGAAAAAAAATTTTGACCCAAGGAACTTGGGTTTTCCCTCATACATTGGTTAGATACTCCCAAGAACAAGCTCATTTCCAACTCCCAACACATACTAATATCCCTTCTACCATACAAAATCGCATTTCCATAAAAAAGAGCTTCTCTAATACCAATTTGTAACTTCCCCAACCCAAGAGGCACTAAACAATGCCTTGGGCCAGGTCGCTACATGACCTCAAGCATGCCTCCCCATACTCTAGAGGTTTCCGCCAAGAAATGAGGGTCTAAATAAGTCACATAGTGAGAATATACCCTCTTTACTAGAGTAGTCCACAATAGACAACAATATAAATAACATAAATAATATTCAATAACCAAATACATGCATAAGAAACATCTCCCAAGATTGGGTACAAACCATGGCTAACAATAAATATACTATGTCATGATAAATAGTTCCAAGTGAAACAAAACCGAAAATAAAGACAGATAGTAGGATTCCCAAATGGTCATAACCCATGTCTGGAACCACTTTCATGAATATCCCATGCCCAACTCAACTCCTTAGCATAGGGCCCATGCCCCTATCCTGACCTACAATCTTGAAATATTCTCAGGTACCCAAATAAAACCCGAGTAGGGTGTGAGTATAACTTAGTAGGAAACCACCAATGATGTATACAAAATATCCAGTTTAATAAATAGTGCATGTAAGTGTTAAATAATAGATATGGTGATTAAGGAAAAATTGAGTTCCATTAGTTAAATACCTTTACATTATCCATTTGTACCATTATTTCTAATTCCATGAATCACACCATGTTCATCACATAATTCGTTTTTTATTACATGTTCAATGGATTAGGCATATTAATCAATCTCAATGCATAAGGTGAGTAATTAAAGTTCCCTATCACACTAGGTATGACCACATTATCACATAAAAAACACACTCACCTTGAATCCTTGGTCAAGGCGGTCTTATCAAATGCAACCATTAGGGTAATAAAACTCTACCCTCTTCCCAAATCCATGCGTTGTGGGGTGGAGTTTTGAGCCTTAGTCAAACTCAACACATGTTCGTAGAACCTCATATCAATACCCCACTCTACCATTCCATGTTCACATGACTATTTATCCATTCACCACACACATACCATATCACAACCAAGAAAACTGATACCAATAATAATCATAAACCATAACAAAAACATGGGAATCAATATCTTATCGTAACCCATTAACACATTTACCATTTATATCATTTACCCATTTAGCCCGATTCCCATTTCTGATGCCTAACTAACATAGAATATCCAATAGTTCCCATACATTAACCAATTTAAGATATCAATCCATTCGCATATTTTAATTCACTTAACACATTAACCATTTCCATGTATTTTTCCACTTATGCATTTTAAGTACAAAACAAAATTGATTTGGGACATTAACCAAAATCCCATTTTAACCCATTTCTCTTACCAATAAAAACAATCCATTAACCAATATTCACATTTTGACACAACTATCCTTATTCACTTCATAATAATCACAATAACCAATTTACATTCTCATTATGGGATCTACTTAATCACAAGTTGATTTCACACTTATCCTTTCTGTAAGCCGTGTTCGGGTAGGTCGAACTGCCCCATGGGTGGACCTAAATCATTCAAGTAATCCTCCATGCATCCTAAGAGGAACATTAGGGTCCAATATTTCAATTATACAACCATTTTGACAAAACATACTAATATAACCAAGAACAAAATAAGGGGAAAACAAGAACACAATCTCATATGCACATATCTATATAAAAACCATGGGGTATAACTTATATACCACCTAACTAAAACACAATCATGAACACACTCTTAATAATCACCTTAGATCTGGATAAAAACCCATTTGATTCCTTAAACTATATTCCACCAGAAAATGATGGTTTTATTTCTTCGAAAGAGTACCTCCCATGCTACAATCCCAAATCCGAAAAAGAAAAGAGAAGAGAAGGATAGACTAAACAAGAACTTTGATATGAAACCAACGTTGCAAAAAATAGTTTATAAATAAAAGAGACTAATCCCTTAGATGATTGTGAGGGTTATTTTTATCAGTAGGTCTTAGATGATGAAAAATGGGAGGTAAATTGGCTGAGACTTTATAATACCAAAGTGGCAGTTTTTTAAATTTTCCAACTTTAATGGGGTGCACGGTTCGATTTTCCAAACAATGAACAAACCTTACGAAAGTCACTATCCAAGGGGAGTTGGGTCACACAGTTACTTGGGGAGTCCTAAAATTTTTAAAAAACCTTTCTTTAACCATACAATATTCCACTATGCAAGGTTGGATGGTTCTGCTGGGAAGGCTGCACAATTTACTTAACTGTGCGCCTTGCATAGGTTGGCATGATTTCCCTTCCTTTCTTATCCTGAAACCCCACTACACCCTCACAGACCCTCATAATCCCATGAAACCTTTAATTAACCAAAATTAATGGATTAAAATATATAATTAAACAAATACATACATCCAAAAAATATGGGATCTTAGATAGTATCTTATCTCAACAAAGACTGTAACACCTATCTAGATTAAAAAAAAGTCAAATAATTATCATTTTCTCTTGAAAAGAATTATATTTACACCATTAGTTAATTAATTATTATATTTTTAATCATTTATTACGTGATATATATTTATGATTCTCGAATTATTGAACTATTAGTTTAATATCAAATACCATAACCACATATGTTTAAAATATGAAATAATGTCTCATTGTATCTAAATTTTAATTATTATAAATGATTTATTATGATACTAAAAAAAAGAAAATAGTTTAAATTTAATCATATAGTGACCTACCATTAAAATACAAGGATATTAAGTTATTTTATATGAATATTTATCATATTAAAAAAGTACATGCCCAAGGACCTTAATAGTTTATTGTCTTTGGAAACATGGAACACCATATTCTTACATGGTGAAAGATATTAAACATCTCTTTTAAATAAATTCCCCTTCATAACTCGTACTTAAATCATTTCTTTATAACCTAGTGAAAGGAAAAATAAGAAAGGATGATATCAAATGCTCAGTAAGGGTAAACATAATAGATATCAATCTATGATTATATGAATGCATAAGGTAAGAATAAGGGTTGGTGATCATGAACATAACTTATGAGGTTCATTCCCAACCTATCATAGATGATAAACATGATTCATGGAATACTAATTGGAAGTTCATAAGACATGAATTATAATATAAGAAATAACAAGGACCATGAGAGCATATAATTTGGATATGACATAGATTTTTCGAATACGCATCGTCTTTTAACATTATGAACATGTATAAATAGAAACAGGTTCACTAATTAAGTTAAGAACATGAAATTAGGTCATCTCATAAACTTATAAAGATGCAACTAGGTCCATGAATAACATTTTGAACATGTAATCAGGTTTAAGCACAACATCATAGTAGTCAAGGTTCACACCTAAGACTATAAACATAGTGGATCAGGACAAACCTATTTTCTATTGGGGATCAGGTTTCCCATTCTTCCCATAGTGGATTGAGTTTTCACTTATTCCTATAGTGGATCAACCACATGGAATTTTGCCCATCATTATCTCATGAGATATAAATCTGTACCTAATGCATTGGAGGGAGATATAGGTCCCACACATCTAATAATGAAATCAAACATACACATGCCACAATATCATCAACAATAATATCATAACCCATGAAATGAAATGGGTATCATAAACTTGTAATCATATCACAACCTATGGAAAAGATATACGTTTAATAATAATCTCATCAAATAATAACCCTTGAAAAGAAGACAATTTAATAATCATATAACCCATGAAATAGAAATTTGTTTCATAAACATATTACCCATAAAAGATAAACGAGTTTCATAGACATCATTCCATCAAAACATAAACCATTAAAAGAAAGAATATGAATGGAACCGTTGGATCATATTCTTACTAATGCATGAGTAAGACCAACTAATGTCATCAAAGATAGAAAATAATTTTGAGAGATATTATAAAAAAATTATTGAGGAAAATATCCAATCTTATATGATTTTTTTTAAAAACATAAAACCTTTTGAAAACCATTTTCTTTGAAAATAACCTCAAAAATTTATAAATAATGATTGAAATACTTTTGAAAAACTTTTTTCTAGAAAACATTTAAAGTAATCTTGGAAAAATTTTGAAAACCTTTTTCCTTGAAAACTTATAAAGGATGCTTGAACAAATTTTAAAAAAATATTTCCTTAAAAACTTATAAAGGTAGCTTAATTTTTTTTAAACCTTTTAAATTGAAAATTTATAAAGGAACCTTAAAAATTATTTAATATTTTTTTAAATATATATATTTTTAAAATTTTTCCCTGACAATGATATTAAAATATAAATTAATTTTTTTTTGAAAACCTTTTTCGAAAACAGAGTTTTTGAATAAAATATATTTCTAACTGAAGAGAAAAATATGGTTGGATTTTCATAAAAATCATTTCATAATTATCTTTGGTATGAAAGAGTTAAAAAACTGGTAAAATTACTTATATATTAAATTAATAACTAGAGGAAAATAAAATTCATAATAATTCTTGAGATATGAATCATAATATTTCATAAATGGAAGTATAATAAATAATAATCCCAATAAATGATGTGATTATAGCAACGAATTCGTACCACTTTGGTAACTTTGAATTAAAGTCCCCATGAAAGAATAAAATTACATAAATCTTAAAATATCCTGAAAATAAGGATTTTCATGATATAACATGTCAAATGGATGTATATACACCTTATGAAAGAATATAAGTTCATTAAAAAACTTTCACCACAAAGATGGGAAATTGAGAAAAAATTACCTTATCGATTTGGTAACTTTTGAACCGTAAAACCCCATGAAATAGAGATCTTAAAGTGGATATATAAATACCAATTAATTTGATGATAAGAATAATATAATACATTAATTGTAAATATATACACGACACAAAATAAATGAGAGGTGAAAAGGGCATAATTCAAAAAAATTAAAACTGAGACTAAAAATCATCTTACTACATGAGTAGCTTTTTAATAGTGATCCCCATGAAAGAAAAACATCAATTAAAACATTTAATATCATTAAATAAAAGAAATTCATGATATAAAATTTCATAGGATAGTATATCCACTATAAAACAAGAATAATTGTTGAATATAGCATATATATCAAATAAAAAATTGAGATGAGAAAACCCTTACCTTAAGTCTTAAATTTCATTGCACATGTTGAATCCTCCACTTCATTGGGTAATTCCTTTTGGTTTGAACCAAATGACAAACATGGTTTTTTATTGCACAAATTGAGGTTTATAGTATTAGAGGAGGGAATTTGGGAGCTTATTTGGGAAGGGTTTGGATGAGAAAAAGTGCTTGAGATATGTGAGGTATTGAGGGGGGTGGGAGTTCCATTTTATAGTGGAGGATGAGTGGAATTATTATAAATATAAAATGGAAAACATTATTGAGAGGTCTAACTTACATCATGTGACTCCAATAATTGTCCCTTTTTAAAAAATAAGGGAGATATAATTGAAATATTTCAATCCAATGTCTTTAGGACATGTGTCTAGGTTATTTTCCCCTTAAGTTAATGTTTAACCACTCAGTAAACTCATTTTTACCTTAATCGTTGTAATTAATTTTCATTAAAATCACTAATTTAAAAAAAAATAATTTTACCTCAATTAAAATTATTAATTATTCTAATTCAAAATTTTTAATTTATTTTTCCAAATTCTAATCATACAAGTGGTAGAAATTAATTAAAAATTAATCCCATATACGAGATGAGACAATGTGTTATTAATGTAACAATATTCAAATGTTTGAAATGTTTTTATTTCCAATTTCAATGTAAAATTTATTTCAATATCATATATTGTATTAATTTACTTATAATTGATATAATTACACTTTAAATCCAAATAAAAATATAATTTAACTATGTAAAAAATTAGTAGAAAAAGAAATTTACAATTAAAATTTAATATTTTCCACTTTTTATGAAAAAATAAAACTTCTCAAAAAATACCAAATATCCACTCTATGATAACATTCAAATTAAGATATAAAAAATTATGTTGATTTTTCAAAATAAAATTTATAAAATTGTTAAAAATCTATTTAAAATAGCTGTGCAATTAACAGGTGGTAAAAATAACTTTTAGAAAAATATATATCTTTATGCATAAAATTGGTTTTATTCATATCTATTGTCTAGAATACGTATAAGATGAATTTTAAATATTTTATTGAATATAATATATATATTTCATTAAAATTATTTATCAAAATTGGTTTAATTAATTTACTGAGATAAAATATGTTTTATTTCATAAATATAGTTTTCTAACAAAAAATTTCCCATATTTTTAAAAGGGTTTTATTTTCATTTATATTAATTTGTTCACTAAACAATTATTATTATATACATCTATAAACCTTATTTTTATAATTTAAATAATATTATTCATAACTTCCATTCCAATAACTAGGTTGAAATTATAATAATATTTTAATAATAATATTAATAGTTCATTGTAGTTTGGTAAAAAGGTCTTGTATGTAATGAAAGCTATATAAGGAACTCAACATTGTGTGTATCAAAAGAAAAACATAGTGTTTTGTGTACCTAAAACTAATCTATGTGTTGAAAGTTTCATAAGATTAACTTGTTTTTTCATGTAATGCCAAGAAAACATAGTTAATTCATATAACAAAATCTATATTTAGTGTTTCATGAAATGAAAAATATCGAAATGTGGAAATTAATTTGAAAAAAAATATATCACAAAATCTAGGTTTTTTACATTTTACCCCCTTAAAATTAATTCTTCCCTCTAAATTCATCTGGGTTATCGAAAGTCTAATAATTTAATGTTATTTTCATAGAAACCCACATTGTAAAAATGAATACTAAAACTTCCTTTAAAACAATAATGTTGTTACCATAATGGTTATCCAAAGTAACTCATAAATATGTTTCCACAATGGAAAAAATCAATGGGAACTGAATATTGGACATGGAATAAAAGTATAAAAAATTATTTAGAGTGATAAATATCATTTATCATAATAAATTGAATAATCAGTGGAAAGTTAAGGGACTTAAAACCATAAATATGTGATGATATATAAGACCACCAGTTCAATAGAAAAAAAGGCATTAGGAAAATTATTTTTCAGTAACTTTTTATTAGAGGTAAATATTTTTTTTCAAGAATATATAATTACTTTATTTTAGTTCATTACATATGCACATTCTAACCCATTGGCTGTGCCTTGATCAATTCCCACTTCATCTCTTACTCTAGGGAATGAAGGTGAATTTTTCAATCCTAAAAAATTAATACATCATGAGATCCATAAATATAATGATATGCCCTTCCATATGTATTTTGTTATCATCACAAAAAATGGTTAGGACAGGTTATCCAATATGAATAAATACTCATATAGAGAGACAATACATTATTCTCTAAAACCTTATCCAAAGTTTAACTAAAACCATTACATAAGTGGTTAACCTTATAACCCTTACAAAAAATTAAAATAAAAAATCATAGAAATAAGGTCACTAAATCGTATTTACATTGACCCCCACATATATTATAAAGAAGTTATTTATTGTCATATTCCAAACACTTAAATACTTTTTCTGTATATTCTCTTGAAATATGGTTATAACATGAATTACCATAAATCCTTTTCGAAAATATGCATTCTTCCTTATTCAAAAGATTAATAGATATATTTTATAAATCCAATAAGTTGTAAACTTCATTGATGATAACATGGAAAACATTTTCAACAAATCAATAATCAATTCCATGGTAATTAGTACTATTCAACATACTTAATCCATATCAATCATCCCTTTATCCATGTCAAACAATATTTTCTCATCATTAGGAACACATTAATGGTTACGCTAACTTAATAAAAATATCACCTATCCAATAAATCAATTTTCTACATCATCTCCACCATTCAAAATATTATTTTAAATCCTTAATGAAAAACTTATATGAAAAATAATTATATATTTCAAGATTCATATAACATAATTTTTAAATTCCAAAACATATACACTTAAATCATCCAAATTTATTATTAAACCATTAATCATTATTCATCATCTTATTCCTTAATAAAGATTTACTAGAATATGAAATATGAATCATTTATTATTGTTTCTCAACCCCAATCTAATCATGATTCTTACATTTAATGTAAAAAATTATTCTAGAACATCCCATACCTTTCACATGTCATTTATGATACCTTTATCATCAGTAGTATAACAAATTCTCATAACACCTTCCTCATTATTTTTATATTATTTCAAATTATGATTTTTTTTCATAATTCCCATACATTCCACATCCAAAACATTAAATGTTATCCAAGTTTCTTCTAGTTACCACTACTGAATAGAACTAGAAAACATAGCATGATAAACACTTATAAAATTATAAAAATATAGAATCATTAAAAATTACATATAGGATGCCCACATCATGTCTCCTACGACACTAATCTTTGATATCTTGGGTTTTACTTGGTTATTAATAATCATATTATATTTAAATCCTTCATGATGGTTCATAAAGTGATTGTGAATTCTTAAAGAATATCCCCTAATAGTGTCAAGCCATGTGTGAAGGCCTATTATCATGCACCCCTTCCAGATCAAGCATAGCAACATAAGGTGTTTTTTATGTTATTACCCCTATTTAAATGAATTCCAAAGGCGCATCCACTTATAGTATCCAGATGGTGATGCATTTCTAGGAAACCACTCACTCTATCCTTTACCAAAATTCATGCAAATTTTCCTTTACTTTAACTCATTATTGGAATTATCCTTATAGTAATCCCTAGACATATTATTAAAAATATCCCTAGAGATCTCACTAAATTTTTCTCATCCTAGTTTTCAAAGGTTGACTAAACCTTTCTTTTGATACCAACTATAGAAAACTTACCTTTACATACATGGATATTGCATCATTTTAGATGAATATTCATCATATTAACAATGTACATTCCTAAGGATCATAATCATTTATTATCATTGGAAACTTAGAACACAATCTTCTAACTTGGTGAAAGATATTCAAAATCTCCTTTAAATATCTTCCTCTTCAGTAAACCTACATAAAACCTTTATTCATAGCCTTGAGAATGAAAACATAAGATATGGTGATCCCAAATGGTCATTAAGGGTAAAAATAATAGATATAAATCAATGATCATATAAAAGATAAGGTAATAATAAGTGTATGTGATCATGAACCTAGCTTACAAGGTTTATACCCAACATGTCATAGATGATAAACATGAGGCATGACATAAATATTGGATGTTCATAAGACATTAGTAATAAGATGATCAAGAATATTAACCATGAGAGAATATAATAGGCACATGACATATATATTTGTAGAATATATATATAACACTATAACATTGTGAACATGTATAAATAGAAAAAGGTCTAGTCATTAAGTTGAGGACATGAAATTAGCCCCTGACCTAAACATATGGACATATAACCAGGTCCACACATAACATTATGGACATGTAATCAGGTTCACACAAAACACCATAGTAGTCATGGTTTACTCCCAATAATATAAACATAGTGGATCAGGACAAACCTGTTTCCCATTACGGATTGGGTTTCCCTTTTTCTCAGAGTGTATCGAGTTTCCCCTTATTCCCATAGTAGATCAAGCCCACCGACTTGTTTTCCATCATTAACTTATGAGATATAAATCTTTACCAAATGATTTGGAGGGATATATAGGTCCCATCCATATCATAATGAAATCATACATACATGTTACACAAGTTAATAAATAGTCATATCATAACCCATGAAATAAAGATGGTATCATTAACATGTCATCATATCATTACCTGTAGAAAAGAAACAAGTTTCATAATCATTTTATCAAATAATATCCCATGAAAAAAGTTGGTTTCAAAATCATATAACCCATGAAGGAGAAACATGTTTCATAAATATACAACCTATGAAAGAGAAAAAAGTTGCATAAACATAATTCCCTCAAATCATAAAACATTTAGAGAATGAATATGAATGGATCCCTTGGATATTATCCCCAATAAGACATGAGAAACACCAAAAGATGTCATCTTAGAAGAAAAATAATTTATAGATATATTTAAAAAAAAATCTTGGTTGAAATAACACTTTTTCTTTGAAAAAATCATTTAAAAACAGAAAAAATTTTGAAATTCATTTTCATTGAAAATAACCATGAAGACTAATAAAGGAATCTTGTAAAAATTTTGAAAAGAATTTTCCACAAAAATTTATAAAGGTGGATTGAATTTTTTTTGAAAATATTTTCTCTTAAAAACTAATAAATGGAGCTTTAAATATTTTTGGAAACGTTTTTTCTTGAAAAATTATAAAGGAAGATTGAAAACATTTTGAAATATTTTTTTCGCCGAAAACTTATAAAGGAATCTTTAAAATAATTTAAAACACTTTCTAAAACATATATTTTTTAAAATACTTTCCCTTGAAAATAAGTTTAAAATATCATTTAATTTTTTTAAACCTTTTTAGAAAAAGTGGTTTTTGAATAAACAAATTTGTAACCAAAGAGAGAAATAAATACATATTTTCATAAAAACCCTTTCTTAATTATCTTAAGTACCAAATAGTGGAAAAATGGAATCATTACTTGTATATTTCATGAATAAACCGAGTATAAGAAAATTCATGTGAATTATTAAGAGATAGACCATAATATTCAAATAATGGAAGCATAATCATAAATAATACTGATAAATGATGAGATTGTAGTAGTAAACTCTTTCCACTTTGGTAACATTGAATCAATGTATCCACGAAATAATAACATTACAAGATTCTTAAAATATCATGAATAGAAGGAGTTCCATAATATAACATTTCAAATGGAAGTATATATACCATGTAAAAGAATATAGGTGCATAACAAAACATGTGTCTCAAAGTAGGAAAATTAAGGGAAAATTACCTTTTTGATTTGCTAAATTTTGAACTGTAAAACCCCATGAAATAGAGATCATAAAATGAATACATATATACCCATAGATTTAAGTATAATAATCATAGAATACATTTTTAGTAATTATATACCCCAAAAAACATAAAATTGTGGTGAATAAAGTATAAGTGTCACTGAAATAAAAGTGAGACTATAAATACCCTTACCATAGGAGTAACTTTTGAACTATGATCCCCATGAATGTCATGACCCATCCCCTAGGGCCCATGCCATGAATACGCCAAGACTGCCTCCCAGTGGCTAGGGGCTCGAGACTAGAACCAAATGAATTATCTCCCAAGTGGGAGGCATTTTCCATAGTACCTGTATGCACACACAAACACACATCTCTAACCCACAATGATGAAAGTTAAATATTCATTCGACTAAGACAACCACTTAGAGTAATAGTACAAAACTGAAAGTAAAGGGGATATAATACAAACCCATAAAAAGACAAGTGAATGATCCTAAAGTCCGTTTATAGTAAACCCTACCTAAAGGGTAGGTGAAGGTGGTTCCACCGGAAGCTGTAGAAGTACACCTTTTCTGTTGGATCTCAAAAGGCACTTCCTGGTCTTAGACCACCAAGGTCTCTGTCGAAGCGTCTGTCTTCTGTAAAATACATGACATGTGCGGGCGGAGCCCGTGCAGGGGTGAGTAACGCAATACTTAGAAAGGAAACCAAGACAAAAAGGAAAAATACCATAATGGAAAGTATGCAAAATGTGTTATCATCTCATGAAGGTGTAATATAAATTATGAAAATAAATACTATCAGTCATAAACAATGAACACGTTTTACTACTGAGACACTCATCCCTGATGAGTCAAATCGTCCTGCTGGGTCACCTAGACTCGCTCATCAATTAGGCCAGCTGGGTCACCTAGCCCTGTTCCTCATGTTGGTCTGCTGGGTCACCTAAAATCTCTCATATCTTTGGACTACTGGTCACTTAAACCGACTCGTAACTTTGGCCTTCTGGGTCACCTAGACCCTCTCTTCTTAGTCTGCACGTCATAGCTAGCTGGAGGATTCCCACTCATAGCATGCATGATTATGGGATATTATATTCCTTAAGCCAGTGTTCATATCTCAACTCTTGTGAAAACCGACTTAGACTATTTTAGAACGACCGCCTCATAGTGTGGGTCTAAACACCACAAACGAATCATCAATCAGACACACAGTTTGGAAGTTAAGACGATTTTAGTGAAAAGGGGACAATTGGGTCCAGGCCTGGTCAGAACAACCTGAACTGAATCAGTCTGTCTAGGCCCAAGGTCACAGCCCATTGGGCCTCCTAGACTCATCCCTTTGGGCTGTGGGTCGAGCCCTCTAGGTTTTCATGTGGCTCAGTGTTCATCCAGCCTGGCCCGTGTTCTGTTTAGCTGGGACACTGTGAGTGCGGCGTCTATCCGAGGTATGCAGGCTATCACATTTAACATGGCTATTGGCCGCATAGCCACCCCACGACTTTGCTGTGGGTCCTGCCACAGTCTAGCTAGACTGTGGTCCTTCTAAGTGGGGCACGATTGGAAGATACGTTTTCCCACACCAATGTTGGCTGCATGCTGGTGGCCCCTGATCACCACCCACTGTAGATGCCGTTAGCCTTCTTCGCTGCCACGATGTGCCGCCTCCCACACGAAGTCACCAGTGCACTGGCGTGTGCTTATACATGCAACCAGACTTGCTTTAGTGGTCAATTTTCTAATCCAAAAGTCTTGTTGCGATCCTCGGGTTGCTGCCTCCACTATCATGTGCTCCAAGCTATCTTACTGTCGATCCGAGGGTCTGACCACATTCAGAACCTCCCAGAAATAATCAGACACAACCACATAGGTCTATCATAAAATAATGCATGGGGGAAGAGAGAACACAATGAAAAAACATGGTAACGAACATCATCCTTGTGTCTCTGGCCTTCATTCACTGCATTAGAAAAGAATGGTGAGACGTTCAAATAGTTTCCATGATATAATCTGACCTTAGATCCCCACATGTCAAAATCCCATTCCCAAAAGGATGATCAATCCACAGGTTAATTTTTTAGTGAATTGACTCGCATTCATCATTTAGAAAGAAATAACAAGAGAGGGAGGCCACAACGAAAACAAAAATCCCATACATGAAATCAAATCATTTTTTGGAAAAGAACAAACTTCTCCCATCATTGTTCATTAATCCACAAATTTCGTTGATGGTGAGATCCTTCCAAGATAATTGAAGGAATTAATGAATGAAGGGTTTTGTCACCACACACAGTTCTTCGTTTTCAAACACATGTTCTCCATAGGTTCAGAGAAATCTCCTCGATTGTGCTCTGATTCCCGTATCCACGTTAGTCTATTAATTGACGAAACACATTTCAGTGTTTCTGTTATACCGAGTCCCAACATCGTTACACTATTTCATTTATGAAATTAAATAGTTTCCTCATCTCTATGTCACAGTGAAATATTTTTGAATAAAATAAACTCTTTTAAGTTTATTTTATTTTTACTTAAAATTACCAAAAAATACCTTTTTTCCCTTTACCTGCACAGGTGGAGGTTAGGTCCTTCCTTGAGTAAATTAGTCATTCTGCACAACAGTACCCTCAGATTTTTAATCTAGTCACACATTTAGATGTTTCCAAAACCGCATATGGGCACTATTTTAAACAAACTAAAAAAATGTTTGAAAATGTATTCCGGGATCACTGGACATCAGAATCACATGCTGTCTGAGCACCTAGTATCAAAATAATCACATAAAATTTACAAAAAACCTTAATGGAATTTCTAGGACATTACATTCTCCCCACCTTAGGGCTATACATCCTTAATATCCAAAACAATGGCTAACAAAATGGGGATACTGAGTGTGAATATGATCCTACCACTCCCATGAGCTCTCCTAGAGATTCCCATGCTTTCACTGAATGAAAACTTGGGGAATCAACCACCCATTAAGGACCCACACCTGTTTATCCTCAATCTCCACTGAGAAATCTGCAAACATCACCTCATCATTAATGTCCATCTCACCCTATTAGATGATGTGTGATGAGCCATGCACATAACTTCTTAGCTGTGACATGTGACAAAAATTATACACCCCATGAATCTATGGGGGATGAGCTAGGAAAAACACCCCCTCACCAACTCTGCTTAGAATATGGAAAGGGCTGACAAATCTTGGGGAATACTTGCCGGCCTAACCAAATCTCCGCCATCCCAATCGAGGTGAGACCCAAACGAACACATGGTCTCCTTCCTTGAAATCCAAGGGAGTTCGTATCCTATAAAAATAAGATTGATACCTACATTATTCCATCCTAATACACTCCCGAAGGATCTTCAACTTCTCGATGGTGGCCCGTACCAACTCTGGACACATGAGTGCTGACTCTCCTGGGTATGTCTAACATAATGGTGATCTGCATGGTCACCCATATAGTGACTCGAATTGTACCATACCAATGGTGGAGTGGTATCTAATGTTTTATGTGAAATCCACCAGTGTTTTATGGTCCTCCCAACTGTGACCGAAGTCCAGGATGAAAGCATGAAGCATATCCTCCAAAACCTAGATAGTTCTCTCCATCTGGCCATCCGTCTGGGGGATGAAATACTATGCTCAATTTCATCTGATTCCCAAACATATCTAGTAGTCCCTTCCATAAAATGGACATGAATCGATCATCACATTCTAAAAATGTCATCAAAGGAACCCCATGAAGCTAAAATATATCTTGAACATCGGGGCATCCCAATCCCTCTATAGAACCCTTCTCCCAGATGCGTAGAAAGTGGGACGACTAGGAGAGTCAGTCAATGATCACCCAGATGGTATCATATCCCTTGGATGTGTGTGTTAAACCTATCACGAAGTCCATATATATACCATCCCATTTCCACTCTGATACCTCAAGTGGTTGAGCCAATCCTGCTGAAACCTAATGCACTACATTCACTTTCTAATAAGTGAGGCATCAATAAATGATCTCCTCCTTGGACTTCTTCATCCCTGTACACCAGTGTTGATGTTGGATATACTGGTACATTTTTTCCACTCTAGGATACACCACCAGGGGGGGGGTGGAACTCTATTAAAACATCATCTTTCAATTTCACTGGTACAACAATGTGCCTTTTAAAATTGAATACATTCTCCCCACATATCTAATATAAATTAGGGGAATACCCTAGGGATAATTGAGCATGTCAGGCCTCAAAGTTGACATCCCAAATATACAAATCCCTAACTCACTATAGGAGTGGGGGAGTGACAACCATTGACTAAAGGTAAGTGACTCAATCACCATCTACAAAGGATATCCACATCACGACTAACTGCTCTGATGCCTCACTCAGCAACTATAACCTAGTTCTCCTACTGAGCATGTCCTCCACCACGTTCCCCTTCCCAAGAGTATATAATATCTCAAATTCATAGTCCTGGAGGAACTCTAGCCACTTCTGATGCCTCAAGTTTAGGTCCTTCTAGGTGAAGATATAGCTGAGTCTTTTTTCATCAGAGTATACAGTAAACCACTCACCCATCAAGTAGTGCAAACACATCTTCAAAGAAAAGACCACTGCTACTAGATCAAGATCATGGGTTATGTAGTTTTGATCATACTTCCTCAACTATCACAAACCGTAAGCAATCACTGCCTGCTCCTATATCAGGACACAACCCGATCCGGTCCCTGATACATCGCAGAACACTACAAAACCCACTCCCTCCTATGGAAGTCTCAAGATAGGGGGACTCATTATTCTCTTACTCAACTATTGGAAACACTGCTGTCACTTATCCATCCATAAGAAGGGCTATCCCTTCCATGTAAAAGATGATAAGGGCGGTGATAACCTGGAAAAGTCAGGCACAATCCTTCAGTAGTATCTATCCAGACACGTGAAAATCCACACCTCAGTCATTCTACTGGGTGGCTCTCAAGCAAGAACGTCCTCTATCATTGTTATGTTCACTGCAACTCCAGCCTCCGAAACGATGTGTCCTATAAAGTGGAGCTCCTGAATCCATAAATGACACTTCAAGAGCTTCCGTAAAAGAAGGTGCTCTAGGGGTGTATCCATGACTATTCATAGGTGTGTAACATGATCCTGATCAGATAATGAGTATACTAGGATTTCATCAATGAAGACTATGAAAAACTGGTCTATGCAATGCTAGATTATCTAGTTCATGAGTCCCATGAACACTGATGGGGCATTGGTCACATCTAATGGCATCAATAAGAACTCATAGTGGAAATATTGACATCTAAAGGATGTCTTCATTACATCCTCATACTATACATGAATTTGATGATACCTAGACCTGAAGTCTATATATGAGAACCACCACAGTCCATTCAGTTAGTCAAAGAGGTCATCGATTCTTGGTAGTGGATATTTTTTCTTCATGGTCACCTAATTCATGCATCGATAGTACACCCATAGCATCAAGATCCTATTTCCCTTCTTTGAAAATAGAACTAGGGCTACCCAAGGTGAAACACTATGCCTTACGAAGCCCTTCCTTTAAAAGTAATCTAGCTGTACCCACTACTCACGAAGATCCATGGGTGAAATATGATATATCAGTGAAAATATAGGTGCCTTCCTAGGGTATAGATCGATGTAGAATCCAACCTCCCTATGTGGAGCTAATCTCGAAATATCCTTAGAAAATATTTCATTGTACTCATCCTCCACTATAGGAAATTGAGGACTCCTCTCATACACTACACCGAGGAAATGGCTAGCCCACTGGTGAGTGATCTGTTGTACCCTCCACCGAGAAAGTCCATTGCATGCAGAAATTGTACCTTTTTCTCTAGTAAAGGGGAACTTAGTTCCTCCTTCATAGAAATACCACACACTGTGCCTAAAATAGTATATCTGATCATGGAATGTACATAACCACTCCACACCAAAAATGATGTTATAAGGCCTCGATGCTACTACTAGGAGTTCCCAGCTGAAGCTCTTGCCTCCAAGAGTAATCATGCACTATAGGCACCAATGTGTTATCATAGAATCCCCTCTCATAGGAGTCTCTAATAGTAAGGATCGAGCCAACGACTCTGCTGAAATCTCCGAGATCCAAACAAGATCCACGGAAAGGAAAGAGTAACTAGAAACTATGACTATAAGAACTATAGCTATGGTGGAGAAGACACAGATCATATCTCTAATCATCTCTGGAGCATTGAGATTATAGGCCTCTATCACATGAAGCTGGGCCTGCCCCTATCCACATTCTCCTCGACCCCGTGGTGGACCACCTGTGGGTGGTGGCAGTAGTACCTAGAACCTTCACCCACCGCCTACCACTTTACTTTATCTTCTTCCCCATCTGCCTCCTTTCATACCACCAAGTTCGACCCTTTTCCTACACCTCGGAGGTCCCCTGACCATATGCTGTTCGTCTGGATGGTGAGTCGACCAGTCATGAGCCATGTGTCCCTTTCCACCACATCCATATCACACCCTTCTCCTCTAATGACTACCTATTACATGGGTGACACATGCTACCAACCCTATGTCCTGGGGTCATCCCCTAAAAGGCTTGACTCTCTTGGGTCCCGTCATATGATGTCTGCTACCCACCACTAAAGACTTCACCACCTGATGTCTACTGGTAGCTCCTACTACTGGCAGCCACTCTAAACCCATCCTAGTTAAGTATTCTAAGAGATACCATGGATTCCTTGATATCCAGATGCATTCACTGATTAAAATATTTCTCCCAAAAGAATGGGTCTCACACCATGCCTGTAATGTAGCAAGAATGATCAGTGAATCTCACTAAGTACTCTACTACTATCATTCTAAATTGTTGTAGGTGTAGTAGGTCCTAGATGCGTATTGAGTGTAGAGTCACCAAAAACAATTCCTCCTTGAAGAGGCACTCAAAATAAATCCAAGTGAGGGTCTCCTCATCATGCGTTTGGATCATCAAGATCAACCATCTCCCCACTAAGCACTGAAGATGGCTCACATCTAAGATCTTCATCTGGTCAGGCGATGTACTCATAAGACATAAGATGTGGGTGACCACCTCTAGGAAATCCTCAACTATCTAGGGGTCAGTATCACCACTAAATATGAGAGGTATCTGCTTCTAGAAATCAATTAAGGCCCTGAGCCTTCCTGCATCCTCTATTGGTAATGCTGGTAAGAACTGAAAATTGATGGGTGGTGGTAGTACTGGTGCACAAACTGGTGGGTCAACCTCCAATACTAGTCCCTGCATTGATGCCTCATCGCTAGGCATACCATCCTTGCAGCTAGACATAAGAATTCCAACTGGTTGCTTGTGTGGGGGCATCTTGAAATAGATCAAGATAAACAACAATCAATAGATTATACCCAGTGAGCTGACTCTAAATCAATAAAGAAACAAGAACACTCTCAATTCTTATATGATTCATGAAACCAGTGTTTTCATGTACCGAGTCGAAAAGTAGAGTTCAGGGTCCTGGTGTATGGATATGTGAGCCATCGTACCGACACTAAACTCCTCGAGTCTGAAAGTAGAAATCGAAACATAAAACATTGTTTCCCAAAAAAACATATACTTCTAGTCCTTAAGAAAGAACTAACCTCCTCTGATACCACTATGTTATGACCCATCCCATGGGGCCTATGTCATGACTACCCCAAGTTCGACTCCTAAAGGCCAAGGGCTAGCGACTAGCACCAATGGAATTATCCTGCTAGTGGGTGACATTTTCCAAGTACCTGTATGCACACACACACACACACATCCCAAGCCCACATTACTGAAAAGTAAACATGCATGCCACTAAGACAACCACTAAGAGTAATTGTACAAAATTGAAAGTAAAGGGGCCAAAATTCAAGCCTAAAAAAAAGACAAGTGTAAGCTCTGAAAGTCTGTCTATGGTAAAACCTACCTGAAGGGTAGGTGAATGAGGTGCCACCAAAATCTATAGTAGTATTCCTAGTCTATCAGATCTCACTGGGAACTACCTAGTCCTAGACCACCAATGTCTCTATCGATGGGTATGCTATATGTACAAGACATGACACGTGTGGGAGGATCCTGTGTAGTGGTGAGTAACACAATACTCAGTAAGGACCCCAAAACACAAAGGTAAATCCCACAGAGGATAGTACAAACATAGGGTTTTTAGATCACACAGGTATAATATAATGTATGGAAAGAAAGACTATAAACTTTAAATAATGAACACCTTGTAATTCTGAGACACTCATCCCAGATGAGTCACCTAGGAATGCTGGGTCAGCTAGACCTACTCAACAATTAGGCCTACTCAGTCACCTAGTATCACTCGTAATGTAGGCATGTTGGGTTACCTAAACCCGATCGTCTCTTTTTATGACTGGGTCACATAAGCCTTCCCATCACTTTGGTCTACTGGGTCACCTAGTCCCGATCATCTCATTCTTCTTGTCACATCCATCCATAGGATTCCCTCTCATAGCACACTTGATTTCGGGAGAATCTACTTCTCAAGCCATCGGTCGTATCTCAACTCCTCCAAAAACCCACATAGAGAATATCAAAAGGACCGTCTCATTGATAGGGTCCTAACGCCATAAAAACTCATCAATTATACACATGGTTTTGAACTTATGAAGATTTTAGTGAAATGTGGATGACGGGGTTCGGGCTCGATGTAGCCAGACCAACCCAACCCGACCCAGTCTCTCTTGGCTCAAGGGCCTACTGGACCCGACCCTTTGGGTCATTGGTCCAACCCATTGGGACACAGGTCCATCCCTGCGGGCCACCCAATGGCCCAACCCATGTTGGAGGGTGGGTTTTGTATAGCCGGGATTCAATGAGTGTGGCATCCATATGAGCCATGTGGACCACTGGGTTTAACGCATGATTTTTTATGTAGCAACCCATTTCTTTCCATGGGGTCTTACTGTAGTCTCGTTGGATTGCAGTCCTTCACCGTGGGAGGTGGCTAGAAGCTGCCTCTGCCCACACTACCGCTGGATTCCTATTGGTGGCCTCTGATGACCACCCATGGTGGATTCCACGGGGCTCCTTAGCCGCCGCAAGATGCCTCCCACACTCCACTACATCCGATGCCGTTGAATCTTTAGGTGCTTCTATGGGCCACCAGACTCGCTCTAGGGGCCCGTTTATTGATATAGAAGTCCCATTTCAATACTCAAGATGACGCCTACATTGCCATGTGATCCAAGCTGTCTTTCTGTCGATCTGGGGGTCCGACCACGTTCGGAACCTCCCCAAAAGAATCCAACGTGACCATGGGGGTCCATCGGCAAATAATGTGATGAGGAAGAGAGAACATAATGAACACCTAAGGAAAAAATGTCAGCCTTGTTCGTTTGGACTTTGTTTCTTGTGTTATAAAAGAAAGGGGAGATGATCAAATAATTTCCAGGATATAATCCCCTATTTAGAGCCCCACATTTTAAAATATCATTCTGGTAAGTTTGACCGATCTACAGGTTAATTTGTTAGTGAATTTACATGTGTTCGTCCATCAGAAAGGAAGAATGAAGGAAGGGAGGCCACATAGATAAGACCCATTACATGGAATTTGGTCATTTTGGGTGAAGAACAAAGTTGTTCTATAATTATTCATCGGCTCACAACTCTCATTGATGGTGAGATCCTTCAAAGAGAAAGGAAGGAAGGTGTTTGACATCATGAGAGTTTCATCATTTTCCAGCACAAGTTCTCTAGAGATTCAGAGAAATCTCCCCTGTAACAACCCTGGTAAATGAAGAATAATATATTTTTATAGTTATTATTATTTGTTAATTAAATATTAATTTTAATTTAAATGGGTTTCTATGTTCGATAGCGTACCCGATACGCAACAATGGGTTTCTTTGAAATCTTACGTTGCACAATAATAATATAATATTATTATTTTAAATGGAAGTTAAATACTAGCCATTGTATTGGAAATAATGAGAAAAACTAAATACAATATGATTATACATGTTTTTTAAATGTATTTAAATTTATCCAATAAAAAGTTAGAGGCTTAAAATATGAATGAATCTAATTTTAAGCATAATTTACATTAAAAGGTCGATTTACAACCTTTTAATGGAGGAACCTCTTTAAATCTTGTTTTGGTCACTTTAATACATTCTATATGACCAAATAAAATCATTATTTAGAATGGGGACATAAAAATTTAATTTTTGTAAATATTTGGAATTTTTTCGATAATGTTCATTTTTTTTAATGAATAGTGAAAATATTGTATTTTAATTCAAAAAAACGTTTTAATATAATTTATTTATATGGTTATATTAACTTTTTAATTGGTTTTAAAGTGTAATTAGAATATATTTTTACCATTTAATCCAATGTTGGTCATTGGAATTAATTTCAATTTGAAATTGGACATAAACAAGTGTCAATCTTTTGGTAGTTATTGTTTCTTAAAAACACGCTATTTGTTTTAACAACGAGAATTAATTTTAAATTAATTAACGCAACTTCTATATTTAGAATTTGGTAAAATAATTTTTTTTTGAATTTTTAATATCAAATATATCTTAGGCTGAATTTTTGGTATTTTTTAGAAAAACATCAATTTTTGATGAATATTGAAACCACTTAGTACTAGTTAAAAAAACTGAATTTTTCATTTAAATGAAATTTTACCGCTTCTATGAATTGAATTTTGAAAATCCAACATGCATTATTGTTATTAGTTAGTTAAACGTGGTTCAATAATATGAAAATAATGTTTGGTGAATAGTAATTTTTGACTTTATTTAGCACGATTAAAGGTAAATAGGGTAATTCAATGTAAAAAGAATATTATAATAATTCAAAATTACCTTAAACACTTGTCCAATCCTTATTGGTTAAGTAATTTAAAACCATGAGCATATTTGGGTCGATTTTAGGACCCCATGGAGCCACTTGGGAGTGATAATGACAATTTAGATTAATTAACTTAAAGTTAAGGCGAAAATGACAAAAAAAATATTTGAGTAAATTAATTTTTATATGGTGTTATATAATAAATATTTTTGACTATAAATATTTATTGGAAATATAGAAAGATTTAATACATCATGGTATTTTTTTTTATAATTTTTAGACATCAAATAATTTAAATTATTTATGACACAATAATGATGCAGTGTTTACCTCATTAATAAATCATTTAAATAAATAAGATTATAAATATTAAAATAACATCCAAAAATTATCCAATTCTTATTGGATTATTTTATTTCTACCATGAGTCATTTTATCTTCGACTATAATTATTTTTGGACCTTTAGAAACCGAATATCATTATATAATAAAATAATATTTTCACACTTTCCTAAAGAGCCCCTCCTCTCCTTTATAAAAGGAGACCACTTCTAACCAATTCATCACACCTATTGAGCCATTTGGATTGTCAAAAATCTAATCCATTAAGCTCCCTAAATCCCTCTACTCCTCCTAGAAGCCTTACCTTTGCCAGAAGGCACTTCAAGAAGTCCTTTTGGTTCAAACCAAAGGAAGTTACCCAAATTAAAGGTAACCGTTTCTCTTAACTTATTTTCTTTTCTTTTACTTCTCCAACCACTAAACTATTTTTATTCCTTTATATTATAGAAAAAACAGTATCCAAAATATACTAGGATGTTGTTATAATAAGGATTCGAACTACACTTACACACACTTCTATCTAATGGGTGAAGAACATACTATTTCTGTGGATGGCAAATTAACGCCTCACGAAACGATGATTGTTCAATTACCTCTTACCACCTCTCATGGTGGACATTATGATTAAAATATATTTATATATGATATATATTATTTTTATGATTTCCTTATTCTTCTGTAATTCCCATTTATATCATGACTTTATGGTTTCCATAGTGGGTAAATACGATAATCTCATTTGAGGAAGTGAGGACTATCGCCCCCTCAAAGTGATGTGACTCGTTAATGCATTATGTGGGATGTATAAAGGACAGAGTTACGGATATTATATATGATATTATACTGTAATTATAATATACCTATGCATCATTATGTTTTAATTCAATTATAATAAGAAATAGAAATGAAATTGGCGTTCATGCATACGTACGACTTACCGTCTCCATGAACGGTGCATTTCGTTTCTTACATCATGTTATGTACTATTATAAATTACATGAATATACTGGATATATATGATATATATGATATCTAAATAATGAATTTCATTCTGGATTTAATGAAATATTGACCACATGGACAACTTGTAAACATAAGGTGTTCATTTTTGACTCAAGAACCAAATATCGACAAAATGAACGTTATTAACTTAAATGATTACATAATGTTTATAACATGGTAATAAGTGATATAAAAGGGATAATAAAATTTAAAAAGGTTCTTAAGCAAGTAGAAATTAACTTTAGTTTATTATTACGGATTTTAAAGAACGAACGGGTGTAGTCGGACATAAGATAAGGGACTTCATCTCAATATCTTTCATTGAGGCGTATTTTGTTTTAATACATGAATTTCTTCATACACTGTATAAATTCCTTTAACATTTCATTTCATTCATAGGGAATCTTTTTATACGAAGCATTTTACAAAATGACAAAAAGGAATTTGTTTTTACGTAAGTGGTGACAATGACCTTTCTGCCGCTGCGAGTATTATATGATCTTTGGCTTCCTTAAGAAGCCAGAATGTTTTTAAAAGGAAAAATAAATACCATATACTCTTTTTACATATTTTTGTTCTGAAAATGATTTTGATAATGGATTTATTATTTCAATATCTTGAAATTATATTTTGTTATTGCAATGTGGAATATTTATATTTCCTTTATTCTTATGTTATGTGTTATGATCATGTTATGGTTCTTGGGAATTATTTATATATACGGGTGGTTCCGTGATAAACCTAGGGCGGGTGAGCCTGGGATAGCTATCCAATGCATTGGGTAACGTGACAGAGGTAAACATTAATGTTTCTCATAAAAGATTTAGGGAATATACTATGATGGGTATTCCAAAGTAACTCCCTATTTAGATATGATAGCAACAATGTAAGTATGATATAGATGCCACAAGTTACCTTTATGATTTATGATTTCTATGTGTTATTCATAAAATCTTATGATTTAATGAGGTATGTAAAAGAGTGCATGTTTTTTATGTATTTATGAAAAAATGTTTTCTTTCTTTGTTTTATAACCCTTACTGAGCTTTTTATGCTGATCCCATGTTTTAAAATGTTATCACAAGACTTAAAGATGAATAGGGTCATGGATGGGATCAAGAAAAAGTCATGCTGTCTAAAACATGGAACTAGACATGACTCTTTTTTTCAAGATTTTTTATTTTATAAAAAATTGAAACTTTGTAGAAGTTTATACTTTCTAATCTTTTGAGATGTAATAGTTATGTCCTAATTCTCTAAAACTCTAAACCTGAAAAGATTCTCGATGTTAATTATTCATTTAATTCAATATTATGTAATGTTTAAGGTTGGGTCCATATAGTTGGTATCAGAGGTCGGTTTAGATAACATTAGAAGTTAGAGTATTGTTAAATTAATATCCATAAAGTAATTTATGTTAATATTGATATCACATATCATTTACATATTACCATGTTTCTTCGCCTAAGATATTTCTTTGTTCAGAATGGGTTTCCATAGAGGAAACATGGAATCTATGTTGGGACGACATCAGAAGGAAGACAACCTTCCAAATCAGCAACCTGATATGGTCGGAAGCAGAACTGAACATTTTGTTGTAGTGATGACACAGTTGACTCAGGATATTAATGGTGGTGGTATCCATGTATGAGATCAACTAGATAAACCACAGAGGAACATGTCAGTAGTGGAGCATTTCATGAGGAAACATCCCCCATCTTTAAGAGGATCATCTGATCTGATGCTAGAAGAAGGGTGGATTAAAGCACTGGAAAATACTTTCGATGTCATGGGTTGTTCAGAAAATCAAAAGGTTAGTCTTACTATTTACTGTTTTGAAGGTGAAGCTGATCAGTGGTGGTCGATAGTGAAAAATATCAGGGATAGTGAGGAGATTGATGCTCTTGATTGGGATGAATTCAAAGGTATGTTTCTTGAGAATTATTTTCCTAAGGTGGTTCGACTTCGGATGAAAAAACAATACCTGGAATTAATAAAGGAGGATGACTCAGTGGCTACTTTTGATAAAAAATTCACTCAACTGGTAAGGTATGCTCCAAATTTCATACGAGATCTTGAGAGTAAAATCAATCTTTTTTAATCTGGATTAAATTAAAAGTATCTAATGGATTTATATTCTCATGAGATCAAAAGTTATGAAAAATTTGTTCGTTGTGCGGAGAAGGTGGAAATGGAGTTCGCTGATGATCAAGTGTTTTTTTGAAAAACAATAAAATAAGAGGTCGAGGTGGCAGGCTAAAGGGAAGAACTCTTCCAAAAAGTCTGATGGTAAGAAACTTAAGTTTATAGTTTGTGACAATTGTTGTAAAAATCATGCTGGGGAATGTCTTTTTAATTATGGTAAGTGCTACCAATGTGGTAAAATGGGACATAAGTATCGTAATTTCACTGAAAAATATCATGGTAATGGTAAGAAAAAATCTGATTTACAGTCCGTAAAATGTTTTAAGTGCAATGAAATGAGTCATTATGCAAATGTGTGTCCAACAAATAACTGAACCAATGGAAAACAACCAGACTACAAGCAGAAAGGGGTTGTGAATTACTTTGCAACTACTTCATCAGATGTTGGGCCATCAAATGAAGTTGTATCAGGTATACTGTTTGTTTGTTCAGATTATGCCAATGTGTTGTTTGATTCAAGGTCTACACACTCTTTCATTTCTGAGAAGTTTTATAGTAAATTTGTAATTCCATTTCAAGATATGAATACAGAACTTACGGTAAAAACACATGGCGGAAATGTTTATACAAAAAGAAAACATAAGAACATTCATGTCCTTGTGTGCAGAAATAATCTACCAGAAAACCTTATTATTTTTCCTCTAGTAGAGTTTGATGTTATTTTGGGCATGGATTAGAATTCTGTTTATCATGCTATGATTGACTGCAGAGCTAAAGAGGTTTCTTTTCAGATAGATTTACATTTTTTATACCAAAAAGAACCCTAGATTTTGATAACATATCAAGAAGCTGAGAAACTAGTAAAATATGGAAATTAATGTTACCTTGAACATATTGTTGAAGACAAAGGAACTATTCAGATTAATGATGTTCCAGTGGTAAATGAGTACCTTGAAGTTTTTCCTGATGAGTTTCCTAGTATTATACCTGAATGGGATGTTGAATTTACTGTTGAATCGGTTCCTGATGCTAAGACAATTTCAAAACCCCCTTACAGAATGGCTCAAATTAAACTTTTAGAGTTAAAGAAGCAATTGTAGGAGTTATTAGATAAAGGTTTCATTCAACCTAGAACATCACCATGGGGTGATCCTATCTTGTTTATTAAAAAGAAAGATGGTTAAATGAGACTTTTAATTGATTATAGATAATTGAATAACATCACTGTTAAGAATAAGTATCCTTTTCATCATATCAATGATTTGTTTGATTAGCTCTAGGGAGATCAGTATTTTTCAAAGATTGAATTGAGATCGGGGTACCATCAGTTGAAAGTAAAGGAAACATACATTCCAAAGACCGCATTTCATACTAGATATGGCCATTATGAATTTGTAGTTATGCCTTCGGGTTTAACCAATTCACCTGATGTATTCATGGTTCTTAGGAATAGAATTTTCCGTGAGTTCTTGGATAAGTTTTTGGTTGTGTTCATTGATGATATTTTGGTTTATTCGAAAAGTAAATTGGAACATGAAATTAATTTAAGGGTTTTCTTGCAAACCTTTAAAGAAAATAAACTATTTGGGAAATTAAGCAAGTGTAAGTTTTGGTTACAACAAATTTATTTCCTTGGTCACATTGTTTTAGAAAATGGCATAACTGTTGATCCTGCTAAAACAAATGCTGTTGAAGAATGGCCAAGACCCACAAATATAACCGAGATCCATAGTTTTCTTGGTTTGTCTGGTTAAAACTGGAGTTTTGTTGAAAATTTTTCATGATTATCTAGTCCAATGACTAAGTTAGATTGAAAAGGTTTTAAGTTCATCTGGAAAAAATAATGCGATGATTGTTTTCAGGAATTGAAAAGAAGATTGGTGAATTCTCCAGTTTTGGCACTGCCATCCACAAATGGTGAGTCTGTTATTTACATTGATGCTTCGTTGAACGGACTTGGATGTTTCCTGATGCATAATGATCCGATAATTACTTATGCTTCACATCAGTTGAAACCTCATGAGTTAAATAACCTGACACATGATTTAGAATTAGATGATGTTGTTTTTAATTTAATGATTTGGAAGCATCATTTGTATGGAGTAAAATGTGAAATATATACTGACCACAAAGTTTTAACGTATATATTTAATAAAAAAGAATTAAACATGATACAAAGGAGACAGCTGGAATTAATCAGGGATTATGATTGCACGATCGATTACCATTCAGGAAAAGCAAATAAAGTGGATGATTCTTTGAGTCAAAAAAGTAATGCTTCATTATCCATGCTAAATTTAGAATGAGATCCTTTGGGTTTTGATTTGATAAACTTTGGAATAGATGTTTTTGGTGTAGAAAATTATTCTATTTTTTTTAGGTGTCAGTGAGATAATCTCTATCAGACAGAATAAAGAAAACTCAGAAAGAAGACAGTGAGTTGCAGAAAAAGGTAGTGTTGGTTTAGAAGGGTAAGTTGCCTGATTATAATGTTGATAATGATTGTGTTTTGAGATTTTAAAAGAGATTATATGTGCCTTGTAATTCATATTTGAAGAATGAGTTGTTATGTGAAGCTCATAGTTCTCCGTTTTACGTTCATCCTAGTAGTACTAAGATGTACAGAGATATTCAGGAGTATTACTGGTTGGATGGAATGAAAAGAGATATTTCTTATTTAACTATGAAGTGTTTGACTTGTCAGCATGTTAAAGCAGAGAAAAAGTTACCAAAAGCGATGCTTCATCCTCTACTGGTGCCATAGTGGAAATGGGAAATTATATCCATGGGATTCATTATGGGATTACCAAAGACATCTGGAGGTAATAATGCAATCTGACTTATAGTTGATCGATTGACTAAATCTACTCATTTCCTTCCCATTCTAGATACTTTGTCTCTAGTTCAACTTGCTCGGTTGTATGTTAAAGATATTTTCAGATTTTATGGAGTTCCCCTCTCCATTGTATCTGATCGTGATCATATATTTACTTCTAACTTTTGGAAAGGCCTTTAGAAGTCATTGGGTACTGAATTAAATTTTTGTACAACTTTTCAACCTTCATCAGATGGGAAATCAGAATGAACAATTAAAACATTATAGGATATATTACGTGCTTGATCGATGGATTATCAGGGAAGTTGGAACCGAAATATTTCTTTGGTTGAATTTTCTTATAATAACAGTTTTCATTCCAGTATACAGATGGCTCAATTTGAGGCATTATGTAGAAAGCGCTGTCAAACTCCATATTTTTGGGATAAAGTAGGTGAAAGGAAGCTGGTGGGACTGGAATTGGTAGAAGAGATGGCAGAAAAAGTTCAGTTGATTCAGAAGCACGTGCGAACAACTCAGATCAGAAAGAAAAGTTGTCCAGATAACCGAAGTAATGATCTTTCTTTTGAGGTAGGTGATCATGTCTTTCTAAAAGTTTCTCCATGGAAAAGTGTGATGCGTTTTGGTAAGAAGGGGAACTTGAGTCCAAGTTTCATTAGACCTTATGAAATTCTAGATAAAGTTGGATCAGTTGCATATAGAGTGGCTTTACCTCAATGTTTATCCCAGGTACACAATGCTTTTTATGTTTCTATGTTGAGAAAGTATATACCAGATCCATCTCATGTTTTGAGCCCAGAGGTAGTTCAGTTGGAAGAGAATCTATCTTATAAAGAACAACCAGTCCAGATTCTTGACCATAGAGAACAAGTGTTGCAGAATAAGGTAATTCACCAGGTAATGGTTTTAAAAAAAAAACCATATGGTTGAAGAGGCAACGTGGGAATCTAAAAATGCTACGAGGGATAAATACCCCCACTTATTTTGATAAGTGAATAAAAATTGAGAGGACGCAATTTCCAAAAGGGGGGAAGGATGTAACAACCCAGGTAAATGAAGAATAAGATATTTTTATACTTATTAATAGTTGTGAATTAAATATTAATTTTACTTTTAAAGGGTTTCTATGTTCGATCGCGTACCCGATACGCAACAACAGGTTTCTTTGAAATATTATATTGCACACTAATAATATAATATTATTATTTTAAATGACAGTTAACTCCTAGCCGTTGTATTGGAGGGAATGAACAAATATAACTAAAATATTATTATACATGTTTGTTAAATGTATTTACATTTATCCAAAAAAATGTTAGAGGCTTAAAATATGAATGAATCTAATTTTAAGCATAGTTTACATTAAAAGGTCGATTTACCACCTTTTAATGGAGGACCCTATTTAAATATTTTTTTGGTCACTTTAATACATTCTATATGACCAAATAAAATCATTATTTAGAATGGGGACATAAAAATTTAATTTTATTAAATTTTTGGAATTTTTCCGATAATGTTCATTTTTTTAATGAATAGTGAAAATGTTGTATTTTAATTCAAAACTAAGTTTTAATCTAATTTATTTATATGGTTATATTACCTTTTTAATTGGTTTTAAAGTGTAATTAGAATATATGTTTACCATTTAATTCAATTTTGGTCATTGGAATTAATTTCACTTTGGAATTGGACAAAAACAAGTGTCAATCTTTAGATAGTTATTGTTTCGTAAAAACACAATATTTATTTTAACAACGGGAGTTTATTTTAAATTAATTAATGCAACTTCTATTTTTATAATTTTTTAAAATAAAAATAATTTTTTAATTTGTAATATCAAATATAGCTTAGGCTGAACATTTGGTATTTTTCTGAAAAACATCAATTTTTGATGAATTGTGAAACCACTTAGTATTAGTTAAAAAAACTGATTTTTTCATTTAAATGATATTTTACCACTTCTGTGAGTTTAATTTTGAAAATTCGACATACATGGTTGTTATTATTTAATGAAATATGGTTCAATAAGATGAAAATAATTTTTGGTGAATAGTAACTTTTGACTATTTATCATGGTTAAAGGTAAATAGGGTAATTCAAGGTAAAAAGAATATTATAATAATTAAAAATTACTTTAACACTTGTACAAACCTTATTTGTTGAGTAATTTACGACCATGAGAATCTTTGGGTCTATTTTAGGACCCCATTGAGCCACTTGGGAGCGATAATGACAATATAGATTAATTAACTTAAAGTAAAGGAAAAAGTGAAGAAAAAAACAAATATCTTTTAGTAAATTAATTTTTATATGGTGTTATATAATAAATATTTTTGACAAAAAATATTCATGGGAAATAATAAAAATATTTCCTACATCATGGTATTTTTTTATAATTTTTAGACATCAAATAATTTAAATTATCTATGACACAATAATGATGCAGTGTTTAACTCATTAATAAATCATTTAAATAAATAAGATTATAAATATTAAAATAACATCCAAAACTTGTCCAATTCATATTGGATGATTTTATTTTGACAATGAGTCATCGTATCTTTGACTATAAGAGTTTTTGGACCATTTTAAACCAAATATCATTATATTATAAAATAATATTTTCACACTTTCCTAAAGAGCCCTTCCTCTCCTTTATAAAAGGAGACCAATTATAACCAATTCCTCACACCTCTCAAGCCATTTAGATCATCCAAAATCTACCCAATTAATCTCCCTATATCCCTCTCCTCCTCCTAGATGCCTTACCTTAGGTAGAAGGAACTTTAGTAAGTCCTTTTGGTTCAAACCAAAGGAAGTTACCCAAATTAAAGGTAACCGTTTCTCTTAACTTCTTTTCTTTTATTTTACTTATCCAACCCCTAAAATCTTTTTTATTACTTCATTTTATAGAAAAACCAGTATCCTAAATATAATATAATGTTTTTATTATAATTATTCTAACTACACTTACACACACCTCCATCTAATGGGTGAAGAACATACTGTTTCTGTGGATGACAAATTAACACCTCACGAAACGATGATTGTTCAATTACCTCTTACCTCCTCTCATGGTGGCCATTATGATAGAAATGTATTTATATATGATATATATTATCTTCATTATTTTCTTATGCTTCTTTAATTCCCATTTATAGCACAAATTTATGGTTTCCATAGTGGGTAAATACGATAATCTCATTTGAGGAAGTGCGGAATACCACCCCATAAAAGTGATGTGACTCGTTAATTCCTTATGTGGGATGTATAAAGGATAGAGTTAATGATATTAAATATGATATTATACTGTAATTATAATATAACTATGTATCATTATGTTTTAATTCCATTAAAATAAGAAATATAAATGAAAGTAGCATTCATGCGTACGTACGCCTTACTGTCTCCATGAATGGTGCATTTCATTTCTTACCTCCAAATGTTAATTACTATTTTAAATAAATTTATATACTGGATATATATGTTATATATGATATCTAAATACTTAATGTAATTCTGTATATAATGAACTATTGAAAAATGGACAACTTGTAAATATAAGATGTTCATTTTTGACTCAAGTACCAAATATCAACCAAATGAATGTTATTAACTTAAATGATTACATAATGTTTATAACAAGGTAATAAGTGACATAAAATGGATAAAAAACTTAAAAAAGGTTCTTAAGAAAGTCGAAATTAACTTTAGTTTATTATTCAGGATATTAAATAACAAACAGGTCAAGTCGAACACAAGGTAAGGAACTTCGTCTCAATCTCCTTTTATTGAGGCATATTTTGTTTTAATACAAAAATTTCTTTATATGATGTATAAACACCTTTGACTTTTCATTTCATTCAAAGGGAATATTTTTATATGAATCATTTTACTAAACAAAAAAAAGGAATGTTTTTTTACATTAGTGGTGACAATGACATTTCTTCCACCGTGAGTATTATTTGATCTTTAGCTTCCTCAACAAGCCGAAATATTTTTAAAAGGAAAAATTAATACCATATACTCTTTTTATGTATTTTTTTATTGAAAATGATTTTGAGAATTGATTAATTATTTCAATATCTTGAAATGATATTTTTTTTATTGCAATGTGGAAATTTTATCTTTCCTTTATGCTTATGTTATGTGTTATGATCATGTTATGGTTCTTGGGAATTATTTACGTATACTGGTGGTTACGTGATAAACCTAGGGCGGGTGAGCCTGAGATAGCTCTCCAATGCATTGGGTAACATGATGAAATTAAACCTGAATGTTTCTCCTAATATATTTAGGGAATATACTGTGATGGGTATTCCAATGTAACTCCCTATGTAGATGGGATACTTACAATGTAAGTATGATATTGATGCCACAAGTTACCTTTATGATTTATGATTTCTATGCGTCATTAATAAAATCTTATGATTTCATGAGGTAAGTAAAAGATTGAATGTTTTTTATGTATTTATGAACAAATGTTTTCTTTCTTTGTTTTATTACCCTTACTGAGCTTTTTATGCTCATCCTATGTTTTGAAATGTTTTCACAGGACTTTAAGATGAATAGGGTCAAGGATGGGATCAAGGAAAAGTCATGCTATCTAAAACATGGAACTAGACATGACTCTTTTTTTCAAGTGTTTTTATTTTATAAAAAAATGGAAACTGTGTAGAAGTTTATACTTTGTAATCTTTTGAGATGTAATAGTTATGTCCTATTTCTCTAAAACTCTAAACCTGAAAATATTCTCAATGTGAATTATTCATTTAATTCAATATTATGTAATGTTTAATGCCGAGTTCTTATATCTCCAATCATTCTCTGATAAATATATACACATTAGGTTATTAACTGATGAAACATGTTTTGCAATTTCTGTTATGTTGAGTCGATGCGTCATTATGTTGTTTCATTTATGAAATGAAAGAGTTTCCTCGTCCCTGTGTCGCAACGAAATATTATTGAATAAAATAATATTTTTTAAGTTTATATTATTTTTTCATAAAATGATTGAAAATTATCTTTTTTCCCTTGACCCACTCCAGTCAAGGTTAGACTCATCATAGGGTAAGGTCTTCATTCTAGATGCAATGGTTCCCTGATATTTTTAATTCAAATAACTATTTTGAAGTTTCCAAAACCGCACATCCACACTATTTTAAATGAAAAAAAGATTGAACATTTATTATGGGCTCACTAGGCATCAGAATCACGTGCCATCTAAGTGCCTAGTACTGAAATAATCCCATAAAATTTTCAAAAAAAATTACATGGAAATTCCAGGACATGACAATAAAATAATAAAATCATTTAAAACTCAGAATATCATGGAATAATGGAAATTCATGATATAACATGTCATAGGACATTATATACAATACTCGAAAATAATAAGTGGTTATTATACTATATATCTTATATAAATAAAAGTAAGATGAGAAAACTCTTACCTTAAGTCTCTAATTTCTTTGTAAATGTTTAAACCTCCTCTTATTTGGGTAATTACTTTTGGTTTGCACCGAATGAGTAACTTTGTTTTCATTTATCCCAAAGTGAGACTTATAAGACGGGTGTAGGGAAGTTAGGAGCCTATTTGGGAAGGGTTTTTATGAGACAAAGGGCTTTATATGTGTGAAGAAGTGGGGGGGGGGGGGGGTGGGTGAGTGCCATTTTTTAGTGGAGGAGGGGTGACATTATTGTAAATACAAAAGGTAAACACTATTGAGAGGACCCCATTACATCATATTCCACCAATAGTGGTACATGTTTGATCAAAGGTTTCATATAGTCTAAATATGTACATGAAATTACTTTTGGACATATTTCTAGTTTATTTTTCCTCTTAATTGAATGTTTAACCACTAAGTAAACTTTTTTACAATAATTATTGTAAATAATTTTAATTACCTTCACTATTATTTTTGGTCAAAATCAAAGTTAAATTTTATATTATTTATAGATAATTATGATTATAAATATGGAATATATTTTCCATATTCTAATAATTGAAGTGGAAGAAATTAAATTAAAATTAATCCCACAGATGATATGAGAAAATAGGTTTTTAAAGTAATCATGTTCAGTAGTTTTAAATGTTTTTCTATCCAATTTACATGTGAAATTTATTCCAATGAATTAAATTGAATTAATTTATGTTTATTTAGTTACAAATGATAACAAAATTAAAATATAATTTAACTATATAATTAAATTAGACGCAAAATTAATTTTCAATGAAATTCAGTATTTTTCATTATTCATCCAAAAATGAAATTTCTCAGAAAAATACCAAAAATTCACCCTTTGCTAATTTTTACACTCTTATTTTAAAAATAAAGCTTATATTTTCAAATAAAATTTACCAAATTTTCAAAATTCATATTTTAAATTGGTGAACCATTAAAAGGAGGTGAAAATTCCCTTTAGAAAAATATATATTTTCATGTGTAAAATTGATTTTATTATTATATATTGATTAAAAAACACTTAAGAATAATGTTAAATAGTTGTATGAATATAATATATGTATTCCATTAAAACCATTTATCAATATTGGTTTAATTAATTTATTGAGGTAAAATGTGTTTGATTTTAGAAACATATTTTTCCAAAAAAACAACTCTTATATTTTCAAAAGGGGTTTATTATCATTTCTAGTTAACTGGTCACCAAAAAATTATTATTATGTACATGTGTAAATCATATTTTCATAATATAATTAATCTTATTCAGAACATCCATTCCAATTTCTAGGTGAAAATCATAATAATATTTTAATAATAATACTAATATTACATTATAGTTTGGTAATCTAGGTCTTTCATGTTATCCAAGATATCAAAGGAACTCAAAATTGTGTGTTGCAGAAAAAAAATATAGTATTCCATGTAACAAAAGATAATATATGTGTTGCATGTAGTGCATGATTAACTTGGTGTTGCTTATAATGAAAACCCAACATTGTGATTTCATATAACATATGATGTATTCTCTATTGGGTGAAATAAAAAACATAAAAAAGTGTAAATTAATTAAAAAAATATTTCAAAAAATATTTGGGTGTTACAAATAATTACCCCATGAAATACATAAGTTTCCCAATTCTCACTACTAATATAAGAATGGACCGTATATAGTTCCATTGATAATTCACACTACATCTTGTAATATTTCTATATTTACCTGGTTCATATATTTCAAACTCATATATATGTGTAAAATATACCCAATAAGTATATCATAAAATTTATATATATAGATGAATATAATTGATTTATAATCTTCTGATTACTTCTTCTTCAATCACAATTATTCTTCTAATAACCTTTCCAGAACCCAAGAAGCAAATAACATCATGTTTATTCCATTCCATTTTAAAATTTTTCTATTCAAAGAATTTATTAAAGGATCTATTTACTATAAAATGGACATGATCATCTTGGAATTATTATTTTCCTTATTAATAATATATGAGTAAACATGTTCTACAAAAAAATTTCTGATGGTGAAGTAGATTCAAAATATTCCTGAGCGAGTTATCCAAATTGTTCAAATAGTCTTCAATGAATAAGGATAACTTTGGTAGTTAGGATGATAATATGATATTAATAGAAAATTTATAATCCAAATGGAATCCCAATATTATTGGATTATCAATGGACTCAAACATTTTGAATACATTATTAATAGATATTTTTCATTCTTACAGTTTTCACTAATGAAGTGCAATGAAAATGAAATATAACTAAAGTCTCTTATTTTATATTTTTAGATCAAGGAGGCCTGACTTAATAGTGTAAGAATTTTTGTCCTTATGTTGCATTATATTATCTCTTTAAATATATAATATTATTATGAAACAAACCTAATAAATATTCCCCATGATTCTTATATTGACATCCTTCTCACTATTACACGCTTACTAAGGTAACATATCCAGAATAGAGATTCCAACACAAATTAACAATTCTCTGATAGTAAATTAGCTTAAAATATCTATATCACTCTATGAAATTTGTGAATGTGTGGAAATTCTTGGAGTTTTTTAATGGACATAGTGTTTTCCTTGTTTTTATTTGAGTTTTTCTTTAATAATTTAAACATATTATTAGTAAATTACTTGATTACAAAGTAAGTTAGATGAAATAATTTAATTATTTTAATAAGTCTTCCACCACTTTATCAAGTTCTAAAGGCCCTAACTATTGAACTCATAACATTTTACACCATGGAAATTCTAGTGAATATAACCTATATTTCCCTTCTCATTACCCAAGAAACATCATGTTCAATTACTCAAAGGCATTTTGGTAGAAGGTGTTTCCCACTGTGGGCCAATAGTTCCAAAATCTGTTAAGTGGACTCCCCAATCTTAAAATCATTACTTGTATTTTCTCAATACATCCCCCAAGATACATGAAGCCTATAAAGGGGTAATCATCTTTTTTGAACTCTATTTGGTCAACCCAAAACCATCATACAACTCCTTGATAAAATTTTGTGACCTAATAAGGGTAAGTCAAACACTTTGTTCTACTATTTCATTCTAAATCTAGTAATTGAAGGCGTAGTCTTGCTTAATTTGTTTTTTATTTTTTTATTTTACGAATAAAATTTATTATTTTATCCATTAACATATCTTTTTAATATTAAATTTATTACAATTAATTGAGTAACTACATGTCGATAAAATATTTACTCATAATACTTTTTTTTTTAATTCTATCTTTTCACGTTAATTAATTTATTTATGTGATCATAGTCTGAAATACAAAAAATAAATCATGTATCATAAAAGAATAAAATAAATGAAATGTTTCAAGATCATGTTATTTAATTATATTTTTTTTATTTAGTAGAAAATAAACCAAACCATAGATCATAGGGGAAAAACTCATTGAGCTGATATAAGATCAAGTTACAACATTCCACCTTTTCCCTATGTTTCTCCTTGGTTTTGTTTCATTTCAAATCCATATTAATCCAACTCCCTATTCTTTTGAGTTCTATCCTTATAATGGTTTTACCTAACACAAAAGTGAGGAGAACTAGAGGGGGGTTTACATTAAAGAAACTGTGGGAGGGTTGGACCATAGATAATAAGGAGGGAGGGATGACTCATAACCCATAAAACCAATTTTACAATAACAATTTTAAAAACCCATGAATTAATTAAATTAAAAAACTACACACATAAACTAGTTGATCTATTATCATGATCACCCACTTATGTGGGAAACACACATTTAAAATAATTGGAAGTCATTCATTTTGATTTTTTCTTTTATAAACATAAAACACATGTGTATTAATCCGATTATTTATCTGATTAATCAATTATTTCAATTTATCTTAATATCCACCCAAGAAATCATATAATTTTAAATAATATATAATTTGAAACTAATTAAATATTTTTTTTGAATTTAATAAAGTACAGTTGTTTTCTTAGAGGTAAAGGAATATACCCATACAAACTACTCTCCATAGTCCTTGTACTGCGTATTCACATAGAATTCAATATACATTTCATGGAACATAATTAAAATTCATGAATTTTTCAATAAATGAAGTATGATATTATATAAATTAAATGGAATGTGATATTATTAACTGAGACAATGAACACTATATGTAGAGTCCATACACAACTCATAGTGTGAAATTTATTAAAAAAAATTAATTTAATATACAATCAATAATCCTATCCCATGGTGTGTAATTTCATTGAATGACACAAAGAACACATGTAAATAAGTTTATTTATATAATTAATATTTATATCTATGTTATATTTATTAAGTGAGGTATTATAGGTTTAATGATGTGTAATTAGACAACACACCATGTAATATCCAATACCCATGTCCACGACACACACCTAAGGACTATACATATTTATATAGGAGCATGATTTGAGAATTGTTAGTATAAACCCTACAATATATCCAAGAAACCATGTAGGATTATTTTACAAGTCACTAAGTAGGCACATAGTTATAGCACAGTTTTCCCAAACCCTATGCATGATATGAGAAATAGTGCTTTTGGAGACATAGGAAAAAACATGGTTAGAGCATGATTTTTCTAACAGTGTGAGCCAACTATGAGAGGTTTGGATATTGAGAATGTAGAACTACATGGTTTTGAATGGGTTTTCAAATAGTGTTTCACCATTGTGTGACTACATGGGTATTGTCCAGTAGCGTGCACATTGATGGCACATACTTTGAAAAACCGTGAAACAAAACTGTGTGATGTGTAGTCAATTCCCTAAAAAATTAGAATATAATCCATATTAATTCCCCCAAACCCTCAATTTTCTCTTATCATTAAAGGGACTCAAATTCATCTTCCCCCTAGGCTCTTAGGTTATTCCTTTTGACCATAAAGTGAATTTTATGAGAATCAAAGTGCTTTGTAGATCTAGAAACATCTGTAATCCCTTGTCCTTAATTTTTCTTATTAGATCTACTCCCCTTATCTATCTAAGTGTCATAAATCTATTTTTTTATAGAAAAAATATCTACCATAATAAAAATCATGACTATATGTGGTTGAATCTATTGAAGGTAATGTGTTGTGATCCTAGATATAAAATATCATAATGTCATTCTTCAATTCTCTTATCCATTTAGAGGAAGGTGGATTCAATCTCATTTCCACTTGTCTAGAAATTTGTGGATTGTTTTTCTAAATGTTCATATTTTATTTTCAATGAAATTGTGATATAAATTCCCACAGAAAACCAATTTTCTCAATTATTTAGAAAAATGTAAAATGATATGGATTTTTGAAAACAATATTTATTAATAATTTTAAAATAATTGTTTTAATATTATAGATTGTTTTGTTTCATGATTTTTTTATTGAAATGTTTCAAAGGAAATTTGTTTTCCTTAAAATGGATTGGAATAGAAATTTTCATAATTGTTTTGGATTATGTAAATGGGATAGATCATGGTTTTAAAGTGGAATCATAAAAGATATGAATAATCATGGTCATGAAATACCATTGTTAAAGTGAAACAAAAATATTCTTTGTGTGGTGTGTGTGTGTGTGTGTGTGTGTAAATGGAAGTGATTACGTAAAATTATCCATTAATGTTTTTATTCTTCTATATATTTGACTTAGATGAATTTTAAAATATGTATGTGTATAAAATGTTATCTATTTTATAACTATTTTATAAAAAATGTGTTAAATGGTTCTTTTACTAGTGGAATGCGTTGAGAAGTCTTTGAAGAATACCAACTATGTTTATACTCACCACTTCCAGGTGACCTTGGTGTGAATGAAGATGTTGTTTAACAAGACATAGGGAATAGAAATGAATCTCATTTCTCTAGTGCTGCATCTTAATACCATCTATGGGGTTGGCAGAGATGGAGATTAGGGCTAGTTTGGGAGTTTATTAAGAAGATGCCACATTGGCGTCCTTAGGTCTTTTCATATTTTAGTTTTGTTAGTTGGCATCACTTAATTCCATTTTTACTATGATATTAACTTTTATTTGGCTTAAACCATTGATTTGGTTATATTTTAATCCTACATAATATAGATGGTTTCGATTTTTATTTTTTCATATGTTATTTGTTTTATTCAATTTAGAAAAAATTTCCTCCAATTAATCTCTCAAGCCCTAGAAATTTATTTCTAGCCTTTGGTATCATGGGGTTGTCATCTAATGATAATAACATCCCCTGATATTTCCAAGACAATGGGTGAGGGATGGGATGTTACAAATGGAATTAGTCTTGGTTGGTCTATATGTAGTATTGAGATGGTAGAAAGGAGAAAAGAATATCAGAACCTGAAATGTATTGCTTAAAAACGGTAGACAACCATTTTATGTGGAAGTTAATGTTACTAGAAAATTATAGGAACAAAAATGTTATAAGACACATGAAATTGTGTTCCATATCATAATTGTGGATTTATCTAATGGGTATTGTATATCATGAATTTGTAGTGATACTTCACACTAGGATTTCATTAATAATTTTGAGTTTAAAGATTTATGTAAATGGTTTAAAGGATTTATTTCTGAGATACTGGTTGTAATTCTTTTTGCTTATAGTTATGTGGAATGTTTTAATCCTTCAATTTCTAGTGAGTAATAACTAGACATAGTTTTTTCTGGTAATATAAACTGGAATTGGGTAGGCATCATAGAAATCAGTAAAAAGAAAATTTAGAAATATTGGTTTCACTTGAGCCACAGTTCAACCAACTACTAGTTCAGACCCTTTTTTAGGATTTTCAAGTCATGTTTAGAGGGTATTGGAATTATGAGCCTCAATAGGTTGATCACACTATTCTGTTTTAGAAAAAGAATCCACATATATATTAAGGTGATTCCAATCCCGAGAAAGAAGTTGTGTGGTTGAGTAGAATGAATTGAATCATTGAGTTATTTTGAATACCAACCGAGTTGAAAGTCTAGTTAGAATCTTATATGGTTGGGGATCTTGAATGCCAAATGAGGGGATTTTTGTACCAGATAAAATCAACCAATGTATTATATGGGAGGATATTTAATAATTTTTTAACAAAAAATTATATCCTCACACTTTAAATATTAGAAAAATGATATATTTCTTTAGGATAAAAAAGTAAATACATTTGGAAATAAAATATGAAACTAGGTTTATGAAATTATCTCTCTTTTCCCTAAATGTTTCTCCCAATGCATCCTTGATGGAACACATTTTTGAGTCATGGATGTGACCCAAAATTCACTCTAAGATTGATGTAATTTTTATTATAGATTACTTAGAGATGGAAAATAGAGTGATAATAGAAAAAAAATATATCTTTTGAAATCTGGTTAGAAGGGGTATATTTATCTATATGGGAATAGGTGGGAACATGAATGATGAGTATAAAAAAGAAGAGGGAAAACTATTCCCATGGTAGTGGAGTATCATAGAACCAATCCACATGATCAGTTAACTTTCCCCCACAAATGATGAGTAAGATTAGTTGTTTTCAGTGTGGTTCCCTTAAGAATATCAATTGAAATTGTATAACACCATCAGGAGTATGTCGCGATTATAATTAGATGTGGAATCATGATTGTTATTCTCACAGTGTTACAAAGTTAGTAACTAGGAATACATATAATGTTTCACATACATCTTATGATTTAATAGGATGATGTCATCCTAAAAAATATAATCCTTGGAACCAAGTTAGTTAGAGTGATTATAGAAACACTATAACTTCTCAGGAAGTGAATGCATAGAAGGGTAGAAAAAAATAAGGGGACTAAATAAAAAATTATATGGTTCAGAGAAGATGATAACATATGATCATTCTATTCCTTTAATGGTGTGAGGTATAATTCACTTGAATTCAACCATTATTACGTCCTTTTTTGATATGGGCACATCCCACTCTTTTATTTCTTATTATGTAATTAATCATATGGTTTTTCATATTGATATATCTGATTTTTGTTTGAATATTAAAAATACTCTTGAAAAATGATAGTGTCATGCCTTTAATTGTGTATCATGTTTAATAACTATCAATGGGGATGAATTAGATTGATATTTATCTATTCTAGAAATGGAAATATATGACCTAATCGTGGGAATGGATTGGTTGACATCTTTAGGGCCCATATTTACTGTTATTCCCCTCATGTTTTTGTTCACTTATTCTAATTATGTTAAGAAAATTTTCAAAGGAGATTGGGATGTGAATAAAATGAGACATGGACCATTGGTATTGATGTTTGGGACTTTATTATCAGTATTTAGTATTTAAATGGGAAAATACTGATGCAAAACATAGTGATTTTATAGCCATAGTTTCCCAATTTTGAGGTGTTTTCCCTAAAAATTTCTATAGATTTCTACCCAAAAGAGAATTGAAATTTATGATTGATATTATTACATGGACTAATCCTATTTCACTGCTATATTATAGAATGACACCAACAGAATTAATGGAATTAATGGTTCAATTGGAAGAGTTAAAAAAAGGGTTCATTCAAATAAACACATCTCCATGGGTATAACATGTTCTCTTCAAAAATAATGAGGATAAAACTATTCATATTTGAATGGATTATCATAATATTAACCAAGTTATGGTAAATAGTGGATATAATATCACCCTAATTAATTTTTTTAATCAATTAAGTGGAACCATAATGTTCTCAAAAATTTATTTAAGATTATGATATCACCAAATTAGTGTTCGGAAAGAGGATATAATAAATTACATATTCCGGAGCTGTTATAGAAACTAGGAGTACATGGTTTTTCCTTTTGGGATTAAAAATGAAATGATTATGTTTATGAAATTTATGAATAAAATCTATTAGATGTATGTATATTATTTCTTGGTGGTAGTCACCTATGATATTTTGGTGTACTCAAAGAATTTTTTTGAAAATGAGAAATAATAGGATATATTATTGGACATCCTACATAATCATCACCTTTATGAAAAGATTTCAAATTTTTGTTTCTGGATACAAGAGGTACATTTCCTAGTCCATGTCATTTTTAAAAGGGATTCTATATAGATACTGAGATTATAAAATCTATTATCTATTGGTAACCACCAAAATGGTTTTTGAGATATGTAGTTTCCTTAGATTGTGGGATATTACTAATGCATTGTTCAAGACTTTTCAAAACTTGCTTCACTAATTATTTCCTTTAAAAGTAAAGCTGTTCCTTTATAATGGAGTGATGAATTCCATAAATCCTTTCAAGTGCATATGGTTTACCTAACTTCATAAACTTTCCTGAAACTTCGATAACCAGGATAAAGCTTTCTGGTCTATTATAATTCATGAGGATATATGTTGGGATATGTCCTCATGTATGGAGATCATGTTGTTACTTATGACTGAAAAAAGATTCGGGTGAATGAAGAAAACTACCAAACACTTGATTTGGAACTGGTTACTATAGTCCATTCCTTGAATAATTGGTATCACTTTCTTTTTAGTGAGAAACATATAGTTTTTGTTGATCATAAGAGATGAAAACAAAATTTCTCTCAAAGAGATTTGAATCCAAGAAAACAAGGATGAATGGAATGTATTAGGTTTTCTGGCTTCGACATATTATACATACTGTTTAAAGGTTATTTTTTGGAAGATGAACTAATCAAGAATTATTATAACCAATTGTTTAATGAAACATTAGATCAATGGCAGTGAATGTTTTACACATCTTATATTTATTTGGATTTTGGTGATCATGATGATGTTATAGTTTTATTTTTAGTTTCTTTTGATCCTAACTCAGTTGAGTAGGTTAAATATACTCAAATATATGATCATGAATATCTAGAAATGAGGTAAAAAAATGATGGGGAGACTATTGAGTGATGGATACAAGATGAGGATATTAAATTTTATTTTTGAGAACACATAGTGGTACCTAAATAATTTCATGAATAGATTCTTAATTCATACTACCAGTCAAGTTGGGATGTTAATCTATGTTTTCAAATGTTGTATAATCCATTGAGAGTATAATTTTGGTGGGTTATCATTAAGAGGACAGTGTCAGAGATCCTATAGAGATTCGTCACCTGCCAATATGTCAAGACGGAACACTAATGACCAGTTGGTATGTTGAATTCTTTACTGATTCTCATGTTGAAATTAATGTTGATATCTATAGATTTTGTTACAGGTCTACATAGTACAGTTAGAAAACATGACACCATATGTGTGATTATGGATGAACTCATGATGTTGGATCACTTTATCCATTTTCATCAATCCAATATTGTTTAATAATTGCCAAAAATAAACATCCAAGAAGTCATAAATTTGCATGGTGAACCCATTTTTATTGTGTATGATCATGACAACAAGTTCACATCTTGATTTTGGAAGTCTCTAAATCAATCCCTGGGAACCAAATTACCCATGAAAATAAAATATCATCCCAAAAGATATGAAAAATATAAAAGAAAAATGTTGACATTTTAAGATATTCTTTGAGCTTATGTTATGGATTCTTGTTTCTCCTGGGAGGAGTATATTCTTTTAGTGTAGTTTTTATGAAATAATAGTTACAAGAAATCAATACATAAAGAACCATTAAAATATTTAGATGGATTTATTTTTTTCCTCCATTTTTTGGGTGGAAACAAGTGAAACATCACTTATCGATCATTGTCTTATATATGAGACAACATAGAAGATTCAGATGATCAGGAAGAGGATGGAGATGAATAAATGTTTTAATAATTCATATGTGTATCATAATTATAGACCATTATTTTTTTTGTAAGGTGTCATGTTTTCTTAATAATCACTCCAAGTATTGAGCATCATCATTTTTGTAAGCAGGAAAAGTTGTCTCCCCAGTATATTATCCATTTTGAGATACTTGAATGTGTTAATGAAGTGGATTATTTGTTCGCTTTACCCCCATGGTTTAGTTCTATGAAAAATGTGTTTCATGCATCTCAATTAAAGATGTACCACCCAAATCCTAACCATGTCATTTGATGGGGCCATGTTAGTCTTGATCTAGATGAAATGTTGATCCATGTTCCAATTTAGATTTGGAATAGGAAATATTAGATCATACAAGGGAGGAAAGATGGAATGGTGTGGGTATTAGGAAAACATGGTTAGAATCAGGAAGAGACATCGGAAAGTGAGAAAAAATATTGGATCAGTGGCCTAAAAGTTTCCATACCAAAACTAATCTTATACATTATACGGATGGAAATTCTAATTGTGGGGATACTATAATATCCGTATTTCTGATACTTTACCCATTTTATTATTTACATTGAGATTATATAATGTTGGCATTGAGTTTTTAGTGGTTTTTAAAGGATTTGGAGTGTTTGGAGGAATCTTTTTAGGTGCATGGTTAGCAAATAACATACACTATGGCCAGAAAACTATACAAGATAATGATCAGAGACATTGGGTAGGTTCACTATTTGAGAGTGGTTTCTAAAAACCATGTGAAATCTTGGGGGAAACTATGATTTTAGAAATAGATGGGAAATAATACTTCGTGAATTGTTTGTCTAATTGTGTGATCCAATCATGGTAGGTGTTTCCCTTGATACGATAGCACTACACAATTTATCAAAATTTTCCACAAAACCTTATGAAAACCTTATTATTTTTTTATATAATTTTCTTGAATGTCTCAAGGTTTGATAGACTATTTGACTAAATAAAGAAGCATATAATTAATTCCCTAAAAATTACAGTCTAATTCATATTAAGGCCCTAAAACCCTATTTTTTTTCATATTCTTATGGGGTCTTGAAATATATTTCCTAAATTTTCTTTTAAGGGGATTCCTTTAAATCTTACTGTGTCTTTTGTGTGAATCAAAGTGTTTTTTAGATCTAAAATCACCAGTAGTTATTTTTTCCTTCGTTATTCTTCTAAGATATATTCTCCCTCTCTCTCTTAGAGTAAAAAATATAGTATTTTATTGATATATCAATGTCATATTATGGTAAAATTGATGATATATGGTTGAATATATTGAATGGAAGGTATTGTAATCTAGGATTAAGAATATCATAATGTTTGTCTTCATTTTTATTATCTATTCAGAGGTAGGTGGATTCTCTCTCATCCACATTTTTCTAGAAATTGAAGTCTTAAGTTTGTTTGTTTGTTTTACATGGACTTTATGTGGGAAAATGATTTTATTTCTCAAATAAAGACATTTTTATCATGTATTTAGAAATATGAAAAAATGGATAGCTTCTGGAAAATACTCTTTATTTATAATTTTAAAATGATAGTTTTAAAATATTATATTATTTTGATACAAGAAAATGTTTGATGAAATGTTTCAATGGAAATTTGTTTTATGTGAAATGAATTTTCATTTTTTTGTTGGCATGAGTTAATGAGATATATAATTATAGTGAGGTACCACCATAAAAAAGGGGATGAAGCATGGTTACAAAGTACAAATATAAAAGTGAAACACCAAGATTGTGTGTGTTGATATGGAAGTGATTATGATAAATTATCCAAGAAGGGTTTAATTATTGTTTATTTTTTAATCACATGGGTTTGACTTTATATATATGCATAAACTATTATTTGTTTTCCAACTCTTTTATATAATATGTGAAAACCAGTTCTTCTCATAGTCTCATGTGTTGAGAGGTCTTTTGGGAATGCATAATCAGTTTATACCCACCCCCTACATGAGAAATTTAGTGATTTTTGAGATGTTTTTTACAATGACACATGGAAGGTAAATTTTTCTTATTTTTTATGGATGCATCTTGTTACCTAGGGTGGGGTAGGTGGAGATGAAGTTTAGAGAATGTTCAGGAGTTTCCTTGGAGGTTTACACATTATCATCCTTGGGTGTTGTTATCTTTTATTTTTTAGTTGAAATCTATTTCATTTATTATTACTATGGTATTACGTTTTATTTTTGTTATACCTTTGAGTTGGATTTTTTTCACTCATGCATTATATAGACATTATGGATGCATATTTTATGTTATTTCATTTGTTTTTTTTCCTTTAGGGAAAATCATCCCCCCATTCTTCTCTGAATACCTTGTAATTTATTGCTAGCCTTTAGTGTCATGTGGATGTAAATAAAGGATAGTAACACCCCGACCACCTATCAATCCAATGGGTAAGGGGTGGGATGTTAAAATTTTAATAGTAAGAGGAAATACCTCAATGTTGAGTTCATTCTTTGATACTAGTGCTGATCATCTATGTTTTTTTTAATTTTATTTTCATCATGTTAAGGAGGAATCAAAGTAGTGTCACTATAAAATTATTCGTCACATGTTTCATTGATATCAGAAATTCATTGATGGTACTTCGAGTGCTAGCATGGAGGTACCAATCATCACGAATCACTCCCTTGATCCCTCTAGTGTGGAAGGATTGCTTATTGATTTCACCATCTTAAGAGAAAGGTAAGGAGGATGATAGAATCTATTGAGCTTGATAGAAAACCATATAAATGTTCTTACTTAAGAGATAATTTTCTTGGGAGGAGAATGTTTAGCGTAATGACCAACCCCTCACAATTCTTAGAATTCTCAATTTATGAACCAAAAGTTAGGGTTTCATATTTATTAATTCCAAAAAGGCCCTTAATAATATGTTAAACCCATAACAAGTCACATTCCCTTTAAATTAATAAAAATATTTTTTATTACATCACATGCACTCATCCACACGATGATTAATATTTTTTAAAGTCTTGTAACTAAATATTTGTCACCAGGCCAATATCTGGGTCTACTCATACTCATTGAAATTTATTTAATACCCAGATAAATATTTATATATCATAAATAATTATTATATTTCTATTTTAGTGAATAAAATATTTATTTTAATATTCACACAAATAAATAATTTTTTTAATAAATAATTATTTATTAAATTATAAATAAAAAAAGATAAATATTATACATTCAGTAAATAAAAAAATATTATATATTTTTTTTAATAAAATATTTATTTAAATATTTTCATATTAAATACATTATTTATTAATCAATAATTAAGTATTTATTACCTTGTTAATAACAAGAGATAAATAAATATTATATTTATCAGTGCAATCTAACAATTAACTTGTGAACAACTGTTTATTTAATATGTATGATCAATTAGTCCTAAATAAATATTGTTTCTTGGTTTATTGAATAACTTTTTCCAATAATTAAATATAAAAAATATTTTACTATGATCAGTGGAACCACTTTGTGTTTGACCCTATGAGATTATTTATTTGTGGAATTTTTCCAACATGTCTAAAGTCCAAGATTACTATATAAAAAAAGGCTAAGTCACCCACAATGTAAGAAGATATGTCGAAATGAAAAAACTAGAAAATAATGATCATTATATAATATAGTAATTTTTTCACAACATCTCCTTAAGTAAGTTTCAAACCCTTTTCAATAACCTATATGCTTGATATGTCCTTTGAATATCTGAAATAAATCTGTCATTACACCACGAAAAAAATTTAATGTGACAGTTAAATTTCGATTAAAGGAGTGAGATATGAAAATCTATAATTATGTATCAACAAAGTATGTTTATTGAATACTTGAAGAGTTGAGTTGTTCTTCATTATGGATGGTTATAATCCTATGTCTCAGAATGTGAGGATAGTGGAACAAATAAAGAAAGTAAAGAATTAAAAATATATGATTAAAAAAATAAAATATAATTGAATTTTATATTTATGAAACTTGTATTTACTTATCTATTAATGATAAATCTTTCAAAATTAACATTATTTATTTTTTCAAGGGGGAAAGTTTCTAACATTTTTTGAATTAATTTTTTATTTAATAAATTAATGTTTTAACTTATATTTACCTAACAATTCTAACATTTATTAACTCTTGTGACCCTTTTTTTAAAAAAAGGGGGATTTTTTTTGGAAATTACAAGTTCTACTTACATTTTTGGAGATTTATTCAATGTATGTAATTGAAATTTATCTTTTTTTATAATGTGTTTGTAAATATGTTAATGGGAGATATTCTAATTTCATCAAAACTAAAGAGAGTGTTTATTTTTATGTTTTCAATATTATGACTTCCTTTGTGTCATTTTTATTTCAAAATAGGGAGATTGTTGGGCCAAAAAACCACTTTTATATATATATTCTGAAAATCAAAATACACATTGTATAAATTCAATTTAACATGATGTTTTATTTCAATTTTTCATGATATGAAATATTAAGATATAGTAAACATAATTTCAGAGGGTAATGTTTGAATTGATGAGTGTGAAATTATCAAGAATTAACGTTTCACACTATATTTCATTTACCAAAAGATTTATCATTATAGTAATATAGAATTATTTCATCAAATGATGTTGTTTGATGCTAAATTCATAAGAATATGTAGGTTTCTACTTTTGATTTTATTTTATTTGTACATGAGGTTTGTAGGATCTGACCATTGGAGTGCCACCTATAAATAGAGACATTGGTTCATGGAACAAAGATTTTAGAAAATTTCTTGATACCCTAAGATATTATGATCATTTAAATTCTATAATAACTTGAAATCTTGATATATGATGATTATAATTTTTTTCTAAGTGTTTTTTAAGAGACCCTCTCTGTGGTTCTTTAATAAATCAATTAGCTTGTTATTTTATTTTTTATGTTTATGTTAATTTTGTTATAGGAGATTCATGTGTGTAGATGTCAGCTATATCCAATATTTTGATCAAGGGATTCTAAGGAGGAATACGTAGTTGTTTTTTATCCTTTATGATATAGGGATTTTGGGTGAGGAAGATAGAGTAATTTCAATTATGGATGTTTAAGGATTCCATGTGAATGATCAAATGCCTTGTATAGGGATATGGTCAAGGAAATTTATGGTAATAAGTAGGTTACCATGTATTTGATTTAATGATACTCATTACAATTTGGATTAAAATTTTTGTTCAATTAATATCCTTTAAAGAGTAGAAGGTTTTTTTATCATTAATTATGTGTTTTTTTAATTACTCCATCCATAGTTTTTTAATATTTATTTATTTTCAATGTGTTATCATTAGTAATATTATTTTTTTAATTTCTGAAATATTCAATCATTTGTGCCTTGATTCTATAGGTTAATTCAAAATTCAAAATTCTGAACAGTTTACACTGGTGGTGGATGAAATATTTTTATGTTGCTTTTATGCTACAATTTACCAACTCTTGTTGTTTTATCTATCTTTTATTTATATATGAAAATAAAGTGTCATTCCAAAATGATTGATATTACTCTATAGCTTGATCTTATATAATCATCGAAATAAAATTAAAAAAACAAAAAATATTATATAAATTAATTGTTACATATGAAATTAATTTGAAAGTGAAAAATGATATAACTATAACTAAATAAAACTAAACAATTTTTCTATAATATTTGTTTATGTAGTTTTCAAAAATGATAATAAATACAGAAAAAATTTATGATACATGAAATGATATAAATAAAATAAAACTAAACTTATGTGAAATATTATACCAATCTGATTGTCATATATAAAAGAAAATAATAATTGAAAAATGATAAAAATAAAAAAACTAAACTAAACACAATTATTATCATATCTGTTAAAATATTTTCCTAAAATTACAAAAAAAACATATTCAACATTGATGAGACATGAAATGATATAGAAATTAGAAAATAAATTATGTAACAAATAATAAAAATCCAACTATTATATATAAAATTAAATAATGGATAAATGATACAAACAAAACAAAACAAAACAAAACAAAACACAATTTTTTATCATATTAATTAGTGAAGTTAACTAATGTGACAAACAAATAATCAAAAAAATTACGAGAAATGAAATGTTTTAGATAGAAAAAAAGATAAGTAATATTTAAAATAATAAAATGTCATGAAAAAATAAATATATACATATATATAATGCATTTTCAAGTACTAAATAAATTATTTATCATGTTTGTTAACATATGTGGCTTAAATAAAAAACATAATATTAAATAATAAATCTAACATTTTTCAAAATTTGAATAGTAAATAATAGATATATTATATGTAATATTAGTATATTAATAAAGGATGTTTTCCTTGTTGCTTATACACGATCATTCTATATGGTACACACCATGTCTACTCCTGGTTATCAATATCATCAAATAATATTTTCACATAACTATTGATCTCGTATAATTCATCATCATCATCATCATCGACATTTACATCACCAATGTACTATTTTTACCTAAAAATGATAGAATATTTCAAATTTTATTGATAAAGAATATAAAAAATTGTTTTTTCATGTTTTCCATGATTAAAGTGTCTTCAGTGTATTCAAGTATATTTAGATCTTATAGTTTCTTACAAAATCAATCATGTTTAACACAGTTGTTACTAATAAACCCTCTACAGTTGAACGCATGAACCTAAAATTTAATTTAATAAATCTCCAATATTTCTCTAATAACTCTAAAATATTCACCTAACATGGAGATTGGGTTTTTAGATTTTTCACTAAAAAAATTAATCACTTGAACACCAATACACTATTATTTTTAACTACACTTTTACAATTCTATGTGTGGGAATAAAATCTATAGATATTAATGTTATAACCAAATCATGTTATCAAATTTAAACCTGAGCCACCCATTTACCATCTCAATATTACGCTCACATCAGATCTACCATGGATGGTTATTTTAAAACATAATTTTTTTCTTATGGTCATTCAATACCCACATATCTTTTTTTATCCGATAACATTGTTTTAACACATTAGTATCTGATATTATTTATAACTAAGAGTTATCTATATTTTTCAATATGTATAAATGTGACAATTTTTTTTAATCTTCCAGTGAATTTATTTTCTCTAAAGAGGTCTCTATTCCCCTAAAAATGACTCATTTAAGGTGAGTTGTAGGAAAACCAGCATGCATTACTACAAGAAATCAGTATATAAAAAACTCTATCAACTTCTTAGAAATAAAATTCTCAATAATAGATGAGATTACCCTGTCCTGTACACAAGGTTTGAAACCTAAAAACTTATTATTTACAAACTAGATTTTATTCCAACTAAATCAATCAGAACATAACCATCCATAATTACAATATCAATAGCCAATATTGAATTTCTTATATATCCCAAAACATTTATGTTTAGAGTTATTGAGAGTTAGGAAAAATAATTACATAACCAAGACAATATTTTTCTCATCAAATGGTATTTTCCCACTAAACTAATGATTCCTTATTTTACCATAAGTATTCAATATCTCCTACAAAATTTCCCACACATGAAACCCTTCTAGAAAAATCTTATATAATATCATTCTTTATAACCAATGGAAATGGAAACATATTAAGGGTGATCTCAATAACTCTTTAATGATAAACATATAAATTAATAATCGAATATCATAAGTGATCATAAGATGAGTATATACCTATGAGAATATAATAAATGTGAAATTACATAAAAAATAGAATAATATCCAATAATACATATATAAAAAATCATGAATTGTGTTATAAAGATTTTGAAATAAAACATGATTCATAAGGAAATAATGATGATCCCTGAGAATGTAACATAATCGTAAGAATATCAAATAAGACAGGGGAACACACATAATCATATAAAATCATTTCTTCTATCAAGTATCTCTAACAAAATATTTATCACATAGTGAATAAATTACCTTATTATATTAGGTTCCCTCCCCATTCCCTTAAAAAATTTAGTTGGAAGAGTCCCTTAATGGATAGGTTCACTCCGAAGTCCCATTCATGTTATCTCATTATATATAAATCATTAAATATTACATTATAGAGATATAAAAAACCCACATATCACATAATGACAAAACATACATATGTATACCACATAAACATGAAATAATTCATCATTGCGTTATAGAATAACCAAAAAAAAGAAAGAAATAGATTTCATGAATATTTATTCAAAACAACATCATAATCTATGAAGGGAAATAAGGTGGATGGTATCATTAAGGAATATACCAAATGAAGAATTAAAAAATATGATGTATAAGAAAAATAATTTTATAGAAGCATTAATAATATTCTTTGAAAAGAAAAAATAAATATTATTTTGTTTATGTAACATTTGACAAATTCACAGAATAATAGGAATATGGTTTTTTTGAAAAAACATGGAATATTTGAAAATAATATTAATAAATAATAATCTTCATAATAGTGTGTCACACTTAGTTTTTTGGTTTCATCTTTCTTTCTAGCTCAAATTTTGATTCAGGATTTTTCTCCCATGTTTTGTGTCTGAAGAGATTGATTTTTGAGGTACTCATTCTGTTTATTTTTAGTCTGAAAGGTATATTTGAGTTTTATGGTTGGTTTTTGGGAAAAAGTGAATGTTTTTGAGACAATAATGTGGCTCATGGTTGGCGCACGATTTTTCAAACTATGTTCCCTTTCCTAGGTAACAGTGCAACCAACTTGTGTTTTATGATAGTGGATTATATCACAATGAGCGCATAGTATGTAAAACAGGTGAGCTAACCATGCAACATATATAACTTGGATAGAAATAGAAGCATGGCTACTACATGGTTTGGAAAATCATATGGGAAAACCGTGTGGCCTATGAAGGTCATTAAAAATTGGTGTTTTTATTTTTCTTTCTCCTTGATTTTTACCCCAAATCAATATTTATCCTACCCCTTTGAGATCCTTCACCCTAGGCATGCCTCCACCATCCTACATCCTCCCTTGGGATCTATTTTATGGGAGATTTTTCTTGGATTATTCAAGATAACCTCAAGTAAGATCATCCACTATTGATTTCCTCCCCTAATCAACAGTTTCTCCCCTCCTTTGGGTTTCACATGTCCAGCAGGTTGGATGTCGGTTTTATGGGTAAATATTGTCTCATAGGGTTTAATATTGATTTTTTATGTTTTATCTTGTTTCTCTTGGGTGATATTGAGTTGTGATTGAATCTTTTCACCAAATTCTAGGATTTTGTTCACTTAAGGTAGGTGGTTCCATGCTTAAAAATTGTTTGGTGAATTTAATATGCTTGTATTTTTTCTTAACTATGTTATATGGATTATATATGAGATGTAAAAAGAGTTTTTCAAAATATTCAAGGAGTTTTGGTATTGGAAAATTAATTTTTAAAGAATATAGGACATGTTCCATGTGTGTTTTATATGTGTCATTTTGTTTTATTCCTTAAAGTTGTTTGATAATATGTGTAGATGATTAAAAAACCATTTTGAAAATGGATTTGATGTGCTTATGGATTAAAAAGGTATTTTCTAAAGGAGTTGGGTGTATTTATTATGTAAACCCAATTTGTGATTCTTGAAGGTGTTTTAGAAATGAATGATGGTTATTAAATTTTTTCAACTTGTACAAACCATGTTTTAAATTAGTTTTGGTGCGTGTTTGGGTTCTAAATAGGTTTTTGGTTGTGTAAGTGGAGGTTTATCTTGTGTGTTTCATTTTTTGGATTATTTATAAGTGAAATTAATAATGTATGTGATGTGTGTAATGTAATTGAGAAAAAAGTGAATTCTAGGTGACTAGGTGGGTGGACTAGGACTAGCAATATAGTGATTCAAAAGGGGAAATGTCATGGTTTCACTTTTCTCGATTGATGTATACAACACAAACTAAAAACATATTAGAGATTGGAGACCATTGGGACCATGGGGTTCTCTCCCCTAGTGTCTCATGTGTGATAACATTGTTAATTGCGGTTGATATACCATATTTCACTAGATATAATATACCTAATTTCTCATTGATATTTAATGCCTAGAGGGTTCTCCCATGAATTAGTTATCTTTGGTGATATTTATCTTACCATTGGAATACAATGAACTTGGTAATTTATTTCAAAAGAAAATCATGTATTTCTTTAAAATGTCTTACATAAAAACATTTCAGGTTTTTTTAAACATGCATGTTATCTTGTATTATAATTTTTATTGAATGGAAAGTTTTTGTCAGGTGGAATCCAACTGGAATTTTTCTTACACCCTAATTACATTCTTGGGTGTAATTAGACTTGGTTATATTTGACATTTGTAAAAGAAATGTGTTTGGTGATTGTGGTTCAGAATGCTAGAGGTCTTCATTCTCAAGTGTTGTGGTAGTGGCTTCAGGGCAATACTCCTCTTGTCATATAGTGGTTTTTGAGATAGTTCTTGTTCCTTTTTTGTATCTTGTTTTGGTATTTGTTTAATTATTATAAACGTAAATTTTTAAATTTGGTTATACCATGTTTGGTTGTGTATTTTCAGTTTTCATTTATTTATTATGTTGGTTTCTTATGTTTATGGGATGAGGTAAAATCATTCTCAAAGTATCTTATTAATACCCGGGCACGTTTTTACATTACATGGGAATCGAGAATTCCCTTCATTCCATGCCACATACTAGGTTAGGTGCTAGGTGGGATGGTGTTTGGTCTTGGTTCATGAAAAAATGGAATCAAAGAAGGTCACACTCTTTTGGGTCATCTTATTTGGGAGAAGTGTCTGGTTAGACTAGAGCTAGGATTATTAGGACTTGATGTTCTGGATACAAGTAGGGTGCCTGAACAACACACTTAATGAAGAGACTTGAGTTAGCATGGGATTTTAGGTTATATTTCATATCTTTGGTTCTTATGGATTGTTTTGTGTTTGGGAAATGAAAACAGAGTTGGGTCAATGGTCCCAGTTACATCACATGGCCTAGAAATCCACGTGGGGATGAAGACATGGTCAATGAAGACTCTTTGTGATGGTGTCATGATTGGAATATAACCTCCTACCATATGTCCAAGTTACCCATCAACATTAGTTTTCCCCTTATGAACTGTTTGGGGTTCCATGAATCTGGAAACAATTTTGAGAACTCTTTCTTGGAATTGTGAAAAAATAAATTTAGTATAGAAATGGTTTGGTTTTTGGAAGGTGCTAAATGGATTTTTAAGATTTAATTTGAAGGAAGATTAAGAAAAGTGAGATTCTGTTAAATGACTTTAAAAAAAATAGAAATGAGTTTAATATAAATTAAGTCTATAATCCAAAATTTGGAACTTATAAAATTGTTTGTTGGGAAAGGAGAAATATGTTTTATAGAGGTTTTTGAATTTTTTTAACCAAATGATTTTTTGAATAAACAAGGGTGAGTTATCAAAATTTTATTTCTATAATCAAAATATGTGACACATCAAAAATTGGTTGTTTGGAAAATACGAACTATTTTAAGGTAGAATTTGGAAATCTGTTTAAAATGAGATATGTTGAACCATTTAATATTTTTTTCAAAATGGGATTCATTTGAAATTTTTGATGATACCCATGGGATTTTAATTTCGAAAATATGAATTGATTTGATGTGTGGGATTTGAATGTGATTTTGATTTTGTGGTCAGTGAGATTTTGAAAATATTTTATGAATTTTTGAAATGGGAATTAAATTGAAGAGTTAAATGTGTGGGTTGAATGTTTTGTTTTGTAAAGTGGAAACGTTTTTTTGACCTTTGGTATTTACATAAGTGACCACATGCATGGAAATATATGGAAAATATGGATGGATCAAGGCACAAGTGGGTGAATATATGTATTGGTATGAATTGATGGGTGTTTGGTATTGCATGGTAATATTTATGCGTGAGACTCTATGGAAGACCATTGGTGAGTGTTCAACCCAACTAAATTCTTTCCTTTTCAAAATTTCTTTTTAAGAGAATATTGATGATTTATAACTAGTAGTGTAGCACCCCAAACATTTTATGGTTTGTTCCTCTTAAATACATTTTAGTTATAGCCTATATTTCAAGAATCACTGAGCCTCTAGGGAACAAAACATGGTTACTTATATGAGATATCCATAACCTAGCCATAAAACTTAAATTTTTCATCTCTATGATTTGAATTTTAAAAATCTAACATACACGGTTGTGATCAAGAAGATAATTAGAGTCTGATAGAATTAACTTAATTTTTGGTGAATAGTAACCTACCCTTATGAATAGTAACCTACCATTATGAATAGTAACATACCCTTATGAATAGTAAATCACCCTCATGAATATTAATATGACTCTTATGAATGGAGTCTGTTCCCATGAGTGTATAAATGAATTTAGGCACCTTAAAAATGAAGATGAATATTTTATGTGTTTATATTTTTTGATTAAATAATTATTTAATTAAATAATTAATTAATAATATTTATAAAATTATTTTTGAAAAATGGACTTCATTTTTTGATTCTATACCTCAAAAAATGGTTAGGGTGAATTTTTGGGAATTTTCTAAAATACTAAATTTTTTGATGAATAGTAAAATCTGATAATTCACAATAAATGCGAAATAATTGATTAATTGAGTCATTGATGATGATATGATGATGTAAGATCAATTGGTTTGAAGTCACATGCCTATATTACTGTTCATGGTCATGGAATACTCACTATTGGTTGTCTTGAGATGAAATAATAAATTAATGATTATAATATTAAGAAAACTACTCTCCCCTTCTCTATATAAATCACCCCTCACCCCCTCTTCCTCTCACACCACTCAAGCCTTTTTCCTTGCCAATAGTCTTCCCAAGTTTCTCTTTCAAGATCCTCCACCATGTCCAAAATCTCTTAGCCTCTTCAAAATACCAATACCTCTCCACTAAAGAGGTTCTCAAAGTAGGAAGTCTCAAGAGGTAAATTCCTCTTTCCAATTCCTTCAATTCTTTTAAGTTCATTTATTTTTATTTCTTTCCTCACCATAATAGTATGATAAATATAGTAACATAACTGTATTGGAATTTTTTCATGCTAATGATATATTTCATTACCTTATATCCTTTCCCCACCATTTGTTTGAAAGAAATGAAAGCACCGTTAGAGATGTGCTAATTTAGCACATTCATGGACAACAATTTATCAATTTCTATTATAATCTTTAATTATGGTCATGAAACCATTTTTGTTATGGTTGAACTATATTATTATATATGTAATATATCCTATTTTTAGTTCTGTAATTTTTTTGAACAAATGGTATTAAGTTATAAAGTAAAACATGTTCATTGTAATCAAACCCACTGTTTAGCCAAACCAGTTGTCACTAAGGTTATATATATAATAATTCGACTTCACTAAAAGTAACCAAATTAAATTTAAAACCATGTAATATTATTTATGTTCACTAATTTAATATAGCTTCATTTCAGGACAACCACATCCATCTTATATATTTATCCGAACTTGAATATAAGTGAACCGATCATTTAAAACCCAGTAAACAAACAAGATCGAATAATGAAATTGAACCTTATAACTAATCAAAAGGACTTTAATTAAGTAAAAATGGTTATAATAAATAATTTAAATATATAAGAGGTTCTATAATTATGAATTAATAAGCCTAATTTGTTTATTCAGGTCTTAAATAACAAGTCAAGAACACCTTCAAACATAAAGTAAGGGATCCTCTCTCCCACTTTTGTTCAAGAATATCCCCTAAGTTTTACCCTTTTATTTTTAATTCTTAATGATGTGGTATGTCTTTTCACCCCCCACAATACTTTCCTTGTGACATATAAATAATGGAATACCCCTTTAACTCTCATTAAGCCCTCGCAATAATACTCGTTACCATGCCGAAATGTTTGTAAGGGGTTTCTCATCTCACTTTCATTTCTGTGAGATTTTCATTGTTCACCACTTATTTCTTGTATGTGGTATATGTTTAATACCATTTGATATATAATAACATCATACTCTTTATATTCATTTTATTCAATGATTCATTTGGGGGTTATTAAGTTCTTGTCATATGATTCGACCGATTAAATTGTGGTAAGTGACCTTGTCTCAACTACTATTTTGTTGTGACTAACTTTGTATTGTGCACCTAATAATCCTTTTGTGGTGTATCTAATGCCAATTTGAGTTCACTTTTCATTTGAATTTATATTTATATTAAATATCCACAATCTCATATCATGGATATGTTTGTCGTCGAAACCGTATACCATTTTACATACGGTGTTTATTTGGAAAGTTGTTTTAATTATGGAATTATTGATGAATATGTATACTCTACTCTATACGGATATTGAAAAGTAATATTTCTCTTTTATTGAATCAATTTATAAATAATGATTTAGACATGAAGTGGCGTGTGGGGCCAGCTATATCCCCTCGATGCATCAGTAGGTCTCATGAGACAAATTAGTTGGTGACAAACCCTTCAAGTTTGTTCCAAAAAATCAGACGAGTTTCTACCCATAGAACTAAACTGTTTTTAAAGTATTATGGTTTCATGTGCCAGATACATGACGTCCAATTAATAAGCATTATCTTTATTCACTATCAACTATTATTATTATCCATGAGGTTTCCACTATGACAAAATCTATGGATGCAGTTTCATTCTCAGTTTATTAAAGGCATTAGTTTTTCATTTATTCACCATGCCATATTGATTATGTCAGATTGATTATGATTCACTCATTATTGTATTCATGCTTCCGATATTTTTAACCCTTACTGATCATTCAAGCTCACCCCTTTCATTGTTTACCTTCAATAAGTGATGAAGAGAAGGTCATTTATTGAGTTTGCGTGGTTGCAGTTTTTAGTTTTGTAATGTATTTTATCTTATAACATTTTCAATTTAATTTGTGTTACATATATGTATGTAGTATCTTAAAGAATACTAAACTGATTGTTCCATCAGGATTTTCATTCCTTCTAACCATTCCAATATCACAAGTAACGCACCGACTCCATTCTAGAGGGGTCGGGGTGTTACAGTTGGTATTAAAGGAAGTTTAGTTGGAAACTTGGAAACTAGATTTAGAAAACATAGATTAGGAAAGAATACATAAGATAAGACTTCGAGGATAAACATACAAGAACTTCATGGTATTTTGGTAAGGAATATATTATGTGGATATTTCAAGAAATGAATCTCTATCTGGATATGAGTAGGTAGGGGTGGCTCTAACATAGATTTATCTATGGGTAAAACCCGAAAGCACCGTTTTGAGCTAGACTCGAATGGGAACTGGTACATGACAACGGGCCTTTCTGCACTCTTGTTTATGACACTCCCAAGGGATATTCTTAGGATAATTCATATTTTCTTTAAAAGCCTTTATGAATGATTGAAATGTAAATTATTCCTCAAAGTAACCATTTTTTCCGATTATGGGATTATCCATGCATAGGATATTGAACTCTGCTAAGTATTTTGTTAAGTTAAGAGTATAAATTATGATTCATACCCCAATATAGTGTGTTCCATTATTTAGAAATGGAATCTAATGGAAGAAGGTAAATCAGTACTCGTGGATAATGTAGGGATATTCCCACCGAGCAAGTCAACACGGTCAATGTTGGAGCAGATTAGATGAAGACCATATTGGGACAACTTACTCAGGTTGTAATGAATAACCATTACACACCTGTGTTGGATCATTTCATGTGGCAGAAGCCCCCATATTTTAGTGGGACTACTAACCAAGTGGTTGATGATAAATGGATCAAGTGCCTTGAAAATATATTCATGGCATTAAGATGCAATGAAAATGAAAAGGTAATACTGGAAGTATATTGTCTCAAGGGCGATGCTGATCAATGGTGGTCCTTGAATCACAATAACACATAGGAAGAAGAAATAAAAGATATGTAATAGAGGACTTTTATGGAAATATTCTTCAAAAAATATTTCCCTCGTGAGCAACGAACTGAAATGAAGAGGAAATTCCTTAGCTTAAAACAAAGGGAAGAAGACAGTGTTGTAGAGTATGAGGCTACTTTCACAAGGATGGCTAGGTATGATTTAGATTACGTACGTGACTCGGCAAACAAGATTGATCATTTCTTTGAAGGTCTTCAGCCAATTCTTTGAAGGTAACTAGATTCTCAATCATTTTCATCATAGGATGAAATTGTATCATGTGCCATCAAAATAGATAGGGAATTTTCTAGATCAAATATTTTCAAAGGAAACCAAGATAAGAAGCAGTACACTGATAACAAAGGAAATGGAGAAGCACCAAAGAAGAGAAAGGGAGAAAAGCTATTCCCATTATGCAAGAACTGTGTAAAGAATCTTCTTGAGAAATGATTTAAAGGCATGGGATTCTGCAATAACTGCGGAGAAAAGGGTAATCGATCTGATGAATGCAAGGGGAAGAAACAATTAAATGATATTCAATTCTACAATTGAAGATATATGGGACACTATACAAATGAGTGTCCTAAGCACTAAGGAAACATTCCTTAGGGAAAGCCAAGAGAGGAAGGGAGAGCCAATGTGATTAAAACAGCGGAGGTTGAAGTTCCTAATGACATGGTGGCAGGTACTTTAATTGTTTCCTCAAACTTAGACAACACTTTTTTTGATTCTGGATCATCGCATTCATTTATATATTCCTAGCTTTCCAAGAAAATTAGATTTGTCCAATTTGATTTAATGAAGGAGTTTTCAATCAAAACTCCTAGGGGATGTATCATTGCAACAAAGGCATGTCGACTAGTCCCACTCCAGACACCAAAACGTGCTTTAGTTGCTAACATTATCATTATACCAATGACTTAATTTGATATAATTCTCAGTATGGATTGGCTGTCATATTATGATATGAAGATTTATTATAAGAAGATAGAAGTTACAATTTTTGATAATGTTATAGAATCCATTGTCTTTAGGCAAGAGACTTCGCCACGTGATTCTTATCTAGAACCACCCTCAGTAGCTCTGCTGAATGCAATAATTGGAGAGGAAGATAAACCAATATCTATGGGTGAGGAAAGAAATATTCAAATTGAAGATGTGAACATAGTGCAAGAATACATTGATGTATTTCCAGAGGATTTACCTGGACATCCTCTAAAGCAGGAAGTTCAGTTCTCTATTGATTTAATTCCTGATGCCAGACCTATATAAAAAACTCCCTATAGAATGACTTCTGTAGTATTAGTAGAGATAAAGAAACAACCAGATTATTTGAGTGAAAAAGTATTTATTCGACATAGTGTTTCTCCATGGGGATCCCTTGTCCTCTTTGTCAAGAAGAAAGATGGACCCATGAGGCTTTGCATTGATTACAGGGAAATCAATGCTATTAAAATAAAGAATTAGTATCCTATACACAAAAATGATGATTTATTTGATCAAATTCATGGAGCTCAATACTTTTAAAAGATTGACCTTCGATCTGGATATCATCAGTTGTATGTAAGGATGAAAGATATTCCTAGGACAACATTCTGGACTAGGTATGGGCATTATGAGTTTACAGTAATGCATTTTGGACTGACAAATGCACCCTCTGTTTTCATGGATTTAATGAATAGAGTTTTCAAGGAATATCTCGATAATTTTTTTGTGTTATTCATCGACGATATCCTCATATTCTCAAAAAGCTATGAAGATCATCAGAATCATTTGCAGGTTATTCTGCAAACTCTTAGAAGCAATAAATTATATGGGATGTTTGGAAAATGTGAATTCTGGCTTCAATCAGTTTCTTTTCTAGGCCATGTTGTCTCTAAGTATGGAATCCTAGTTGATCCTATGAAGACAAAGGCAATCCAAGATTGGCCCACACTAATAAACATAACTGAGGTACGCAGTTTTATTGGCTTAGTAGGTTATTAACAGTGTCTCTTTCATAATTTTGCCTAACTGGCTAACCCGCTATCCCAGCTAACATGTAAAGGAATTAACTTTGCGTGGACAAAATAATGTACATAATGTTTCGATGAATTGAAAACAAAATTAGTCAATGCTCCAATTTTGACTCTTCCATTTGGAAGTGGTGGATTTTTAATATACATCAATTCATCAAAGAATGTACTGGGTTGAATCTTTATGAAAAACAATAAAGTTATTTCTTATGCATTAATACAGTTTAAGACTCATGAGAAAAATTATCTAACTCATGATCTTGAGTTAGTATCTGTAATCGTTGCTCTGAAAATATGAAGGTATTATCTCTAAGGAGAGAGAAGTGATATTTATACATACCGCAAGAGTTTGAAATACATTTCCCACAAAAAGAACTCAACATGAGGAAGAGGACATGTCTTGAGTTACTCAATAATTATTATTGATCAATACACTACCACCTGGGAAAGGTGAATAAGGTGGAAAATTCCTTAAGCAGGAAAGATCATAGACTTCTGACTCAAATGAGGATTGAGAGATATCCTATATTTTTGGATCTAATAATGATGGATATGAGAATTTTTAAGGAAAGGGAAACATATTTCCTCTTTCAAATGATTACGAAACTATCTTTATTAGAGAAGATAAAAGCTCTCAATCTAATGATGAGAACCTGCACAAGAAAATTAATGCTTTCAAGGATGGGATACTGGCTGACTTTGTGTATGAATAATGACTTATGAAATTTAGGAAGAGGTTATGTGTTACATCAGTATGTGAGATAAAAAGGGAACTATTAGATGATTCTCATAGATAAAACTTCTCTATTCACCCAGGTAGCACCAAGATGTATAGAGATCTGATGGAATATTTCTGGTGGGATAATATGAAGCGGGAAATTGCTGACTACGTGCTAAGATGTCTAGATTATCAACAAGTGAAGGCAGTGAGACTACATACCCAAGGAGTGATGCCGCCTCTACCTATTCTTATGGGGAAGTGGGAGAACATTACAATGGATTTTATCACCAGACTACCAAGGACTCGAAGAAGGAGGAATGCAATATTGGTAATTATTGATCAGATCAAAAAATTAGCACATTTTCTTCCTATAAGATAGGATTTTCCACTTGAGCACTTTCCAAGACATTATATTAATGAGGTTGCAAGACTTCAAGGTGAACCTCTATCGATTGTGTCTGATTGAGATCCCTGGTTTATATAAAAATTCTGGAAAATTCTCAAGAAGGCTTAGAATACTGAGCTTCGTATGAGTATTGATTATCACCCCCAAACTGATGGACAATATGAAAGGACTATTCAAACTATAGAAGATATTCTGAGGTCATTCTCTCTTGATTTCTAGGGTATGTGGGATTAATACTTTCCTTTGGTGGAATTTTCTAACAACAATAGTTTCCATTCTAGTATTCAAATGGCTCTATATGAATCATTGTATGGAAATAGATTTCGAACTCCAACTTGTTGGGATGAAGTTAGTGAGTGAAAACTTATAGGCCTATAAACTTATTGAAGAGTCCAAGAAAAAGGTGAAGACATTACAAGCCCATATTAAAGTATCCCAAAGTAGGCAGAAGAGTTATGCTGACAACCAGAGAAATGAATTGGAATTTCAAGTGGGAGATCATGTATTTCAGAAAGTATCTCCAAGGAAGGGTGGCTTATGGTTCGGTAAGAAAGGGAAATTGAGCCCCAGGTATATCATACCATTTTAAATTTTGGAATGAATCGGAGCAGTATCTTACCATTTAGCAATGCCGCCAAATCACTCCAAATTCCATGTTGTGTTCCATGTGTCATTGTTGAAGAAATACATGATATAACCAACACATGTACTCACCTATGAAGAATTTTAACTGGAACCTGATTTGTCATACTATGGAAAGACTATTGGGATTCTTGACACAAGGGAGCAAGTATTGAGAAATCAGACAAATCGTCTTGTAATGGTGCTTTGGAGGAACCAGAATATGGAGGAAGCAACATTGGAACCAGAAGATTTCATGAAAAATAACCACCCACATCTTGTTGGTGAGTTTCATACATAAAATTTCGAGGTCAAAATATCCGAAGGAGGGAATAAAGTAGCACCCCAAACATTTTATGGTATGTTTATCTTAAATAAATTTTAGTTATAGCCTATATTTCAAGAATCACTAAACCTCTATAGAACAAAACATGGATACTTATAGGAGATAGCCATGACCTAGCAATAAAACTAAAATTTGTTAGCTCTGTGATTTGAATTTTAAAAATCTAACATACACGGTTGTGATCAAGATGATAATTAGAGTATGATAGATTTAACTTAATATTCGGTGAATAGTAATCTATCCATATGAAAAGTAACCTACCCTTATGAATAGTAACTTACCCTTATGAATAGTAATATAACACTTATGAATGGTATCCGTGCCCTTGAATGTATAAATGAATTTAGGCACCTTAAAAATGAAGATTAACATTTTAAGTGTTAATATTTCTCGATTAAATAATTATTTTAATTAAATAATTAACTAATTGTATTTGTAAAATTATTTTTGAAAAATGGACTACATTATTGGATTCTACACATCGAAAAATGGTCAGGGTGAATTTTTGGTATTTTTCTGAAATACTTAAATTTTTGGTGAATAGTAAAATCTGTTAATTCACAATAAATGAAAAATAATGGATTAATTGAGTCATTGATGATGATATGAAGATGTAATCCCAATTAGTTATAAGTATCATGCATATATTACTGTTCCTGGTCATGGAACACCCACAATTGGTTGTGTTGAGAGGAAATAATAAATTAATGATCATAATATTAAGAAAACTCCTCTCCCCTCCACTATATAAAGCACCCCTCACCCCCTCTTCCTCTCACACCACTCAAGAATTGTGCCTTTCCAATATTCTACCCAAGTCTCTTCCCAAGATCCTCCCCCACGTCCAAAATCTCCTAGACTCTTAGAAATATCAAAACCTCTCCCCTTAAGAGGTTCTCGAAGGAGGAAGTCTCAAGAGGTAAATTCCTCTTTCCAATTCCTTCAATTCTTTTAAGTTCTTTTCTTTTTGTTTCTTTCCTCACCATAATAGTATGATAAATATAATAACATACATGCACTAGAATGTTTTCTTTCTAATGGTATATTTTATTACCTTCTCTCCTTTCCCCAACATTTATTTGAAAGAAATGAATGCACCGTTTGAGATGTGCAAATTTTGCACATTCAAGGACAACTATTTATCAATTTCTATTATAATAATTAATTCTGGCCCTGAAACCATTTGTGTTATCATTGAGCCAGATTATTGTATATATAATATATCCAATTTTTAGTTCTGTAATCCTTTTGTACAAATGGTATTATGTTATAAAGTAAAACATGTTCATTGCAATCAAACCCACCGTTTAGCCAAAACGGTTGTCACTAAGGTTATATATATAATAATTCGACATCAATCTAAGTAAAAAAATTAAATTTAAAACCATTTAATCTTATGAATGTTAACTAATATAATATTACATTATTTCTGGACATCCACATCCATCTTATATATTTATACGAACTTGAATATAAGTGAACTGATCATTAAAAACCAATTAAACAAATGAGCCCGAACAATGAAATTTAACCTTATAATAAAACAAAAAATAATTTGAATGAACGAAAAAGGGTTATAATAAATAATTAAAATATAGAATAGATTTTGGAATTATGAATTAATAATCCTAATTTGTTTATTCAGGTCTTAAATAACAAGTCAAGAACACCTTCAAGCATAAGGTAAGGGGTTCTCTGTCTAACTTTTGTTCAAGAATCTCCCCTATGTTGTTCCCTTTTATTTTTAATTCTTAATGATGGGGGATGTTTTTTCACCTCCCCCATATTTCCCTAGTGACATATAAATAATATAATACCCCTATACCTCTCATTAAGCCCTCGTAATAACACTCGTTACCAAGATAAAATGTTTGTAAGGGGTTTGTCATCTCACTTTCATTTCTATGAGATTTTCATTATTCGCCACTTGTTTCATGTATGTGGTATATGTGTACTGAAATTTTATACATAATGACATTATCCTATTTATATTCATGTTATTCAATGATTCATTTGAGGGTTATTAAGTTCTGGTCATATGATTCGACCGCTTACATTGTGGTAAGAGACCTTGTCTCAACTACTATTTTGTTGTGACTAACTTTGTATTGTGCACCTAATAATCCTTATGTGGTGTACCTAATTCCCATTTGAGATCACTTTTCATTTGAAATTATATTTATATTAAATATCTATAATCTCATATCATGGATATTTTTTTCTAAACCATATACCATTTTACATACGGTGTTAATTTGGAAAGTTGTTTTAATTATGGAATTATTGATGAATCTGTATACTATACTCTATACAGATATTAAAAAGGCATATTTCTCTTGTATGGAATCAATTTATAAAGAATTATTTGGAAATTCAGTTGTGGGTGGGACCCTCTATAGCCCCACAATACATCGGTAGGTCTCATGAGACCAATCAGTTGGCGGCAACCCCTTCGAGTTTGTTTCCAAAAAACAAACGGATTTCTACCCATAGAACTAAACCATTTTTACGGTAATATGTTTTAATGTGCCAAATACAGGAGGTCGAAATAATAATCATTCTCTTTATTAATTATAAGTTATTAGTATTATCCATGAGGTTTTCACTATGACAAAATCTATGGATGCAGTTTCATTCTAAGTTTATTATTGTCATTAGTTTTTCATTTATTCACCATGCCATATTGATTATGTCAGATTGATTATGATTAACTCATTATTGTATTAATTATTCCACTATTTTTAACCCTTACTGATCATTTGAGCTCACCCCTTTCATTGTTTACCTTCAACAGGTGATAGAGAGAATGCCATTTATTGAGTTCGTGTAGTTACAGTTTTTAGTTTTGTTATGAATTGTAACTTGTAATCTTTTTCAATGTAGTTTGTGTTACATCTATGTATATAGTTTCTTCAATACTACTAAACTGATCATTCCTTCAAGATTTTCATTCTTTCTAACCATTGAAATATCACAAGTAACTCACCGAATCTAGTCTATAGGGGTCGGGGTGTTAAAAGTAGTGGTGTAGTGTGTTTTATTGTGATTTGGGAATGTTTCTGGCATGGTATTTTGAGTTTGAGAACCCTTTTTGTCTGAATGTTGTTTCAGGTTTGAGATCTTTTCAATGAGTTTTTGTTTAGATAAGGGTTAATGGGTTATTTTTAGAAATGTTTTGGGGAACTTTTGAATTAGTACGTGTGTGTTTGGTAATTGTTTATGTTGTTTTTTGACCAATGGGCCATTTTAATCTGATTTCTAGGTTTCCTTGTTGGCTGGTTTACACCCCACTAGATACATTGAATATTCAATGTGTGGACACAAGCGATTCACCATTGGCAGACCCTCCTTTTGATCAATGTAAGGATTATATTTTGGATTTTTGGGTGTTGAATCCACCTCTATTTCATTGTTAGGTTGGTCATCTCAAGGTGGGAGAGTGGATGTGGGAAAATTGAGGGATACTACAGTTTCCTTGAATTTCTCGAATCATTGAAGGTGATGTTTCCCACCATTATGCATGAAGGTGTGTCCAGGAAGTGGTGAATGTAATTACAATAAGGGAGTGTAGCCTGAAGTTGTCGGTGATGGCTGCGATATCGAAAGTTCTATGGATTCATCATCAATGTCTTTCGGGTGTGGGTTCATACGGTGCCATCAGTGTGGAAGGTCCGGTAATAAAAGAATCATGTATTGATGATCAAAAGACCTACTGGGCCTGTTGATGCCCATGTCACTTGCAAAAATTCCATCAAATTGTTTTTAAGAAGGGTTATGGTTCTAGGCCCACCCCTTTGAAAGAGACACCCCTTTCTTTTTGTAGGAGTAGGGCACTATTTGGGTGTTTGTTTGAAGTCCCTTACTTTGTAATTCTTTTTCGGTTGTTATGGACATTTCTGGTGGTGTTTTCTAGTGTTGTGTTCTATTTAAAAACGAGAAGGTAGATGTTGTAATACCTTTTGTGAAATTTTATTTTAGTGGAAATGTGTTCTTTATTTGGTAGTTCTGAATATTTTCAATCTAAACAGAGGTGTATTCCATGGGATTCTATTTTTATTTCCTCTTTTTTAAGGTGAAAATGGATGATGCATGTACATATTAAAAATCCCTATCTTTGTGAAAGTGTAAATTTGGGGAAAATGAGTCCCGTTGGGTGTTGTGTTCTTTTGCTTCTTCCTGAAATTTTGTGTGGTTGCTTGAGAAAAAAAAGAATGTTTTCTGACAAAAGATTATCAGCTTTTGGTTGCGAGGTAGGATATGCTTCAAAAAACAGGGCTCCATCCATATTACCTAGAGTGAAGCTCATGTGCATTCAGGATCCCTATGGGTGTGAGAGACGTTGGTCTAGATTTTATCTTTAATACATGAAGTGGAGATAGGTTTAGCTTCTTGTGTATTAGTTTTGTCTTGAATTTTAATGTTTTGTGAAAAGATACATAACAACCTCATTTTCCCATTGCAAACCATGGGGCTTTAAAACCCTTCATTGGCGGTGAAGAGGATGGGTAGTCTCACGTCATTGGAATTCCTGTGGATGTGTCCATTTGGATATAAAACCCAGTTTGGTTTCTTGTACTGGCTTGGCTATGGTTAGACTCTTTTGGAGCTATATAATCTCAAGTCCCTCCCTTGAGTAATAATTAGGTGTGGGAGTGTTCCCAATTGTTTAGATGGAATAATGGTTTTGAAGTATTCTTAGGATGTTTTGTTGTGAGTTTCTGGCACTGAATTTCCTCACATAGTAAATGTTAGACTTTTAAGAATATTCCAAATCACCTTGAGTGAATCTAGAATTGATAAATTTGTGTATTAAGTTTTCTGATGCTCTTTATGGAGTGATTTTTGTTCATTTTCTTATTACAAGAAAGTATATGAGTTTTATTTTTTAGTGTCTATAGTGCCTGTGATTTTAGAAGTTGGATTATGTTTTCATGCTGATTTATTTTCTTATAAATTATCTACTAGGGGTGACGAAACATTATAAGGGAAAGATGATTATGGGGGGGAGATCCCATTCTATCCTCCCATGTTCAAATTGTGAACCTATTTTTCTCTTTGAAGTGTTATTATTTTATTGTTGTTTATGTTTTTTGGGAATCTACTTGAGTTGTAGAGTAGAATTGGTTTTTTTGTTTTATAATCAATCCTTATTGTTCCTTTTTTTGGGTGGAAAAATCCTTATGGTGGGGAGAATTGTTACAACCTAGTTTTTGTTTTTTTCTATATTTCTAGATCAAATTTGGTTTCTAGTTTTTTCTCTTGAGTTTCAAGAGTGACAGGTTGAATTTTTGAGGTAATCCTTCAATTTATTTTTAGTTTGGAGGTTGTCCCTATGTTTTGGGGGGGCTTTTGGTGAAAAGTGAATGTTTTTGGGAAAATAGTAGGTGCCTCACAGTTGGTGCAATACTTTTTAAATCGTGGACCCTTGACCAGGTAACCATGCAGATGAGTGGTGTTTTTTGGTAGTGTATTATTTCATGGTTAGTGCAAGGTTTGTTAACCATGTGGGATAATCGTGCGGTATGTCCATATTAGATAGTAAGGGAAGCATGGTTTCATAAAAATTTGGAAAACCATGCAGACAAACCCTGTAACCTGTCTAGGTCATTAAAAATTACATTTTAAGTTTTCTATCTCACAAATTTTTACCCCAAATTGACCCCTCTCCTCCCCTTCAGAATCCTTCACCCTAGGAATAGCTCCCCTTCCCCTTCATCCCATGGGATCCATTTTTGTAGGATATTTGGATTATATTCTTCAATAAACCCTCATGTAAGTCCAATATTTGTTCATTTCCTCCCATATTCTAGGGTTTCTTCCCTCTTTATTTGGGTTTCACATTTCCAGTGGTTTGGGTTTTGTTTTAAGGGTTATATCATGTTTCTTAGGGTATAATATTGATGTTTTCGAGTTTATATTGCTTCTCTAGTGTTCGATTAAGGTGCGATTTAAGTTATACACCGGATTATATGAGCTTCTTCACTCAAGGTACATGGTTTTATTCTTAATCGTTGTTTAGTGAATTTAATATTGTTTCTTGGTTTCATAAATATGTTTTATGGATTATATATGAGGTTTGAAATGAATTTTTTATAAGATTCAATGAGTTTTGGAATTGGAAAATGATTTTTAAAAGAATATAGGACATGTTCCATGTGTGTTTCATTTGTTTCCTTTTTTTTATTCCTAGAAAGTGTTTGATAAGATATGTAGATGTTTAAAAACACATTTTTAAATGGATTTTGAAATTATTATGAATTAAAATGGGGGTTTATAATATGATTGGGGTGTATTTTTTATATAAACCCTTTTTTTCTTCTTGAAGGAGTTTAAAAAACTATGCAAGATGGATATTAAAATTTTTAAGTGGTACTAACCATATTTAGAATTAGTTTTGGTGTGTGTTTTGTTTCAAAATAGTTTTTTGGTTGTGGAAGTAGAGGTTTATCTTGTGTGTTACATTGTTTGTCTTGCGCATAAGTGAAACTAATATTGTATGTGATGTGTGGAATGTAATTGAGGTCAAAGGGAATCCCAGGTGACTAGGTGGGTGGACTAGGACTAGTATTCTTGTGATTTAGAAGAGGAAATGTCATGGTTTCACTTAGTTGAGTTGACATATACAACAGTAACTAAATGATATTAATAATTGGAGACCACTGGGACCATGGGGTTTCCCCTATTAGTGGCTCGTGCATGAGAAATCTGTTAGTAGTGGTTGATATATGATATTCTACCAAGATACGATGTGCATAGTTTCCCATTTCTAGCTAGTTCCTAGAGGGTAATCACATGAATTAGTGCTCTATGGCGATACTTATATTACTATAAGCATACAGTGAACTTGGTCATTTATTTCAAAATCAATGTATTTCTTCCATTAAAATTTATTCTATAAAAATGTTTCAACATTTTTTAAAGTTACATGTTATATTGTCTCATAATGTTTATAGAATTAAACCCTTTTGTGGGTGGCATCCTAATAGGCATTGTCTCACACCCTACTTACACCATCAGGTGTAAGTAGACATGGTTATATTTGATAAAGGTAAAAGAAAGGTGTTTGGTGTTGGTGATTCATAATGCTAGAGGTCTTCCCTCTCAGGTGTTGTGGTGGTGGATTGAGGACGATGCTACTCTTATCATATGGTGGTTTTGGGATAGTTATTGTTCACATTTTTTTGTATCTTGTTTTGGTTTTTGTTTAATTATTGTAAACTTAAATCTAAAAAAGTGGTTCTTCCATGTTTTGTTTTTTATTTTCAGTTTTTGTTTATTTATTATGTTGATTTCTTACATTTATGTGATATGTTAAAATAATTCCCAAATAATATTGTTGATAACCGAGAACTTGTTTCAAGCCCACAGGGATAGGGAACACCCTTCAGCCAATGCCATAGTCCGGGTTGGGAACAAGGTTGGATGGTGTCCCAAATTGGTTTTTAACATGGTGGGAAAATGTAGTCCAATATTAAATGATAAGAGAACATTATTTTTTCAAACCTTTATAATTAATGTAAAAAATAAACCATATAGAAAATGATGAAAAGATTCATTCTTAAACATTTTTAATGAATGAAAATGATATTTGAAAATGACCATGACAAATAATTTAACTTCATTGAAAAACATTACTGAAAAAATATAAATAAAATGGACATGTTGGAAAAAGATCTAGGTAAATGGCTTCAAAATTTTGAAAGAAATTATTTAAAATAAAACCCGTACAACTTTTATAACATTTGAAATGAATCATTTTGAAATAGGGAACATGAAATAAAACATTAAATACAAGGTTTAGATAGTGAATAGAGATATAATATTTTAAAGAGTAAAAATATTAACCATATAATATAAAATAGGTGAATAACATAAAATATTTCCAAAGAGAAGAAAACTGAGATAAACAAACCCTTAGAGTTTTTATTACAACACAATAAAAATAAATTGAAAGAAAAAATAAATTTTCATTTTTAAAATATCAATAATTACATGAAAAAAATATTATAATATATTCATGGGTCTGTGAATCATAAGAACACAATATAAAATTAAACATGGTTCCTAAAATGAAACGTGTTTTAAAAAATTGAAATTAAGACAATGAAACCCTAACCCTATAATTCTTCTTAGTCAAATATTCTATAAACTCCTTGTTTAATGAAATTATGTTTATAAATTATATGAATAATAACCTTATTCAATGTTATTTTATTTTATACCTTCCATTTATAATTCTTTAGTACCCACATGTTAATTTTTTTTTATTAGAATTAACATCTAGTTGTTAACAATCACATTTCCTTTTTTAGATCCGGTTTGGCGATCCTAATCCTTGATCCTAGTTCTAGGGTTTATCATCACTATAAATTTTCACAAAAATTAATTCCATGAGTTTGTTATATTTATTTAGTTACATAATAATTTCATGGAATTTAGTTTATGGTTCATATAGAATGTTCAAAAATTCCATTTTTATGAGATTATTTAATTTAATAAAGAATTGAAATTATAGGTAAATATTATTTTGAATATTAAAATTATTGAATTATAAAAATTTTTTAAAATAATCATTTATATATTTTGTTACCAATATTTTAGTTTTAAAAGTCATTCATGAGATAGATATTATAATAATGTTCATGTTGATGGGAAAACCGACAAAAACAAGAACAAATTATAAAGGATGAATTATTAGGGACATGATATTGCATAGTGATAATATATCATATAAAAAATATTAATGGATTTGAATTTTTTTAAAGTGAAAAATTAGATTCATGAAGAGGTATATGAATAAAATAAATAAAAATAGAGATAAGAAACCATTACTTACAGAAAATAAATTGTCATTCTTCATTGAAACCATCTTGGACTCTGAAGTAATATTGGTAGTATCAATAAACTAGAGGATAAAAAACATTGGTTACTATTTTAGACAAGTAAATATGGAATAATATATGGTTATATTTATTTTTTGGTTTGTCCATGAAGTTGACATGGAGATATCCTTTTATAAGTGAGAGGAGTAACAATTATGTAAATATTATTTTCATATTACAAAAATGGATGTAATATTCATGGAAGGTTGATCCAAATTATCCAAATTTTAAATATATGATTTGTGAAGTCAGATATACATTAAGAAAAAAATTATAGATAAGGGCCTTTTTATATTTTTGACTTATTTTTTAATTTAACCCATTCACAACCATTTTATCCTTTACTACAGTGATTAACTTTTACCATGGAAACCTATTTCTATCAATAAAAATAAAATGTAAATTATAACCTAAATTGATTATTTGGGTTAAAAATTTTAAAATGTCAAAATATAAAATTTTTAGAGTTGGTAAAAACATAACTTTAATTAAAGTGAACTTAGTTTAATAAAAAAATATTTTAGAGAAAATTTCATTTTAAGAATAAAAATAAATTTACATCAAAATCACATATAGTATTGAATGGATCATAGTGAACAGTCAATTAAATGGATAAAATAAATATATTTTTTCATTATAATAAAAAACAACTTAAGTTCTAAATAGTAAATAATTAGTTTTAAAATTTAATATTATATTTTAAATTATTTATTTTAATATTTAAATACATATTTTGTCAAGATAAATGTTTTATTAATTTTTATTTCATTATTATATCATGATGATTCCTTAATTGTTATGGAATTTTTAAAAATGATATTTTTCAAAAACCACTTAAAGATATAACATTTCAGATAAATCTCAAAATCTCTTCCGAAGATAATTTTGAAATGATTAATCCAAAAATAAAAATAATTTTTTTCATATTTAAACTCTAAAATTGTATAGTTTTACTTTTAAATAAAAAAATAAAAAATATTGAAAACTTTTTTTTGTAGGAAATCAACTTTTTAAATAGTTAGTGTTCATATCCTTATTTTATTTATATAAAAAATGAGCATTAATTTAATTTTTTCACATTGGAATAATTTATTAAAATAATTTTTAAAAAATGATCAATTTAATTTAAGATAAATAGTGAATTTTTTTAAAATATAAATTAGGAAAATTTACCCATTTAACATTAATTTTTTTAATTAAATTCCATTAAAAACAACAATTAATATCCTGACCATTAAATTAAATGAATTAACTAGCATAAAAAACAATAATAATTCTATTAATAAAATAATTTTAATATTTATGGAATTAAAATATATTTTTTTATAATAAATAATTTTTATGTTATTTTATTAATGTGAGGTTTTTTATTATCTTAATTTTATTAATTACTTTTAACATTTTTACTAATAATTTATTAATTTTTACCTTGCATTGAAATAAGATTTATATAACATATTTTATTTTGGTGATGCATGAGATACAAGCTTCTCAAAAAAGTATTTATTCAATGTAATAATTATATTAAACTTTTGAGGTGTTTCAGAGGATGATTCTGGTTGTTATGTATTCTTTAAATACACCTTTCAATATATTTATATTGTTGTAAAAATGATGCATCCTTCGTAAATGTACGAAACAAAAAAGCATTATTTTCTTCATCAAATGAACTATTAAATGTATCATGAAATTAAAAAACAAGGTTGAAAGTATATTTCCAATCAGAAAAGTATATTGAGTATTTTTTTTCCAAATATTTCAATGTTTTAAAATTCATCACTTTTTTAAAAACCCGTTTTTTCCAAGGTTTTATATTTGAGATGAAATTTTAATTTTTTATTTTGGGTGATTATGAGGGGTTAAATGAACATTTTCCTATAGTAGATAATATTGGATAATTTCTCGGACAACTTTTTTGTTCCCATACAGGGCATTTACCCTTGGAAAAGAGTTTGGTGGAATTATTAGATGTTTTATTTTTGGTGGAAGATTTAATATTCAATTAATTAAATATTAGATTATTCACGTGGGTTCTTGTGGTGATATATTTTGAAATGAGCATTTGAATGAGATTCTGACTCTTTAGTTTAGTCCAAAATTGGGGGTTTCTCAAAGGTTACATATAAACCCACTTCAGGTTCCGAGACTTGAGATGAGTGTTAAAAAAGAATTTAATTAATTAACTAATTAATTAATTTGAAGACTCCCCCTAATTTTTGGAATCCCACAAACAATAATAGAAGGAGAACATATTTCTCTCTTATACAGTGGATGGAACAAGAGGGAAGGTGAAATATGATGCCTCCAAACATCATTAATTTCAGATATTGACTCTGGAATGAGGTGCATTAGCTTTCAGGAGAAAATTTCAATATAAATCTTTATCAATTTCACCAAGTGGTAGGCTAGTTTTTGATTTTTATTTAAAAATCCCCATAAATGTGCTGTTTTTAAGTTTTAAAGCATTTAGTTTTTACTACTATGGACCCTAGGGGTTGATTTGTTCTTAATAGAGAAACATGGGGGGGTTTGGGATGTTCAAAGGGGTTTCACAATTATAAATTTCGACTACACGACATGTGGTTTTGAGAAAAAAGGTAACATGTTCTTTATTTTTCGGTAAGATGAGTTTTTATAAGTCCACACCATGTAATTTATGTACAAACTATATAGTAGTATATAGATATGTATCTGGCCCTGTGGCCAAGTACATGGGAAGACAATGTTTTAAAAGTTACACACCATATACTATGGGTACACATTGTGTAGTTAGACATGTCCATGTTGCCATGTACTTTGGTAGACACCCCATGTAATGGGTAAATTTACATGTAGTAGTAAATTGGTAGAACTCATGTATGCGCTAGACATGTATTAATATAAATCCAGGCCCTATGTATTCTCTTGGTAAGTAAACAAACATGTATATGTTTATATTTGAGAGTACACTCCATGTACTTCGATGTACATGTCGTGTACTTGGAAGTACACACCATACCCATTTTATGGTAAGGGTTTTTTTTGAGTTTATGTTCCTTGGAATCTGAATTAGACTTGTGATTTGGAAATTATGATCATTTTTCCAACTAGATCTTGATTGAGAAATTATTTCAATGTTAATAGGTCATTTGAATATCTTTTTGGATTGAGAGAGTTCAGTTTAAGGATTTCATCAGGGGTTGGATTTAGAGTCCTCTTGTGGGTTGGGATGTGAGTTGTAAGGTCCCTGTGAGGGGTTTGAACTCGGTGACCATCTTAGTTCAAGTGAGCCATGGAAATCTATTTGAGGTTATTTTTGACTTATCTTATACGTCATGATCATAATGTATTCCATATGAGTTCTTGGATTATCCATGTATGTTTGTATTGGTTACTTGAGGTTAGAGAATTTGATGTTTAGATCCTATGTCTGGGGAACAAGGTTGTTGGAGACTATGGGATGGTGGTTACATCTAGGTGCTATTGTGGGGTTGAGATGATTTGAAGGTACTATAGATGATTCCTTGTTTGGGTTGTTTATAGTTAAGTGATCAATGGGTTTTCTAGCTGGCTATTAAGAATGCCCGTGTGGGATGAATTTTCTTCTGGATACCCCTTTAGGTGTGTTGTTAATCAAGGATAAGTTGGAGGCCATTTAAGGATGCTTGAATATATTTCTCATTAAGGGAATGACCTATGTCCTTATATGAGATATAATAACCCTTATATATTTTCCTACACTTGATGAGGCTTTAGGACTATTTGGGGATCTTTTGACAGGAATGGGTGTTCAACCAACCCTTGATATGAATATCTTTCTATTTATATTGATACATAGTTTTAACCCCTAGGGATGTTATGTTATGTTTGGGATTTCATGTTTATGATCTCGGTTTACTTATATGAGTGGCCATCATTGAGAATGTTGGGCACAATTTCTCACATGAATAGTTTTATATATCTGATGTGATGCTTCACATTCGATGTTGTGTATGTTGGTTTTGATTCAACATATTAGTACTGGTAGGTTTTTCTTGGTGGTACTAGACCAAGGTTCTAGGATTTTTTTTATATTTGAATGGTGGATATGGAATTACACATATTTTTTTGAGATTATAGACCGATTCTCTAGGCATGGGTAGTATACTTCATGGATGAGGTGTCAGAGCGAAGTTCTAGACACTGATAGTAAACATTATGGTTTATGTGTAAGAATAATTCTCTTAACACTACTATTTTTATATATGGATTATGTGATTAATTTATGATCTAGGAACTATGGTTTAAGAATGTAAGATGATTATCTAAGAACTAGTATTATTATGCATGGTTATGTTCTAAACTTATTATCTAGGAGCTCTTATTTATAGAACTTGGGATAGATGTGAGACTAATGTTCTGGGTACTAGTAGTACTTTAACATGGTATGAGTACTTGAGACTAATAAATCTAAGTACAAATTAAGTGACAATGAGTTAGGTCATGTGGTTTTGTTGGGTCTTCCACAGAGGTGGAGTTACTTGTTACTTGAGATGCATGATCATCATGAGGGGATCAGAGATACTGGCACAAATCGAAGTAGGTATGGTCAGTCAAGGTCAAAGACATATGGATTGACAGTGGTTTTATTTGTCTTTATTTTAGTTGTGTTTTATATAGGATGAGAATATGACATGAGTATAAACTTATGACAATTGATTATTGGTTCACCATTATGGGTGGCATAAAATGATTTATTTTTCACCCTTATACATGAACCTTGATGTGTGTGTAGAAATTATGCCTAATTTCAAGTTTATCACTCATAAAATATTAGAAGGGTAGAGGCCAAAAATTTCATGAACGAGTAGTGTTTCTCTTGTGGAGTCTAATTATTGGTATTAAGTAGCTTCTAATGGTATTGGAGACTGGGTATGTGGCATGACCTTGAGTTATATTTAGAATCCAGTGTATTTATTTTTCAGTTGTTTATTATTTTATATGTGATTATCATAGTGGGTGATCAATGTTGGATATATGGATTGGCTATTCAGACCTTTACAGAAATTCATTTTTTTACAACATGCCTTTTTTGGTTTATTTGATCTTCCCATAAACTCTAATGTGTATGATTATTGTTTATTTATTAATTTTTCACTCTGATATGGGGAATAATCTCCCCAATATCACCTTAGACCCTTTCTTCTGTTCAATAGTCTCTATCACATGAGGAGGCACACATGAGGTCATTTGGAAAACTGGCCTGGTTACTATTCATGGTGTGATCTGTGTAGGTATGTCACAACATTATTATAAATGGAATTAGAAAACAACACATATTGATAATAGTAAATCTAATATGAATGGGTAGTATTATATGTAATTTAACTGGTAACATTACATTCATAATATTTTATTCCCATTAACATTAAAAATTGTAGTGACATATAATTTTTTTCATTTGATGTATTACTTAGAGGAACTTTTATACCATGATAGCACTGATAAAACTAATTTTATCCCTCTTGGATATTATATGACAAGTAATAAGAAACTATGTTCATTATCATTTAGGTATAGAATAAAAATAAAAATTTATTCTAATTGATAGTAATTCAAATATTGTATTCATATCAACCATAGTCTTTCCATTAATTTACAAAAATATTCTAATCAAACTTTCACATATATTCTTCTCAACATGAATCACTTCAATGTTTTTTAGACTTCATGATATCTACAATATATAAGGTGAATAATATTAATTTATTATCTAAATATTTATTTCATTAATAAATTTTTGAGTATTTTAAATTGAAACATCAATGTATTTTAACTTCTTATAATAATGACTAGTTAACAAAGTATTTGTAGTAATATCAAATTCACATGAGAATGATTTTTAATCATTTATAAGATTGATCTATTGAAAAAATATTCAATTACTCATGTACACTATTTTTTTCCATGTTGAAACTAATATCATAAAGTCTCTTATTAGTTTAATAGATAAAGTTTATTCCCCTTAATGTTGTATCTAGATAAATTTTAATATTCTGGGAAGTTTTTTATAGTGAACATAATAATTGGATGCAATTAAAAATATTAATTTTTATAATAGTCATAAAATTTGATACCATTTTCCGATAACAGTTTCATATCATCAATTAATGGTGATAAAAAACATTAATATCATTTCAGGGATGTTTTGGTCGAGAAACCATTAATCTCAACATGACATCATTTTATTTCATAAAATATTTTGAAGATAATTTTTAAATTACAAATAAAATAATCCATGGAATATTTTTTCTTCTAATGATATGATATGGATTCATTCGATCAATACATAGTCCAAGTTTGATATTCATAACATTATGTTTGAATAGAGGAAGTTAATGATAAATGTTAATTCATTGTGGATAATCAACTAGATGATAAGATTTTATATTAGATACTTTCTATTCAACATGATATATTAACATTTTTTCATCCTTTTAATATTCAAATAAACTTTGATGTGAGGAATTATAGAAATATATAAAATTATCATAGTAGGAGTCTCATTTCTTAGACTAATAAATAACTAACCTATTATTTTTATTTCAAATTATATCAGGATTTCCCATATTTAGGATAATCTGACAGTTTTAAACCCTTATGTCACTATTGTTTTATTTTATTATATAAATTTAGGTCCTTTTAATTTTTTTAGGTTTAGACCAAGTAATGAGAGTCTTAGTATTGTTTCAAACGATTTTTGGGATGTCTCAAGAGTAGACCAGGGTAGAGAAACTTAGAGTAAGGGAAAATTGTAGTCGGTAGGGTACCATACCACAATAAGGTTCACTACGATGTGATGCACATGATCCAATAAGTTCCACAAAAAAATCAGTGAAGGGATATACTATAGAAGGATTCTTGTTGTGGCTCGTTTTTTCACATGGCTACACTTTGGCCTAAAGGCCATGATTCAAAGGTGTTGGGAAGAGCGTAATGAACCATATTACATTTTAGGCAAGTTTCACCATGCTCTTAAGACCACATTGTAGTAGGACCATGTGTGGGTTGTCTGAAACATGGATCTCTGGATTGAGAAATAGTGGGTTATTGGAGAGAAGACAACTCACCATTGTATCTATGTACACTCCATATCATAGTCTATATAGTTTTTTAAAGAAGATTTATAATTTTCCCCCATATATTTTTTCTTCATTTTCTGATCATTTTCCATTTCGCATTTGGATGAATGTGGGTGCGAACAAGGGAGTTCCACCCTTAATACTTCAACAATCCAATCCCAATTTTATTTCCTATATCAAGTATATTGGAATTTTTGGAGTTTTTCTTATTCTTGTTTCATCATAGTCCTTCATTTCTTATAGGTTCTTATTTCATTTGAAAACCCTAACACCCATGGTGTAAAATTTTAGGGTTTTGTATTTTTCTAATTAGAGTATTTTTTTATTGGATAGGGTGTGAAAAAGTTATTTCCTTGCTTGGGTTGGAATTAACCATCAAAAGTGACATGATGAAAATATTTGAAATATATTTATTCATGAATTGATATATATATATATATATATATTTCCTTTAAATAGAATTTCATTGAATACTTAATGAATTATAATGCTCAGTTTTATTAAATTAAATAAATTTGTGACAATGGATTTGGATTTCATAAATTTTCTAATGATTTTACCACTTGGAATAAACATGTTTTATAGTTTTATAAATTTTGTATTTAAATTAAAATTGGTTTAAAATATTTATAAGAGGTTTCTTTAAATAGAATTTTATGATTAGTATTTTTAACCAATTTAGTTCATGAAAAAGTTTAAAATCCAAGTTTATATATATTTTTGAATGAAATAAATGGTTATATTTCCTAAATGGTTTTAAATTAATTGGTGTTATAATTTTTAAATAGTTTCATGTATGATTCTTTATGATTTTATTTCAAAGCATGATTTCAAATGAGAATTTAAGTGGTGTGAAAGGGATTGGAATCCCATGATTATTTTTGAGGACACATTTGGTTTCTTTAAAGACGTTTTTATAACATGTTATACCCTAAATTGATCACCTGGAAATTTATAAGCCCTATATGGATTGCGGAACCCTTAGGGGATGGTTTACATTTCTTTTCCTTATTCCAATGATAATGAAAGTGAGTAGGGGTTTTCTCATGTGAGGGTGTTGGAGATGAGATTTGGGAATTATTTATTATGTTATATTAATGATCATGTGATGATTTATTGGGTTGATTTTATACAAACCTTCTTTTTGGTTTCTATTATGGGAATCCTAGAAATTTATAAATGACCTAGATGTGTACACACCCTTAGTTTAGATTATGCTTTAGCTAGGGTATTGTGGCCTATTGATATTGAGTGCTCATAGGAAATATTGTATCCAATGGATATAGAGTGGTCCCAAGATAGATTATATATCCTGACAAGTTGTACAAGGTTACTTAGATTGTAGTTAGGTTATTTAGTTTTAAAACAGGGTTTTGGGTTCTTGTTTTGGTCTGTATCACTTGATTTAATGGAGGTTTTCACGATACATTATTCTTATTGAGGATTTTTTTAGTGGAATTCATGTAAAACATGTTTATGTCTCATAGCACTTGATTTGATTGCATGGAACCATTATTCTAGTTTTTTATTATGTTTTATCCATAAATATCATGGTGTTTGGGTGAGTTTATATTCCATTCGTGTTATAGTGGGTTTTTATTGAAAATTGAATTATAAAATGGCTTAAAAAGTATTTTTATTTTAAAAAATATGTTCAGAAAAGGTTTTGGAAAGTAGAAATGTATTTAGGTTGGTTTTTATATATTGAATTAAATATCATATTTTTATGGTGAAGAATATTTTTTTATAAAATGGTTTAATTTCTCCCTTAATTCTCTTTGAAGGGGGATTTTTTATAAAAATTTTTAATGGAAATTTATTTAGTTTTATTTCAATCTCATATAAAAAATACTTTTTATTAATAATTTAAATATGAATTAATGAAATTTATCTTGAAAGGAATCTAAAAAACTCTTTTGGTAAATCCTACTGGGCATGGTTTTACATGCACCCTCCATACACCAAGGGGTGTATATATTTACAATTTATTCTTCTAGGTTTCCAAAAAATAATATTTTATGGATTAATGTTTGGGTTGATATGATGATGAACATTATGGGTTACAATGAGTGACCATGAGTCAAATAGAGATGGTTGGTTTTTTATTAGGTTCAATTTTTAGGACGTTTATGTATTTTCCAATAAGGAATTTTTAATTTTTATTTAGATTATTTCTTTTAAGTTTATATAATGATTTGTTTTTTTACCATTGATCTTCATTATACCTAGACTAGATGGTTTTATTTATTTAAATAATCTATTTTATTCATGGGCATCTGATATATGAAATGGTCATTATAGTTTTATGGATTGAAACCATTAGTGATTATTTGGTTTCTAAGGGAGAAATAATTCCAATTTGATTAGTTTCAAATCACCTAGAATTATTTCTAGCTAGAGGCGATTGAGAACATGCCTCATGCCCAATGATGGATCGAGTCAGGTGATGTGTTAGGAAAGTCTAGGGTAGTTCATTTCAAATGGTATTACATACTTGGTTCTGAAAAATTACTTGTTTATTGAAGACCCTAGTTATTTATTGGGATGTATAGTGGATGGATATCACAATGTAATAACTTTTTTGGTAGGTTTAAGGAGATTCTAACAAGATTTTTCCCACCTTGATCCTTGATTTACCACAACTAATCAAGATTTGAATCTTCAATTCATGTTTGTTTTTTTAAATTTTCATGAAATAAATTTATTTTAATTGATGATATTTGGATCTGAAATGAGTATACTAGTGTTTTTGGGGGCCTCCTTATGATTTTGGGTTAATAATAGAAGAAGATAAAGTGTTTCATGGTTATATTTCAAGGCTTATAAAACTGTTTCAAGCCCATGAAAATGACATTATGACAAAATATAGAGTTGATTGAATGGTTTTATTATTATTTTCAAACCCATATAGCCAAACCATACATAAATATTCTCTCAAATTTGTTTATTTTTCTCCCATGGATTCATAATTGGATCTATTGGTGTTTTCCATTAGTGTGAGGATAAATGGAAAAGTTTTATGGTGAATTGATTTTATTGGATAATGTTTTGAATAATTATTTTTACTATTTTTATTTTCATAATTCTATAAATAGATTTGGTTATTTTTATGGGAAATACTATTTTTTTATAAGAAGGGATATTTTAGGTGTAATTTTTTATGAAACAAGTTTGATGATGTAATTAAAAAGGTTTTTGGTTTCAATGAAGTGTTTTAAAGGTGATTAACTAACTTATTTCATTTTTTTGGTTTATTTGTTTCAAATCAAGTGGATAATTTTATAAATTATTTAAATTTTTAAAAAATAGGTTTCATTGTTTATTTGAATTATATTTTTCATTTTAATGGATTATTATGAATGTGTTTGGTTTGATTATGAAATTTTGGTAAGATATTGTGAATGGGAAGTGATCTTCTGTGGAATTTTTTTGAAAGGGAAATGAGTTTCACGAAATGGGGTAGTTGGGTTTTTATTGGGATGTTTTTTACAATGTGCCTCCCCATAAGGTCTCGATGAAAAGTAAATAGTCAATATATATGGGTGATTACTCTCATCATTTCTTCTAACATTTATATTTATTTACTCTTCCTTGAATTTTAATAGGATGGTATTGTTGAACCCTTCCTCATTTCTTGGATTTAATGAATCACCATCCTTTATTTTGTTGTGATCAAGTTTCACTATAGTCGGAAGAGTCGGTTGAATTTGGAAGGGAATCTTAGGAAGTGTTTTTCGTGCCCTTTTTTTTGGTGGTTTTCAAGATTTATGTGAGCATCTATTTAGTGAATTAATGATTTATTGGTCTATAGATGATGGTGATTTAGTGGCTATTGCATATTAGTGTACTTTATGGGTTTTCTACTACTGTTTTTAAAATGTGTGGATTGTTTTTTGTTTTTCCCATGCCTTATTTTTTTTGTGATTCCCCTTAAGATTGGTAAGTGTTGATAGGCATGTGTTGATCCTTGGATTTGGGGATTTTTTCAAGGTAACCCTTAGGTCTATGTTTCTTTTATCTAAGATTAGTATTGAATTCATTCATTTTAGCACTTGATAGTATTAGATTTGGTTTTCTAGTTTAACCATGAGTTGGTATTTGAGGAATAAGGTTATAAATTACCCCATTTGAGCATTTGTATATATGGATAGAGAAGATTTAGTTTGGATGAGGAATTTTATTGGTTGTGTTATTTTTTTATGGTTGTATTTTTTGGATTGGATCGGCAGTTATCCTTATTTTATGACCATTTGGATATATTTATTGTTTTTATCCTTTTTTGGGACTATGTTTTGGTACCATGAAAGGTTACTTGTGGTCGGTAGAGTTATATTTTTTCCTTCGGTAATTTTTGAAAATTTATTTCTTTTGGTGATGTAACACCCCAAGATTTCATAGAACATTATTTCTTCAAAGTAATTCAATAACTTGCACTACATGCAACACCGAGTTCAAGCGCACCATAACTTACCAAACTAGCCGTTCAAAAGCAATTATGAATAGTATTACCTGAATTTATAACTACATATAATCCTTATAATTTTAGAATCCATATAATGAGTTTCTTAGACATAATGTAAGAACTAATTCATTTTTTCAGATAAAAGAAGTATTTTTCAAAAAACGCACTTTTACTGCCTTTTAATGGTGAAACCTTTTCAAATCCAATATTTGAAACTTTTATATATTCAATTTTACAAAATAAACTTCTTCTTTAGAATTGGAAAATGAGAATTTAGTTTCAACAAATTTTTGTTGCTTTTCTGATAACTTTCATATTTGGGTGAATAGTGAAAATTACTAAATTTTAATTAAAAACAACTTTTTTAATGGAAATAATTAATAGTGATAAGTTATGAATTTGAGTGATTTTAAAGTATAATTAGATTATATTTTTACCATTTAATCCAATGTTGGTCATTGGACATAGTTTCACAATTAAACTAGACATAAGCAAGTGACAATCTTTTGATAGTTATTATTCTTAAAAATACGCCTTTTGGTTTTGACAACGGGAATTAATTTTAAATTAATAAATTCAACTTATATGTTTTGAATTTTTTAAAATATACTTCATTTTTGAATTCATAATATCAAAATTATCTTAGGGTAAATTTTTTATATTTTTCTGAAATTTTTCAATTTTTGATAAATAGTGAAAAACACTAAGTTATTGTTTAAAACCGACTTTTTATTTAAATAATTATTTATTTTATTTAAATTTATTTTAGGTAAGAATATATATATAATACCAATATATACTCAATGTAATTAATTGGATAAATTTTGTAATAATATGAGATATATAAAAATTTTATAGAACTTTTCATTGTCATTTATCCAGCTCCGAGGAGAATTTGAAAATTCACATAAAACATAATTTTACCACTTTTGTGAGTGGAATTTCAAAAATTAGAGAGGCATTTTTAATATAAAGGATTAAAATTTGGTTCAATAAGATAAAAATAATTTTTGGTGAATCGTAACTTTTTAATTTTATTTACCACGGTTAAAAGTAAATAGGGTAATTAAGGGTAAAAATGATATTAATATTACCCTAACACATGTCCTAATTCAATTGGACAAGTGTATCTCGACCTAAAATAACCTTAGGAATAAAATATTATCATTTAGGTCCACTTGTATTAGATTTTTACATTTATTATTATTTAATTCAAATAAGAGTTAAAAGAGTTAAAATCAATGTTTAATAACTAAAACATTTTTAATATTGGGTTATACATAAGATAAATTCGATTATAAATATTAATTAGAGATATAAAAATATTTTTTACATAATGGTATTTTATTTATAGTTTTTAGATATTAAATAAGTTAATTTATTTATGACATAATGATGATGGAGTAATTATCATATTAATGAAAGATTAAGATAATTGATATTATAAATACACAAATAAACTTAATTTGAGACTTTTTATGAATTGAAATAATTTTATAGGTCAATATGACATATTATTATTGGTTATATGAATTTTTTATCAATGTAATAATGCTGTTATAAATTTAGAAAAAACAAAATACCCAATAGTGTCAAAATTGACATAAAAGAGTTTTTTAAAAAATTATTATATTATTAATTGATATTATATTCATAAAAATATAAGGATTGGAAAAAGGACTTATATTATGATAGGTGTATCATTAATGGACCACTTGGGGGTCTATTGGATGTTTATAGTAAGTTTATTAACCATATAACATAAAAATACAAAGTGACATGTTAAATGTCAAACTAATTAACTAAGAGTTAAAAAAAAGATAAGGTTAATATAATGACCCAAACCCATCTAAAATATTCTTTTTGAAAGGATTTCTACCCATACAAACCATATACTTTTAATAATAAACTTTGGAGCCATTAGAAACCGAATATGACTTTATTATAAATTAATACTTTAAGTTTTTGCTAAAGAGCCCCTCCTCCACCTTATAAAAGGACACCACTTCTAACCAATTATTCATACCTTAAAAGCATTTTTTTTCAGAGAAAATCTGTCCAAATACCCTCTAAAATATCCTCCCTTAAACCTAGAGGCCTTATTTTGATCATAAAGCCAACATAAGGAGCCCTTTTGATCAAATCAAAAGGAAGAACCTAAAGAAGAGGTAATGTTTTCACCACCCTCTTCCAAGTTCCTTTCTTCATCAACTTCTTCTTTCTTTGTTACTTACATTATAAAATAATAACATCAGTATCTTCTATATACTATGATGTTATTATAAATATGTAACTACCATATTCAGTATTCTATCTATCCTTTGAATGACATGTCACCATACGTGCGTACGTACGGCTTACCGTCTCCACGTCATGGTGTAATTGTTAATCAATACATTATTATTTGGATGGGTATAATAATGATGTGTAATTCATATAAATAATAAATATAACATAATAATTATTATGTATATATGATATATCATCCAATTATATATTATTTTAATATCAAAATAATGATATTGTCACTCATGCGTACGTACAGACTACTGTCTCCACGAACACGATGAGATTCATTCCCCATCGTATCCATTCAAGACTAATTTTTATTTTATGGATAAAAATAATGTTTAAGGACTTGATATCATTCTAGATATGAATAAGATACAACCTATCCATAATAGACATGGCTTATGTAACAAATCATATAAATGAAAACGAATTCGTTAACACCCGAAATGACGATAATACTAAGATATTATTAACATATTAAAAGATCATATATGATATCATATTAATGTATATGATTATTGTATAATTTAATAAAAATTATTTTACCATTATACCGGATTTTAACATACCCTCAACCAAGGAAAAGTACAAGGTAAGGGTTTATTTCACAATCTCTTCATTATTCGAGGTTGTTTATACGTAATTATCTACTAGGACCTCTTTATCATCCACATCCAAGTATCTTAAAAATGTATATTAAAAAATTATTACTATTTTACAAAATATGGGTTAAAGTCACTTATACCCTTGTTTGAATTTTTTTAAGAAGTTTATAAAGGAATCTTTACGTCATTTTCCAAACAAGGTCCTTTTAAACCTTTGTGACAAATTAAGGAAATAATGTCTTTTTTTAACTTATACGGCGGGTGTGGCTATTTTCCACCATTGTAAAATCTTCAAATATCCTTTTACAAGTTTATAAGTTTATTTTTAAAGTAAATGTTTTATTTTATAATTCTGTGACCATTAAATGATTTCCAAATTAATATTTTAAGAATTTGTGAAAGGCACTCTTTATCAAGAACAGAATTTTAAATGTTTTAAAGATTTATCTTTCTAAATCTTTTTAATTAATGTCCATTTTTTCAAAATTATTTTAAGGATTTATTTATGTGGAAATGATTGTTTTTAAATTATATTTCTTTTCAAATGTTTCAAAGTGGTATGGGACACTTTGATTCAAAAATCCCTTTTAAATTACTTCCTTTATAAATGTGTGACTTTTAAATGATTTCAAAAAAGAGATATTTCCCTCAAATAGTTTTGATTTCATCTATGTCAACAACCTTTGATGGATTTTAAGATTATTTTAAGTTGATTTATTATGATACAAAACTTCCATATTGTATTGAAGGTTTTGTGATATGTTTGACTGTGAATGTGTTATTTTTATACCATTCATGATTTATGGAGAAAATATTGACATTTCGTATGTTAGTTTTAATTCGAATGTTTATGTTATGTTTAAACATGTTCATATGAGGAATGCATTGGACTTAGTAAGTGACGGGTGGAGCCCGCTATAGCTCCTCGATGCATCGGTAGGTCTCATGAGACAAACTAGTGTCTAGGAACGAGTTCTTGACAAAATCTTATTTATAGTCTTGGAACGAGGCATTGGATACGTAGTTATGATAGTCTGGCATTAGGCATTACATCATTATGAAAGTGGTTATTGATATTGCATGTGATTATTCGACTAGTAGAATATCAATGTGAATAAGTAAATGGCATTATTTCATTTTATCTTTTCCATATTATGCTGAAGTTCAAGTTTGAAAGGCTTTTGTTTTAGTTATACATTGCCTTAAATGTTTATGTTTATTTATGAATGTTTCCGCTATATTGTTATCCTTACTGAGCATCTGAGCTCACCCCTTTAAATGTTTTATTTTCCCAGTATTCCAAAATGTATATTGTGATTGATATGAAGGGTTAATCCAAGGGAATAATGGAGTTCATAAAGGATTATTTATGTTGTTTTGTATGTTATAAGTGTAATGTAACAATCATGTATGTAATCTATTTTCCAAGACTGCTAAACCGATCGGTCCTTCGGGACTTGATTCCTTATAATCATGCCAATGTATTAAAATAATGCACCGACTCTGGGTAACTGGGATCGGGGCGTTACAGTTGGTATCAGAGGAAGTTTAACAATAACCTTGGAAACTAGATTTAGATAAACTCGGATTAGAGCACATTACCCTAAGATAGACTTTGAGGAATATTATAGAATAACTTCATAGAATTTTGGTATTGTAGAGATTTTTTGAGTTTTCCGAGAAATAAATCCCTGTCTAGATACGAGCAAGTAGAGGCGTGTAACACCCCAAGCTTCCACGATACGTTTCCCTTTGAATAATGCAATGGGGTGCATTATACGCAACTTCTAGATTCTAACACACCACAACCAATCAATCTAGCCGTTATGAAATTTTATAAATTATATCTCTCAAAATGGACTTCATTTTTGGATTAGGAATATCGAAATTAGCCTAGGGTGAAATTTTGGTACTTTTTGGATAACTTTCATGTTTTGATGAATAGTGAAAATTACTAAATTTTAATTAAGAACAACTTTTTTAATCAAAATAATTAATATTGATAAATTATTAATTTGAATGGTTTTAAAGTATATTTAGAATATATTATTACCATTTAATTCAATGTTTTTAATTTTACATAATTTCACAATTAAAATAGACCTAAACAGGTGCTAATCTTTTGATAGTTATTATCTCTTAAAAACACGCTTTTTGTTTTAACAACGGGAATTAATTTTAAATTAATTTCTGAAACTTCTGTGTATTGAATTTGTAAAAATGGATTCCAAATTTGGAATCAGGATGTCCAAATTGTGTAAATAGGTAACTTTTATTTTTAGAGATTTTGAATAATTACTTCGGTAAATATTTTATTTACCGTGGTTAAAAGGTAAATCTGGTAAATAAGGGTTAAGAAATAATATTATAATAATACAAAAATTACCCCAAAATGTGTCCTGACCTTATTGGTTGATACATGGCCGACCATGTTCATCTTTGGGTCAATTTTGGGACCCCATGGATCCACTTGTAAGTGATAGGGACACTTTATTTTAATTAAGTTAAAATGAATACAAAGATGACACAAGAATATATCTTTTAGAAAATCAATTTTTACATAGGGTTATATATGTTGGAATTTCGACTACAAATATTCATTAGAAAGATAAAACTATTTCCTACATAATGGTATTTTATTTATAATTTTTAGACATTAAATAATTTAATTTATTTATGACACAATGATGATGCAGTAATTACCATAGTAGTAAAAAATTAAAATAATTGATATTATAAATACCCAAATAAATATAATTTGAGACTTTTAATGAATTAAAATAATTTTATAGGTTACTATGACATCTTAGTAATGATTTAAGTAACTGTTTTAGAAGTAATAATTCTGTTATGAGTTTTACAAAAATCAACTATTTAATAGTGTCAAAATTGACATAAAAGAGTTTTTAAAACAAATATTATATTATTAATTGATATTAAATTTCTAAAAATCTAAGGTTCGGCCAAGAGACTTATATCATGATATATGTATCATTAATGGAACTCTTGGGGGTCGCTTGGATGTATATAGTAATTTTATTAACTATATAATATAAAAATACAAAGTGACATGGTAAATGTCAAACTAATTAACTAAGAGTTAAAACTAAAAGTTAAGCTTAATATAATGACCCAAACCTATCTAAATTATATTTGTTGAATGGTTTTAGACCTATCCCCACCGTAACCTTTGAATAATCAACTTTTGATCCATAAGAAACCGAATATGAATTTATTATAAATTAATATTTCTAGCTTTTCCAAAGTTGCCCCTCACCCCTCTTATAAAAGGGAACTCCTCCTTCTCAATTCTTCACACCTTAAAAGCATTTTAGTTTGGCCAAAACCTGCCCAAATACTCTCTAAACTTACCTCAATACAACCTAGAGGCCTTATTTTGATCAGAAAGCCAACCTAAGGATCCCTTTTGATCAAATTAAAAGGAAGAATCCACAGAAGAGGTAATGTTTTCACCACCCCTTTTCAAGTTGCTTTCTTCTTCCACTTATTCTTTATTTTTTATTACCATTCTAAAATAATAACTCCAGTATGTTTTATATACTTTGATGTTAATATAAATATGGTACAAACATATTCAGTATTCTATCCACCCTTTGAATAACATGTCACCATACGTGCATACGTACGGCTTACCGTCTCCATGTCGTGGTGTAATTGTTATTCAATATATTATTATTTGGGTGGGTATAATAATGATGTGTAACTCATTTAAATAATTAATATAACATAATAATGATTTTTTATATATGATATACCATCCAATTATATATTATTTTAATATCGAAAGAATGATATTGTCGCTCGTGCGTACGTACGGAGTACCGTCTCCACGAACGCGATGAGATTCATTCTCCATCATATCAATTCAAGTATAATTCTCATTTTATGATTAAAAATAATGTTTAAGGACTTGATATCATTCTGGATATGAATAATATACATCCCATTAATAACAAATATGGCTCACATAACATAGAATATAAAGTAAAATAAATCCGTTAACACTCAAAATGACGATAATTCTAAGAATTATTAACAAATAAATGTTAAAAGATCATATATGATATCATATTAATGTAAATTATTCTTGTATAATTCAATAACAATTATTTCACCATTATAAAGGAGGTTAACCTACCATTTACCAAGGAAAAAGTACAAAGCAAGGGGTTTCTTATCTCACTTTTAATTCCATGAGAATTCCATTGTTCACCACTTATTTATTGCATGTGGTGTGTGTACTGCCCATGATTATATTAATTGTGTAATATACTTTAATTTATGGGTATTTACATCATAAATTTAAGATCCTTATTTCATGGGTGTATGTTTCGTAAGTTACCTAATCGATAAGGGAATTTGAAATTTCAATTTCCACTCTTTCGGCTTTACGCATACTTCATTCATTATTTTACTCCAAGATTATGTGTGGAATCACTATTCATTTTATTATGTCATAATTTCCACTACCATTTCTGTGGATATACTTTTTATACACATAATCACTCTATTTATAAATTCTCAAGTCATCGGTATGAACTTGATAAGAGTAATTTTTACTCAATCTCGATTTGTTGAGATAAAAATCCAATTCATTGGTGTTGTTTTTACTAGAATATGTGTGAATGTCCCTTTATTGTTTTACACTAAATATCCAATAATATTTAGTGTATTTATATTTGTCACACATAATTATGTCGTCGATTTATCCTTAACCTAAGGATACGACCTTTATGAGAGATTCCATCTCAATTTACTTTCCATTGAGACTTCTTTGTTGTTATACACCAAATCACTTTTATGTGGTGTATATAATGTACTTTGACATAGTATATCATGAATCCATTTATTCTCATGACATTGAAAAGTTTTTATTACCTCAATTATTTGTATTCAAGTGTCTCTATTTTGGTTAGAAACTCTAACTAAAATACCATTTTTAAATGTTTTAAAGACCTATTCTTCTAAATCTTGCTCATTAATGTCCATGTTTTAAAAAAATGGTTTTAAGGATTTATTTATATGGAAATTAAAGTTTTAATATTAAAACTCCTTTTAAAAGTTTCAAATTGGTATGGGACACTTTGATTCAAAAATCAATTTTTAAACGGCTTCTTAACAAATAGTGTGACTTTTAAATGATTTCAAGAAAAAGGGGGATAATTATCTCAAATGTTTTTGATGATTATTTTCATCTATGTCAACATCCTTCATTATTCTTGATTGAGGTTAATGTGATAAAATACAATCTTACTTATTGTATCGAATGAGTTATGTTTGACTGTGGATGTGCTATTTTTATACCATTCATGGTTTGTGGTTAAAGTATTGACATTTCGTATGCTAGTTTTAATACGAATGTTTATGTTATGTTTAAACCTGTTCATATGAGGAATGCATTGGAATTAATAAGTGATAGGTGGAGCCTGCTATAGCTCCTCGATGCATCGATAGGTCTCATGAGACAAACTAGTGTCTTGTCATAAGGCCTTGACAAAATCTTATTTGTAGTCTTGGCACGAGGCCTTGGCTATGTGGTTATGATAGTATGGAATTATGCATTCCATCATTATGAAAGTGGTTATTGATATTGAATGTGATTGTTTGAATAGTATAATATCCATGTGAATAAGTAAATGTAATTATTTCATTTTATATTTTCCATATTATGCTATAGTTCAAGTTTAAAAGGCTTTTGTTTTAGTTATAAATTGCTTTTAGTGTTTATGCTTATCTATGAAAGCTTCTGCTATACTGTTATCCTTACTGAGCATCTGAGCTCACCCCTTTTAGTGTTTTATTATTCCCAGGATGAGAAGAAGTAATTTATGAATGACCTGCAAGGATATTATGAGGGGATATGAAGACAAGATGTTGTTTTAGTTTTTTTACCTTATGATGTAATGTAAGAATTATGAATATATCTAGTGTTTCCAAGACTACTAAACTAATCGGTCTTTCGAGACTTGATCTTTCTTGTGATCATTCCAATGTTATGTAATAATGCACCGACTCTGGGTATCTAGGGTCAGGGCGTTACAGTTGGTATCAGAGGAAGTTTAGTACAAACCTTGGAAGCTAGATAAACTCTGATTAGAGCACGTAGACCTAAGATGAACTTTGAGGATTAGTATAAAAGAACTTCCTAGAATTTTGGTATCGTAGAGATTTTGTGAGTTTTTTGAGAAATACATCCCTGTCTGGATACGAGCAGGTAGAGTCGGCTCTGGCACAGATGTACCTAGGGGTAAAACCCGAAAACACCGCTTTGAGCTAGACTCGAACGGGAACTGGTGCACAACAACGGGCCTTGCTGCACTCTTGGTTACGAAACTCCCAGGGGATATTCTTAGGATAATTTACATTTTCTTTACAAACCAATTTGAAGTAATATATATATAAGATGAGAGTAAATGACCTTGATTAATCCTAATATGTTTCAAATTAAGAATATGGTGACATGTTAATATCTAAATGATTTTATGACTACTGTTACTCACACAATGCTTTCTGGTTTTAGTCAATGTCTAGATTCCAAGGAAGTCATTGTGACTTTGAGAATGATGTATAAGGTAGGAACAATGGTGGCAATGAGCAAAAAAATGGAATGTTGATAGGCGTAAAAGATATCGTCTTTATGCCAAATCATTTTTCCAAAAATATGATCAACAATATATATATTAACCAATTACCGGACTCAAAAAAGAAGAGAAAGGTGATGAATGATAAGGGCTCCAGTAGTGGAGAACATGGAGAAAGAAATCCTCAATTTCCATCATGTAGGAAATGTGGAAGGAGACACCTAGGAAAGTGTCTCAATGGGACAAAGAAATGCTTTACGTGCGGGAAGGAAGGACATAAAGTGAAGAATTGCCGAAGAAAAATGAAGAGTACTATGGAAGAAGATAAAAATGGTCCCAAGAATCCATTTAAAATAATTTGCCGTAAATGTAGGGGACCTGGCCATTACCCGAGTGAATGTCCTATTCTATAAGATATTTTCTTAGTCAGAGAAGAAGCTATGTGGAAATAAATGGTTGGATAAATGTTTAAAAATTATTAGTGATCCTTGTTGAAGGTTTTACTTTGGAATAATTTTCTCTTGTATTTGTAACCCTAACGTTTTCCATGTGAGAATGATATTTATGGAAGAATTATCTTTTCACTTGTGGATATAGTTATAAATAACCATTTGGTTTTATATGATCATTGGGTTTGAGGCAATTACAAATTATTATAATTTGGGATGAAAATGCAAGGTATGAGATAACATTTGTGGTTAAATTATGTTATGGTTATTTTGAGGAATTTATCTCATTTTGGTAATGTTATAAAATATAGTTTTTGAAAAAGGACAACACGTAGACCGTGTGACAACCCATTGCGTCAGACAAAGCTGTGGGAATCAAACCTACAACCAAAGTGCGATTGGGATTTATCACCTACCACTGGACTACATGAAGTCCCTGGTTAGTGTAACTATTATTTTTAGTTAAATGATTTTATTGATCAATAATAATTTGATTTGGGATCTTATGTCTTACCAAATGAATACCCTTAGTATAGGAAAATGATTTGGTGATTAAGTGATAGATATTATTTTGGAAGTTGTTCGCTTTGTTGTGAACACTATATGCCCAAGGAAAATACAATAGTATGGGATTTCATTTGAAGAGTAATGGTGGATTTTTATCTATGTTTTTAATATGGATTTATAGTGATTTGGGTTGTTTATGGAAATGATTAAGTTAATTACTTTTAAGTATGTTACTTTAAGAGTAATTAATGTAATTTGGAGATACAATTTAACGTGGAAGACTACATTCTTAATAAGTTTTGGTTTTCAATATTAGTTTTGATTATATTGAAGGATTTTAAGTAAAATTGATTATTGAATGGTATTTATTTAACTTTGGGTTTTATTGGCTTAATTTTGGAAATTAAGATTAGTGTTTATTTCTCTCAAGGAATATCCTTTTGGGGGATCATTAGATCTTGTACTAACCATTTTGGTTTTGATTAATCTCTAAAGGTAATGTAAATATAAAGTTTATCCTGCATGGATCATGTGATTCTATAGAAGTTTATTCTTGATCTTCCAGTGTGACCAAGTCTTCTTGAATACTCATCGTTTAAAAAAAATGAGTTAGTGGTGGAAATTTACTAAAGAATGAAACTCTACTTAAAAAGTAAGTATATATCTTTATATTCTTAGTCAATATCATAAATGAATTTCTCATCCTTATGTAATGTAACATAAAACAAAAAATGTTGTCCGTTTACTTTTCCTACTAGGAGACTAATGATCGTTTGTCCCAACAAAAGTTTATGGTTTTATTATTGTTAACTTTCTCCTGATCATGATTTTTATCCCTCTCCATCATAACTTGACACTTAGTTTATCATCCACATCCATGTTTTTCTACCTGGAATCCTAGTATGGGTTATCTTAGGTGACCTTTATACCTCCCTTCCTTTCTTTTAAAGTGATAGTTTTATTGACTCTTTTTCTGATATGGGACTTTCCATTATATTCGCAATCCCAATTTTAAAAATTGTGAGGACTCAATTTATTGAAGGAGGGGAGAATGTAACACCCCAAGCTTCCACAGTACGTTTCCCTTTGAATAATGCAATGACGTGCATTGTACGCAACTTCGAGATTCTAACACACCACAACCAATCAATCTAGCCGTTATAAAATTTTATAAATTCTATCTCTCAAAATGGAATTCCTTTTTGGATTCGGAATATCGAAATTAGCCTGGGGTGAAATTTTGGTACTTTTCGGATAACTTTCATATTTTGATGAATAGTGAAAATTACTAAATTTTAATTAAAAACAACTTTTTTAATCGAAATAATTAATATTGATAAATTATGAATTTGAGTGGTTTTAAAATATATTTAGAATATATTTTTACAAATTAATTCAATGTTATTAATTTTACATAATTTCACAATTAAACCAGACATAAACAAGTGCCAATCTTTTGATAGTTATTATCTCTTAAAAACACACTTTTTGTTTTAACAACGAGAATTAATTTTAAATTAATTTCTGCCACTTCTGTGTATTGAATTTGGAAAAATGGATTCCATACTTTTAATCATGATGTCCATATTGTGTAAATAGGTAACTTTTATTTTTATACATTTTGAATAATTATTTCGGTAAATATTTTATTTACCATGGTTAAAAGGTAAATCCGATAAATAAGGGTTAAGAAATAATATTATAATAATACGAAAATTACCCTAAAACGTGTCCTAACCTTATTTGTTGATACTTTTCCGACCATGGGCATCTTTGGGTCGATTTTGGGACCCCATGGAGCCACTTGTAAGTGATAGGGACACTTTATTTTGATTAAGTTAAAATGAATACAAAAATGACACAAGAATATATCTTTTAGAAAATCAATTTTTACATAGGGTTATATATGTTGGAGTTTCGACTACAAATATTAATTAGAAAGCTAAAACGATTTCCTACATAATGGTATTTTATTTATAATTTTTAGACATTAAATAATTTAATTTATTTATGACACAATGATGATGCAGTAATTACCATAATAGTAAAAAATTAAAATAATTGATATTATAAATACCAAAATAAATATAATTTGAGACTTTTAATGAATTAAACTAATTTTATAGTTTAATATGACATTTTATTAATGATTTAAGTAATGTTTTTTGAAGTAATAATTCTGTTATGAGATTTACAAAAATCTCCTATTGAATAGTGTCAAAATTGACATAAAAGAGTTTTTAAAAAAAATATTATATTATTAATTGATATTAAATTCTTAAAAATCTAAGGTTCGGCCAAGAGACTTATATCATGATAGGTGGATTATTAATGGACCACTTGGGGGTCTCTTGGATGTATATAGTAAGTTTATTAACTATATAATATAAAAATACAAAGTTACATGGTAAATGTCAAACTAATTAACTAAGAGTTAAAACTAAAAGATAAGGTTAATATAAGGACCCAAACCTGTCTAAATTATATTGGTTAAATGGTTTTCGACCTATCCCCACCTTGAACTTTTAATAATAAACTTTGGAGCCATAAGAAACCGAATATTAATTTATTATAAATTAATATTTATAGCTTTTCCAAAGGTGCCCCTCACCCCTCTTATAAAAGGGCACTCCTCCTTCTCAATTATTCACACATTCAAAGCCTTTTGGTTCGGCCAAAACCTGCCCAAATACTCTCTCAAATTACCTCACTACAACCTAGAGGCATTAGTTTGATCAGAAAGCCAACCTAAGGAGCCCTTTTGATCAAATCAAAAGGAAGAACCCAAAGAAGATGCAATGTTTTCACCACCCCTTTTCAAGTTTCTTTCTTCTTCCACTTATTCTTTCTTTGTTATTAACATTATAAAATAATAACTCCAGTATATTATATATACTGTGATGTTATTATAAATATGGTACAAACATATTCAGTATTCTATCCACCCTTTGAATAACATGTCACCATACGTGCGTACGTATGGCTTACCGTCTCCACGTCGTGGTGTAATTGTTATTTTATATATTATTATTTGGGTGGGTATAATAATGATGTGTAACTCATTTAAATAATAAATATAACATAATAATGATTCTATATATATATGATATAACATCCAATTATATATTATTTTAATATCAAAAGAATGATATTGTCGCTCGTGCGTACGTACGGAGTACCATCTCCACGAATGCGATGAGATTCATTCTCCATCATATCCATTCAAGTATAATTCTCATTTGATGATTAAAAATAATTTTTAAGGACTTGATATAATTCTGGATATGAATAATATACATCCCATTAATAAAAAATATGTCTCACATAACAAAGAATATAAAGTAAAATAAACCCGTTAACACCCGAAATGACTATAATTCTAAGATATTATTAACAAATCAATGTTAAAAGATCATATATGATATCATATTAATTTAAATGATTTTTGTATAATTAAATAACAATTATTTCACCATTATACAGGAGTTTAACCTACCATCGACCAAGGAAAAAGTACAAAGTAATGGGTTTCTTATCTCACTTTTAATTCCGTGAGAATTCCATTGTTCACCACTTATTTATTGCATGTGGTGTGTGTACTGCCCATGATTGTATTCATTGTGTAATATACTTTAATTAATGGGTATTTAAATCATCAATTTAAGATCCTTATTTCATGGGTGTATGTTTCGTAAGTTACCTAATCGATAAGGGAATTTGAAATTTCAATTTCCACTCATTTGGCTTTACGCACACTTCATTGATTATTTTACTCCAAGATTATGTGTGGAATCACTATTCATTTGATTATGTCATAATTTCCACTACCCTTTCTGTGGATATACTTTTTACACACATAATCACTCCATTTATAAATTCTCAAGTCATCGGTATGGACTTGATAAGGGTAATTTTTACTCAATCTCGATTTGTTGAGATAAACATCCAATTCATTGGTGTTGTTTTTACTAGAATATGTGTGAATGTCCATTTATTATTTTACACTGAATATCCAATCATATTTAGTGTATTTATATTTTTCACACATAATTATGTCGTTGATTTATCCTTAACCTAAGGATACGACCTTGATGAGAAATTTCATCTCAATTTACTTTCCATTGAGACTTCTTTGTTGTTATACACCAAATCACTTTTATGTGGTGTATATAATGTACTTTGACATAGTATATCATGAATCCATTTATTCTCATGATATTGAAAAGTTTTTATTACCTCAATTATTTTTTTTCAAGTGTCTCTACTTTGGTTAGAAACTCTAACTAAAATACCATTTTTAAATGTTTTAAAGACCTATTCTTCTAAATCTTTCTCATTAATGTCCATGTTTTAAAAAAATGGTTTTAAGGATTTATTTATATGGACATCAAAGTTTTAATATTAAAACTCTTTTTAAAATTTTCAAAGTGGTATGGGACCCTTGGATTCAAAAATCATTTTCAAACGACTTCTTGACAAATAGTGTGACTTTTAAATGATTTCAAGAAAAAGGGGGATAATTCTCTCAAATGGTTTTGATGATTATTTTCATCTATGTCAACATCCTTCATTATTCTTGATTGAGGTTAATGTGATACAATAAAATCTTCCATATTGTATCGAATGAGTTATGTTTGACTGTGGATGTGCTATTTTTATACCATTCATGGTTTGTGTTTAAAGTATTGACATTTCGTATGCTAGTTTTAATACGAATGTTTATGTTATGTTTAAACCTGTTCATATGAGGAATGCATTGGACTTAATAAGTGACGGGTGGAGCCCGCTATAGCTCCTCGATGCATCTGTAGGTCTCATGAAACAAACTAGTGTCTTGGCACAAGGACTTGACAAAATATTATTTGTAGTCTTGGCATGAGGCCTTGGCTATGTGGTTACGATAGTCTGGCATTATGCATTCCATCATTATGAAAGTGGTTATTGATATTTCATGTGATTGTTCGACTAGTAGAATATCCATGTGAATAAGTAAATGGAATTATTTAATTTTATCTTTTCCATATTATGCTGAAGTTCAAGTTTAAAAGGCTTTTGTTTTAGTTATAAATTTCTTTAAGTGTTTATGCTTATCTATGAAAGCTTCTGCTATATTGTTATCCTTACTGAGCATCTGAGCTCACCCCTTTCAGTGTTTTATTATTCCCAGGATGAGAAGAAGTAATTTATGAATGACCTGAAAGGATAGTATGAGGGGATATGAAGACAAGATGATGTTTTAGTTTTTTTACCTTATGATGTAATGTAAGACTTATGAATATATCTAGTGTTTCCAAGACTACTAAACTAATCGGTCTTTCGAGACTTGATCTTTGTTGTGATCATGCCAATGTTATGTAATAATGCACCGACTCTGGGTATATAGGGTCGGGTTGTTACAAGGAGGATTTGACACATATGTACCTAGGGGTAAAACCCGAAAACACCGCCTTGATCTAGACTTGAACAAGAACTGGTGCACGACAATGGGCCTTGCTGCACTCTTGGTTATGACACTTTCGGGGGATATGCTTAGGATAATTCTCATTTTAATTACAAACCATTATGAAGGGTTTATGAGTCTATACTTTCTCAAAGAAAACATTTTTATGATTATAGATTATATCCATAAACTGTTTAATGTATGTTAAGTGTTTTAAAAGTTTGCGATTAGTTATTTCTATTCATAAAATAATGTAGTGTATGACATTGTTTAGAAATGGCGCCCAGTAGAAGGAATGACAAATCTAGCAATACGTTTGATCCAAAGAGTAAGAAGTATCATATATTTCACGGTATTAAGCCAACATTTAGAAGGGAAATAGTCTCCCATGTATTATCATCATTTGAAGAAATAGTATCATGTGTTGATAAGATAAGTAAAGAGTTCTCAGAGTCCTATGGATTTGAATGGAAGCCAGAGAAGAAAATGATGGTAGAGAGAAAGACAGATAAAAGGAAGAAGGTAAAGAAGGATTTTCTCATATGTGATAACTGTGGAAAGAATCACCCTGGAAAATACTTGAAGGGAATGGGAGTGTGTTATAAGTGTGTAGAAAAAGGACACCACATTCGTGATTGTGAGGGTAAGAAAAAGGTTTCAAATGTACAATGCTTCATCTGCAAGGAGTGGGGACACTACGCGAATCAATGTTCAAATCATCAGAGTATGCCCCAAATAATGCTATTGGATAATAATAAAGTTATGATACTACCACATATTAAGAGGAATGACTAGTGTCCTTATGTTTTTATTAAAGAATTATTACATTTGAGTGTTGTATCAACGATGTACTGGTTATAAGAATTATGGAGACAAATAAGGATTGTACTGCAGTACTATTTAATTGAGGATTTTAAATTTTATGGTACTATGAAAAGTGACTCAACAACAAGTTCAATTTTTTTTGAAAATACATGATTAAAGAATAGGTAATCCTTACTATGGTCTGGATACTAAGGTAGTAATTTTGGAATAAGAGATGGTTGATTTGAATAAATTATATTGGATATTCTTGACTACCTTGACACTGATTAATGGGTTGTTTATTTCATCATTGTTGGAATATTCAAAGTTTTTGGATATAAGGAATATATCTAGTATTCTATAAGGAATAAGGGAGAATGAATGTAATCAATAAGGTTTTATGGTAATTCAGGGTGTTACCATATTTTAAAAGAATACATAATGAAGGTATTCACATGTTATTACGTGGAAAAAAGATCTTTATTATATTTACCTTCCTTATAAATTTTGTACTGTGAGTTTGGACAGAAGTAATTTGGATAAGTCTAAAGGTTGGAATTAACTATATTTGACATTTGATACAATTGTTAAGGTTAAATAATTTCTGAAGATTATTTTTGGATTGTCATAAAAAGGACAACCCGAAGGTCGGGTGACAACCCGTCGTGTCCGACAAGTCCGCGAGACTTGAACCCGCAACCGATGGGCGACAAGAGTGTATCACCTACCATTGACCCACATGATGTCCTGGATGGAATAATGTAGTTTTTTTAAAGGGTCTGGTAGATGAATTATAAATTCATTTTTTTGTAACCCTATATCAATAGGATAAATAATATATTTTTTTGAGTTATATTATCTTTTTGAGTGAAAGATGAGTTTGTGGTAGAAATTTGTAAAAGGATGGAACTCTACTTGAAAAGTATACCTTTTTATCTTATTCTATGAAGAAGTAAATTCTTAAACATTAGGTAAGGCATCATAAAACAAAAAATGTGTTATCCTAATACCTTACATTTTGTTGAACTGATGGTATTTTAAATCATCATAGATTGGTGGCTTTGAGGCCCACAATTCTACAATTGTTCGTAATTGATGACCTCAAACACTCCCTATAAATATTTACATTTTCCTCCAATTATGTGTCTCTAATTTCCACCGATGTTCTCCTAATCGAGATCATAATTTTGTGGTGACTTTTTCATTCCCTTTTTCTTCTTAATAAGACTAAATTTTATTAACCCCATTTCCGATGTGGGTTTTCCCACAATGGTATTTTGTATTTTCAACATTTTATTTTCGAAGAACAATTTCAAATTGTGATGACGCAATTTATTTAAGGAGGGAATAATGTAATTCCCCAAGATTTCATAGAACATTATTTCTTCAAAGTAATTCAATAACTTGCACTACACGCAACACCGAGTTCAAGCACACCATAACTTACCAAACTAGCCATTCAAAAGCAGTTATGAATAATATTAAATAAATTTTTAACTAAATATAATCTTTATAATTTTAGAATTCATATTATAAGTTTCTTAGACATAATGTAAGAACTAATCCATTTTTTTCAGATAAAAGAAATATTTTTCAAAAAATGCACTTTTACCGCCTTTTAATGGTGAACCCTTTTTAAATCCAATATTTGAAAGTTATATTTATTTAATTTGAAAAAATAAACTTCTTCTTTAGAATTGGGAAGTAAGAATTTAGTTTCAATAAATTTTTGGTGCTTTTCTGATAACTTTCATATTTGGGTGAATAGTGAAAATTACTAAATTTTAATTAAAAACAACTTTTTTTAATCAAAATAATTAATAGTGATAAATTATGAATTTGAGTGATTTTAAAGTATAATTAGATTATATTTTTATCATTTAATCCAATTTTGGTCATTGGACATAATTTCACATTTAAACTAGACATAAGCAAGTGACAATCTTTTGATAGTTATTATTCTTAAAAATACACCTTTTGGTTTTGACAACGGGAAATAATTTTGAATTAATAAATGCAACTTATATGTTTTAAATTTGATAAAATAGACTTCATTTTTGAATTTGGAATATCAAAATTAGATTAGGGTGAATTTTTGATATTTTTTTGAAAACTTTCAATTTTTGATGAATAGTTAAAAACACCGAGTTATTGTTTAAAACCGACTTTTTATTTAAATAATTATTTATTTTATTTAAATTTATTTTAGGTCAGAATATATACATAATACCTATATATTCTCAATGTAATTAATTGGATTCATTTTGTAATAATATGAGATATATAAAAATTTTATTAAACTTTTCATTGTCATTTATCCACCTCCTAGGAGAACTTGCAAATTCACATAAAAATTAATATTGCCGTTTCTGTGAGTGGAATTTCAAAAATAAGAGAGATACAGTTAATATCAAGGAGTAAAATGTTATTTAATAAGATAAAAATAATTTTTGGTGAATAATAACTTTTTACTTTTATTTACCACGGTTAAAAGTAAATAGGGTAATTAAGGGTAAAAATGATATTAATATTACCCTAACACATGTCCTAATTCTATTGGACAAGTGTATATCAACCAAAAAAACATTAGGAATAAAATATTATCATTTAGGTGCACTTGGATTAGATTAGGACATTTATTATTATTTAATTGAAGGAAGAATTAAAAGAGTTAAAATCAAAGTTTAATAACTAATTTTTTTTAATATTGGGTTATAAATAAGATAAATTCGATTATAAATATTCATTAGAAAGATAAAATTATTTCCTAAATAATTATATTTTATTTATAATTTTTAGACATTAAATAAATTAATTTATTTATGACACAATGATGATTCAGTAATTATCGTATTAATGAAAGATTAAGATAATTGATATTATAAATACCCAAATAAATGTAATTTGAGACTTTTTATGAATTAAAATAATTTTATAGGTTAATATCACATATTAGGATTGGTTATATGATTTTTTTTAAAAGTAATAACGCTCTTATGAATTTATCAAAAACAAAATACACAATAGTGTTAAAATTCACATAAAAGAGTTTTAAAAAAATATTATATTATTAATTGATATTCTATTACTAAAAATCTAAGGTTCGGCCAAAGGACTTATATTATGATATATGTATCATTAATGGACCTCTTGGGGGGTATATTGGAAGTTTATAGTAAGTTTATTAACCATATAACCTAAAAATACAAAGTGACATGGTAAATGTCAAACTAATTAACTAAGAGTTAAAACTAAAAGATAAGGTTAATATAATTACCCTAACCTATCTAAAATCTGTTGGTTGAAAGTATTTTGACCCATACCTACATTATAATTTGAATAATTTACTTTAGAGCCATTAGAAACCGAATATGAATTCATTATAAATTAATACTTTAAGTTTTTCCTAAAGAGCCCCTCCTCCCCCTTATAAAAGGACACCACTTCTAACCAATTATTAATACCTTCAACGACTTTTGGTTCTGCAAACATCTGGCCAAATACCCTATCAAATATCCTCCCTTCAACCTAGAGGCCTTATTTTGATCATAAATTCAACCTAAGTATCCCTTTTGATCAAATCAAAAGGAAGAACCCGAAGAAGAGGTAATGTTTTCACCACCCTCTTTCAAGTTCATCTCTTCTTCAACTTCTTCTTTCTTTGTTATTTTTATTATAAAATAATAAATCCAGTATATTATATATACTTTGATGTTATTATAAATATGGTACAGCCATATTTATTATTCTATCCATCATTTGAATGACATGTCACCATACGTGCGTACGTACGACTTACCGCCTCCACGTCGTGGTGTAATTGTTATTAAATACATTATTATTTGGATGGGTATAATAATGATGTTTAATTCATGTAAATAATAAATATAACATAATAATTATTATGTATATATGATATACCATCCAATTATATATTATTTTAATATCAAAATAATGATATTGTCGCTCGTGCGTACGTATGGACTACCATCTCCACGAACGCGATGAGATTCATTCCCCATCGTATCCATTCAAGAATAATTTTCATTTGATGATTAAAAATAATGTTTAAGGACTTGATATAATTATAGATACTAATAAGATACAACCTATCCATAACAAACACATCTTGAGTAACAAATCATATAAATGAAAACAAATTCGTTAACACCCGAAATGACGATAATATTAAGATATTATTAACATTACAATGTTAAAAGATCATATATGATATCATATTAATGTATATGATTCTTGTATAATTTAATAACAATTATTTCAACATTATACAGGATGTTAACCTACCCTCAACCAAGGAAAAGTACAAGGTAAGGGTTTATTACACAATCTCTTCATTATCCGAGGTTGTTTATACGTAATTATCTACTAGGACCTCTTTATCATCCACATCCATGTTTCATAAAAATGTATTTCGAAAAATTCTTACTATTTTACAGAATATGGGTTAAAGTCATTTATACCCTTGTTTTAATTTTTATAATAAGTTTATAAAGGAATATTTATGTCATTTTCCAAACAAGGTCCTTTTAAATATTTTCGACAAATTAAGGTAAGAATGTCTTTTTTTAACTTATATAGCGGTTGCAGCTATTTTCCACTGTTGTAAAATCTTTAAAGCTTCCCATAAAAGATTATAAGAACATTTTGAAAGTAAATGTTTTATTTTATAATTATGTGACCTTTAAATGATTTCCAAATGAATATTTTAAGAATTTGTGAAAGGCTCTCTTTATCAAGATCATAATTTTAAATGTTTTAATGATTTATCTTTCAAAATATTTTTAATTAATGTCCATGTTTTCAAAATGATTTTAAGGATTTATTTATATGGACATGAATGTTTTGAAATGATATTTCTTTTCAAAAGCTTCAAATTGGTATGAGACACTTTGATTCAAAAATCTCTTTTAAATTATTTCCTTTATAAATGTGTGACTTTTAAATGATTTTAATAAAGAGATATTTCCCTCAAATAGTTTTGATTTCATCTATGTCAACATCCTTTGATGGATTTTAAGCTTATTTGAAGTTGATTTATTATGTTACAAAACTTCCATATTGTATTGAAGGTTTTGTGATATGTTTGACTGTGGATGTGTTATTTTTATACCATTCATGGTTTATGGAGAAAGTATTGACATTTCATATGCTAGTTTTAATACGAATGTTTATGTTATGTTTAAACCTGTTCATATGAGGAATGCATTAGAATTAGTAAGTGACGGGTGGAGCTCGCTATAGCTCATCGATGCATCGGTAGGTCTCATGAGACAAACTGGTGTCTTGGCATGAGGCCTTGACAAAATATTATTTTTAGTCTTGGCACAAGGCCTTGGATATGTGGTTATGATAGTCTGTCATTATGCATTACATCATTATGAAAGTGGTTATTGATATTTCATGTGATTATTCTACTAGTATAATATCCATGTGAATAAGTAAATGGCATTATTTCATTTTATCTTTTCCATATTATGCTGAAGTTCAAGTTTTAAAGGCTTTTGTTTTAGTTATACATTGCCTTAAATGTTTATGTTTATTTATGAAATTTTCAGCTATATTGTTATCTTTACTGAGAATCTGAGCTCACCCCTTTCAATGTTTTATTTTCCCAGGATTCCATGAAGTGTATTGTGATTGATATGCAGGGTTCAGCCAAGGGAATAATGGAATTCATAAAGGATTATTTATGTTGTTTTGTATATTATAAGTGTAATGTAACATTCATGTATGTAATCTATTTTCAAGACTGTTAAACCGATCGGTCCTTCGGGACTTGATTCCTTATAATCATGCCAATGTATTAAAATAATGCATCGAATCTGGGTAACTGGGGTCGGGGCATTACAGTTGGTATGAGAGGAAGTTTAGTAATAACCTTGGAAACTAGATTTAGATAAACTCTGATTAGAGAACATTACCCTAAGATAGACTTTGAGTATTATTATAGAAGAACTTCATAGAATTTTGGTATTGTAGGGATTTTTTGAGTTTTCCGAGCACACTTCTAGAAATTTAGGCTATAGCCATGGTTCTAAACCATGGATATAGGCCCTAAAACTGTGGCTATAGGTTATAGCCACAGTTTCATAAACCGTGGATGGTATTGGCGTGGCTATAGGGCGGGACCTATAGCCACGGTTTGACACCGTGGCTATAACGTCAGCTGTATAGAGGCCAATAGAGGCCACGACAACCGTGGATAAAGCCCTATAGACACGGTTTAGAACTGTGGCTATAGGGATTTCCACTGTATAAAAAAAACCAGCACGGTGAACTGTGATGGCTATTGGGAGGACTGCACCAGCACCCCCACCCCTGCTCCTGCACACCTCCCCTGCCCCACCCCCTGCACCTTGCACCCCACCCCATGCCCCCTCCTCACTACACACCCCCTCCCCCTAGAACGCCCCCACCCTGCACCTGCACCCCCATACAAGGTAATCTAAATCCCATGGAACCACCACCTTCTTCAGAAATAGCCGAACCAACACAATTGAGTCGGATTCTACTTCATCAATCTCCTCATTGAAAATATTACACAACGTAAGGCATGTACTCATCACACTCCCCAATGGAGGCACCCATTTAGTAAAAGGAATTGAAAAACAGAATCACCAATCCCCTATTGTTCTGAACCAACACGCCTCCCCTCGTCTCCCCTGCAATACACGATCCATCCACATTCAATTTTAATGCTAAGCTCCTGTTATTCTAAACCAACCCGCCTCCCCTTATCTCTCCTGCAATACATGATCCATCCACATTAAATTATAACTAGTACTCCGCCCGTGTGATGCACGACACTATAAAATAATAATAATTATTAACTATAGATTAATATTTATAAAACATAATAGTTTATATCAATTATGAAGAAGTAATATAAATAGTGAAACATTCAAACCGAAACAACAATTGTTTCAGAGTTGATTTTCAATGGAACACATTGAAACAAAAACGAATTGTTTGGATACATTGTTTCTTTAGAAAAGAGTTGGGAGAAAAATATTACAGTAATAAAATACTGTAATAGTATATGGTGTCCCCTTTGGAATGAAACTAAATTCAATAAATTGTGGTAGTAAAAAACTTCCAAAATTGGGTTCCTGTGGCGCTGTAGTAGACAAGTATTGGTGGTTGCTGGTTGGTAGTAATCTGGTACCTGCACATGTTTTTAGAAACAGGTTACAAATGCAGAATTTTTTTTAGATATCATACATACACAATAGCACCACTTTCTGCCTCTACTATGTTTGAAAAATCACATGACCATGCAAACATAGATAGGGAAAATGATCCTGAAAATTAAACAAACCAAACCATTCTGCCATTTGAATCTCACCATAATTTCAATTATCCTCATTTCGAACATAACCTGAAAAATATAAACCTAAATAGAGTAGTTTTAATTGTAGGAGCACAAAAGCACCAAGAAAAAAGAGGTAATAAACAACTCTAGCAATGAGTAAAAATGAAGGCAATGACCAACCAGCTTAACCAAAAGTACCCATCCATCCATTAAATCTCCTCAGTTTCAATCTAGTGGAATCATTCATAAACTACTGAACAGTTTATAACTTGTTACCTTTTAATAACAATAACACAATGTAATGAATTCTTTAAATTACGAAATATGAATTAGAGAATATCACCAATAACCTCACATCATTTTTTTATTGTACTCATAAAATCAAAAGTATAAGATAGCCGATCTTCATGTGTTGTGTAATGTCATTCACATAAACCATCCAATGATTCAATTCAAATGTAATGCATAACATTAAATAATAATGTACTTTGAATATCTGTATGGAGTTCCTTGGAATACACCCCCACCCCAGGTTGATATTGAACCTGCACAGAGAAGTTAAAATTAGGTAATCGTAAAATTAATGGTTAAGTGATTAACATTCACTAACAATGATCAAAAAACCTGTATATAACAATCACCACATGCATATGCTGGTTGATCATTCTTATATTTCAGTCACCAACGTAATAACCAGAAAGTTGATTAAAAAACATTACACATGTCTAAATCGTAATGTCAACACAATAACATTCTAGTAACAATTATAACCACATTGTAGTTTAAAAAAAATGCTATTTGGGATGAATTGAATATGGATGAACATGTCAATGCCCTCAATATTGGTGTGAAAAAAAACTAACCAAACACACCAGCCCCCTCCCCCACCCCTCCCCCATTCCCAGCACCATCCCCCACGAGGACCCTCTCCCCTGCCCAGCCACATCCACACCAGCCCCCTCCCCACTTCTCTGCCGGTCCTGCCCTCCCCCCTCCCCTCCCCCATGCCTAGCCGCTCCCCTACCCTTTACACCACCCTGCCTAGAACCATCCCCCACCAGGAGCCTCTCCCCTTCCCAGCCACATCCCCACCCGAACCCTCTCCCCTTCCCAGCCACATCCCCACCATCCCCTCCCCACTTCTCCGCAGGCCCTGCACTCTCCCCCGCCCCTCCCCTCCCCCATGCCTTGCTGCTCCCCTCCCCTTTACACCCATGCCCAGCCCCTCCCCTCCCCCCTAACCAGAATAATCTACCACCATTTCCCAGCACCTCCCCCTCCCCCCTCTCCTCTCCCATGCCCAGCTTGTCCCCTCACCTACTTCTCCTCCCACCCCTTCCTAGCACCTCCCCTCCCACCTCCTCCACCCCCTGCCCAGCCCCATCCCCCACCAGCCCCCTCCCCCATGCCCAGCCCCATCCCCCACCAAAATTAAAACACATAAATTGACAATTGATATGTAATTAAAGAAGAAGAAGAAACTAACATCATAAACAGTAAGATAATCGTTATAATATAAAAAAAATGACATTCTGTAGAGAAAATCTCAAAGGTGTTCATATTATTAAAGGTAAAGAATTATTATTAATTAGAAACATGTTAAAGGAGTATGAATACATTTAGTTTTTTATAATAATAATGTACTGTATGAATTAAAAGAAATACAATTAGAAAAAAAATACACAGTGGAGTCAATAGTGAAAAAAATTACGTGCATTCATGTGTAGGATGAAAGGGAGGGAGGTTAACCCCACAATTTTAGGAAAAACTAACTGCATTCACATAGTGTGTAAATGAAAATAAAAAATGATGGACAGAAGGGAGATTAATTCCAAAATTTTAGGAAAACACGCCAGTTGCGGAGATCTGGACATGTAGGCTATTTTATGAAGGTTTTTAGTTCATAAAAAACAATATATAGTGGAGTAAATAGTGAAAACAAAATCACATGAATTCATATGTTGGACAGAAGGGAGGATAAATTCATGATTTTTGGACAAATTACCTGCCTTCATTTCCAATTCATGTTTCTGTATTCACATGCACTAAGAAAACAATTCGAAAAAAAATAAAATAACTGTAAATATTTTATCATGTATATAAAGAAAAAAAATTCATTAAATGAGGATAGAACACCTTCTTCACAGATCTTTATTTATATAGGTTGAAACTAAGGAATTGACATGGAAGATGAAAAATAAAAACCTTTCTTTCTGAAAAAAACAATAGAAACTGAACATTATTGCACAGAAAAAAAAAACAACCAAAACAACCAAACCTGACCATTATAGCCAAATTCAATTATTGTCAAGTAAAATTCAATAAGAACATGATTATTGAACTGATACCTTCCTATAAAAATACATGTTTTCTGATGAGAACCGAACTCCTAAAATCAAAAGAATCCACACATCAGAATCTGTAAAAAGAAAACAATACAATTACTTTTCTATTAGTGATCTTGCATTGAGACACTATTCTAATTAAAAATTGAAGATATTTTTCTAGTCCTAGCCATTGGTGCACATAAACTGATTCTACGGTTGGAAGAGTTTTCTAGGTCGATGAAGCTTCCTCGTCTTGAATCGATCTCTGCATATCACTAAAAATTTTCATTATACTCATAGCTCCAAAACTTTAAAGATGAAAACACTTTCTATGAACATGAAGTTGCTGTAACTATTCTGAAGAATAAGATTCAAAAATAGTGGAAGAAACCAACAAAATTGATCAACAAAAATGGGCGATATAACTTAAGGCAATCATATTAAATTATTTACAGTGCAAGAAAAGCATAATAAAGACCTGATTAAGATCCTACAAATTCTCCAAAAAATGAAATACATGCATGTATCTAGAACCACTTAATCAAAATCACTGAAAAAGAAGATTCATACAGTATACTATAAGAACAAAAAAAATATGAACCTATATATTAAATTGGTCTCAATTATAAAAAATGTACTCTGAAAATTTTAAAAAATAGTATACTGTAAGAACAAGAAAATATGATTCTATATGGAAAAAAATACCGTATTGAAAAAATATGAACAAATGTGAAAAAAATATAAACCTATTAAAAAATTTGAATCTATATAAACACCAAACTCACCATTCCATCAGAACATAAACACGCCCACCATAGTATATTCCACAAGTGTTTTGAAGCCTAGAGAGAACAAAAGCATGGTTATAAATACTTTCATTATTTTGAAAAATCAATATAGATAGGAATATAAATATAACATAGGATATAAATAAAATCAATGTTTCCATGAATTTAAAAGAATTTATAGAAAAAAATAATTAATATCTATGAAAAAAACAATTATATAGATTTGATTTGGGAGAAAAAAATAAGGGAGAAAATGAGAATTTATTCATACCCCCTGCCCCTGCCCCCTACCTGCACACCCCCCTGCCCCCTCTCCCTGCCCCTACCCCCACCTACCCCCCCCCACCTGCACACACCCCTCCCCCTGCCCCAGTACACCCCCTACCCCCACCTGCACACCCCCTGCCCCCTATCCCTACCCCCTGCCCCCACCTGAACACCCCCTTCCCCTACCCTGCCCCCACCTGCACACCCCCTCCCCCTGCCCCCACCTACACACACCCCTCCCCCTGCCCCGACACACCCCCTTCCCCCACCTGCACACCCCCCTGCCCCTCTAACTGCCCCCTGCCCCCCACCTGCACACCCCCGCCCCTTCCCCCCCACCTACACACCCCCTACCCCTGCCCCCCACCTTCCCCCCACCTGCACACACCCCTCCCCCTGCCCCAACACACCCCTCTTCCCCCCACCTGCACACCCCCTACCCCCTCTCCCTGCCCCCCTGCCCCCACCTGCACACCCCCTTGCCCCTCCCTTTCCACCCCACCTGCACACCCCCTCCCCCATGCCCTCCCACCTGCCCCCCCCCCCCACCCGCACACACCCTCCCCCTGCCCCAGCACACCCCCCCTTCCCCCCCACCTTCACACCCCCTGCCCCTCTCCCTTCCCCCTCCCCCCCTACCTGCACACCCCCTGCCCCCTCCCCTGCCCCCACCTGCACACCCCCTCCCCCTGCCCCCCCCACCTACACACACCCCTCCCCCTGCCCCAAAACAACAACCAAGGGATATTGAGTAACATCACAACTATAAATCTTAGAGGAACACAACAACCAAGGGCTATTGAAACATAATATACTATAACATATTAGATGGAGAATTTCAGCTCCAAAGTCTTAGAGGAACACAACAACCAAGGGATAATGAGTAACATCACAACTATAAATCTTTCATTTTCCAGAGATTGTGTGATGGGAAAATCCAAGAGGGTGAGTTTCAATAGGTCTTATTTCAATGATGCTAGCCCACTTGAATACATACACTAAGATTTTTTTGGGATAACCATGACTAGTTCTTGTGTTAGAGGATCCAATTTCATCATCTTCATAACTAAAATATCTAAGAATGTTTTGATTTAGATAATAAAAAGAATATGATGCATTCCAAACCATTTAAACCTAAAAATATTCAATATAAAATTACACTGTAAAGATTACTAAGACTGGAGAATAGATAATGGTCTTGAATATCTTTCTATAGAGTTCATTCAGTTTTCCTAAGACCAAAACTTCCACACTTGAAAATAATGATCTAGTCCAGGATAAGGATGTGAAACATGATCCCTAACATCATTTTTAGGCTGAGGCTTAGCCTATTCCACCACCTCCTTAGCCCACTGATGCCACTAATTCTATGTATAGCTCTAGTTCAGATTTAGATTCTAAAAATTATACTACTCACAATGATTATCAATTGACCTATGATAGGAAAATGAGAGTCCCCAGACCTCCTGCCTGATTCTTCTAATATGTTGTGGCTTAATATACCTTTTTATATGGCCTCAAATCTTATTAATGATGAACCTCAATCACATAGGTATGATTTATAAGAAAAAGACTCAAATAAGTAGGTATTTCTGATGAATGAAGAAATGTAATAGATAAATAAGAAACATACATGGGTTATTTGTAATAAACCAACTAATTCTAAATTAATTAGTTATAAATGGATCATTGAAAGAAATGAGGACAACACTGCGGGATGTAAATCAAATAAAAATCTAGGCTAGTTTCGAAGGGAATCCTTCAAAGAGAGGAAATTGATTATGATGAATTATTTCCCCTTTTTTCTTAAGCATTATTTAATTAATATTTTGATAGATTTTGCAACTTATAATGACTTTCATATAGATAAGTTAGTTGTTAAAACTGATTTCTATCTTGGTGATTTGAATGAAATGATTTATATGATACCTCTTGATGATTATCCTGCCGAGTTCAAACCAATGAAATTATTCCATTTAAATATATCTTGGTCTGGCCTGAAACAATCCTCATGGAAGTGGTGCTTCAATTTTGATTCATTTTTTTCTAGGTAACAAGTTCATTAGCATTCATTATAATGCCTTTTTTTTTAAAATCAACTAAAACCTACATCATTTACCTACTATTGTATATTGATGACATGATCATAATTTTAAAAGACATAAATATGATCTCTATTGTTAAATCCCAATTTAAAATTAAGTTTTAAATGAATGAATTAGGTGTAGATAAGAAAATCCTAGGTGTTTAAATAATTAGGGATCATTAGGGATAAAATGCATAAACTACTTTATCTATCTTAGCATGCTTATTTTTTAAAATTTATAAATAGGTAAATGTTGGAATCTATGAGACCTATTAATTTCCTTCTTGAACAACATTTTAAATTGTCCTTGAATCAATCACCTACTACTGAAGTTGATGTTGAATTTATGTCTAGAATTCCTTATTCTAACATTGTTGGTTGCAAAGCGTATTATATGATTTCTGTCTTGAACAACATTTTAGTAGTCATTCTCATTCCTAATAAGATATGGTAAATATTAATGATATTGATCAAAAAAGAAGTGTAATCAGATGCATGGAACTCGTCATACATTACCAATACAAAAATAGAATTTACATCAAAAGTGAGTCTCAATATTAGTATCATCAGAATCATGATAACCCTCATCCACACCTCCTAGAGAAACACCATCACCACCTCTCACACCACCAACATCATCATCGACATCTACATCCGAACCAACACCAGAACCAGGTCCAACACTAGGTCTGGCTCCGGCTCCGACAGAAGAATCTACATTAGCAGAATGCATCGACATCAAAAAGGCATCAACCGTTGCAGCTGATTCTGGTGGAAGTGTAGATGAAAGGGCAGACATAATTTTCATCATATTTGCAGTTATCACCTATTCTGATTTTTGACTTGCTTCTTTGATTGCGGTATTCATTTATTCCACTATGAAAAAACCAGAACTGGTACTCAAAGAAATTTTAGTAGACCAGTATCGAGAAGGTACAATCTTCTTCCCAGGTTGACAACGCACTCTACCCTTATGTTCATCTCCTAATACCTGATGTAGATGATCGTTTGGGCCCAAATTGACAGGTTCTTTTTCTTCCAATTCCTCTAAAGCATTCTGTTGATTGATATATAACATAAATTAAATTTATAAAATAATATAAGGAATTAAATTCAGTAAAAATGAAAGAAATTGAAATATACTTACAATCGCCTTCTCGGTGTCTGTATTTGGCACAATACCATCTTTATTTTTCCAGCTTGTACAAAACAAATTTGAGAGAGGAATGTGACCCTCGATATTCGATGCCTTTTTCTGAAAAAAAAGCAATAAATCAAAATTGGAAGTTAAAAAAATTACACTAAACACAACTAAATATTTTAAATGTTAAATTACTTGCGTCTGCTTAGGATCTGGTAATGAAGTGTGTCCATGAGTATAAATGTGTTTCGTTGCACTCTTGTTTGTTTTATTTCTGCTTGATTTCTCCTATAAACAAATAATTATATAAATTCATTAACATAAATAAAACAATTAATTTAAAGTAATTTTAAAATAAATAAATGAATATATATATATATAAATTTAACAAACACCTTAAACGCTGGACTCTTCTAATAGATGATCATCTCTTTATATTTTGATATTGGGAAATATTGAATCACCAGTACTTCTTCAAGATTTTTACCAACTATCTTTTTCCAACCAAGATATAAATCATACTTGTAGGATCGCCACATTTCACCTAAATCCATTATCCTTGAATCCTTTGCATTTTTTCCATCAGAAAAATTATATCGAAGCTACAATGGACATAATATTTGTTAAGAAAATATTATAAATTTATATATATATATAAAAGGTGATTAACATTACTTACCCAAATCTCTTCCCAGGTTTTGTCCTTTATTTTTTGTCCAACTGCCTTCAAACTTATCGGTTGAACCAGAATGATATTGCTGTGTCTAGCAAGTGTTCTCATAAAATTTTTCATTCCGTGCCATTTTTATTAATTATAGCATTGTCCTCATTGTAATCAACTCTGATTTGTGTGTGCCGATTCCAAACCTCACACATTTTTGTGCGGTCTCGTCGTCTGGTAGAGGCTGGAGCTAATCATGAAACCAAAAATAAAAGAAAATAATATATATGTATTTATCATTAATCAGTAACAATATTGTTTAAACAAATACCAGTAGATGGGAATCTGTTGACCCCTAAAGTACTACGTCTGGAGGGGGGACAACCTCCATGGTAGGTGAGATATCTACAGGAGTACTATGTATATTAGATGCAAAGTGTACTAATGGAGGCAGAAAACCCGATGGATAACCCTGTACAAATGTGGGTGGATATGGATATGGATATGGCGATGGGATATATAGGGGCACAATACCCTATACAGTGGATGGTGGGAATGGAAAATGAGGGGTGTGAGTCTGAGAACTACAATTCGATGTGGGTGCGGGAAAAAAGGGATACGGAAAAGGTGGGTATGGATAATATAGAGGTGGCATAATGGGAGGATGACCTCCTGGTGTCTCAAGAAGCGTAGTAGTAGGCTGACCTGTAGAATGAGTACCCCCTGCCACAATATCATCCTCAGTGGCATAATCCAAGCATCTCCTCAACGATGCAACCTAAAATAACATAGATGATAAAATAAAATGAACGATAAAAAGACAAATAATATGAAAGACCATAATATTCAAACATAATTTGTACTTACATTGTTTCCAGGAGGAGACCTACATTGTTCGTTTCTCGGTATTCTTCTACTCCTTCTAGTATCATCATAATCAGACATTTTGACCTGGAAATTATAAATAATATTCTCAAATAAATAGAAATAATGAAAAATGTTAAATAATACAATTGTATCATAAAACAATGAGATACATTTTCATGTGTGATATTAATATTGATAAAATATCAAGACTTTTCTATGTTCACGATTTAATAGAGAAGTGGTTAAACCTAAATTGGTGAGGCTATTAATAGTTTTATATTCGATAAGGGTACAAAATATAATATTTATTTTGAAATCATATATGGAAGTTAAAAAAAACACATACAATATTTCGATAATATCAGGTAAATACTTACAAATGTGTCAATGCTATGTGGGGTATGTGACAATTTCTGGTTCACAATATGTTCTAAAAATTGCATCATCCATATCATCAAATGAAACATTCGAATAAATACCGACAGGTTCATCCATAACATCATTTTCATCCATGCCTTCGTCAAAAATATGTCTAGGAATAACATCGACAATAACACCAAATTGTGGTTGTAAAGGGTCACATACATAAAACACCTGTTTAGCTTGTAAATCAAAAATATAAGGTTCATCAGTACAATCAAACCACTTGAATTTCATCATTGCGACACGACCATGTGCATAGTAATCTAATAAAATGATTCTTTCAACAACACCGTAATATGATATATTTTCTGATCGAGGCTGCTGTCCGATGCACTCGCATAACAATATGTTGTGGCGCTTATCGTGACACCGTCATACTGTGTTGCCATTTATTTTGCATAACTATTTACAAAAAATTTAAATCCATTGACAACCATTGACTTACAATCACGTACCACATCGTTTGGACCAAAGGATAATGCTTTTATTTCGTCTGATACTTCAATCATTGGTAGAGATAAAACCTAAAATATACCAACATAGAATATTAAACAGAGACATGTGATTATGTTATGAGAAGAAGAAAAGAAATCTATTACCTTTGACTTTAACCAGGCAGAAAATTCTTTACTGTGCAACAATTCCTTCCTCTTAATAGATAGAGAGCGATGTCTCTTTTTTATCATTTCTAAATGTTCTCTACAGATATGAAAGCACTAAAATGTCAGAATATATAAAGAAATAACACAATGAAAAAAATACATATTTATTAGTTTACTTACATGATATAATCATCAGGCACACCACAATTGAGTAATACTGTGCGATGTGCCATTTCCCACTCTTCCCTTCTTAACGTACACAACGAGTATGATCTAGATATCCCCCCTATTTGGGGAAGTGAAGGAAATATAGTCTCAATGGGATCATATTTATCATCTTCAGTTCTCATTAGTCAATTAGAACTCGTAGTGACGTTAGAAAAGTATGATGAATATAAATCCATGCATTCTTGTGCTAAATAGCATTTCACAATAGAGCTTTCAGGATGATATTTATTTCTCACATAATATTTCAATGTAAACAGCATTCTTTCGGTAGGATACATCCACCGACTCGAAACAGGACCACCAAAGTGAACTTCCGTGGTAAGTTGCACAATCAAACGTAACATACATGTGAAAAAAGATAGTGGGAAAATTTTCTCCAAGTCGAAAAGAATAATCAGTGCATCTCTCTGCAATTTATGAACAACACTTCTGCTTAATCTTTTGGCACAAAGATCTCGATAAAATTGACATAACATAATGACCAAAACTCTAAAATTATGTGAAAGTAAATGGATAATGTCAATGAGAATAAACTCATGTAACAAGACATGGTAATCATGGGTTTTAAGAGATTTGAGTTTCACATCTTTTGTGTTCACCCTTTTTGAAATATTACTTGAATAACCATCCAGAACCATCAAACTTTCCAAGACCTGAATAAATTGTTTTTTCTCCACATTTTTCATTGAATAATAGGAAAGAGGGACTTTCCAATTATTTTGACCAATTAAATCAGGATGAAGTCTTGCTATTATACCCCAATCCATCAAATCACAACGACACCAGAAATCGTCTTTTGTTTTGCCTTTGACATTTAAAATAGTATCAAGTAACATCACAAAAATGTTTTTCTCAATATGAATTATATCCAAACAATGATGTAATAAATTCTATGACTAATACATCAACTCAAATCATATGCTTTTCTTTCTCCAATTTCTATAGAAATTTTAATTAGCATGCTTTTTCTTTCTGATATTTGATTGAATTTTTCCAAGAACATAATTCAAATCATCAAGTTATTTAACAATATCAGTCTCTGACATTCATTGAGGCGTCTCATCTGTCTCGATGCCATTATCGAATTGTCTCCAATTTTTCCCGTATGGATGATCCATTGGTTGAAAACGTCTGTGCCCTATGAAGCAGAAACTTCATCGAAAATTTAATCTTCGAAAACATGTATTTTTCATACAAATAGGACATGATAATTTCCCTTTAGTACTCCAACCAGACATGATTCCTTAGGCACGGAAATCATTTATCATCCATAATAAAGCCGCACAAAACCTAAATTACTCCTTTCTGAATTCATCATACGCTTGTGCACCAACAATCCAAAGCTTATTTAACTCCTCTATTAATGGCTGCAAGTATATATCAATATCATTTCCAGGATCACTGGGTCCAGATATCAATATACTCAGGATAGTGAATGGATTCTTCATACACAACCATGAAGTAAAGTTATAAATGTGAATGAAAATAGGCCAAGTACTGTGTGCAGTATGCATTTGGCGAAATGGGTTGAAACCATCACAGGATAATCCCAATCTAACATTTAGTGGGTCGGCTGCAAAATAAAAATGTAGCCTATAAAATTTCTTCCAAGCCAACCCATATGCAGGATGCACTATTTCATCATTATCCTTATTTCTTTCATCTGCATGCCATCTCATATTCTTTTCCATTTGTTCTGACATAAATTTTTTTTGAAGCCTGGGAATTAAAGGGAAGTGCCACATCACTTTCTGTGGTATGAAAGATTGAGATCCATCTTTATTAGTCTCCCCCCTTGATGTGCCACACTGTTTTCACTGACTCAAGTTTGCATTCGCCTTCCAGAACAAACAACAATCTTTGAGACAAGAATAAATCTTACTAGATGAAAATAAAAAATTTTCAACCAACTTTGATGCCATGTAATCATTTTCTACAATACATGCATCATCAGGCAGTAAATCATTAATAAATGTAAGGAGACAGTCAACCACAGTATTACTAAATCCATACATTGTTTTCCCATGATATAATCACATTAAAAACTCAAGTTTGCTCATTTTTCCACATGCTTGATATACTGGGGTGTTTGCATATTCCATCAGCTTTCTAACACTCTCAACGTCATCATCCTGATTAATAGATGAGAACTATGTTCCAATATTCATTTTCTCTTGCACTGGCCATGAGGAGATAGCTTCAGAAACAAAAGGAAACAGATCAGAAATTAGATTTTTCATACCAATCTTTTCCGCTGAATCGATGTCATTCAACACTTGAGATTTTTCTCTATTGTGATACCACACATGATGATTTTAATGGAAACCACTTTTAGGGATATGGTAACTCACTTCCTCACAAGTTAACCAAGGTCTTACAACACAATCAAAACAAGGGCATCAGATCAATCTTCCATCTAAATCATTTGTGAACGCAATGTCCAAAAAATATTGTAACTCCTTCTGAAATTCATCAGTGATCCGATCAATGTTATACATCTAGTATCTATCCATTCTGAGGCTGATAAACAAACATTAAATAAATAATCTAGATAATGACTTAACATTATATGTATTGTTTCATAAGATATTAAGTATTCATCAATAACAATTTAATAAAAAAATCATAACAAATATATTAAAATTATGGTTTAGGGAATTCATAAATATTTTAAATTATAAAAATTCACGAATAGTCATACATAAGTTCTAAGAATGAGGATTTATTATAGTAAAAAGAGTTTATATGAGTTGCATGATTTTCATAAGTTGCATGATTTTCATGAAAAATGTGGCGATTCTTGGAAGATTTATGGGTCAGTTTGGTTTTTTCGATTTCTTGAGAGAAATAGATTTTTATAGTGGCTGATATTATTTATAAAGGATAAATTTGTTACTGAATTTATTTGAAGATTTATTAGGAGAAGGCTTCAAAAACTACATATGGGTAAAATGTAACTTAAATATATTGTTTAAAGGAAGTTATAAAATATAAGGTTTACATAAGGGTAACTAGTAATGGTGTAAAGGTAAATAGGTGAGGCTGTATAAGGATATCTGGTTGACTTGCATAATGGTCATCAGCCATATAGAGGATCATTATATACAGTTACATGAATATGTTTACATGATCTCTAAAATATTAAATTCATGTAAGGGTAGAACCTTGTATGTGTAAGGAAAAAAGGTGCAGAAATAACATAGGATCTTGCACTATGGACTTACTAGGCACGTTATGGTGAAAAAGAAGTATTAATGGAAAAGATTGCATGGGTTTTTAAACTGTAAATAATGGACATGAGTATAGGTCTTTATAGTTGGAAAATATTGTGTAAATTTCCACATGTATTTACATAAAGGCAAATTTATAATCCTTAGTCTTGTGTAAGGGTAAGTGGGTGGTAAGGTTTTTGTACTACTATGTAATGGTATTTGTGTTGCATCTCGTAAATTTTATATGCATGGATATATAGAGAAGAAGCAGTCTCGATCATCTAGGAAGAATCTAATGCATATCGGCACATCATTGAATTGATAATGATAGTTGAAGAACCTAAATAGGTTAAAGATTTATTATATATGATGTTCTTATGAGGGTTTGATGAAACTTGAGTATATTCTTGAACTATTAAATTAATTATGGAAATTTAAATGAGGTGTTTAAAATGGAAATATATATTCCATATTATTTATAGAATTTAATGGGAAATCCATAAGAATATTCTAGGATATTTTATAACTTGAATATTGACTTCATTTAAGATTTTAGGGTCAGAATGTGAAGATAAAAACTAGTTTTAATTCAAAGGGAGAATAGTAGGGAGATTTTAATAAAGGATATTATAGTGAGTCAATCTTTAGCATTCCTATTTTAAAATATAAAAATATTATCATTCAGTAATATTATTTTCAAGAATCATGGAGTGATTTTAAATCTATGATCTTATGTTCCATATACTTACATATGGAAATATTTCCAAGAAAATATTTGAAGAGAAGAGAACAAAAAAATCAAATAGATATTTAAGGATTCAATCTTGACTTATTAAAATGAAATAAAACATGTGATAAAGGAAGGGAAAGTATAAAAGGTGTAGGTGATAAAATAAGGGGAAGAGGGAGAGATTCACATCATTCAGAATTATCTATATAAGAGACAAGGGATTCATCAAGATATATAGGGGAAATAGGAGTATTTTTATATCTATTTATAAAGGAAAAAAGGGGTTTAAACATATCCTTCACATTCATCTGAGGAAAGGGAGAAATAAAAAAAATCCAATACAAAATGGGATATTTGGTTCCTATATAAATATAATGATAAGGAGAATATTTCACTAATTCAATAGGTTCAGTGCAAGTGCAAAAGGGATGAAAACAAAGGATATTACTAGTATATTCAGTTATTGAAAAATAAAAATAATAAAGAATAATTCTATTCTTAGAATTATCATCTAGAGAAGAATTTCGATTATGGTTCGAGGAGATAAGAAGACTCAAATTTCACCAATAAGAGGTTGTATCTATCTAGATTAAAGAAAATAAAGATCATCATATTGGAGTTCATAGTTTTTTTATCTAGAATAAAAGGTGAAGTACATTTCATGATAATCATAAAGAAGAACCTCATGTTTATAAATAGTGGAAGAATACAAGAATCATCTATAAACTATCCCAACCTTATATTAATGCATTTTGTGTGTTTTTAAATATTGGGGAGTGACCCTTGAATCTTCATTGAGACTTTATTAAATCATTGAAATACAAAAAAGTGAATTAGTATTACCCTCCCATAACACCAACATATTGTTGGTTGTCTACTCCTTATATTAGCTCATATGGGTGGTCCAAGTATAACTAGGTGTTCTTGTGTGATTTAATATATGCATGTGTACATTGTGTGTGATATGGACATGTTTTATAAAGATGAAAGACTGAATAATTACCTTTGGTGTTGAGGGTTGTGGGGGAGAACTGTCGGTAATGGAGGAGGAGGGGAGGCATCTCGGAGTAGCTTCGCTGGAGGAGGGTCGGGTTAAGGAGGGTCATAGTGAGGAGGGATCAATGGTTTTTAGGGTTTCTGGTGAAAATGTGTCGGGGAGGGCGATGGGGGTTTCGACCTCGGCGTCGGAAGAGAGGGCTAGGGGAGGAGGCGTCGGGGAGGAGGGTCGCGGTGAGGAGGAGGGTCTCGGCGAGGAGGCGTCAGAAGAGTTGCGTCGAGGAGTAGGGTCACGGTGAGGAGGCGTAGGGGAGGAGGGTCTAGGCGATGAGGAGGGTGAGATGAGGAGGCGTCAGGAAAGAGGGTCACGGTGATGAGGAGGGCTCGGAGACCAGGCAGTGGGGAGGAGGAGGGTGTGGTGAGGAGGAGGGGGCAACGAGGGGGAGATCATGGGGAGGAGGAATCGCTAGGGCATGAGGGGTTCGTCGGGGGAATGTGAGGGTTTGAGGAAGGGTTTCCAACAAATTTCCACGATCATCCTATTGAACCATGGCTATAAACAAGCTATAGCCATGGACCGATAGAACTGTGGCTATAGGTCCATGGCTATATCCTGAATTCCTAGTAGTGGTAATACATCCCTGTTTGGATACGAGCAGGTAGAGGCGGCTCTGGAACATATGTAACTAGGGGTAAAACCCGAAAACACCTCTTTGAGATAGACTTGAACGGGAGCTGGTGCACGATAATGGGCCTTGCTGCAGTCTTGGTTATGACACTCCTGGGGGATTTTATAAGGATAATTCTCATTTTATTTACAAACCATTATGAATGGTTTATGAGTATATACTTTCTCAAAGAAAACATTTTTATGATTATGGATTATATCCATAAAATTTTTAATGTATGTTAAGTGTTTTAAAAGTTTTCGATTAGGTATTTCTATTCATAAACTAATCTAGTGTATGAAATTGATTAGAAATGGCACCCAGTAGAAGGAATGACAAATCTAGAAATATTTATGATTCAAAGAGTAAGAAGGATCATATCTTTCACGGTATTAATCCAACATTTATAAGGGAAATAGTCTCCCATTTATTATCATCATATAAAGAAATAGTATCATGTTTTGATATGATAAGTAAAGAGTTCTCGAAGTCCTATTCATTTGAAGGGAAGCCAGAGAAGAAAAGGATGGTAGAGAGAAAGGCAGATAAAAGGAAGAAGGTAAAGAAGGATTTTCCCATATGTGATAACTATGGAAAGAATCACCCTGGAAAATGATTGAAAGGAATGGGAGTGTGTTATAAGTGTGGAGAAAAAGGACACCATGTTCGTGATTGCGAGGGTAAGAAAAAGGTTTCAAATGTACAATGCTTCATGTGCAAGGAGTGGGGACACTACGCAAATCAATGTTCAAATCATCAGAGTATGCCCCAAATGATTCTATTGGATAATAATAAAGTTATGATACTACCACAAATGAAGAGGAATGACTAGTTTTCTTATGTTTTTATTAAAGAATTATTTCATTTGAGTGTTTTATCAATGATTTACTGGTTATATGAATTATAGAGATAAATAAGGATTGTACTGCAGTACTATTTCATTGAGGATTTGAGATTATATGGTACTATGAAAAGTGACTCAACAACAAGATAACTTTTTCTTTTGAAAATATATGGTTGAAGAAAATGTAATCCTTAGTATGGCCTTGATACTGAGGTAGTAATTTTGGAATAAGAGATGGTTGATTTGAATAAATTATATTGGATATTCTTGACTACCTTGGCACTGATTAATGGGTTGTTTATTTCATCATTGTTGGAATATTCAAAGTTTTTGGATATAAGGAATATATCTACTATTCTATAAGGAATAAGGGAACATGAATGTAATCAATAAGGTTTTATGGTAATTGAGGGTGTTACCATATTTTAAAAGAATACATGATGAAGGTATTCACATGTTATTACGTGGAAAAAATGATCTTCATTATATTTTCCTTCCTTATAAATTTTGGACTGTGAGTTTGGACAGAAGTAATTTGGATAAGTCTAAAGGATGGAATTGACTATATTTGAAATTTTATACAATTGTTATGGTTAAATAATTTCTAAAGATTATTTTTGGATTGTTATAAAAAGGACAACCCAAAGGTCAGGTGACAACCCGTCGTGTCCGACCAGGCTGCGAGACTTGAACCCGCAACCGAAGGGCGACAAGGGTGTATCACCTACCACTAACCCACGTGATGTCCTGGATGGAATAATGTAGTTTTTTAGAGGGTCTGGTAGATGAATTATAAATTCATTTTTTTGGAACCCAATACTAATAGGATAAATAGAATATTTTTTTTGAGTTATATTATCTTTTAGAGTGAAAGATGAGTTTGTGGTAGAAATTAGTTAAAGGATGGAACTCTACTTGATAAGTATACTTTTTTACCTTATTCTATGAAGAAATAAATTCTTAAACATTAGGTAAGGAATATTAAAACCAAAAATGTTTTATCCTAATACCTTACATTTTGTTGAACCGATGGTATTTTAAATCATCATAGATCGGTGGCTTTGAGGCCCACAATTCTATAATTGTTTGTAATTGATGACCTCAAAAACTCCCTATAAATGTTTACATTTTCCTCCAATTATGTGTATCTAATTGCCACCGATGTTCTCCTAATCGAGATCATAATTTGGTGGTGACTTTTTCATTCCCTTTTTCCTCTTATTAAGACTAAATTTTATTAACCTCATTTCCGATGTGGGTTTTCCCACAACAGTATTTTCTATTTTCAACATTTTATTTTCGAAGAACAATTTCAAATTGAGAGGATGCAATTTATTGAAGGAGGGGATAATGTAATACCCCAAGATTTCATAGAACATTATTTCTCCAAAGTGATTCAATAACTTGAACTACACGCAACACCGAGTTCAAGCACACCATAACTTACCAAACTATCCATTCAAAAGAGGTTATGAATAGTATTAACTGAATTTTGAACTATATATAATCCTTACAATTTTTGAATCCATATTATGAGTTTCTTAGACATAATGTAATAACTAATTCATTTTTTTCATATAAAAGAAGTATTTTTCAAAAAATTCACTTTTACCGCCTTTTAATGGTGAACCCCTTTTAAATCTAATATTTGAAACTTTTATATATTAAATTTGAAAAAATAAAATTCTTATTTAGAATCAGGACATAATAATTTAGTTTTAATAAATTTTTGGTGCTTTTCTGATTACTTTCATATTTGGGTGAATAGTGAAAATTACTAAATTTTAATTAAAAACAAATTTTTTAATTGAAATAATTAATAGTGATAAATTATGAATTTGTGTGATTTTAAAGTATAATTAGATTATATTTTTACTATTTAATACAATGTTGGTCATTGGACATAATTTCACATTTAAACTAGACATAAGCAAGTGACAATCTTTTGATAGTTATTATTCCTAAAAATACGCCTTTTTGTTTTAACAACAGAAATTAATTTTAAATTAATAAATGAAACTTATATGTTTTGAATTTGGTAAAATATAATTCACTTTTGAATTCATAATATCAAAATTAGCTTAGGGTGAATTTTTGATATTTTTCTGAAAACATTCAATTTTTGATGAATAGTGAAAAACACTGAGTTATTGTTTAAAACCGACTTTTTATTTAAATAATTATTTATTTTATTTAAATTTATTTTCGGTCATAATATATACATAATACCTATATATTCTCAATTTAAATAAATGGAGTCATTTTGTAATAATATGAGATATATACAAATTTTATTGAACTTTTCACTGTCATTTAGTCACCTCCTAGAAGAATTCACAAATTTACATAAAACATAATTTTACCGCTTCTATGAGTGGAATTTCAAAAATCAGAGAGACACGGTTTATATCAAGGGGTAAAATGTTGTTCAATAAGATAACAATAATTTTTGGTGAAAAATAACTTTTTACTTTTATTACCACGATTAAAAGTAAATAGGGTAATTAAGGGTCAAAATGATATTAATATTACCCTAACACATGTCCTAATTCTATTGGACAAGTGTATCTCGACCAAAAAAAACCTTAGGAATAAAATATTATCATTAAGGTCCACTTAGATTATATTGGTACATTTATTATTATTTAATTCAAAGAAGAGTTAAAAGAGTTCAAATCAATGTTTAATAACTAAAACATTTTTAATATTGGGTTATAAATAAGATAAATTAGATTATAAATATTCATTATAAATAAGAAACGATTTCCTACATAATGGTATTTTAGTTATAATTTTTAGACATTAAATAAGTTAATTTATTTATGACACAATGATGATGTAGTAATTACCGTATTAATGAAAGATTAAGATAATTGATATTATAAATACTCAAATAAATGTAATTTGAAACTTTTTATGAATTACAATACTTTTCTAGGTTAATATGACATATTAGAATTGGTTATATTAATTTGTTTCAAAGTAATAATGCTCTTATTAATTTATCAAAAACAAAATACCCAATAGTGTCAAAATTGACATAAAAGAGTTTTTAAAACAAATATTAAATTATTAATTGAAATTCTATTCCTAAAAATCTAAGGTTCGTCCAAATGACTAATATTATGATAGGTTTATAATTATTGGACCACTTGGGGGTCTTTTGGAAGTTTATAGTAAGTCATTAACCATATAATATAAAAATAGAAAGTGACATGGTAAATGTCAAACTAATTAACTAAGAGTTAAAACTAAAAGATAAGGTTAATATAATGACCCAAACCTGTATAAAATATATTGTTTGAAATTATTTATACCCATAAATACCTTATAATTTTAATAATTCACTTTTGAGCCATTAGAAACCGAATATGAATTCATTATAAATTAATACTTTAAGTTTTTCCTAAAGAGCCCCTCCTCCCCCTTATAAAAGGACACCACTTCTAACCAATTATTAATACCTTCAAATCCTTTTGGTTCTACCAAACTCTGCCCAAATACCCTATAAAATATCCTCCCTTCAACCTAGAGGCCTTATTTTTATCATAAATCCAACCTAAGGAGCCCTTTTTATCAAATCAAAAGGAAGAACCCGAAGAAGAGGTAATGTTTTCACCACCCTCTTTCACATTCCTTTCTTCTTCAACTTCTTATTTATTTGTTATTTACCTCATAAAATAATAACTCCAGTATCTTATATATACTGAAATGTTATTATAAATATGTTACAACCATATTCATTATTCTATCCATCCTTTTAATGACATGTCACCATACGTGCGTACGTAAGGCTTACCGTCTCCACGTCGTGGTGTAATTGTTATTCAACACATTATTATTTGGATGGGTATAATAATGATGTGTAATTAATGTAAATAATAAATATAACATAATAATTATTATTTATATATGATATAACATCAAATTATATATTATTTTAGAATCAAAATAATGATATTGTCTCTCATGCGTACGTACGGACTACCGTCTCCACGAACGCAATGAGATTCATTCCCCATCATATCCATTCAAGAATAATTTTCATTTGATGATTAAAAATAATGTTAAAGTACTTGATATAATTCTGGATATGAATAATATACAACCTATCCATAACAAACATGGCTTAAATAACAAATCATATAAAGGAAAATGAATTCGTTAACACCTGAAATGACAATAATACTAAGATATTATTAACCTTACAATGTTAAAAGATCATATATGATATCATATTAATGTATATGATTATTTTATAATTTAATAACAATTATTTAACCATTATACAAGAGGTTAACCTACCCTCAACCAAGGAAAAGTACAAGGTAAGGGTTTATTACACAATATCTTCATTATCCGAGGTTGTTTATACGTAATTATCTACCGGAACCTCTTTATCATCCACATCCATGTTTTATAAAAATTTATTTCAAAAAATTCTTACTATTTTACAGAATATGGGTTAAATTCAGTTATACCCTTGTTTTACTTTTTATAAGAAGTTTATAAAGGAATCTTTACGTCGTTTTCCAGACAAGGTCCTTTTAAACCTTTTCGACAAATTAAGGTATGAATGTCTTTTTTTAACTTATATGGCAGGTGCAGATATTTTCCACCATTTGAAAATCTTCAAAGCTTCCCTTACAAGCTTATAAGAATATTTTGAAATTAAATGTTTTAATTTATAATTATGTGACCTTTAAATGATTTCAAAATGAATATTTTATGAATTTGTGAAAGGTACTCTTTATCAAGATCATAATTTTAAATGTTTTAAAGATTTATATTTCTAAATCCTTTTAATTAATGTCTATGTTTTCAAAATGATTTTAAGGATTTATTTATATGGACATGAATGTTTTGAAATGATATTTATTTTCAAAAGTTTCAAAGTGGTATGTGACACTTTGATTCAAAAATCTCTTTTAAATTACTTCCTTTATAAATGTGTGACTTTTAAATGAATTCAAAGAAGAGGCATTTCCCTCAAATAGTTTTTATTTCATCTATGTTAACATCCTTTGATGGATTTTAAGCTTATTTGAAGTTGATTTATTATGATAAAAAACTTCCATATTGTATTGAATGTTTTGTGATATGTTTGACTATGGATGTGTTATTTTTATACCATTCATGGTTTATGGAGAAAGTATTGACGTATCGTATGATAGTTTTAATAAGAATGTTTATGTTATGTTTAAACCTGTTCATATGAGGAATGAATTGGACTTAGTAAGTGATGGGTGGAGCCCACTATAGCTCCTTGATGCATCGGTAGGTATCATGAGACAAACTAGTGTCTTGGAACGAGGCCTTGACAAAATCGTATTTGTAGTCTTGGAACGAGGCCTTGGATACGTGGTTATGATAGTCTGGCATTTTTCATTCCATCATTATGAAAGTGGTTATTGATATTTCATGTTATTATTAAACTAGTAGAATATCCATGTGAATAAGTAAATGAAATTATTTCATTTTATCTTTGCCATATTATGATGAAGTTCAATTTTGTATGGCTTTTGTTTTAGTTATACATTGCCTTAAATGTTTATGTTTATTTATGAAAGTTTCTGCTATATTGTTATCCTTACTGAGCATCTGAGCTCACCCCTTTCAATGTTTTATTTTACCAGGATTCCAAGAAGTGTATTGTGATTGATATGCTGCGTTATGCCGAGGGAATAATTCCATTCATAAAGGATTATTTATGTTGTTTTGTATGTTATAAGTGTAATGTAACATTCATGTATGTAATCTATTTTCAAAGAGTTCTTAACCGATCTGTCCTTCAGGACTTGATTCCTTTTAATCATGCCAATGTATTAAAATAATGCACCGACTCTGGGTAACTGGGGTCGGGGCTCTACAGGTGATGTATTATTTTTGAAGAGTACATGTCCTTTATCTCATCATTTAAGATGAAATATAAATGGAGGGGAGACCTATGGTTGGTCTCCTTTATTCTTATCCTGTGTATATCTTTATCATGTATGGGTGGTACTCAGATACAGTTGGGGATGCTGTGGAATTATTCCACTATTTTATTGGAGTTTTTAATGTTTTATAAATCTTTTTCTTAAGATCTATCATGTTTTCTCTCGACCCAACCACCTCTTATGTTGAGAATTGGAAATTTTAATTTTTTTCATTTATTTTACTCTAGATGTAAATTTTTGGGGAAAGAAAGTGGCATGATGGGAAGAATTATGAAACTCTCATGTCACTACTGTGTTTTATATTATCATTTTTTACCTTTTAAAATTTTTGTATTTGGATTTAGGAATGTGAGTCTTGGTCTTGTTTTATATGATTTTTGTGATTTCTCTAGAGTGTTATATTTGGGGAAATGCATCTGTAAAAAGACAACTCTATAACATATAGGGAACAACTCTACAATGGGGGAAACTATAGTGTTATATTTTTAATCATGGAAGGGCCACAATTCATCAGTTATGGGCTATGATATGATGGTATTTTTTGTTTGGGAAAAGATATATACAATTTTTCAAAGAGTTTCACCATTTCTTAAAGTAAAAATTAAGAGGACTTAGGAGATTTGTTCGGGAACCTCTATCTTTTTTAGATTTTTTTCATGTGGTCCTTGAACCATGCTATAGTAGGACCCTTTCTAGTTTCTCTATGACAAGGAGCACTAGATTGCAGAGTACTAGAACTTTAGCAAAGAGGAACTATACAATGGAAATTAGGGACTTGCAGTAGTGTAGTCTGTCATTTTTTTTAAAATGAGGTCTTACAGTTATTCCCCAATCATTTTCTTCTTGTTTAGGCTCCATTTCTTTCCTTATCATTTGAATGAATTTGGGTCATGTGAATGGGAGTTCCTCCTATACTCCTTCAACATTAAAAGACCTATTTTCTTTGAAATATCAAGTTTATTGGAAGGTTAATAATTTATTTTATTATTTTTTCTTCTAAATCATTTTTTATCATTGGTTCTTCTTTACAATAGAAACCCAGACACAAAAGGTGAATGATTTTAGGTGTTCATATGGGTCTAGTCATGTGGTTTTTGGTTTTATAAGAAATTTAGAGTTCATTTCTGAAGTGATAAAAGGTAAACATGCCATTATTTTACATCATTTGCATTCTTAAAATATTAAATTACATAATAATATCAACATCTTAAGAATTTATAGGTTTAGATTCTTTAGATACTTGATTCATAAGTGAATTATTTTTCAATTCTTATGAACATTTCACCATAATTTCGTCTTGTTAGATATTCTCTTATATATATCATAAGTTATTACTCATACTAATGACATGGGAAATAGAATCATAATAAAGGTATGAGTTAAAATTTCCAGTAAGGGAATAATAAACATATGAACATGTCACCTATGGTGAGTTCATAAGCATATGGGAAAACACAAGCAAAAGATAAATATTTGATTAAATGAATATAGAATCATAAAAACTGTTCATATGGACAAATATGAGACCAAGTAATCATATAATAACAAACATACAATATGGAATAAAGACTATTAGAACAAGATATATAAACCTTGAGACTGGGGAATATCATAGTCACAAAAAAAATGTGAGGAAACAATATAATCATAGAAACATAGTATTGGGACACAAAAATCACTATATGTTTCCTATAGGGAATCAATAATAAAAATATTTTTCCTATAGGGGATTAGGAATCAAAACAGATTTTCCATTTTAGATCATGTATTTCTACTCATTTCACCCTTATCTCATGATATTTAAAGCATTACCCAATGCGTTGGATATCTATATAGGGATTACCCATTACTTAAATATTATTCATACATGTGTTCCATAATAAAATTTGTAATTATCACATAATTAAAACCTATGAATAAGAATGGTGTTCATGTTACATTTTAAAAGGTATCACAAAAATAACCACATAAACTAGAGAAATTGATACTGAACTCAATGACCGAAAATTGTAAATTCATAAAATCTTTTGAGGGAAGTTTATGAAGCATAAATTCAAGGAAATAGAGCGCTTTAGATAAATAAAAAAAATTGAATCCAATGTTAAAACAAATTTTTTTTAAAGGAAAATTATTTTTGATATTTTTAAATACCTTACTGAAAACCCATATTGAAAAAGGATATAAGAGAACTTATCTTTTAAAATTAGAAAAGGAAAGTATGGTGGTCACATTAATTGATAAATACTTGGATTTCAATGAATGAAGGGAGAATATTGGAAGTAAGTGAAAACATGGACATTAACTAAAAAACCATTAACCAAATAATGTTATTTCATGATAACGTTATAATTTTAGGCGAGAGAACAATTAATTAGTAAAATTTTAGTAAAAACATTCATTTTCCCCAGAAAAATAAAAGTAAACATCATATAAAATATTAAATAAATTAATAATGATAATATTGAAAGTATAAGTTCAAAAGAAACTATATAACTCAAAGAAAGATATTTTATGTAATGGTTCAAGCAATACAAGTCCATTACTTGGATAGTTTTTGTGGTTGGAGGTGTTTGGGTGAGGGATTATGAGTACTCAATGGATGATAGTAGTGTTTTAGTGCTAATATAGGGAATACCCATCATATAGAGTTTTTATGATGCAAAAGATGCTTTCACAACTTGTCCTGGGATGGTTCAAAACTCATATATTTTCAGTGTTATATAATAAAAATGAGATGCATTTTTTGGCATAAACTCAACCGCATCGATTACATGACATGAAAGGGGATTACAACTCATGTAAATATTCGATTTAGTGGAGTTATAACACTTCATAGAACTAGGTTTTTCTAGAAACCCTTTGATATCTCTCATTCCAGGCATCCAATAGCTCCCTTTTTTTCTTTTGGGTTTCCTTTCAATGGGGATTTATTCCCAAATTCCTATCTTCAATCTATGGTGTGTTCTTCTCTCGTTCTCATCAGTTTCCTTAGTTTATTTTTTAGAGTTTTTCTTTGTTGGTTCATTTTGTTTTGTGTTCTTTATTTGGGATACATTTTTATGATCTTTGGGTGCAATGTCGGTTGATATGTAGTTTCTTGTTGTGCGGTTGTGGTTTTCAAGAGTTCTTCATTTTCCCACAGTGCACAACTTATTAGAAAAGATTACATGAAGTAGGGTATCCCTTGGTTCTCTTTATTGTGTATCATGTGAGAGGGGTTTTCTTTTGTTGACCTATGGGTTATGGTTGTACTTAATTAATCAATGATAAATAATTGGTTAAATTGAAATTAAAATGGGTTAAAAGGGTTGTTTTGCAAGATTTTACAGCTTTAATATTTTTCTGAGGGATGGATTATAAGAGCTTGATGCCCTGCTAATAATTGAGGCCATTGGTGGATTGTTTTACACTGAATATATGTTTTGTGATTTTTTCTTTGGTTGTGATTGTTTTGATACCATCCTAAAAATAGTAATTTGATAACCACTTATATTTTGATAATTAAATGTTTTGAGCCAATATTTATGTCTTGTATGATAACACCCCTAAAATAATGTGGAATGAGTTAAAATCCTCTCCATTAATATGTAAAATGATATTTCTATGTTGTGATGTGTTTCCATTATTTTTGGGCGATGATGTGTGGTTGTGATGTGCTATGAAAAAATATAAGGTGGTTTTGGCCCTACATTTGGGGAGGCAATGTGGTGTTTATTTGGTTGTTCTTTTTGGGAAGTGAGGATGTTTATTGGCCATGTTTTTGGTTGGTGAGGTGGTTTGTTTGTCCATGATTTTAGGGTGAAAATGTGGTTGTTACTTTGTTTTAGATACCCATATATTGGTGGAATAAATAATTGTTTAATAATGTTGGAAATGACATGGGTTGGTATGGTTAATGGGATGAAAGTGGCTAATGGATAAATAAAGGATGGGTTGTGTGGTTAAATGTGGTTGATTATAAATAATGAAATAAATTGGACCATTAAGTGGAATTGGTTGGAAATGTGAAATTGGGGTTGTGGCTTGTTGTGTGGTGTTATGCATTTTGAGGTGGTGAAAAAGTGATGGTACTATGAGTTGGTTAGTTTTTTTGTGAACCCATAGTTTGGGATTGAGTGTTTGATACTATATATATACTTGTTCATTCTTGTTATTTCTATACGCACCCCACCCACGTCGAGCACTATGTTTCAACACCCGAATATTCACACGGGGGGGGGGGGGGTGTTTTCACAAAATATGGTGAGGAGGATGGATGGATGAGTATTTTCTATTTCCCACTCTCCCTTCCAGGTGAGGTAGGTATTGCACATGATGCGATAGTCAGATAACTATTAGTGTAATGGATGTTGGTTGTGATAGCCCCAATGTTTTTTTTGGTGAGACATGATCATGATTGTGGGGTAGTTGCCCATGTGTTTTCAATCGAGGTGTGATATGACCATGCTTATGGGGAAACTTCTGGTGGGGGTCTTTCATGGTATGGGGAGGTAAGGAGGTTTATTTCCTATATGTTCACAATACCCTTATAATCTATTTATGGTGGGGGTTGTGTTGTTCCCCATGTGTTTTTGGGAAAGTTGTGATGTGGATTTGATTATGAGGTGGTGATCCTAGGTTTCTTTAGGTGAGGGGTGTTATGACCGTGCTTGTGAGGTAGTGTGATATATAGAATATTTGGGAGCATCAGGATGTACAATGTTGGGGTTCTATAGTAGAATAAAAGTGGGAATGTGGTGTGGGGTACCCTTATCGATGTTATCATGTTATATTATATTACCTGACTTGTGTTTTTTGGTGAGTATGCCTTGGTGAGGTTGGATTTGGTTAGTGTACCTATTTAGGTATTTATTGGTTCTTCTGTTTTCTCATGGGTGAATTAATATGCACTTTTCACATGTTCCCAATATATTTTTATTTTCCTACAGAGTATATTTGTACCCTCACCCTATGTATATTAAAATAGTTTTAGGTTTCCATGAGTATTACATAGACCGTGTTGGACATTACTATCTCGAACCTTTGAATATATTCTAATTCACTACTTTAGGATTACTTTTGGGTATTTACTTTGGAGACTTTTATTATATATGTTTCTTTTATACGTGCATTGTGGGATGGTATGGGTTTCTTTATATATTATGTTATAGTGGTTATTAAGGATGATTAATATTATCTCCAAGTCCTACTTATATTATAGAGGGTAATTCCTCTCATACATGATATTTTTATACCTTCGGTGCTAGTCACTAACTCAAGGCCTACAAAAGGTGAGAATCGAGGGGTCATTATCTATATCCCCTCATGCGATTTATTTGGAGGGAGGGGGTCATGACATTGTGGTATCAAAGGAGTGTTTGGGAGGTAGGATGGAGTTTGGAGTTAGGTTCATTGAGGATTTCATAGGTTGGTATAATATTAGTGCCATCCAACCTTGGGGCACGATATATGATAGATATTCTAGCTAGGAAATAGTATTCTAGGGCCCCATGTGATCTAGTTAAAAAAACTCTATAGTTATTGAATGAGCACGTGAGATGGAAATTATTGAAGGGTAGAGACTTATGAGAGGTACATGTATCATAATGACTTGTTTCCTTGTTTGAATTGGGTTGTTTTGGAAAGTTAAAATGGATATAATGAATGAAATGAATTAAAAATTATCTTAATAAAATTCCATACTACTTGGGGTTATGAAATATTTGTTTTCCTTTTAGTTATGGATACTATTCATCATGTATTTGTGGACCAGGTAGTTGAGGTCCAATAGGCTGATCTATGTAATGGACACAGGGCTGCTCCAGTAGTGGAGGGTGAGGCTTGGAAGATGGAGTTGAGTGCATTCCAATGACATGATTTGAGAAAGTATGAGAGAAGTGTTTCAGATGTAGAGATAGAAAGATGGATTGAGGAGATTGAGATCTCTTTCAGTTTGATCTAGTCCCTAATGGAGTATTAGGTCCATTTGGTAGTCAGTCATATGTGGGGATTTGTGTGTCAAAAGTGGATTTTGTATCTGAGAGAGTGGAATGAGTCATATGTTTTTCCAGTCAACTTTTAGAAGGATTCCTGGGTAGAGTTCCATATATTGACCATGGAGGGAGTAAAGAGGTAGGAACTTCCTTCTCCTTAGTAGGGGAGCATATCAGTGTAGGAGTGGGGAATCAGGTTCAAGGATATTGTTTTCTTTCCACCAGATCTTTTTCTAGAAGAGGTGTCTCATGCGATACGTCTTGAGGAGGCCCTCCATCCTTTAATATTTTATGTAGTTACTCATTCTACATTTCCAACATATCTCAATTATCAAAAGAAGTTAGAAGTGATCAAGTAGATGCACTCAAGATGAGGATTATCATGATAGGAGAACCTGCATGGTTCCTCAAGGGGCATGGTTGTTAGTGGTAGGTATCATGTACCAAAATCTTCATGGTTTGGACCAGTAGGGAGTCAATCTCAGTAAATTCTTTTCTGACATACTAGGGAAAATAATTTCTGTGATTTTTTTGGGAGCTTTGTTCCATTTTTTTTGGCTGTGGGGTTGATAGAAATCTCCCAAACTAGTGCCTACTAGTTACCCAATCTTAGATTGGTGTAGGAGGACAGGTTCGACACCAACCATAATAGTAATTTACAGTGAGACTATTTCAGCAGTTGGAGTAGTAGGATTATGCTCCACCAAGGGGATATAGAGTAGGTAGAGGAAAAATTCATGATGTTACTCAAGTTATGGGACCATGACCCGATCATGTACATAGAGGTGTTCATCAGTAGAGAGGTAGATAGGTTGGGCATGTTCAGTTGCATGTAGTGGAGGCAGTGGTTCTATAGGGGCCAGAGATCATTATAGGAAATATCAGTTTGTTTAGTGCCCTTGTTTGTGGATTGTTTGATTCAGGAGCTTCACACTCCTTTTTTTCAACCACAATACTCTGTAATTTGGGACTTTATGTATAAAGGATTTCCATTCCCCTAGTTTTGACTACACCAATCAAGGTCTAGACCTGGTTGTTTGATGTATAACAATGGTGTAGACTGATGACTGACCCCCATCAGTCTGGTGGGGATATTTTCTTTCTACAAATGAAACAATATTATGTTATACTTTAAATTTACCTTTATATTCCATATATTTTTTTATTGAATTCTTCCAGATAAGTGTCATGTTCCCGAATGTGGATTTTTAGTGTGTGGTTTTTGTTAGGGAGAGGGGTTGTCAAGTTGGAAGTCGGAGTGTGTAGCCCCTTCATTCATCAATGGTGGAGTTTTTGGAATAATCAGAGGATGTTGGGGTAGTGGATATTCCCTGGGTTGTTGGGGAGTTTCTATATTTTTTTCGTGATGAGGTTGTGATGCTACCCCCTTGATGTGATGTTGATTTTGGTATATACCTACAACATGGTGATTCTTTGACTTCAATGTATCTTTATTTAATAACACCTTATGAGTTTTGAGAGTTAAGGATATAGATATATTATTTGATGTTGAAGGGTTTTTCTAAACCTATGTGTTATAGTGGGATGATCCTGTATTTTTCACCAAGAAAGATGATGATATTATGATGTTTTGTATAGATTACCTGAGGTTGAATTTGGAGACAGTCAAAATACATTACTATATTTTGAGGATATACAATCATTTCATATATCTGAGAGGGGTGAGTTAGTTTTATAAGATCAATACATGGTTTGGGTATCACCAGTTTAGGGTTAAGGTGTGAGATATCCTGAAGACTGCCTTTAGATTTAAGTATGGGATCCTTGAGTTTGTTTTCTGGCCATTCAATGTTATAAATGAACCAACTATGTTCTTGGGGATTATGAAATCCTTGTTTCGGGTGTTTCTAGACCAATTGTTCATCATATTAATCGATGATATATTGATGTAATTGAAGTTAGAGGAGGATTATACTAATCAAGTTAGAATTGTTTAGTACACTCTTCGATGCAACCATCTATATGGAAGGTTTCCCATGGGTATGTTCTGGGCATAAGAGGTGCATTTCTTCAGCCATTTGGTGTCTTAGTAGGGCATAGAAGTAGACCCATAAAATATTGAGGCATATGTTTTTTGGGCATCACTCAAGAAAGTGGAATAGGTTCATAGTTTAGTTGGTCTTATAGGCTATTATTAGAGGGTAGTACCTGATTTATCTTAACATACAAATCCATTGACTACTTTGACGTGGAAATAACAAGATTTTTTGGACTGATTAATATGATGTAGTGCTCATTTACCCGAAGGGGAAGTAGTTCAATGCTCCAGTGCTTCAGTTTCATGAAGAGGGTGTGATGTTTGAGGTGTTTTGTAACACTTACAGTTTGGGATTTGAAAGTGTGCTGATGCAACAGGGGGAATTGATCTATTATGGGTCTAGGTAGTTACAAACCCATGAGCATAACTATTCAATTCAGGACTTGGGGATGGTAGTGGCTATGTTTGTAGTATTTTTCGGTGGTATTACCTCATCAAGGAGTTCGTTTTGGTGTTCACAGATCACAAGGGCTTGTGGTATATCTTTTTTTAATGTGATTTTAACTTTCCGAAGTGGAAGTGGATGGATCGTATTTGAGATTATAATTTTTAGATCTTCTAAAACTCATTAAAGAGTAATTATGTATCCAATTCATTGAGAAAGATGTCATGGAATGGTGTTATACTTGGTCTAGGTATTCTTAGAGAGAAATGGAGGAGTTGGAAGACTTGCACTTAGACACAAGGGTGAATTGTGGTAGAGGATGCTTGTTTCAGATGATTGTGTAGTCTTCTCTAATGTATAAGGTTGAGTATTCTAAGGGGGGAGACTTATATATAGGGGTGATTCATTATCATGTTTTCCATGGTGATGCTCTAGAGGGATGGTTTGAGGATAGTACAAACCAGATGTTATTTTTTGGGAGGATTTTTTTCCCATAGTAATGTGCACAATAGTCCTTTTTTGAGTTTCATATCTCCCCTTTTGTGGTATAAACAAGAGTTTCAAAGATGTTTTGTGTCTTAGGGATGCATTTTTGGTGACTCGGGATTAAATAGGTAGTGGACGAGTTCATATCGAAGTTCTTGGTTTTCCAACAGGTATAGGGTGATCATTTTGCTTATAGGGGTTTTTTGTAGTCCTTGGATTTTACCAAGTGTTAATAAGATTAAATATTAGCTGATCTCATCATTGAGTTTCCCAAATATTACAGAGGAAATGAATCTATCTGGGTGGTTGTGGTTTATTTGAGGAAATTGGCCCACTTCTGGGAGATCAAGGGGTTAGGCACAATAGATTTATTGGCTAAGAGGTTTCTGGATGAGGTGGTGCAGTTTCATGGAGTTATGAGGTCCATTGTTTTATATAAGGATGCAAAATTGACCTCATGAGTACGGAGGATATTGAAACATGATTTTTCACTTAATTACACCTCAACACTTCTTTCCACACTCAGATAGATGGAGAGAAAGAATAGAATATCCATATGGTGGATAATATATTGCGAGTGTGCGTCTTAGTCTTTGGTTGATCTTGAGTATGACACGTTCCTTTGGCAGAGTTTACTGATAATAATATCTACCACTCTTCCATTGTCATGGACCTATTTGATGGTCTTTATAGGATATCATTTCATTATCTATTATACTAGATGGAGATTGGGGTGACATCCGTTCATGGTCCGGAAGTGGTGTAGAGCATAACAAAATGGTTCAGCTTGTTCATGAGAGGAAGAAAGAATTTCATGATAAACATAAGTCTAATTCTGAAAAAATAAGGAGTCCCATGAAGGATGATGTCTATTACCACATTTTTTTGAAGGATTCCCATCAATGTAGGAAGTAGATGTTTGGTAGAAGGAGTAATCTTTCTCCTAGTTTTGTTGTTCCATTTGAGGTGTTGTGGTGAGTTGAAAAGGTGGGGTATCGACTGGTGTTTCCATAAAAGCTTGAGTGGAACCACGATGTCTTCTATATCTTTTATCTTTGTCTAAATAATCATGATGAATCCTAGGTAATTGACTGAGTGGGGTTGGATATTGAAGATTACATTACATTCTTGGAGTGACTGGTAGAGATTCTAGACCATCATGAGAAGGTGCTGCATATACATGCCTTTTATTTGGTTCTTGTGTTGTGAAGGCATGTTTTCCTACAATAGAGTACTTTCAAGTGATAGACACAGATGCGTACCTAGTAACCATAATTGTTTTGAGTTTTTCTTTTCCCTATATTGCTCTATGATGTGATGTTTGTGACCTTGTTGATTTATCTGATGAACTATTTTCCTTGTTTTTTTATGTTGTGTGATGTTTGATAATGTCCTTCTATATGAAAAGGGGAGGACCTTACTCTTAATCAACTCACATTTACTATGATGTGATTAAACACATGCATGTGAGTCAGTTCCACTAATACCAGATACTATCTTTACATGGAGGATGAAATTCCCCGATTCATGTGTTCGAGATTGTGCATTTTGTTAGTTGATATATTTGTTAGCCTGTGCTATGTGTAGGATAATATTTTTATGTAGTGGATGTGTGGGAGTGTGGTTATGTGAGAGAAGGCATATTTTCACTATAATGATGTGGTTTTGTAGTGTTTCTTGTAGTCATTTGGGTTGGCATGTTTAGATTGTGGTAGTGTTTGAGATATGATGAGATCCGTGAGAGGTATCTCATGGGGTGGTTGTTCAGAACCCTTTCCTTTTGGGATTGGTTTTGGATTCTTGAGGTTGATAGTTCGTTGAGCGGTATTTTATTTAATAGTGGATTCCTTCCCAATCTGTTAGTTTTCTTTTTTTAGTGGTTGGAGGTGTTCGGGGGAGGTTCGAGGAGTTTTCGGCAGAAGTTGGGGCTGAAGAAAAGATACCGCAGGAAATTCACATCCTGTAGAGTTTACACAACTTGAAATTTGGTTTCATGTCTTTACCATGTCAGATTCATGACAAGTATATTTTCGGGGTAAAATAATAAAAACATGATGCATTTTTTGTGTAAACTCAACCCTGAGGATTACACGATATGAAAGGGGATTAAACATCCCATAAATCCATAACATAGTGAAATAATAATATTATAGGGCGCACAAGTATTCTCAAACCCTATTCTCTCTCTTTTTCCAGTCTACGAAAAGCCCCCCTTTTTGGTGTTTTGTTTTCCTATTGATTGGGATTCATTCTCGACTTCCTATCTTTGATCCATGGTGAGTTATCCTTTTATTAACATTAGTTTCCCCCCATTCATCTCGTATGGTTCAATATGGTGGTGTGTTTGGGTTTGGTTTATTTTGGGATGCATTTTGATAATCTTTTGGTGCAATTTAGGTTGATCAATAATTTCTCTTGGTGCAGTTGTTCTTTGTGGGCGTTCTTTTTTCCCAACAGTGCACAAAGAGTTTGAAAAGTATCCTTGAGGTAGGGGATCACTCATTTCTCATTATTATGTATCATGATGGAGGAGTTTTCTTTTGTTTACCTATGGTTTATGGTTGTGTTAAATTTATCAAAGATGATGTACCAATTAAATTGAAATTGAAATGAGTAATTTTCTTTTTGTTTCTTATATTTTTCCAACTTTGATATTGTTGTGATGTAATAGATTGTATGGGATTGATTCCCCTATTGAAATTGTGTCAGTTAGGGGATTTGTTTGTGCATGATATATGTGGTATGATTTCTTGTTTTGTTGTGGTTATTATGATATCACCCTAAAATGGAAATTGGCTGACCACTTATATTTGAATAATCAAATGGTTACCCCAGGGTTTATGTCTTGTGTGATAATTCCCCTAAAATAAAGTGGAGTGTAATAAAATTTCCTTTTAAATATGTTAAATTATCTTAATGTGTTGTGATGTGTGGTCATGCTTTTGGGTTAGCGATGTGTGGTTGTGATGGGGTGTGGGGCGATATATGGTGGTTTGGTTGTGCTTTTGGGGAAGTGTGGTTGTGTTTTTTGGGATGTAGCTTTGGGGTGGTGAGTTTTTTGTTAGCCATGCTTGGGAGGGGGGGGGGTTGAGGTGGTTTTTGGCCATTATTTTGGGGTGGAATGGTGGTGTTTTTTTGTGCTAGATGTCTAGGTAGTGTTGGAATAATCAATTGTTTAATAGTGTTTGAAATGACATGGGTTGGTTTGGTTAATGGGATGGAAGTGGATAATTGATAAATAAAAGATGGGATTTGTGGTTAAATGTGGTTGAAGCTAAATGATGAAATGAATGGGATTATTTAGTGGGATTGGGTAGAAATGATAAATGGGGTTTGTGGCTTTTTGTGTGGTGTTATATATTTAGAGGTGGAAGAAAAAGTGATGATGTTATGAGTTGGTTAGTTAGTTTTTGAATCCAAAGGTTGGGTTTAGTTTTTGATACTCTATATATATATATATACTTTTATATTATTGTGATTTGTATATATACCCCACCCACATAGATAACTATGTGGGGACAACAATATAGTCATGCGGGGGGTGTTCTTCCTGACATCTGGTGAGGAAGACATATTGTTGTGTACTTTTTATTTCCCTTTCTCTCTTTCAGGTGAGGTAGGTATTGAAAAGGATGTGATGGAAGAAGGTTTGTTAGTTCTTTATATGGTGGCAATGATAGACCATATGTTTTAGAGAGAGACATGACTATGCTTATAGGGTGGTGGCCCAAGGGTTTTCATGTAAGGTATGATACAAACTTTTTGTGGGGTGGATTTTGGTGGGGGTTGTGCATGGTATGGGGAGGGAACAATGTTTATTTCCTACATGCTCACGATACCCTACTACTCTTTTTATGGAAGTGGTTGTGTTGTGGCCTAAGTGTTTTCAGGAAAGATGTGATGTGGCCATGCTTATGGGGGGTGAGCCCAGGTGTCTTCAGGTGAGGTTTGTTGTGACCATTCTTGTGGGGAGGTGTGGTATATGAATGAAATGGGAGCATTAAGATGTATGATGTTGGGGGTGTGAGAGTGGAATTCAAGTGGGAAAGTGGTTTGTGGTACCACTATCTATGTGATCATGTTATATTATATTGCATGACTTGGGTTATTTGGTGAGCGTGCCATTGTGAGGTTGGGGTTGGTTTGTATACATGTTTTGGTGAAATCAGGTTCTTCTATTTTCATATGGGTACATTAGTATACTCTTTTGACATGTGGATGATAGAATTTGGTTTTCCTACTGAGTATACATGTACGCTCACCCTATGTATATACAACTATTTTTAGGTTTCTAGGAGGATTACATTGACCATGGTGGACATTACTAGTTCATACATTGAAATAACATCAATGTTGGTAATTTATCATTACTTTTAGATATTTAATTTGGATACTTTTATTGTATCTATTTTATTTATACGTTCATTGTGGGATGGCTTCATTTTATTTTTTTTATTATTTTATGGAAGTTATTTATGATTATTCATCTTATCTCCCGATCCTATTTATATTATAGAGGGTAATGCCTCCCATAAATGAGAATTTTATACCATTGGGGCTAGTTCCCATATTGGGGCCTTCTGGAGTTGGGGCTCGAGGGTAATTTTATCTCTCCCCTCATTGTGGTATCTTTTACGGGAGGGGTCGTGACATTTGAGTTACCGAAGTCCCTTACAGAAAACATAGTTCATAATGTAAGAATCCCTTTTAAAGGGGTTTTAGTGTTAAAAATGTAAATTCATAGACATAAAAGATAAAACACCACATAATAAAATCACAAGGTATAATTCATAAACTTATATGAAATATGATCCATAAGAACACTTATAACATAATGAATAATAATTGAGTTAACAAAAACCTTGAAAATTCAGGGAGCATTAAAATGAAAACCTATTGTTACAAATTTCATACATACATACATACATACATACATACATACATACATACATACATACATACATACATACATACATACATACATACATACATACATACATACATACATACATACATACATACATACATACATACATACATACATACAATTTCATTTTTACAAATTTTCTTATATCAAGTGTTTATTGTTTATGCTAGTTTCATTGGAGCGATGTTGGTATTCAATATTATTTCAAAGCAAATCATTAAATTTTTATTAAATTTACTATAATGGATGAAATATATTTATTTATGATTTATAAATTTCTTTTCATGAGTTTCCTAGTCATTATCCCAGAAGATGAAATCTACAACTATGATATTTCAGTGATTTTTTGACCCACGAATTGTGTTTTATTAATTTCGGAATTGGATATTTATATAATCCTTATAGAAAAAATAAAAAATCATTGTTTACATATTTGAATAATACTACACCATTATTTTTTTACAAACCATCCATGATATAATTTCATAGCATTGATCAAGTAAGTTCTCAAACTAACCCAAACATGAACATACAATGATTATTAGATAATTATTTGGTGACTTAGTTTCAAGATCATTATTAATGTAGAATAATTATATAATTTAAATTTTATTAGGGTGATATTAAAATTATAAACACTTGGAGAAGAATTTTGGATCTGAATCACTTATAATGTATGAATAAATGGTTTCCCCCTTAGTTCTCTTATTTAAGAAGATTAATTTTATAATGTATATTTATCACTCATATTCATAAGGGGTTATTAAATTTTTTTTAGAAAACATAATTAATATCCTTAAAATAATATTTACCTTTTAAACACATCCTTATATCTATCCATGAAAGGAAGTATTGAAAAATGGAATGCATCATACAGTGGAGGGGGAAGTGCACACATATAGATGGATGATGATTTCATTTTTTTTTCAGAATGAGATAAAGAAGTAATAGTTTTTAGTATTATATAATCATAAATAAGTTATAAATATTATAATTATATTTTATATTCTCTTTTTGTCTTTTTTAATTTAGTTATTGAATGAGAAAAACTTGTTTATTCATGCAATCGGTAGTCCTCAAATAGGCGTGTTTCTTATTTTTGATTCTCTAATAGAAAAGTGAAAAGGCCTGAAATTATTGTAACATATTTAAAATAATATATATGTATACTAAGGATAATTATTTAATAACTGTGATATGATTTAATGAAATTTGAAGAATAATGAGTGAACAAAATGAAACAGATATGAGAAAGTTAGGTTAGGAACATAAACCTCACTTTATAGATTATCTCCCTTGAGAATGGGACTAAGTAGTTGAGGAGTGGTATTTTGAGAATAACATGACCACTTTATGGTGGATAATAATTTTTATGATATTTTTGGGATGATTATATTAGGAAATTAGTGTGAGGGGAACTGAGGAGAGGAAATACCATTTTATAAGTGAAAAGGGATTTTCTTTTTATAAATTCCCAAAAAATTTCAATAATGGGAATTCAATCTCAAGGAAACTGGCTCAAATTTTTTAGAAATATTGGGGTGTGGAATTTTTAAGGCTGAAAAATCCTTAAGTAATTTTTTACACATTTTTTAAACATTATTCAATCTGTTTACCACTTAAATTATTAGTTTTTTCATTTTATATTTTATCGAGGTTAGTAGTATTTACATAAGGTAACTTAATATTTACTAATAAATATATTTTGAAACATTTTAGATAACTTGGAACCAATGATTATAAATTTGAAATCCATTTTTTTCAATTTGTAAAATTATTAATTTTATTAATACAAAAAATGTATAACGTATTAAAAAAATTATAAAAAAAATATTACTTGAGTTCTAAAATATAAAATAATGGTTTGTAAAGTACAATAATCATATTAAAATATATAATTTACATTATAAAATACATATATTTTTAATAATTATTTTATGATATTTTAACTCATACTTATAAACTAATTTTCTATGAAATTCATATAATTAGAAAAAATGGAATGTTACACTTTTCACATAAAATTAATTTTTTTTGAAAATAAAAAAAAAACATTTTATGAAAACATTTTTAGATAAATTTAAAAATTATATATTTTCAAAAATATCATTTTCAAATTTAAAAATTTTACAGTAAAATTAAATCATAAAATATTGTAAAAAACCATTTTTTAGGAATTTTTTTTTGTATATTAACTATACTCTTTCCTCTAAATGATTAATTATTATAGTGTCAAATTATTATTCATGAAATAAATATATGTTTTTATTTTTCAATAATAATTAACATATTTCTTCAAAATAAAAGATCACTTTCTAGAAAATATATTTTTTATCATAACGAAAATTAACCAAAAATTACCTTTCAAAAAGTATAAAAATTCGTTATATATATAGATATAAATATTTTATTACATGTTGATATCATCCTAATTTCAACTTACATAACCCCTTTTTATCTCATCATAATACCTAACCATCAGATAAGCTTTAGTTATAGTTTGGGGTGGTGGTTCAGTTAGTATGGATGTTGTGGCATTTTGTACCTTCCCAAAATTCTCACATATATAGTTTTACTCATACTATAATTTTTTGAGTTCGAATTTGGATTTTTCAAGGGAAAACCATAATGAATCACCTCCATTATGATCTTAGAAAAATGGGTTTTATAAGAAAGACTTATGCTTCCATATACAATTTTTGTTAGAGTTGGTTCCCCAGAACCAACCTGTTTAGTACTTGATTACATTATTTCATTGTTAATTAATTTTTATTATCAAATTATTATTGTTCCTACACACGAAAGTTTTAAGTGATGATGTTATAAGAATAAACTTTTCAGTTATAGTTCATAGTAGTTCCCTACTATAATGAAAACCTAGAGGTTCCATAACAATTTTCTTGGATCTTATTCTATAACAAGATGATATTTTATGACATGACACAAATAATATAGGGTTTTAGAGGTAGTAGGATCATAATACATTTAGAATCCATCTCATGGTGTTCAAATTTGGTAATCTCAAATATAGGAGGCTATGATAATAGATCTGTTAATAGGAAATCAACATTTCCATGTGTCCTTGGATATTCCTATATGTATACATGTGTATTGATGCATGGACTTTAAGATTATCATTAGTTTATATCTTTAAATATGTACTTATATGTATTGACAAAAACTATGAAGACATATTTTCATGGTGAGATATGATATGTTGGGTATTTCATGATTGATATTGCATTAATGGAAAATTATAGAAAGGATTTATACTGACCCACTTATGGTGATTGAGATATCAACACTGATCAAATGAGGTGTATAGGGAGGGAGAGTTGATGAGATAAATTCATAAGATTAGACTCATAAGAAATGATCCTAATGATGCTATAGAAGAATGTTCAAATGGATAACATTAATGAAGACCAAAGATTCCTGATCACTAAAAACCCCAATGATTATTTTTCTCTAGAAAAACATTCTAAATAGGGAGTGGTTAGCTAGCACCTAGATTTTGATAACTATGAAATAGATGAAGAGTTGAAGAAGATTCATGAATATCATGAATATTTCTACATATATTTAAATGAGGTATTCACATAAATATACAAAACTAAGAGGAAATTATGAAGAATTTTTATGAAGAGCACTTTCATATAGATGAATAGATATGTTACTGCATCACTAGTAGTGACTGTTTTGATGTATGGGATGATAATGATTCTTGAATCTGTGTTTGGGTGAATGGGGGGGGGGGGTTAAATATTTTTTCATATATGGATTTATCATTTATTTACCCTAAAAATAGAAATTACATCATGGAAATGTGGGTTTTCATGGGAGATCCAATATGGAAACCTTTTAACCACTCCACGACGATCTTCCCAAGAGGAAGCAGTATGTTCAAAACTTTGGGGAATGTGGAAGATACAGAAACATGAAGGGAGAATTATGTTCAAAATGTGTCCTTCCATACCTAAATATACATTGGTTTCAGTTGTTATCTTTTCCAAGTTATATGATGAGGGTTCAGTGTTTCCCTTGGTTTGTATACGTTCGCAGTTGTAGTTGTTTTTCATATGCATAATTATAGAAACTAAGTGTCGAAAGGATTTATCCATTCTTTTTGGAGTAGGATGTTAATATATGAGGACTTTTGATGAGAATGGAACTACCTTCATGAACCCTTGGCCATGATTTTGGGTGGGAGAGTTCATTTTTTTTAATTCAAATAAATAAACTTCAAGTATATAGATTGATGGAAGAAATAATTTACCTACTTGATTTGAGATATTGCGATAAAAGAATTGTATAACATAGTTAACATTCGTAAAAGTTTGTAAGTCATTGAAAAGGTAACTTCCTTAAATATGGATTCCTTGTTGTGTTTCTAGATTCCAACCTTTGACTTTAGGAGGTTATACCTAATGAAATTAAGATAGTTGCCGAGAGGGTCACACACTTAGTGTATCCTCAATTTCAGTTAAATTCTATTGTTGAATTTAACAAGTTATAATTAATAATATTTATTCAGGTTTGTTTAATCAATATAACTTAATCACAAGTTATTCAAAAATAAGTGAGTTAAATAGTAATAAAAAATATTCCTTTGAATGGTTGGGGAATAGAATATTTATTATATTTATCATAGAATAATGCAGTGACATTTATTTATTAAATATTCATTATTCATCGATTGATAAATGTAAATGATGGAAATCGGATTGATCTTAACGATTTTATTGAAAATGACATAAATGATATCTATATATTCTTAAAGAACTATGCATGTCAAGAAATTGATAATAATAATAGTATTATTATTATAATTATTATTAGACATGGGTTTATTTAAAAATGATTAAATTGGTAAATGGATTACTTGAGATTTTCCAACACAAAACAAGATATATAAATATCAAATTATATAACTTTCTAAATATAAGCTTGATATGAAAAACTGATAGAGAGAGACTCTATCAAGATGTAAATAGGGATATCTTATGATTTAAAATGTGTTATATCTTCCTCCTATCTAAATACATCAAGAGAATATCAAGAGGTCCTTCTCATTGAGAATAATTATCCTATGATTAACCACAAACAACACAAGCAATCAGGATTGGTCATGCTAACACCTGATGATTAAAAAACCTTTTTTTGGAGATTTTAATGCATTAATGGATCACCAATAGAGGAATTATACACTCAAATATTACAAATAAATTATTATGTGTGAATATTTTGTTAATGATACCATCAATAAAAGAGGAATTATGAGTTAAGGTAATTCCATTTCAACTCATAAATTAATTATAAGTTGTATGTGGGATTCTCATCTTATGATTTTGACATTATAATCTAGTGTATGTAATCATATTTTTTCAGTGAAAATTACATTTTGATCATAATTTAATTATTTCACATGATTTATGAAAAAAATAATAATTTGTTATACCATCAAAGGATGGTTTTCATGTTCTTGAGTCATACAAGTGGCATCAGAGTGGTAATATGTTTAATTTATAATTATTTATTATTTGTTGACTTAATTCATGTATTTGCGTCTTATTTTAATTAAAATGATTCTTTTTAATATTCTAACATTATCATATCTTTTTCTTCTTCTTTTTGTATAACATAACTAGTAAATGATTAATGATTAAATAAAAATAATTATCTAAAGGACATCATCAAGAGGTGCCACAAGTTCTTCCTTGACGAAACTTAAATACATGATTTGTAACTTCAGTATACACACTGTGTAATTTAGTTTTCACATCCATATTTTTCTATATCAGGTTAGATTAAAAAAAAGATCTATGATCAAAATTTATTAGACCGTCGTTCAGATCTGGAAATATGAGAACATGACATGAAGAACTACACACTGTGTAACAACTGTACATGACATGTAGTCCACATTACCTTATGGCTGAGTATTTGGGTGTCCCATGAATTTTGTGAATCAAATATGTGATATGGGGTCTGAAATATAGTTTAATCCAAGGATACATGATATGTATCCCTAGTACACACCATTTACATTGAACACATCCATGATAGGGAACATGTCCAGACCTAAGGAATGTTACGTGGATACCTAAAAACGATAAGTACACACTTCATACTTTTGTACATGCCATGTATTCTATTGTTGGTGGTGTTCAAAAATTTTCAAGTGGAGAATAATTAAATGTATAATTAAGCCAATTTATTATGTGTTATATACATCATTCATTTGAAAGAACACTAAATTTAATAATAATAAAAATTATATATTAAATTAATTTTCCAGTTAATTTATTTGATGAACACAAGAGGTAGCCTCTAAGTACATTTGTGTGCTACATTAATTTTAAATAAATTTAGTATTGTTTAAAATTATAGTTGATGGTGAGTTAAGGACACTTTAATATAATAATGATAAAATGAATTGATTAGATTAATTTATGGAAGATTATCTTAATTAAACAATGGATCAAAGTATTTAATAACAAGATTGTAAATGTTTGGTCATTTCTATATGTGCGGATGATCATGAGATTTGACTAGCACTTTTATGTCATTGGTTTACTTTTAATTTATTTTTATGAATTTAAAATGATGGCCTGTGTGCAATCCCCTCCCTTATTATATAAGGGTCTGTGTGACAATGGATTATTTTATGTAAACCCCCTTTATCTAACCCATTGGATCCCCTCACCATGATGTTAGTAATGGAATACGTAAGTTGATAGCTGCAATGTGAGAGGAGGTAGTTCTAGTCAAGTATCCAAGGTGAAACCAATAGAGGAAATAGTTGGGAACTGAGGGGGAATGTTGCAACAAGAACCAAGATATGGTTCATGGTGTGTTCCCATTATGATTGAGGGTTAGTTTATCATCTTATAGATAAACTAACCCTAATATAATCTTCTGATCGCACCACTTATATTTTTTTGTTAGGTTTATATTTAATTTATTATGTTTTTTGATACTACATGATCACCTAACAAATGAATTAACAGGCATGAAATATGGAATAAAATTTAACCGGGTAAGGGGTAATTATTTTATTAAACATCATTAATCACTTAAGTAAATTCCATATAATATTAGAATGATTTATAAAAGGATAATATGGGATTTATTCCTAAAAGATAAAAATATATCAACTAAACTATTAAGTCTACTTAGACGTTCACTACTTAAAGTTAGAATCATCCTCACAGTTGATGGTGGTTTACCAAACAATGTTGGGGTGATTTCAATTATTGTATAAATTTAATTGTAAATTTAAGGGTTGAATTAAATTAGGTTACATAAAATTTTTAATTCCCAAGTTGGAAATAGTTTATCTAAGAGGAATAGGTTGAGGAAATATTTAAAACAAGATTTTCGGATTAGGGGATCCACTAAATGGATAATGGAACTATGAGCTAATGAAGATGGAATGTTAATAATACCTAAAACACTTAAATTAAATTATTAGGCCCATGTCTTGGATATGAGAAGAGAATATGTATCCTTTTCACTAGAATATAAAACAATCAATATATTGTATAACTAATGGAGAAGGATATAATTTTTTTTAAAATAGAAGGAGAGTAATGTAATTTTATTAAATTTGAATTTATTAATATATTCTGTAATCAAAACATGTACAAATTACCTGCTCTTAATTTGTGGAAATGGAAAATCATATGACATTGAAAATATTACTACATCTCACACTGGAGAAGAATAGATTTCTTACCAGCCTAAATTTCTAGGAATGGTATAGGTTCTAGAGTGTTATAATACACCACGAATAGAAATCGTATGTGATATAAGCTCCAATTCTTGAGTCACTTTCTGTAGAGCGTAGTGAGGATAAAGTATATCACTACTTAAATAATGTGGATGACACAATGGATGTACAATGTGTCTTGTTATCTGTTAAATAAAATGATATTAATAAGAAATATGAGTACATGGATGCGTATATCATAGTTTCTCACCTTCAGAATCAATATTAAGAGAATGATTGGCTGAGAGATATGAGATTCCCAATTACCTATTCATGTGCAAGCTTAGAGAGTTTTTTATAGGTGGGACTCATGTAGTCAAGATGACATGATATATTTAATTATCTGAAATCCTGGGTTTTAATATCACTGATGAGCTACTCAGAGATATCATTTTATCCTCATTACCAAAAAATATTTCCAGTTTTATTATGACTTATAATTTGGGAATTATAAAGAAGATACTTTCAAAACTTCTTATAATTACTCAATAAGTTGATAAATACATGGGGAAGGAAAAACCCACTATTCTTATTCTAAATAAATAGAAGAATAATAAATAAAAGGGGATAAAGATTCATCGTATGTATAAGGATCATGAGCACCATCCTTCCAAGAAGAAGAAGTTCCCCAGGCAAGGCAAGGAATATGATGTGGTATGTTTTGAATGTGGAAATCAGGGCCACTAGAAGATAAATTACAACTAGATAAAGAAGAAGGGGGAGGATTCAGGTGCATTCCATATGAAATTTAACCATTTTATATCTACAATTTGGGTATTATACACTGAATGAGGTGCTCACATTTATATCCAAATACAAGAACCTATTATATTTCAAAAGGTTGAATGAGGATAGGTGGATCTATAAGCTACCAATGGATTGAGGCTAGATACTCAATCCATTGGATACTACCATCTCACATTGCTGACATGATTAATTTTTATTTTAAATATTTTTATTATGTTTATAGTGTTACCAAGAATATTTTTTCATTTATTTGTTAGATATTTTAGAATTTATTTTCATATTTATAAATAAATGATTATAATTTTATAATAATAACATATGTTATGGTATGGAATCATTTAATCATGGTATTTATGTATTATGTTAAGAAAAAGAATATTTCTTATTGATAATGAACCCTACACATGTGACTAATCTAACACCTTGTTTTGGAATCATTGACTTAGTTATATAAATTAGAAGTTGTTTGAAAAATATATATGAAGATGGTTATTTAGACTCTTCTGATCTAAAAAAACACGAACTATATCATTATTGTTTACAACAAATGATGAAAAAACAAAATTTAGTTTTTATGTGAAAGAACCAAAGATCTTTTATAATTTTTCCATAATAATTTTTGAAGAACATTTAAAGTAGAATATAGTGGTGGATTCTCATACATTATTAATTTTACCTATGACTTGAGTAGATATGGTTATATATATTAAAAGAGGTATAAGTTTGAATCGTTTGAGAAATTAAAAAAGTTCAAGAATTAGGTTGATAATCATCTTTTTAAAAGATAAAGAAATGTTGATCAGATCATGTAAGTGAATATCTTAACCAAGACTTTAAAGACCATTTATAGAAGTATGTTATTTTATCTCAACTCACACCACCTTATACACCATAGTGGAATGTTGTTAGTGAAAGGAGGAATCGTACCTTGTTGGACATGGTATGGTCAATAATGAGTCATGGAAATATTATATTATCCTTTTTGGGGTATTCATTACAAAAATAATTATACTTACTAAAATGAGTATTGACCAAAGTGGAAAATAACATTACCTTCGAGTTATGGAGTTAAAAGACACCCATTTTATCACATGTTCATGCATGAGATTGAGAGGAATTTTTTGAGGCCATCTCAAGCAACAAAAAATAACCTTGATGCATAAAGTGTATATTTATAGGGTATCCTAAAGAAATAAGGGGATTCTATTTATACAACCATATAGAGTATAAAGTAACTATTTAAATACATTACATCTTTTATGAGAAGGAGCACACCGTCAAGGAGGATAGTTGAATAAAGATAAACCCTAATGAATTTTATTCTCAAATTATACAGGAGGTGGTATTAGAATAGATTCTGCCATTCCCTATAGAAGAAGTAGTTCCAGAAACACAAGTGAGGAGTAGGAGTGTTAGAGAGGAAAGAGAAATAACAAGATATGGTATTCTAGTCACCAATGATAGTAAATCATTATTGAGGGATAATAATGATCCTCTATACTAAAAGGAGGTAGTAGAGAGAATACGAGATACAATATTGAAATAAGCCATGAATTTTGAGATGGATCACAAGTATCATAACCATGTTTGGGTTCTGATCGACCTACTAGTTGATGTAAGACCCATTTGATCTAAATTAGTATTCAAGAGAAATGTGTAAATGAAAGGTAAAGTAAACACATATAAAGTATGGATAGTGGATAAAGGTTTTATAGAACATTAAGGAATTGACTATGATGAAGAAATATCTCGAATTTCCATGTCTAAAACCATCAGAGATTTTTTTCCATAGTATCTAACCATAACTATGAGATTTGTTAAATTAATGTCAAAATATCATTCCTTAATTGAAACCTTTAGGAGGAAGTGTATATGAAAGGATGATAATGGTTAGTGAATCTAGGTAACACCTAAAGTGTATTAATATTGAAAATATCCATATCTAGATTAATGAAAGAATTTCAGTAGTGGAACATTTGATTTGATGAATCCATTAAGGAATTTGGTTTCATTAAAAAAAATGTATGCCATGCGTTTTCAAGTAGTTCGGCGGGATTAATTTTTTTTTCATTGTAGTATATTTTGATGAAATATTACTATTTAGAAATAATATACCATCTTTAAAAGAGGCCAAGTCATGGTTGAGAAAGTATTTCTCCATGAAGGACATAGGTGGAACAACCTACATTATAGGGATTAAGATCTTGTGTGATAGTTCCAAGAGGATGTTTGGGATAAGTCAAAGTATAAAAATTGACCAGTTAATGAATATTTTTAGTATGTAATAATACAAGGTTTTATTAGTTCCAATTTCACATTATATGAATATTTCCATGAATTTGTTTCCTCAAACACACTTGGAAATAGAGAGAATGAGTAAGAGCCCATATGCTTCAACAATAGGATATATCATTTATTCCAAGATATATAAGAGGCTTAATGATTCCTTTTATTGGGGAACGGTATGAATATATTAATAATAAATATGTGAAAAACATTGGATTTTTGAAGTGAATATCCTTATAAAGACCCAGAACCTAGTAGCCTAGTGTCGGTGCCTTACTTTATTACATTAGTACTATGAACTGTAATTGACATCCCAAAGGACTTAATAGTTTATTAGCCTTGGAAAAATTTACACAAACACAAGTGTTACATTATAACTTGAAATAAAATACAACATAGAATCTCCATTGTAAACACCCATAAATTCTTACATTATCCCTCAAATTCATCCATAATATACATCTTCACATTATGGGAATAAATAAAACGTAAGAAAGGGGTGATATCAGATGCTCAGTAAGGGTAATAAATATATGATAGGACATTATAAATAATCATAAATAATAAGTTAATGTGAATAACAAAAATCAAATTCCATTAAAAACATAAACTAGAGAATAATATGGTAGAAATAAAAGGTAATCAAACAGTTCCATATAAATAGTCACATAAGAATGTAACTTAAGAATGGATATTATATTAGTAAAATAATCACATGGATTATTAATTAATAATATCATAATTATGGAATTCATAATGTGGGACATCATAAACATAGCTTCAATGCATTAGACAAGACACCATGCATAAATGGGTAGAAACCTAGTCAATTTTGGCTCATAAGACCTACCGATGAGTCGAGGGTATATAGAGGACCCCAAATGATACTTATTAATTAAAATTAATTCCTAATATGAAATGGGTGAAAACTAATAAACAAATACATTCATATTGAAACTATCATATGAATGTAAATAATTTCTCAAATCTGTAAACATAATCTTAAACTATCTAGTGTAATATAGACAATGTTATCAAGGTATTAAAAAATAATAAACCATTAGATAAAATATGGTATATGGTTAGATAAGAGATATATATATCATAAGGGTAAGAATCAATAGGGGGTGTTAAAAAAAGATGGAAATTATTTAGAAAAATCATTGATGAATCAATAAGAGAAAAAGCTATTTTTTACTTTAGAGAGAAGAGTACTTTTGGAAAATCATTTTTACTTGTCATAAAATAATATTGGAAAGGTGTATATCTAAAAAAATAAAAGTTAAAAACAGGTAAATCATATTTTAGGAATATTAAAGAACATCAACACTTCAATTTCTCCTAAAAGATGAATAACCCAAAGAATGGAAATCCTGTTCAAGAACCACTTACCACTTTGTAATCAGTCAAATCATATGCCCCATGAAAGTAATTATTATCAAATGAAGCACTAAATACCATGAATATTACTAATTTCATGATTTCATATACTAAATGTAATTTTTAACACACTACATAAAAGTAATTGATGGTGAATAGGTAATATCTCACGGAAATAAAAATTAGATGAGAAAAAACCATAACTTAATTTCAGATTAATTTATCACATTTGCGTCTAATGAATAATAAAAAATGATTATTAAAACACTAATACAAAAATTAATAATAGTAATTTATACAACTATTTATCAATTATAATCATTGTATTAAATTTCTTATTTTTTTGATGAGATTGCAGCTTTTTGATATCATGTTTTTTCATAAAAAGTTATTGTTTTCCTATATTTTTCTATTATGTAAAATGTAAATAATAAATTAGTTTAATTAACTAGAGAAGCATAGAATAAAATTAATTGCATATTTATATATTATAATATAATTAATACTTTCCATCCATGAATATGGTTATAATAATTTTCTTAGCAACGTCTCCATAGGTGGTTACCCAACCTTTAATTGGACATTATTGAAAGAGCGGAAAAATGGAGTATGAAAATTATATATGTAATATATGGGATATTTTCACTATGATTAAATAATTAATATAATTTTAAGTTATTGAATAAATAAATTTAGTGTATATCGTGTTGAAATTAATTAGGAGAAAAATGAATGAGAAGAATAAGAAAAATTAATGGAGATTTTCTCTTTCCTCAATCTGGCATCTCTTGTACGACCCTATTACTCATTTTATTTTTGAAGTTGGAAAACTCAATAATGTTCCAATGTATTATAAGAGGATTAATAGAGAATATTTGTTGGTTGAGATGAGTGTTTTTCCATGTGAAGGGAGAGGGTTATTTATACTTGAAGAGAGGGGTATTTTTAGAATAAAATTTTGAATAAAATATTATATCCATGGTGATATTTTTAATAGTTATTTTTTGAAAAAATAAATCATATATGAATATAATATAATGAGATTAATAATTTAAAACACCATTATAATTTTAATTTATTAGTTTATTAGAAAGGAAAGTGGAAAGGAAGAAAATTGCTATTTTAAGTAATCACTTTTGACTTTAAGTCATACAAAGACATTTTAAGGTTTGAAAGTTGGGTTTATTTTATTTTAATGAATAATTTATGAAATTAAATATACCATAGAAAAAAATAAAGTTCTATAAATCATTATTTCAAAAATACATCCTGAATTATGTAATTTATGTTACACCGGTTACGTGAAAACTACATTTTTACTATTTATTAGAAAATTGAAGTATTTCTAAAAATTTCTTGAAAACCACCATTGGATAGTTTTAAAATGAAATTTTCAAAAAGGGATTCCATTTTATGAAAATATTTTTCTAAATATGAAAAATTTAATCTTTTAATAAAAATCATAATTTATTCTAATTTTAAAATTATAACTGATATTATGACTCTTTGAAAAATTAATAATGGCCTCATAAAATTATCTTATAATTGCAAGACAAAAAAATATTTATTTATTAATATATTTTTTGAAAATAAATTTTCTTTTGAGTCAATATATTAATCATTTAATTTTAAATAAACATTTATGTTTCACAAAAATACAAACAGTTAATTTATTGTTTTTTAAAAATCTATTAAATTATTGCGTGATATAACTACACCATATTTTCAGTTATAATATACCCAAGTTTTATTCATACTTATATAGAAGAAATTAATATTATATTGGTAATTTTAATATTTTTATCGTCACATCCCTATTACAATAGTCATATTTAAAAGAATATTATGGTATTAAAATTGGTGTTTAATGAAACATAAACTTTCAAAGTTGTCAAATTTAAAAGAGATATACCATAAGATCCTACGGAGTTACATTATCCCATCCTTCAAAACATTCATCCTCAAAATTTCTAGAATTTCCCCTTATAAAATGATTTGGGTATTTCATTATCATAATTTTATTCTTCTCCCATCTTTCCTCTTCAATCCTATGATATTTCCAATGTACCTTTACCATTTGAGTCATCTGATTCCCAAACACCTATTCTCTAGTGTCTAGAATCTGTATAGAATCTTCATAGTATTAATAATATGGTTCAAATTCTATTTATTCAGATGTGAGAACATTCATTTGGTCTGCATGTACTTCCTTAACCAATATATGTGGAACACATCATGTACTTTAGAAAGTCTAGGTGAAATTTCCAAATGAAAAGCCACTGATCCAATTGTCTCTAAACTTTAAAAAGGACAATATACATTGGGATTAGTTTCTATTTATTTTGTAATATTATAACATCCTTCCATAGGGATACCATTTAGAAAACATTATCTCCCTCATGAAACTCGAAATATTTCCTTAGGTTATCAACATAGTTTTTTCCTACTTTATTCTTCTTTGATATGTATTTTAATAGTATTTACCTTTAGTATTTTAACTTCTACAATTTCTGGCCATAAAAGTTTCCTTTCAGAAAATTCATCCTAATAAGTTGGTGTAAAACATCCCTTTCCATATAATGCTTCATATTGCGCCATTTGAATATTACAATGGAAACTATTATTATTGGAAAATTCTACATTGGTAAATATTAATCCAACATACCTTGAAAGTCGAGTGAGAAAGAATACAACATGCCTTCTAATGATTGAATAGTACTTTTAAACTACCCATCCATTTGAGGGTGATAAGAAGTACTCAAATAAAGCTTAGTGTCTAAATATTTATAAATAATTTTCTTGAATTTTGATGTAAATCATGGATCATGATTAGAAACAATTGAAAGAGGTCAACCACGAAGCCTTACTACATCATTAATGTAGTGTTGTGTAGGGATCTCTAGGGAAAAAACTTCTTTATATAGAGGAAATGTGTATATTTGGTAAGTCGATCATCAATTACCCATACTGTATTATTCTTTCTTGGAGTATTAGGTAATCCAGGGATAAAATATATTGTAATGTCATCAAAATTTCACGTAGGAATAGGTTTATATTGCACGACTCCTATAGGATGTTGTCTTTCGGCCTTCACTTATTGAAAAACTAAACATCTAGAAAAATATTAATCAATTTTCCATTTCAGATTATCCTTCTAGAAATTTCCCTTCAAAACTCAATACATCTTAGAACTACCAGGGTATATAGAGAAATTTGATCTATGAGAGTCATCCAATAATTCTCTTTTTAGATTAGGTATAGAGGGAACACAAATCCTCTTCCCATTCATTTTATTTACATCCTCATGCATGATGTCTTCCAACTTTCAAACATTCACAGATTTAATTTTCATTTAAATATTATCATCATTAGAGTGATAACATTTTATCTTTCCCAATAATACTGGTTTGGAAACCATTTGAAAAATAAGTTATGTTTCACCATCATTGATAGTTCTAATATCAATATTTTTTAGATCCATGTACACATGATCCTTGTAAATAATAATTTTGTTCATAACTCTATAATACATCATACTCAATTCATCCTATACCTTATTTGAAATCCCTAGTAAGCAGTGTATTGAAAAATTTGAATTCATGAGCATCTCAGGACATCACCTTTACCTCATGTTGAGTTCTTTCTATGAGAATAAATATTTCCAACTATTATGATTTATTTATATCTCACATATTTCACTATATTAATAAAGTCTCCATATCATTAGGGAAATGATTTTAGCTGCTAACTCAAGATCATGAGTTCAATAGTTCTTTTCAAGAATTTTTAACTATCTTGATGAAAAGGCAATAACTCTATCATTTTTCATTAGGAAATAACTGAGTCCTTTCTTCAATGCATCATTATAAATAAAAAATACACCTTTTACTGATGGTAGAGTCAGAATACGATTATTCACTAATATCCTTTTCAATTCTTCAAATAATTCTTCACATTCCTTTTTCCAAATAAAATTGACCTCTTTATGAGTAATATTGGTTAATGGGTAAGCTAATCATGATAAAATCTGAACGAAACACTTATAATAACCCTCCAAATCAATGAAACTATATACCTCAGTTATGTTTGTTAGTATAGTACCTTACTTTAAATCTTTTGTCATCATATTATCAACTAAGATTCAATCATAATAGACAATAATACTAAGAAAAGAAACTATTTGAAGCTAAAATTCATACTTCTTAAACTTCAAATATAACTCTTTTCTTCTAAGATAATTCACAATAATCTGTAAGTGGTTATTATGGTCCTCAAAGCTTATCGAGTACACCAAGATATCATTAATAAATAATTTTTTTTAACAAGATATCATTTGAATACTCAATTTATTATATGTTTAAATATTGAGGGTGAATTTGTCAGTCCTAATGACATTATTGTAAACTCATAATGTACATACATTGTTCAAAAAGAAATCTTTGGAATATATTTCTTCTACACATGCAATTGATGATATACAGATTGAAGGTCAATCATTGAAAAATAATTATCTCCATGAATTTTATTAAATAAATATTTAATGTGAGTCATATGCTACTTTTTATTTATTACAATAAAATTTATTTATATATAGTTAATACATAGACTCATGGATCAATGTTTCTTTTTAACAAATAGAATAGGGTATCCCCAAGGAAAAAAACTAGAGATAATAAATCCTTTAGTACTCAACTAATATAGTTCTATCTTTAGAAAAAATAATTATAGAATGTCCATTATATAAGGATTCTTTGATATAGGTCTTGCATTAGGGAATAAATCAATAGAAAACTCAACTTCCTTCTCTAGCGTATTTCCTGGTAAGTCATCAGGGAATATATTATTGTATTTATATACATTAAGTAAATAAAACAATTGAATATTTACTTCCTCATCCACAGATGATGTTTTCTATTCCTCCTCAAGAATTTCATTCAATAGTGTTACTGGGGGTGGATCTAGATAAGAATTAGATAAGGAAGATTCGACTCAAAAGATAAAGTATTATACATCTTCCTCACTAATTATAATTTCCTTATTCTTGCAATAAATTTTCGTATCATATTTTTAAATCCATTATAAACTATATATTACATCAAAGAGAAACATATGTATGATGAGAAGGCTAGTAGCTAAAGCATGTTTACATGTTATAAAGGGGATTTCCAGACATTTTTTTTGAAATGAGACTTTCCTCATGAGTTTTTAGTGACAAATACATTATTAAATAAAAAGGTATATGTCTTATTTTTTTGGAAAAAATTGGTAGATATAAAAGAGTGACATTATCTAGAATCAAATAATGCATTGGATAAATTTAAAGGTAATATTAATATACCAGGAACCACATCATTGGGTACTTCTAATTCAGCTGTTGTAACTACATAAGCATGGCCTTGTTCCCCTGTCATTTTCTGAGGGAGGATCCATTGATGTCTACAAAAACCAAGTGTATAGTGTACCATTTCCTTACAGCTGAAGTAGTACACATTATAGGATTATTTCATTCCCTTTCAATAATGATCATGTTGGTATTTTTCTTCACAATTGAAATAAACACCCATTACCTATAGGCATTTCAAAGAAGTTTCTTCCCACATTTATTGAATGTTAGAAATTATATTCTTCCCTTCATCTCTTTAACCTTATTTCTTTTTCTTCATTAATAAGAATCCCCCTTATTATATTTTCTCCCTGCTAATCCATATGGCTTGGAAAATTCTTTATCCTCCTTAATGGAACATGATTTTAGATCCTCATATGTTGAGAATTTCTATGAGACTAGTTCCCTTAATAGAGATGGTTTAAGACCATCAAAGAAATGATAAATAATTCTCCTTGGATTATGTATGTGGTCTAAGTCATTCATTGATGACCATTTAATATTGTCTTTATACATTGAAACATTTTTATCCTCTTTATGCGTCAGACTCAATAATGTTTTCTCCATATCCGCTCACTGTTCATGGGGGAAATATTTTTCCAGGAATATTTATATAAAATACTTACATTCCTCAATTTAAATTTCTTACCCCTCCTCTGTGATTCTAATTAATGACCACCATTGATCAACATCACCTGATAGATGATAAAATTCCCTCATAACCTTCTCCCTTACCTTACTTACCAAAGTCATAAATATATTCTCTAATAAATTTTGCATTTTTCTACTAAAAATGGGTTTATAGAACCATTTAATGATAGATTGTTTTGTCACATAATGTAGTTTAACAATTATAGACCACATTGAGGATCAAGATTATCCATGCGAGTATGGTTATTGCTCATAACATGAGTAAGTTGTTCCAATATAGTTATATGTTGTTCAGATATAGTTGTAGCTCCACCTCTAACATCATTATATCGCATAAAAGGTAAATATTTAAATGGGATATGTGCGTTGATATGGTTTGCATTCCTTCCACATGGTTTCATTTCTAAGAAATGTAATACACCAGATTAAATTATAATATTTTGAAACACAATTTATAATATCATAACTAGTGAATCATATAACCTTAATTGAAAAAGTAGGTATAACTAATATCTATATAATAATATTGGTTACTTTGTATATATTATAAAAGTCACTTATAGGGTTATATTTACCTACTATGTGTTTTCTAAATTTAGTTTCCAAATTTTCTATTAAACTTGATCTGATTCTAACTGGAAAGACTCTGACCCCACTAGCCGAGAACTCGTTCCATACATTGTTACGTTATAACATTGAAAAAGAGTTTACATCCCAAATGGATGAATAGTTTAATATATTTGGAATAATAGATATAAAATAATCATTACATTACAAATAGAAATTAAATACAACATAGAAAATCCATTGAAAAAACAAATAAACTCTTAGATTATCCCAAAAATTCATTCATAATATAAAACTTTTCACCATGGGAAAAAATAAGGCATAGAAAGGGTGATCTCATATTCTTAGTAAGGGTAAAAAATATAGTATAATATATCATAAATAAACATAAACAATAAGGAAAGGTGAAAACTAAAATCACATTCCATTAAAAACATAAAATTGTGTATAATATGGTAGGAATAAAATCTGAGAAAATAGTTCCATATAAATAGTCATATGAGAGTGGACCTTAACCCTGGATATTCTAATTGTTGAATAATAACATGTATCATCCATTAAAAATATCAAAATGAGGTAATCCATAATGCAATACATTATTAACATACCGTCAAGGCTTCGTATAAGACAACACACAAAAATTGGTAAAAACCATGACTAGTTTGTCTCATGAGACTGGCTGATGCATCAAGGGGATATAGGGGGCCCTGACTGACACATACCAAGTCCAATGAATTCATTATATTAAAGGGGTGAAACATAATAATCATATACATTCATATTGAAACTAGTGTATGAAATGTAACTAATTTCCCCAATTAGTAAACATAATATTTAACTATCCAACGTAATATGGAGAATGATATCAAGGTAGTAAGTAATCATAAAACATTAAATAAAATATGATATATTGTAATATAAGATATCTATTTCAATTAAGAATAATATTTAATAGGGGGTTCTGAAATAGATTAAAATACTCTATAAAAATCATTGAGTAATTCATGGGAGAAAAACCCATTTACATTAGAACAAAGTGTTCTTTTAGATAATCATTAGTATTTATCATAAAATAATATTATAGGAATATATATAATAGAAAATAATATTTAAAAACATATAAATAATATTTTAGGAATATTAGAGAACATACAGACTAAAATTTGGCATGAAAGAGGAATAACCCAAATAAAGGAAATTGGGTTCAACAACCTGCTTACCACTTTGTAATCAGTCAAATCGTATGCCCCATTAATTTAATAATTATAAAATGAAACAATGAATACCATGAAGATAGTAAAGTTCAAGATATTATATATTAATTTAAAGTATAAATACACAAAATACAAGGAATTGGTGGTGAATAAGGAATGTCTCATAGAAATAAAAGTGAGATGATAAAAATAGTTACCTTAAGTCTCCCTTAATTTATTACGTTTTCACCTCCTGAATAATAAAATTATTATTGTTAAAACACTGATATAATAGTTAATTAGTGCAATTTATAAAAATATTTATCTATTATAATCAATGGATAATTTTCTTATAAGATTGGTTCATTTTAATATCTTGTTTTTCTTAAATATTTCCTAGTTTTCCTCGATTTTACTATTTTGTTGAATGTAAATAATACATTAGTATAATTAATTTCAGAAGAATATAATACATGTAACTACATATTTATATATTAAATATAATTTATATTTTCTATCTATGATGTTGGTTATAATATTTTTCTTATAAATGTCTCCATTGGTGGTAAACCGACCTTTAATAGAATGTTGTCGAAAGAGTAGAAAAAGGAAGTATAAAATTTATATATGTCATATATATGATACATGAAGTAGGTAAAAACCATTAATATCATTATTAATTAGTTAATAAATAATTTTATAGTATAAGGTTCTGAACGAAATTGAAAAAAATAAAGAGATGAAGAAGAACAAGTTAACAGAGACTTACTCTTTCCTCACTGAGGTTTCTCTTGTATGACACTGTAAATCATTTTTTTGGTGTTGAATTAATACATAACATAAAAATGAATTATAATAGAATTAATAGAGGATATTTTAGTAGATATTTTTCTTTGGAATGGGTGGGATTTGTGGTTTTCCAAGGGCAGGGAAAAGGGTTATTTATACTTGAGGAGAGGGGTATTTTTAGAATAAAATACCAAATAAAATATTATATCAAAGGCGAGACATGTAATAGTGAATTTTTGAAAATATAAATAATTTATTAATATAATATATTTTTTTAAGACTTTAGAACAGCTTTATAATTAGTTTTCATTGGTTTACTAAAAAGGAAAGTGTAAGGGAAGAAAAATCATTATTTTAAGAAATCACTTTTGACGTTAGGTTTTGGAAAGTTCATTCTAGGTTTGGAAATTGAGTTTATATTATTTTAATTAATATTATATGAAATTAAATATACTATGTCCAAACCTAATTTTATATAAATAATTATGTCACCAATACATCATGAATTATGTAATTTAAGTTACACTTGTTACATGACAACTGTATTTTTAATATACATCGAAAAATTGAAGTATTTCTGAAAATTACAAGAAAATAACCTATTGTTATTTTTGGTGTGATGATTTCAAAAATGGAATCCATTTATGAAAATAATTTTCAAAAAATTGGAAATTTAATTTTTTAATTAAAATAAACTTTTATTATAATTTTAATATTATATCTAATTTTATGACACTTTGAATAATTACTTAATTTCTCATAAATTTTCATATAATTATAAGACTAAAAAATATTAATTTCTGAATCCATTTTTTGAAAAAAATTTCTTTAAAATCATTATATTAATTATAAATTTATAAATTAATATTTGTGTTTCACAAAAATTGCAACACTGAATTTATTATTTTTAAAAAATTTCATTACTTATTCCATGATATATATATATACCATAATTTCATTTATATGATACCCAAATTTTATTTATACTTTCACAGGTAATGTTATGATTCTGTTGGTTATATTACTATTTTTAATTGTTACATAGCTATTCCAATGGTCATATTTAATGATATATTACAGTTTCAAACTTGATGTTGTGTGAAGAATAAACTATCAAAGTTGTTAAATTTAAAAGAGACATACCATAATATGTAGGGGTGTTAAAATAATTATTTATCGTAGGAATAATAAGGATACGATCCTGGTATATGGAGGAGATGAAGATATGATCATTAAGGGTTATAAATATGCCATTTTTTTTAAACATATCATAATTATTAGAAATTGCAGCCAAGATTTTTCTTTTGTATCAACAGAGGTGCTGTGAGCTAGAAGTGTTCAAAGAAACATGTTGTTTCTAATTATAGAGCAGAGTACAAGTATATTATGGATTCCCATGTATACGAGTAATTAGTATGGATTCTAAACTTTTTTTAACATCATGATGTGATACCTTTCAGTCAAGACCATATCACAGTTTTTTGTGATAACACAGTTGCGGCGACCCTTTCCCAAGATCCAATTCACATTGATGAAAAAATAAGATATATCAAAAGTTTCATTTCTCAAGGTATTGTTTTTAGAAATTTTATGTAACATAGAGAATAGTGTCTGATAAGGAAAATATAGAAGACCCCTTGACCTAGGATTTATCTCAGTAGGGGCATGAGTATCAGGTGAGAGCTAGTGGATTGAGACATATTTTCAGTTGGCTCTACTATATGAGGGAGTATGTTGTATTTGGAACCCTAGAACCAACATGTTTTGTTATTGATTAAAAATTTTCATTGTTAATTAAGTTTTACTATCAAAATATTATTTTTTTTCTCTCATAAATATGTATGTGATGATTTTAAAATAATAAATTTTACAATGAAAGGTCATAGTAGTTTCATTCTATTATGAGAACTAAGAGGTTCTACAACATTAATCTTGAATATTATATTATAACTGGATGATATTATCTAACATGACATATAAAATAAATTCTATTATATTTAGGAGGATTATATGTCATTGAGAAACATTTTCATGGTGTTCACCTTTGATAATATCTAATATAGGAGGTTGTGAGAATATATCCATTAATAGAAAATATACATTTCTATGTTTCCTTGTATGTTACTATATGTGGATTTGTGTATTTATCTATAGACATTAAAATTATCAGTAGTGGATATCATGACTAATATACCAATATGTATTAATGAAAACCATGATGAAATATGTTAACAATGTATTATGATACTTTGGGTACATCATTGGTGATATTGCATTAATGTATGTTGTGTGAAAGAATTTATCCCTTATATCTAGAGACTAAAGTTGATATCTCACGCCCTTTGATGTGATTGGAATTTCCTATATAAATCCATTCCCATGGTGTATGGTGGGAGAGTTCATTTCTGAAAAGTTAAAGAGAGAGAAATCGATCATATATGTTGATGGCACCTTCATAAAAACTACTTCAGTGGAGAAATTATTATAAAAGGATTATATTATTTAGTAAATGATCTAAAGAGGTTGGATGTTTTTGTGAAGTTAAATTATTTCTTTATTTATTCCATAGAGTGTTACTAGATAACGACCTTTTGACTTCAGGTTGTTATGATTAATTCCATTGAGAAAGAGGCCCATAGGGTCACACACTTAGTATGTCTACAATCTTAGTTAAATTATATTATTGAATTTAACAAGTTAGAATAAATAATATTTATTCATGTTTGGTTGATCTTCATAATTTAATCAAAATTTATTTTAAATAACAAGTGAGTAAAATAATAAAAAAATTTTATTTTCATTTTTTCCAAATTTAATATTTATTATATTTTTCATTGAATAATTAATTGAAATTTATTTATTATATAGTCATTATTCAAGGATTAATAAATTTTAACGAGGGAACGAAAATTGGGCATAATAGTCTGATTGGAAATGATATAAATGATACTTATATATTCTTAAAGCATTATGCATGTCACTAGATTAACAATAACAATAATTTTATTATTGGACATGGGTTCAATTAAGAATAATTAACTTGGTAATGGTACTGTTTGTATGTTTCCAACCCCCAAAAAAATATAATAGATATATAATTATATTATTTTTCTTAATTGAATATTGTTTTGAATAAAATATTGATATAGACACTCTGAAGACATAGATATATAGATCTAGATATCTAGAATGAATTTTATCTTCCTCATCTCTCAAAACAGTAAGAGAACCTCAAGGGCTGTTCCTCTTGAAGAAAAATTCTTCTTTGATCAACCACAAACAATGCATGTGATATAGATCTGCTGTTCTTTCACTCGACGATTCTTTAATTTTGTTTAGAGATTTTGGAGCATGTTTGGACACTACTAGAGGTATTCATCTATTAGAGCATAAAACACAATGATGGTATGACATGGTTTTATTAACTACAACATCAACTAATGTGGGATTACGAGATGTGGTAAATCCATATATGATTATAAATTAATTATAAGTTGCAAGTGAGATCCTCATATTTGAGTTCTGGAATTATAATATAGTTAATTAATGAACTATTTTCAGTATATATGACGTCTTGATCTTGTAAAAAATGATTACACATGATTTAAGAATAAAATACCAGTTGGTCATATCATCAAAGAACATTTATAAAAACACAAAACCTACATTTTATTCCCACTTTATTTATTTATTTTTCAATATGGTTAATTTATTTTATACCAGCTAATTTAATAGCTATATTTTAACTGTCATATTTAATAATCAAAATAAATCATTGATTTTTTTAGTTTTGTTATAGTGTGTGAAACATGCTATTTAATATATTATTTATTTAAGGAGAATTTATTTTGAAATTTTAGGCAATTACATTCTCTCCCAATAAACAAATCTTGTCCTCACAATTTCAATTATTACTTATTAATATTGTGAGCTAAGGGTATATATAATATAACTCGAGATTTATTTATTTATAGTAAGCTAACAATTATATTTACTCACTTAAAATAATAATAATCCTAATACTATGCTTCTTCCTAACTATTTGATTCCCTATTTTCATAATAGACATATCACACACATGTATCTCTCACCCCCATGGTTCTTTACCATGGTAGTATCAGTGGAAAGTTCATGTAAAATGATAAAGATGAAGAATAATTCTCATCATTCATATAAGGCTCATTAAGATCCATGTTCAAACTCCTCCCAACCTTTTTCAGAGTAGCCGCCTCTATTGCACCAGCCAGTGACCTCTCCATCGTATCCCTCACTTATATCACTAGCCTCAATAGAACACCACCCATTGACCCACTCGCTTGTTGCCCCATTCCATGCACTTCCCACTTTATGCACCCTCCTAACTACAGATTTAATTGTGAAAGATGGTCGACCACATCTAATCTAGGTGTCTCTTCTTATATCAAAAAGGGAATTCCAAGAGCTAAACTATTTCATGCACACACGACATGTGATCATGTTTCTTGGGGAATTAAAATTTATTTTTGAATTGATCCTATGCCCAAGGCAACTAGCCGACCTTCCCCCCTTTTCCTAACCACCATGTTCTACTACTCTAGGGTCACAACATGGGTTCGTATTATATATCCACTATTAGAATAATGCTTTCAAATTATTCAACAACATTAGGGCACACACTGACAATGGTTCATTGATGGATAATAATGAAGATTATATGTTTTTGTCTTCATTTGTTTCAGTGATGTACATATCTCTATGTGATAACTATTGGTGATTCTCTCCACCCCGATAAATTTTTCAATAATGATGAATTTTTGGGTAATCTAACCACGATTATTAAACATGGAGACTATTTTGAAATAGTTAATTCATTTCCAGAATCAGGTCAAATCCATATAAAATACCTATAGAGGGATTTATATTCCCATAAAAATAAATTTTGAAATGAATCCATCAAATAACAAGATATTTAATTTGGTAAACAAAACATCAGGGTGGTACACTTAGAAGACAACATAGGAAACTTAAAATGGTTAGAATAAATATCCCATATTAACAAGTATGAAGGGAATGATTTATTTATCAAAATCCATCTAATCAATAATCATTAAATAGGCCCCACCTTTTTCTCAAGGTCTTTGTGGTTGTTCACGAATATCATCCATATCAACCACTGAGTTGTGATGCCGACTTGCATAATTTTCATGTTTTCCATACCTAAGGCATTGGACGATTAGTGGTTATTTTGGATGAATGTATTCCACTCCAATAATGCTTACCATCCTATTCCTTTTCATTTGTTATTTTGATACTTCATGAACCCATATTAGATAAGTAATGAATCTCCCTATCCCCTTAAGGTACTTCCAATAGTGATTCTTCCAACATTTCTGACATATATGTTGTTGAATATTCCTTATTTAATTATCTAAATTACATTAATTTTCATGAGTATATATCCCTATATTCTTTGGTGAACTAAGGGTTTTAATAATAATTACATTATTTATCATATTTTGATTTAGTTAGTTTTTCACAATCAGTATATTTTTAGTAAATCACTTATTGTAGTGGGTAGATTATTCAGATAGTCACTGCATTGTCTTATAAAACTATTGTTAACTCAATTCCTTATAGTTATAACCATATCTAAAACTAAATGGGGTTAACATAAGTTATGAACACTTAAAAACATTTGGTATTATCATAATAAATAAAATAAAAGCGATTCAACCTTGAAATATTTTACCATTTTACATCATTATATTAGCATGAAATTCTTCTACTTTAACTTATATCAATCTTAGTTTGAACTAGGTTAAATTAATTTTGGATATATTATACTTCACAAACTAATACCTTAATGTAACTTGGAAATAATTCCTTCATAGTGGTTTATAAATATAACATGATGAACTAATGCATTTTCCATATGAGTGTCCAAAAAGGTGTGCAATCTTAGTCCCACTAATCATCCATCATAATTATTTTCGAGTCATTTATCAAAAAAATAATTTTAGGATTATTACTCATTTGGGAATTTGTGTCCCAATTAGATCCACTTATCAATATTTTGATATCGATATTTTTTTTGGAAAACCACCTACTGAATACTTGAACAATATTTCGAGATATCATCCAATACATAGACTCATATTTTGGGTTTTAATTATGGGTATCTAATCCTACAACCACAAATTACAAGACTAATATGTAAAAATAACTAAAACATTCCTCTAATAGAAAATTAGGTGGCCCAAGATAAACATGACTTTATTATACATCATTTAAAAAATTAAAACATCACATTACATAATAATATCAATATCTATAGAATCAGGAGGTTTAGTTTCATTGGAGACTTTCCATATAAGTGAATTATTTTATAACTCTTTTGAATATTTCTTTATTATTTCATCAAACTAGATAATATATTAAATGTATCACATGTTAAACTGATCCAAATGACCTAGTTAACGGTAACATAATAAATGGATGAGATGAACCATTGAATAATGTTATAATAATAAAATTAACGTGTCACATAGGGTGAGACCATAGTCAGTTGAGAAAATTTTTGAAGGATAGAAATATTTTATTAATAGAACATGGATTCCTAAAAATTATTCATATTTAATAATGGTAGAATAAGTAATCCCATATGATCAAAAATATTTCATATTGTATAGAATGTGGAAACATGATACATAAATCATGATCCATGAGCATTGTATAGTCACATATCAAAATACTGTGGCACTAACATAAGCATAAAAACATAACATTGTGGATCATACATAAACACCCATTTCCAATAGGGGATTAGGCATCACAACATATTTCCTATAGTGGATCAAGCATCATAACCTATTTTCCATTTTGAGTCAAGTTTTACTACTCATTTAACTATTATCGCATGAGTTGTAATGTTTTACTCATTGTTTTTAGGGCTATATATATGTCCCACCTATCACATAAATCTTAACCACACATTTATACCATAAGAAAACCTCTAATTATCACATCATTAAAACCTAGGGATAATAATGGGATTAATGTTTAATATTATATGGTATCACATAAATAACAACACAAACTAGATCAATTGATAATAAATTTAACCACACAAAGGAGGAAGTTCATAAAATAATTTAGAGGGTAGTTCATAAAGTGTAACTTTGTTGAAAATATATCCCTTTAGATAATGAGGAAAATTGAATCCAATGTTAAAATCCTTTATTTTGAAATGATTTTTTTGATAGTATGAAATACCCATGTTGAAATCCCATATTGAAGTGGGAGAAAAATAAAAATATTTTTGACAAAAGTAGAAAAGGAAATTATAAAGATCCCACAAACTGATACATAATTGGATTTAAATACATGAAAGGATAATATTAATGGCAACTAAAATCCTGGACTTGAAATAAAGATCCATATAAAATATGGAGCATCATTCATGATAACGTTATATTTTTAGGTGAGATAAAAAACAATTTTGAGGAATAGAATAAAATGATAAATTTTCCCTAGAAAAATATAAGAGAACCTCATATAAAATGGTATGTAAATTAAAAAAAGATAATATTTAAGTAAGATGGTCAAAATAAACAATATTACACATAATAAGATATTTAAGTTACCAAAGTCCTATATAGAAAACATAGTTCATGATGTAATATACATTCGTATATGGGATTATGTGGAAGAAAAATAAATACATGTAAATAAAATAGAAAATACCACATTATAATATTATATGGAATTATTTACACAACCTATATGAATTTTGATCCGGAATAATAACTATAACTCAATGTACAAGAATTTTGTTATGAAAAATATATACAACTTGAGGATCATTTCATTAAACACATATTAAAAGTGAGATATTTTAATTAAACATAAATTTAAATTAATGAATGTTTTTTGATGATATAATATCTAAATTAGGTATAATATACACCACATTAAATAAATTATGTTTACAATACAAAACATGTCTCAAAGATAATAAATTGAGACAAAAACCCTTATATTTGTGCTGATTGATTTTACACATGCTCAAAACATAATTAATAATTAAATTAAGTTTATTAGTCACATAAAAAAGAGTATTATTCATTAATATAACAATATATACTCCCCATTTATAATAATTACATAAACATATATATTTTAGTTAATTTTTAACTGTTTTACCACATTTGGTGTTAATAGTTTATAATAGTTTCATAGGAGAAGTGTCAGTAATCATTATTCATTAAAAAATAATCCTTTAAATATTATTAAATATATCATAATTAGTGAAATATAATGATTTATTATGTTTCAATTTTCTTTCATGAGTTATTTATTCTTTATCAAAGAAGATGAAATCAACAACAATCATATATCTTTTTTTAACCCCAAAATGGTGTTTTGTTAGTTAATGAATTAGATATTTATATAATGATTCTAGAGATATTAAGAATACTTATTTAAATATTTAAATCATAATTTACCATTATTTATGATTTCATAATCATCCAGGATATAATTTTATATCATTGTTCAAGTAAGTGGCCAAACTGACCCAAACATGAACATTCCATGATTACTGGATATTTATGAGGTGATTTAGTTACATAAATTTTATACCAGAATCACAAAGATATAATATATTGTTTATAAGATTGATATATAAAAATTAAAAAAATTTGGAAAATAATTTTAGATAATAATCGATTTTATAGTATGAATAAATTGTTTTTCCTCTTAGTTGGATTATTTTTTATGGTTATTTTTAGTGATTCTTAATCATTTATATCATTAATTGGTTACTAAATTTTTAATAAAATACCCATATTGACGTGCTAAAATTAATATTTACCTTTTATTATATCCAACCATGAATGATGGTATTGAAAAATGGAATGCATCATATCATGGATGCGGCAATCCTCACATACGCATTATTGAGGATTTCATTTTAGAGGAATGAGATAAAGTAGTATTGTGGTTTGGTATTCTAGAATAATACATAAGAAATAAGTATCATTATCATGTATTGAATTTCATTTTTGGACCACCTGTGTTAGGAAGTGAATAGAAAAAACTTGTTTATTCAAGGAGGCATTAGACCACATATATACATGTTTCATATTTTTAATTTTCATAATAGAAAATGGGAAAAGTGATTAATTTTAATAATATAATATTCGTAAAATATAAATATAATAATGATACATATGTTATCATTTGAATATTATGTAATGAAGTTTGAATAATTATAAGTGGAGAAAAATAAATTGAAATGAGAAACATATATTAGGAACGTATACCTCACTTATATGATTATCTCCAATATAACGGGGGTTAAGTATTTAAGGGATGATATTTTGAGAAGATTATAACATATTTTTATTTTCTAGGAATGTTTATAATAGGGTTGGTCTGATTTTGGGATGAAACAATGTGGTTTTAGTGTGAGGGGATGTTAGGAGAGGAGATCCCAATTTACAAGTGAAAATGGATGATATTTTTATAAATACACTAAACATTTGAATAATGGGAAGTCAATATAAATTTAAGTGGCTCTAAATTTTATAAATAATGAGGTGGGGAAGAGATAAGGTTACTAAATCACCATCCATGTTTTTTCACAAAAGTTTCAGACTTGTTTCAATCCCTTTACCCCATGAATTATTTCTTTAACCATTTCATCTTTTACCATGATAACTAGTTTTTGAATATTGTAATTCAATATTTAATTTCGAAAATAAAGTGGCAATTATCATACAATTTGTACCTAATAATTAAATGTTTGATATAGATTTTTCTGAATCATTTTCTATATTTTTTTAAAAATATTTTAAATATAATAAATATATGATGTATTAATACAATTTTGGGGAAAATATTACAGGAGTTCTAAAATAAAAAGTAAATATTTGTAAGTTATGATAAATATTTTAAAAATATTTATTTTATATTATAAAATAAATATTTTCTCAATAATATGTTTTTTATAAATTTTAACTCATAATTATAAACTAATAATTCCATAGAAGTTGTAGTATTATTAAAATAGAATATTACACTATTCACATAAAATCATTTTTTAGAAAAATATAAAAAAATCATCATAGGATAATAATTTTATGATAAATATAAAAATGAATTTAATTTTTTCAAATTATCCTAATAAAATTGTCTAATTGTTTCTTTAAATAAAATCATAAAATATTATGAATAACTCATTTATATGAAAAAGAAGTTTGGTATTTTAAATATTTTTCTAATAAATAACTAATTAATATACTGTTAAATTATTATTCATACCAAAAATATATGTTGTTATTATTAAATTATAATAAGATTAGTTCCTTAAAATAAAACTCCAATTTCTAGAAAATATGTTTTTAAGAATTAATTGAAATGGGGAAAAATGACCTTTCAAAATATATTTAAATTGATGATATATATATATATATAATTATATTACAATTTAATATAATCCTAATTTATACTCCCATAATAACTTATATTTTTTCAAAAGTCCTAAGAATCAAATAATCTATGGTTACAGTTTCTAGTGGCTGTTTAGCTTGGTTGAATCATATATCCATATCCACAAGCTTGAAATTCTTCAGTATACAGTTTCAGTCAAACAGTAAAAGATCATCTCATATTGGAATTGATCTAGGGTAAAAATAGTGAATATAACTTCTTTCCAATCTTAGAGAAATGAGATTCGTAAGGAAATATTTTTCTTTCATATTCCATTCCATCCAGCTTTCATTACTGGTTTTTCAATATGGTTGCTTCATTTTATAAGAACTAATTTATTAAAAAAGTTATAACAATGTTATTTAATAATAAAAATATATCGATTTTTGTTATTTTATATTTCTCTTTTGTTTAAAACACATAATTTAATATATTATTTATTTAATAGAATATATATTAAAATATTTTATCATTGAATTTTCCTTGCTTGGTTTGGAATTCTTCAACAAAGGCAGCATGTTATGAATCAGTATAAGGGATTTATGCTTTTTTTGTGGATGGTGTTTTATAATTATTTTATATAGGATCTCATTAAATTCTTGATGATTTCTAATTCTTTGGTTTTTTAAAATTAAGTATATATATTATAGTGGATTTGGATTTCATAAATATTCTTGAGGTTTTCTCACTTGACATAAATGTGTTTTATGGTATCTAGTTTTATAAAGTGTATATTCGAATTATTAGTTCGTAAACTTATTCTGAAGAATATTTTCTAAATATAATTTGATGATTAAATGATTTTGACCTTGTTTGGTACATAAAAAATGAAAAAATAGGGTTTATACATTTTTTGAAATGTTGGAAATGGTTATATTTCATAAATGGTTTAAATTGAGGTAGGATTATGGTTTTTAAATAGTTTCCTGTATGATTATTTAACTTTTTATTTCAATTGATATTTTTAATTGAGATTTTAAATAGTGTCAAATGGCTTTGAATCCCATGTTTTTTTCAACGTTATTTTTGGAATATTTAAAGTGGTTGTTTTTAAAACATCTGACACCCTAAATTTAGTCCCATGAAATTGATATTACCATTTTTCATTGTGGACCCATTGGGGGGTTTTTTATATTTATATACCTAATTATGATATTTTTTCTTGTAAAAATGGGTTTTCAAATGTTAGGGTGTCGAAGGTGAGGTATGTGAACTATTTATTATGGTATATTTCTAATCAAGGGATGATTTCATTGATTTCTTATATGCACACCTCATTTTTGAGTTCTATGATGGGAATCGTATGAATTCTTAAATGACATGGATGAGTTGACCCCCTTAATTTTGATTATTCTATATCTTGGTAATTGTACTCCATGGATTATGAGTGATCCTTGGAAGGATTCTGTTCCATGGATGTCGAGTGAACCTATGATAGGTTATATAGCTCAACTAGTTCAATATGAGAATAAAAATAATAAATAGGTTATTTAGTTTTGTTATAGGGTTCCATTTACTTGTTCTAGACTATATCCCTTGAGACCTAGGAATTTTCCCATGATACCTTTTTTTATTTTGGATTTTTAGGGGATTCACTTTAATTATTTATTTATATCCCATGGATCTTATGTTGATTACATGAAACTATTATTTCAGTTGTTTATCTTGTTTTTATCCAGTGATGTAATGGTGTTTTTGTGCATTTATATTTCATTATAGTTATTGTTTTTTTCCTTTCAGAATTAATTTTATAATGGTTTATAAAATGAGTTTTATTTTAAAAAAGTTATTTATATATTTTTTTGGAAAGAGAAAGATGTTTTTTCCAAAAATTTAATGAATGATCCTCTTTCAAAGGCATAAAGTAATTTTTACAAAAAAAATTATTGTAATGGATCAAATTTTCTTGGAGCCTTTTCTTTTTCATTTTGGAGTGTTTGGTGTCTTGAGAGAGTTTTATTAATTTTAAAATGTTATTTAATAACGTATTTAATATTTATGAATGTAATTTTAAAATGGTTCGATTATTTTAGATGTAAATTGAGAAATTTTAAAATAATAATAAATCCCTCCCTTTATTTTTTATTAATTTATTAAATAGGAATCTAATTAATATTTATTTACTTTTCTTACCCAAATACAACAAGCCATCCTAGTGTGAAGGTAATAACATTTTTCCTGATATAGCCTGATTCAGATGTGCTACTAATAGGAAGTTCCTTTCATAAGGCTAAGGATTAGATTTTGATTTGTGTAAAGGTAGATCAACCTTTATGTAAATATAATTAAGGTTTTCTTAAGCTGTGTAAAGGTAATATCATAGTCTCATGTCTGGGTAGTTAATTTATGTTAGGGTGAGTTTGAACATGAGTATGGGTAGCCTGAATTATCTAATGCTCATGTTAGGGTTAGTTAGATGTAACGTTACACAATTCTCATTTATATTTGTTTTAAAGGTAGTTAAAACTACCCATACACATCAAAACCAAATTATTTAAATGTTATTATGTTTATATAAAAATTTAAATTTTCATCCAACTTCAACAAAAAATGTGTTTTTATGAAAATAAAAGGAATTACTTTTATAAAATCATGGATTTAAAGTATTATTTTAGGATAATGAATTAAATCATCCACATCCCAATTTCAAGGAGATTAATATGGACCATGAATGGAAAAAAATTGAAAGAAAATTTAATATGATTCAAATTAGAAGGAATTATCTTATTATTTAGGTAATATATAGAGATAATTCAAATTCTATCCTCGGAATTAGAATCCTTCACCATTTGTATTTACTTATGCAACCATTATGTTTGGGAATAAAAAATTTTTCACTCTAATTAAAATAGTCTCCATTGTTTTAATCTATCCCTTTATGAATTCTTGGACTATGTAATTATCATTTCATTATCCCTTGGTTTGGGTGTAGAGTACTATGAAACTTCTTCCATAGGTAGGGGATCTACAACTTATCTTAAATTTTATGGTCATGTGTGATGGTACCATGCATTGGATTCCTTTGAATGAAAAGATGGGATCACCCTCAAACAAGATAAAAATTTGGTAATTATAAAAGGAATGAGGTTGTATTATTTTATGAAATGAATATTATTATTTCATAATATAGAAGTTAATGGATGTTGAAGAATATTTCTCACATGAAATATAATATTATTTGATAGTATAAAAATCAGACTAATAATTGGGAGAATGACAAAATGATATTATTATTATTATCATTTTCTTGATAGTTTTCAAGATATTTTTAATCTATAATTATTCTATATTATTCCATGTTTTCAAGTATTATTATATATTCCTATAATTTGATTACCTATGTAAATAAATAATAAACGAATTAAGATATATAAAAGAAACATGTTAATTTACATAGAATACTTCATTGATATTATGAAATATGTGAGTGTAGTTTGACATGTTAATCTATAATTTAATTAGATTATTTTTAGGTATTGTGATTATGAAGTTGTTTATTTTAAAATGTTGCATAATAAACTAGTTAATTCCAGGTTTTAATTAAATAGTTCATTGTTAAATATAATTTATTGGGGATGTGTGATCTAATTATTATATAATAAAGTCTTGAATTCATTGTTGATATGACCTTTGTCTACCTTTTAAATCATGTGCTAAAAATATTTTATTTCCTTGTGTTCATGTTCTAGGATACCAGTGACTTGTTGGGATTAATGATAACCCTATATGGTTAGAATAAGTGGTGAAAAAAGATATATTTATTAAGTATTTATTGGTGGATGATTATGGAGACATAGGCATATAATATATTATACTAAATGGTTTCATGGATGAAACTAAAGTTTTCAAAATGAGTAAAAAGATGGGATTTCATAATATGTCTTACCTGTTGTTCATTTTGATGGATGGATTGCAGGAGGATTGTTTTTTATGATTTACAATTTCTTGATATAGTTTATTTCTATGCATGACTAATTAAAATTTTCTTATGGTAGAATAGGATGTTTCTTAGTGTACCCAAAAAGTTTGGAATGATAATTTGGATAATTAAATGAAACCATTGGATGGGGTGTTGTTGGTAGTAGTAATGATAATTGTGTATATGATTAATGTAAACCATATATTGGTTAAAATAAATGCCTTAATAGAATGTGTATTAAATAAAAAACAAGGACATATGAAATAATTATTATGATGGATTGTAATTGAATGATTTGTATAAAATAAAATTAATGAATGTTTAGTAAATAATGAGTAAACTAATGGATTATTAAATAAATGAATAATAATTTCATAAATTATAAAGTGAAGAAAAATTAAATATGTCAATCTTCATTTCTATTTTCATGTAGGATATATGGACCTTAGAAGTGGAGGCTGGATGTCCCATAAGATAATAGAAGAAGGGTAATAAAAGGCTATGCAGTTTCCCTATGTGTGGTTTTATGTGATATATTCTTATATTTTTGGATTTCATATGATTTATCACCCATTTTGGAAGAGAAACCAATACAAAAATATTACTTAGGAATATTATGGAAGTGATGGATTATGGTATATGGTATAACACATGCATATATTTTTGGTGGTTATGAGCTTCCACTAGAGTAAATGCATTATATGTGATTGCTTGAGGTATAATTCATGATACATGAGCTATAGTGATTCCATAGTTATACCTCATTACAATGACATGATGATGATGAGGTTATTATAGGAGGAAGGTTATATAGAATTGATGATATTTAATTTAATTATATTGGGGAAGGATGATTCATGGAAGGGATGATAACATGACATGAGCCATTGGGGAACAAGAGTGAAAAATTGGTAGGGAGTTGTAAATAAGGTATAATCATTTATATATATATATTATGTGATAAATATATTCTTACATATATGCATTAATTGGTGAGTTATCCTCTAGAGGATGAGGAAATAGATTTAAATATTTATGTAATGAGTTTATTTATTTTTTTATTCCCTAGTCTTTAGTAAGATTTTGTAACATTTAGAATGAGATATTAAAGGTAGGATAATATATAGTATACTTGTATTCTCACCCTATATATATATAAAACATTTTCAGTTTTTTAGGAGAAATGTAGTGATTGAGTTGGGCATTACTAGCTTAAAGGTATTGATCAAGAGTTATATGAGTTTGTGGTCACCGCCTAGGATTTTCCTTGCATACTTTTTAGTTTTTTTGAGTTATTTATTAAATTAAATTATGTGTTGGGATTGTTTAGTTATTTACACATAGTATTTATTTGTGGTATATCATCTTATCTATTACTCATTAAACTAATATAAAGAGGGAAAATCCTCCATTTTTTATTACATACCCTTAATACTAGGCCAAAACCCCTGACCTATTGGAGGAAGGCCTCGAGGGTTACCATATATCTACTAATTATTGTCCAAAGAGGGGTACCAGTATTTGGAGATCTAAAAGAGTTGTAACAAATATGATAGTAGAAATATATTATAGAGTTTAGAGATATGTACCGGTGAGGATGTATTGATCAGAAGGGAAACAATATCAGTTACAGTAAGTAAGTGATATAAACAAGGGAGCTCTATTATGACATGATTATTTAGTCCTCCAGTGATATGATGTAAGTAAATTCATTTTTATTTAATATTATAATAAAAATTATGCTTCTAGAGTGTTATAGATCTTGTTAATGATCACGCATCATGATGGTATATTTATTTAATTGAATTTTTGTAGATAATGAGAAATAGATTGAAATTGAATGAATGAATTAATTAACTTTGAATATTTTATATTATGGGTTTAAGAGTACTTAATTTTTTTTATTTTATAGGAAAGGATCCAGGTTGATGCCACTATCAGGTTCTTGATGAATATTTTTAATAGAATGTTCCAACAGATCACCTTAGAGTTGAGGTTAATTATAAGGAAAATTGGAAGATTATAGTTGGAGGGTTTTAGTACCAGGATCTATAGAAGTATGGTGGATTCATTATTTACCTGAATATTGAGTTTTTTTAGAGGTGGTGGAGTTTTCCATTAGTTGGATTCATGATTTGAAGGAAAACGGGGATTTTTCTGTGAAAATACTATATAGGATAGTATGAAAAATGAGGTTCTTTTTCTTTAGGGATCCTGTGGATTTGACTATATATGAGAGATGTTATGAGATGCGTTTCAATACAACTTTCATTCTTTGACCCTAAAGGTGGATCATTTTTATGAGATTCATACCCTTTTTAGGGGAGTTACAATGTGATAGAGTTCAATATCTATTTTAATAAACTATAACCTTATGATTTAGACCTTCTTCCAGATAGGGAGGCTAGGGAGAGGAATTTTGAGGAGTCTTTCTATCCAATGATCAAGCTCCATGAAACAATATTTATGCTGAATTCATATCTCAAGGTGTTGGAGAGTGTAGAGGTCATAGAGATGACTCTTTCTATTACAGTATAATTTCAAGAGAGGATATTTCATGATCCTCCATGGGGTAGATATATTACCAAAAGTTTTTAAATTCCATGTTAAAAAAATAAGTTCAAGTCAATCAAGATTAGGCATCCTCTTTCATCAACAAATTTCATGGGAGTTGTTAGTTCTCAAACACCTACTAGTTGATTTGGTAGGGTTTGTTATGATAATGGAGATTATGGGCATCAGAAGAGATAGTGTTTGAAATTACATGGAATAAAATCTAGTGGTAGAGACCCTCTTTAGGCTTATCTATTTCATTAATGTCCTCTAAGGAAGAAATAATAGTAGGAATCTTTAGTCTATGATCAATAGAGAGGGGATAGGGAAGGCATACGGTAGTCACATGATGACCATATATTTATGGACAACGAGCATAACATGAAAATACAATGTGGTATGAATTAGTTATAGGGAGTCCATGGATAAGGTCATGGTTAGATGGAAGTATTATTATATTCTAGATCTATACACACCATTTTTGCACCCACTATAATATATTATTTTGTACTTGAGGTGGAGATACTTGTAGTTCACATAGGGTTGATATAACATCCTGAGTTTTCTATGAGGTAAAGATCCTTTTAACTTTCAATTAACCCCTTGAAAAAACTCTTTTTTTGGCCTATATCCAGAAGCCAATCCATTAGTCCAGTTGGTATGTTTGTGGAAAGAAAGAAGAACAATAATAATGGTTGGATTCCAGCCATGTACATGATGCGTATTCGATACACGATGTGTATTAGTCATATAGGCCCTCTTAATTAATTTTAATGGTTTTTACCTAGGTGAAAACACAAAAATTACATTAAGTGTTAATATTTCACACAATGTAACATCCATGAGTAATTTTTTTAAAAGGAAGAAAGGCCTCTTATTTTGGACAGAACCCCACTTACATTTCCCTTGCGTAGGAGGTCTACCAAAGGAGATCTCCCTACATCCTAAGAAAGGATTTGGTGATGATTCACTATCCAAAATCTATGTGTGATTCCATATATCATGTTTGAACACCACTTGTAAGATATCTCACCCATTACCTTATTTCCATTGTTATCTCACAATTAATGACATTATTTTGGTGTAGGATCTTTTGCGCTATTTTTTGAGAATCCATCTATTCATCCAATTTATTCATATCTTGATCAAATCAAAAGCTGAGACTGGATGAATATTTTTCTGTAAGATTAAGGTAGGTGGTCTATACCTTTTCCCTAAAGTCTTGTTGTTTATAGATAATTTACTTTGTTCTGTATTCCCTACTCCTTGGGTGATTCTTCTTAAGTTAATTGAACCTTGATTAAATGATAAATTCATGTCTAGGACAAGATGTGATACTTATATAAATGTTTGGTGGTTATCAACCTCAAAATAAACTTCTCATGGGTGGGTTATTCTATTCGACCCTAATTATGACACTCTTGGGATCTGTTGAGATCTCTTTATAATAATGGGAATTGAATATAGAAATTAATATATTTGTTAAATGTTATAAGATGCTTGTGAAATAATTTATACTCATTGAATAAAATTTAATTAAATTATATGAATGTCGTGGCCATTTTTACTCCTTGGTTCCGATAAACAAATAAGATACCTTCGACGTTTCTACCCCTTGGATCCGACAAACCAATAGGTTACCCTGGAAATTAATACACATTGGATACTGGTTACATGACTCATTAGGATTCCTTTTAAATTTCGACTCCTTGTATCCTGGTTACATGGCTTACATGGATGCCTTGGACATTTCTACTCCATGGATTCGACCCATTACAATGTCTTCAATATTTCAACTCCATTGATAAAGTTGACTTATTTAACCTTTCTTAATATGCTACCTTGGAAATTTTTACTCCTGGACCCTGTCCCATGTTGTCCTGACACATGATTTCACAACATATTACAATAATGATGTTTTCTATGATTTATAGATAGCACTTATGATTTAAATTCATGATCATAGCGAGAATCTATAGAATAGAAATTATTTCTTCTACTGTTATTAATTGTATACCTATCATATATGTATACTGATTCAACATATATGAATAGAATGGAATTTTTATTGATACCATTGGTTGTGGTCTACTATGATCTATATCACACCCAGTTTAGCACATGGTTGGGTATGTGGATAGACTTCATAGATACTAGTAGGAATAGGGGAAAGCACACACTTGGTGATACTTTATTAATTATTTTATAGGACTAGGTGAACACATGAAGAAGCCATATATCATGATTCTATCTAGGGATAGTTACTTTTGATCTTTTGTACTTTGATTCATGTATAATGCTAAATTCCTATTTCCATGTACTACTTTCATTTTTTACAGCATGACATGATAATTATTTTATATAACACAGTTGGATGAGCTTTTATGGATATTTATATAATAGACTTTGTTACCAGTTGTTCCATTATTTATATTCTTCTCCAATTGATTAATCTATTTATACTCCTATGTTGCACTTGGATTATAGGGGTATAGTCTCCCCACTATCCCACCATAGACCCTCATTTATAGTCAACAACCTATGGAATAAATAGAGGAATTCTGGAGGTCATGTAGCCAACTAGGTTTGGTTACTATAGAGTGAACCAGGTCAAAGACTTCATAGTTGACTACACCTATTGGAGGTCAATATTTCATGATTAATGTGTGCATTTATTTTTAGCAGATTCTAGGGCAGTGTCACTATAGGGGAGATTTCCTTTTTTTGTGGGCACATACATATGAAATTATTATAATTATGGATTGAATTTATTCAGTTTATGATAATTTGAATTAATATAGGATGCATTTCATATTATACAACACTGATACAACGAAGGATATGTTCATTGGAAATAGTGACCCCTAGAAGGGTCAAAGGTGTGGTGATTATTTTTTTCCTTATAGGCTGAGATGATGTCGAGATTAATATAGGATCGTCCAATAGTGTTTCCTAGGGTCATTGAGGAATTCCCATATGTCTTTTCAGAAGTAGTTTTTACACTTCTTCCTTAGCAATAGACTGTGTTCGGGATAGTTCTACAACTAGTAATCACTCTTATACTTATATCTCTATATATGGTGGACCCTCTTGGGTTATAAGATTTGTGAATTTATATTGATTATCTTATTCAAAGAGGATTCATTTAAACTAGTGTGTCCTCTTGGGTAATATTAGTTCTATTTAGAAAAAATGTCTTTCTATTTTTTTACCAATTATCACCACCTGTATTGGGAGACAGTGAAGAAATACTACCGTATCTCATGGACTGGTCATTTATTGTATAATTTAAAGGGAACTAGGTATTTATCAAAGATTGATTTTAGGTCATGATATCATTAGATGCGAGGGAAGGATGATGATCTTATAAAGTCTACTTTCGGTTGTTGTCAATAGTTTTTTTGAGTTTTTTATGCTATTTATTGTGAAAAACATTAAGGCCATGTTAATGGGACTGATGAATGTAGTGATCCATGAGTTTGTAGATTGATTCTTGGTTGTGGTTATCAATTAAATTTCTATGATATAAATGTATTATGATTTTATTAAGAGTATCTGTGAGATGTTTTGGGATTTCTTCATCACTAAAAACTATTCAAGAATCTATCAAAGTGAAATTTCTAGGCTTGTGGGGTTTATTTATTGGGACCCATTGCATCTCAATGTGGAGTAGATATAGATCATTCAAATCTCAGGTTGGGTGCTTCTTGGGTATCCCCCATGATTATTATAGTAGTATGTATTACTCATGGTCATTATTGTTACTGAAAAAAGATCATGACTAAATTATCTTGGATTGAAAATATTATGATAATCTAAATATAAAGGATTAGGTTTTTGTGTAGGCTGATTAGTGTCGGGATGCTTTTGTGTATTTGAATGAAAATCTAGCCAGTTCTATGATTATTTTGTTTCTAGAGGTGGGAGTTGTGTTCAAGGTTTTTTATGAGACCTCATGTATTGTCTTAGGTTTTGTTCTAGTGTAGTAGTGTGAGGTTATCTTCATGTACCTTTATAGTTATGATCTCATAAATTTAACTACTCCACCAACAATCCTGAGATTCATATGATTATTTTTGATCAAAAGTTTTTATAGTATTATCTCATAAGTGATTTATTTTTGTTCATTATAGATCATAAAATCCTGAATTATATCATCTCCCTATGTCATTGGAACCTACTGTAGTAGTAATAGATAGAATTATTTTAATATTATAACTTCCATATTTCATATAAATCTGAAGAATAGAATTTTGTGGAAAAAAATTTGAGTAGGAAGTCATGTGGTTCTGTTGTACAAGAGCCTAGGGTCACCTGGAAAGTTATATAAGCGTTTTCTATGATAGGTCATCTTATTTAAGTAGTTTATGGATAATGGTGGCTTTATTAAATGACAGTGTAGTCATCATTTATGTAGAAGGTGTTGGAATGATAACTATGAAATTATGAGGAAAAGGTCTTTCAAGAACATATTTTTCATGGTTGTGCCTCTAAGGTTGATCTAAAGATGGTCAACATTTAATTATATTCATGGGGAGGAACTTCATTCCTTCAGTTATGTACTATGTGGTTGTTCATGAGTTCCATTGTTTTTTATCAGTATATCATGGTGTATAAAATTTTTACCACTCCTTGAGAGTTTTGTTTTGGTAGTCTGACATGAAGTGATATGTTGTAGAGTTCATCTCTCATTGTTTGGTTTTCTAGAGGGTGAATTGTAACATATAGAGATTTTATAAAATATATTTTTTCCAAAAAATTAAAATTTTCAATATCATGCGTTACAGACAACATCATGTTTTAACGAATCACAATATACTATTAAAATATTATTTTTATTTAATATGATTGCTATCACCTAGCCATTAGAATGTACTATATAATTATTATTAGATAAATAATGAATGTGTTTGGTTTATACATATATAAAATTTATTCTTTGTTTATCTATTAATTATAAATGAAAATAAAAACCAACTGAAAATGTAGGAAATGCATATATAAATTTTTTTATAAATGAAATTATCTTTACCATAATAAATTAAATTATTCAATATTTAAGAATTATATTAATTATTTTTATATTTTATATATTCAATAAAATGTTATATAAATCATCAGTTATATTTTCTAGGCATGATATAAGAATAAATCTAGATTTTTTTTTTCATAAAATCATTATTTTTCAAAATTGTAGTTTCCCTCATGTTTTCACACTTATTTTAAAATTAAAATTTTAAAATTTTATGAAATTAATTTTAATAAATAAAATTAATTTTAATAAATTAAATTAATTTTTAATATTATCATGTCAAAATTATATTTGAATTATTTTTTGAGAATCTTCTGAAAATAAAATTGTTTGATGAATAGTGAAAATACTCTTTTTATTAAATATAATATCTTCGTTTAAAGCCTTTCAAAAGTAAAAATTATATTTAAAATGGGTTTAAAAGTAAAATTAGTAAAATTATATTACTATTAATCAAATTTAAGTTATTGGAATAAATATCATGTTCAATGTTTCTATAAAAACATTTCATACTTATGAATACTTCTCCTTTGGAAAAACACAATTTCATCATTTGGTGGGGTTTATTTGAAATTAACATCTTCCATTTTTGTTAGTTGAGTTTGAAAAAATGGATGCCACATTTTGAATCATAATAAATAATATTATTTATCAATTTAAAATTAATTTTTTATTAGAATGATGAGTGAAGATAATAAAAATTTGTGTAACACCCTATGATTTTTTGAATTATTTTTTTTAAAAATTAATTTAATATTTTTGATATTTATCACATTATGTAACACTGAATAGTGATTATAATTATTATATAAAATCCTAATTTGGGATTATTTTATACACAACATAAATTTATGCTTGTTCTAAATGCAACACCAAATTGTCTTGCGTTACACGCAATGCTCAGTCTCTGCGAAACAACATTTTGTTATAATAATTACTTAAATGCGATAGTTATTACCTAGAAATTAAACATAATAAAAGGAATAGTAATAAATAATTTTTAAATTATATTTATAATTGTTTTATATAAATAAAACATATTTATAATGAAATTTATAATCTTTGGTAAAGTCATTATATGTTTAGAAATAATATTTTATTAAAGTAACTCCTTTTTATGTCTTTCTATAAACAATAATAAAATTAAATTCTATAAAATCTTATAAATTTAATTTGATAAAATAAAAATCATTTTTTAAGTAGGAATTTCTAAATAATATTAGGGTAATTTTTTTTCTGAGAAGTTTCATTTTTTGATGAATAGTGATAAGTACTACATTGTAGTTAAAAACTATCTTTTCCATTTAAATAATAATTATACTTTAAATTGATTTTTGAAGTCATAATAGATCAATTAACAATATATTAATCTAATTTAGGTCATTATAATCATTTTTATATTAAACATATATATAAACAACTTATTGACCGTTCTTTTTACCCGACTTCTCGTCATGTATGCGGGATTAACATTACACATAGTTTTTTCACTTCTACGAATTGAATTTTGAAAAAATTACATACATGGTTGTAATAATTAATATATTTAGAGTCTAATAGGATCAAATTAATATTTTTTATACAATAAATAGTAACATTAGTAAATTTTTATTTACCATATTTATGGGCAAATTAGGTTATTTAAGGTAAAAAAATATTATAATATTATAAAATTATCCAAAAACTTATAATAATTCCATTTAATGAGTTTTTTTTACCAAAATAAACCTTAGGATGATATTATAACAATTTTATTCTACTTAGGTAAGAATATAAAATTTATTATATTTTATTTAAATATAAGTTAAAGCATTAATACTCATATTTTTGATAACTATCTCATTTTAAATATAGGGCTATACAGAAGGAAAATTAAAATACAAATGTATTTTGAAATATAATTAATTTATCGTCATTATGACAAATTTTTTATTTATTATTTTGATGAAAAATAATCTAATTTAAGGCTTTCACAATGATGATGCAATAATTGTATAATTTATGGTAATATCAAATAAATGATATTAAAAATATTATAATAAATATAATTTTACATAATTATTGACGTAAACATATTTTAAAGATAACTTTGATATATTATTGAGATATTAGAAGTGTTTTTTCAAAGTTATCATGTTGATATGATAATAAAAAAACAAATAATAAATATTATAGAAATTGTCATCAATGGTATTTTAAAATAAATAATATTTTATTAAATGATATAAAATTATTAAAAATATAAAATTGGGAAAAATTCCCATAATAAGGTTATATATTTTACCAATGATCCATTTGGGGTTTGTTTCATATTTTGTTGTAACTATATTAACCTTAAAGAGTAAAAAATACAAGTTCTCACGGTAAGAGTTAAAGGGTTGAACTAAGGGTTAAATAAAAAATATAGGGTTAATATTTTGACATAAACATACCCAAAAATAATTTTTTGAGAGAATATGGACCCATAATATTCTCATATTCATAATAATTTACTTTTTAACTATTTGAAATTGAAAATAAATTTATATTTATTTTATATTTTAAAGGATTCCAAGAGTGCCTCTCCCATCTCTTATAAAAAGGAATATCCTCCGTCACTTCCTCACACCACGTTGAGCCTTATAGGTCAAAACAACCTTCCCATTTATTTTAATTACATCCTTATCCCATTTATTTAAATGGTTATATTCTCAAACTACCAAATATAGTGTCCGTAAGAGAATATCTAGGGGGAGATCGCTGAAGAGGAGATAATATCCTTTACCGACTCTCTCAAGATTATTTATTCTTATACTTCCTATTAACGTGTTTTTATTATTATAAATAAAAACATATAGTATCAAATATGTTATTAGATGTTATTCTGATTGTGTAAAAACCATATTATACCTTTTATCCACTCTATGAAAAATATGATTACTATTTGTGTGTACGTATGGCCTACCGTCTCCACGCTATGGTGCAATATTTTTTTCATCACCACTTTATATAGATTGGCATAATAATGAAAATAATTAATATATATTATTATTATATGATTATATTGATTCAAAACAAATTATATACCATCCAGTCCTATACCATTTCACAATCAAGGGAATGATATCATTACTCATGCGTTTGGATGGCCTACTGTCTCCACAACAAGATGTGATTCATTTTGAACTTTAAACATTAAAGGAAAATTATAAAAATGTATTTAATGAATAAATATGAAATATGTGACATAATAATTCCATTGAAATAATATATATATATATATACATATTTATCATTTACCTTCTTCCATTCATTATGATAACAAAATAGAAACAACAATCATGCCTACATACGAGTTACCATCTCCATGAACGGTGTATTCCATTTCACATACCATTATTTTATTTATATATTTATATACTAAATATATATGATATATAAATCATGTTTTTCATTATTTAATTAATTAAATCATTATATAAGTTATAATATCAATAAAAAAAAGTCAAAACACATACAATAAACAGAGAAGATATTACCCAAATCATAACTTTTACATGGATGAGTTAATAAGAAGGTAATAAAAGAACAAAATAGAATCATAAATGGTATGATATAATTGAATATTATTATGTGTTAGATGTATAATAAACATATATTTATTACATAATATTTTTTAACATGAATGAAATAATTCAAGACTTATGGTATGAGAAATTCATCTCACGTTTTATTTTTGTGAGATACATGCCATATTTACCACTTATTTCTTTTATGTGGTGTATATTCAGATATATAAAATTTTATGAAAATAATTTAAATAATATAAAGATATTATAAGATTAAATTTATATTATTCTTAAATGGGGTTTATGATTTTAATGTTACTCAAGTAGTAAGGGTTAGTTCTATAATCTCATTATAATTGTGAATTTTTATGTGTTAATATGTACTGGTAAATATTTATCTTTCATGTCCATGATTCTTAAAAATGTATTCCAAAATATTTTGAAAATTCATCTAAAATTTTTTAAATTATTTTTACTGATATATGATTTTTATTAAATGTTTTTAAAGGAATATTTTTTAATCTTTTAATGAAGTACTTTTTATCTTTCCTGGAAAAAGTACTAAAAGAATATTTTTTAACATAAACGACATGAAATGATTTATATTATTTCATGAAACCTTATTGGCTTGAAACTTATATTACAATCATAAAAGTTTTTTTCAAATAAATTTAGTTTTTTTAAAATGGGGTGTAATTTCAAGTAATGAAAATGTTTTCAAAGCAGAAAGGATATTTTCGTCAAGAATTGTTTTCAAGAGATCTATCTAAATTATTTTCATTATAAGATATAAATGCTTGGTGTTACTAGAGTTTTATTGGGGATATGATTTAATGTTACAAATATTAATATTTCTATTAATGGTTATTATTCATATGGAATGAAATATATGAAACTCATTTCTTTTTTGTAGGTTATGTAATGATTGAATGATGTTTATGAGACATGTTTCTTTCCATGGGTTCTAATGTGATACAATATTCATGTTCTTTTGGAACACATATTTAAAATTTAATTGTGATTTTTGTTGGACCTATATCTCTATCCAATGCATTGGGTAAAGATTTATATATCATGAGATATACATAATGGACATTGTCCATTAAGATGGTCTTGGGAGTGAACCATGACTACTCAGATGGTTATGGGAGTAAACCATGACTATCAAGATGATTATGGGAGTGAACCATGACAACCAAGATGGATTGGGGAGTGAAACCATGTGTCTAACAAGGCCTTTGAATTGATTCCTTGACTAATATTGAAGTAATTTTATATTCCTGCGTGTCTACCACAAATTAATGTCTTATTCTTATTTTATGATTTCATGGATTATATTCTATATATTCTTATGAATTATGTCTTATAAAATACTAATATTTATTCATTTATTCCAATTTATGGTCTTTGATACGATGGGTATGATCTTATATTTTCATTATCGTGTTCTCATTCCCTTATTTTCATGATTATGTTTACATGTCTTCCTTGTTTACCATTACTGAGCATCTTAACTCAACCATTTTTATCTTTCATTTTCCCTAAGTTATGTAGATATATATTATGTTTGATAAGTCAAATAAGTGTTACAGTAAAGAAGAACCTAGTGGGAGATAATGTATATCAATTTTTTCTTAGTGATTTTCTTTCTATGTTTCTAATGGAACTAAACTAAAACATTCTTTGGGAATATATTTTTTTTTATTTAAAAATTATTCTGAAAAAGCAACATAATGTTAATATTCATCAATGTTGGATCATTATAGTTAGTATCAGATCTAGGTTTAGTTAACCTTTGGAAACCAGGATGAGAAAAAATTTGTTATATTCCATGGGATATTTCGAACGACATGTGTAGTGGTGTCTCTAAGGAAAAATATAAGGTTAAAGAAAATTATAGGAAAATGTCTTGGAATTTTGGTAGAGGATAGAGTAAGTAGTTTCCCAGAAATAATTTCTATCTGGACACTACATGTGGATGTGGTTCTAGCACAAATGTAATTAGGGGTAACAACTATGAAAAGGTGAATAAATCTCGACTTGGCGTAACCTGTTTCAAAACAACGAGCCTTACTGCACACCTGGTTTGAAACTTTTGGGGGATATGCTTTGTGACTTCACAAACACTTCACAAACCATCATAAAGGATTTAAATATAATTTTTTTTATGATTAATATAGGATAAAACTAAGGTGTAATTTATTAAATAATATCTCATAATTTAGACAACTTAACAGTGTTTTTTTAAAGGTTATGTGGTTCCTCATTATTGTAATTGTTTCTTACTCAATGTTTTTTGGTTTTAGTTAATGATTGGTACCCAAAAAAACCATGTTAATAGTTTTTGTGGAGAATAATGACACAATTTTAATCTTGTGAAACTGAATGATATGGGAGATGAAATGTGAAATCCTAGTACTGTGCTCACATATATTTCTCAAGCCACGAAACATGGTGGAATTCTAAAAAAGGAAAGGTTTGAACTAAATTCTGCTGAGTCTTTCTTGAGGAAATACCTATCATATTTCATCATTTTTTCTGATCCACTTTTCTTTGAGAAATGGATTGATACCACTAAAAATATATTATCCATCCTTCACTATTTAAAACATGAAAAATTCATTTTGGATATTTAATATTTAGAAGGCAATAAAGACCAGTGGTGGACTCTAGTAAAAAATATGAGGCATCAAGATGAAATTGAATCCATAGAATTGAGTGAGTTAAATAAATTAATTTTCCATAAGTAATTTCCCCATATTCTATATAGAATGATGGAAAGGCATTACTTGAGTTTAAGAAAATGGATAATGAAACCACTGGTACACAAGATAAAAATTTTACAATATCTCTAAGGTACGCTTCTGGAATTATCATCCGTCTCAAAGGTAAAGTTAATAGACTCCTCAATGTATTACATCCAAGTCTCCAATAGGTGTTAACCATAAGAGATATCAGTATCTACAAAGAAATTTTTCATTGTGAAATCATTGTTGAAATGGAAGTTGGAGTTACCTAACAATATCATGGTGTTTACAAGAATAGAAAGATGGATCTTGAAGGAAAATCTAAAAAACATAGAGAAAAGAAGATGAAATTTCCATTGTTCTATATAAGTGGAATGAATCTTGGAGGAAATTGTATTAATTGGTCTAATAAATATTTTATGTGTATAAAGAAAGGTCATAAGGCATTTGATTACCAATGTAATATGAAGATGTTAGATAACAATTAGAGTAGAGAGAAAGCTTCACAAAATGAACCTCCCCCACTTTAGTGAAACAAGTGTAAGAAGAATGTTAATTATGCTAACTAGTTCCCAAACTCAATTTATTGTCATGATGATATAATTCAGAAATCAATTAAGCCAAGGGATAAGGATAAATATCATGAAATCACTATTTTCTATATAGACTTTGAAAACAAAGTACTGGAATGATTATGTGTTTATTGAATTTATAAATATTATTATAGAATTACTTTTATGGTATTACATAGTAATTAACCATCTAATGATTATTCTGCTATAGTTCTTACACAAGGATTTAAAATACTGTGTTTAATGGTACTAGTAACCATGAAAAGTGATTATGGTGGTAAGGCGATTATTAAGGGAAATATAACCTTAATATGTTCCTTATGTTAATATAATGATGTTTTATATGAATAAGTAAATTGGACAATACTTGTTACCTTTGAACTAATTCAGGGTTTATTGACATGTGGGTTATGCTTTCATGTATAAAGTTTACAATTTTATATATATTAGTATTATATCAAAAACAATTAGAATAAAGAAACATGAATGTTTACAAAAAGGATTTATGGTAATTTATGTTATTTTTATGTTTCAAGGGAATACATAATTAATATAATCATATGTTCAGAATGAGACAACCAAGAACTTACTTATGATATATGGGAGATAAATGTTAAGTGGATTTAGTGGAACTCTTTCAAATTTTTTGGATTTTCATTTTTTGGAAGGATGGTATAGTTATCCATTTATGAATATTTTAAGGTAAAATTGAAATAAAGTTTTTTATATTAAAGTATTATCTCAATATAGGTAGACTTATTTATATTTGATAACATTTTCTAACCATTTTGTTGTGATAAAATAGATGGAATGATCTATCATTCTATTTATGGATCTCATGATCTGCTAACAAATTATGAGTGATAAATTAAATTTTATTTCAAAGAAAAATAGATGAATTGTAAATTGGTCAATATAGGAAAAAGGGTGAGATTATTCTCAAATCATGTAAGTAAGTCTTCTCATGAAAAATATTTAACATTAGGAATAAGATCATGATGTAAAAAGGTTGTCCTATTATCATCATTTTGATGATATCAAGAAAATTTTCTTGTTTCATTAGTTTATTATGTTATGATTGTTAACTTACTCTGGATCACCTACTTTCTTATGATAAATTACATTTATAAATCTCTATGATTATTTACTCTTTTTGTCTATGCCCAAATCTTTTATGATGATCTCCTACATAAAGACCTTGTAAATATTTAAATCTGGTAAGTGTTATTTTCTGACTTTTACTTCTTAATATATATTTTTATATTTGATTTTTATGTGTTTGGTTTATATGGAAGAAACATTTAATAATTAATCCTTTTATATCCAAGATGAATTTCGAGGGAGAAATTCATTTGAATGGGAGTCGAATGTAACATCCCAGATTTTGTGATTTTTTCCAAATTAATTTAATATTTTTTATATTTTTCACTTCATGTAAAAATGAATATATATTTTCATTATTATATAAAATAAATAATTTTGTATTATGTTATATGAAACACCAAGTTGATATTGCACTATATGCAACACCGACTTGGATTGCATTACACGCTACCCTGAGTCTATGTGAAACAACACTTTGTTTTTATAATTATTTTAAAAAGATAGAGATAACCTAGACAATAAAATAAATATTAATAAATAAATTTGAAATGTTATTTATAATTTTTTCACATAAATAAATCATATTTATAAGGAAATGTATAATCTTTGGTAAAACATTTATATGTTTTCTTAAAGGAACATTTTTTAATGTCCATCTATGAAAAATAATAAAATTAATTTTAGTCACTATATGGAATTTCATTTTATAAAATAAACACCATTTTTTGAATTTATAATTTCAAAATTAACTTATGGTAAATTTTTATTGTTTTTATGATAAGATTATTTTTCAATGAATAGTGAAAAACTACAACATTGTTGTATAAAACTACATTTTTTCATTTAAATAATTATTACACATTAAATTTATTTTTAAAGTCACAATAGATAACTTATACATATATTAATCCAATTTAGGTCATTAGAATAATTTTTATATTGAAATAATTTATAAAAAAATTACAGAACATTCGAACGTTCTTTTTACCCGCCTTCTCTCCACATTTGCAGGATTAGCGTTAAACATAATTTACTCAAGTTTGTGTATTGATTTTAAAAAAATAGACCTATATAGTTGTAATCAGTATAATATTTAGATTCTAATAGGATTAGCTTATTATTTTGTATATTTTGAATAATATCTTTAATAAATTTTTATCTTCCACATCTAAGGGTAAATTGGGTAATTAATGATAAAAATAATATTATAATATTGTAAAATTACTCTAACAATTGTTTTAATTTTTTTTAGGTTTGAGTTTCTACCAAAGACAACCTTAGGACGAAATTATAAGTTTTTTATACCACTTGGGTAATAATATAAAATTTATTATATTTTATTTAAAGATAAGTTAAAAATGTCACACTCATATTTTTAATAACTATATGATTTATAATATAGGCCTATAGAGAAGATAAATTCAAATACAAATAATAATTTTAAATTTAATAACCTTATAATCATCATCATATTTTTTTTAATTTTTAGTTAAAAAATAATTTAATTTAAGTCTTTCAAAATGATGATGGATAATTGATTAATTAATGGAAATATCAAATAAATGTTATTGTGAATATTAATATAACTATAATTTGATATAATTAACGATATAAAGGAATTTTGAAGATCAAATTGACCAGTTATTGAAATATTATAAGTGTTATTTTGAAGTTTTCATGTTGATATGATATTTTCAAAAATGAATAGTATCAAATTTGACTAAATAATACATTAAAATAAATAATATTTTCCTAAATGATATAAAATTCAAAAAATTTAAAATTCAGAATAATAATAATAGTAAGGTTAAATATTTTATCAATGATCTATTTGGGGTTCTTTACTCATTTTATTAAAACTATATTAACTTAAAAGAGTAAAAAATCCATGTTGTCACGGTAAGAGTTAAAAGGTTTAACTATGGGGTAACTACGAAAGATAAGGTTAATATTGTTACCTAAATTTATCTAAAAAAATTTTGTTGAGTGGATTTAGACCCAAAAAAATCTTATATTTTAACTAACTCACTTTGGATCTATTTTAAATAAAAAATTAATTTATATTAATTTAATGTTCTAAAGGATTCCAAGAGTACCCCTCCACATTCTTATAAAAAAGAACCCCATCCCTCAATTTCTCACACCACATTGAGACATCAAAATTGACTAAAAAGTGCTCATTTCTCTTAATAACAGATTTATCCATGTTATGGAGGTGTTTTTATTCTCATAATACCAACTCTAGTTTCCATAAGTGATGATCTAGCGGGAGTTCATAGAAGAAGAGGTAATCTCTTTTACCGACTCTCTCAAGGGTATTTCTTCTTATAATTATTCTTTATATGTTATTTACATTATAAATTAATTAATCCAGTATAAAATGTATTATTAGATTTTATTATGATTATTGAACAACCATATTCCACCTTTTCATCCATTCTACGAAAAATGAAATTACCACGCGTGCGTTTGTACGACCAACTATCTTCACCCTATGGTGTCTTATGTTTTTCATCACCACATCAATTGGATGGGTATAATAATTAAAATAATTAATATATTTTATAATTATAACATGATATTTATTTTGAAAAAAATATACTTTGCACTCCCATTCCATTTAGAAATCAATGAAATGATATTTTCACACAAGCGTATGTATGACCTACCGTCTCACGATGTGATTAGATTCAGATTCCATTTTAACCATTAAGGATGATTATAAATATCTATATAATTAATAAATATGAAATATAATAAATTATAATTCTAGTGTAATAACATATATTCATATATTTCATTTATATTCTTACATTAATAACCTTATGAAAATGAAAACTACGTTCCTGGATACGTATGACTTACCATCTCCCAGAACGGTGTATTGGATTTCATATATCTATATATTATATATATTTATATAATAAATAAATACTATATATAAATCATGTTTTACTTTATATAATTAATTAAATCATTATCTAAATAATAATACCAAGAATAACATGTCAAAACATGTACGGTAAATAGAGAAATTATTACCCAAAATGAAACTTTAATAGGGGAAAGTTAATATGAGGGTAATAAAAGAAATAATAGAATATGATATAGTATGATATAGTTGAATATTATTTAGTGCTATATTTAAAATAAAATTATATTTATTATAAATAAGGTTTTTGTTTTTACTAATGAAGTCAAGACTTAAGGTAAGTGGAATTCATATCACTTTTTATTTCTCTGAGATACATGCCATATTATTAACTTATTTCTTTTATGTTGTGTATATACTAACCTATGAAATTTTATATCATTTATTTATTTTATTTAATGATACTAAAATATTTAATTGAGTTTATTATTTTATGGGGTTCATGATTTTATTGTTACTCAAGTAATAAGGCTTAATTTTGTAATCTCATTATTTTTAGGATTGTTTATACATAAATATTTACCGGGAAATATTTATCATCCATGTCAATGTTTCATAAGAATATTTTCCAAAATATTATTACCATTCATCTACAATTTTTTATATTTCTTTTTACACATGTATAAATATTTATTAAGCGGTTTGAAAATAATATTTTTTCATTTTCCTAATGAGGAAATTTTTAAATTTATGGTAAAAGTACTAGAAGAATGTTTTTTTAATTTATATAACCTGATCAAATTTTTACGATTTAATAAATAATTATTTCCTTGATGATTTACTTAAACTATTATGAGTTTATTTTCAATCAAAATGTTTTATTTTAAAATTTTGCAGCATTTCATGTAAAGAAAACAATTTCAAAGCGGAAAGGATATTTTTCTCATGAACTGTTTTCACCAGATATCTCAAAATTATTTTCCATCTAAGATAAAATTATTAGAGGATACTTATATTTTAATGGGGATAGGATTTAGTGTTACCATTCTTATTCTTTCTATTAATGGTTTATATTTATTATGGAATTATATTTATGAAACCTATTTTTCCTATGGGTTATGTTATGATAGAATGATGTTTATGAATCCCATTTTATTCCATGGGTTATGATATGATACATGATTTAGGTTATTATAGAACACATATGTATGATTTCATTATGTTATGGGTGGGACCCATATCTACCTACAATTAATTGAGTAAATATTTATATCTCATGAGATAGACATACAAGACCTTGTCCAGTAAGATGGTATCAGGAGTGAACATTGACAACAAATATGGTTATGGGAGTAAACCATGTCTACCATGATGGATATGGGAGTAAACCATGACTAAAAAGAAGGTATGGGGAGTGAAAACATTATTCTTATATGGCATTTGGGTTATGAATTTACTGCAATGGAAATATTTTTATAAGCTTATGTGCTTGATATAAATTGATGTCTTATTCGTATGTTATGATTTCATGGATTATGTTATTTATTTCATTATGATTCGCACCTTACAAACTACCAATCTTTATTCCATGATTCAGGTATATGATCTTTGATATATATTTTACGATATTATATTTTAAAGTTCATGTTCTCAATCCCTTATTCTTATGATTATGTTTATATGTCTCCATTGTTTACCCTTACTGAGCATTTGAGAATAAGAAGCTTGTTAGTCGAGAAGAAACTAATGGGGGATAATGTAGATTTTTTTTTGTTGTGTTTATGTATCCATGTTTCTGAAGGCCCTAAATTAATATTTTATTTGTCCGTGTATTTGTATAATTTATTAAGTATTCCATAAAAGCGATGAATTGTTAATTTATGTAAATCATAGGCCCGTATAAGATATTACCAAGGTTTAGGTGAAAACAGGTTTACCTGGGGTCAAAATAAATCAATTAGGGATTAAAATAACCTCAAAATTTTATAATTTATGTTTTATGGACAGATGTAGATATTATATAATCAAATGTTTAATAGTGTACCTTTTCAGAGGCATTTGACCAAGATAGTGACATGGAATTATTATATAACTTTGAAAAATTTCAAGTGTGCTACTCCCCACAATTATAAACTGGAACACACAATAATATTCTATTCAAACCTATAAATAATTTTTTTTCAAAAAATCTTTAAAAAAATCCATTCATTATTACCTTCACCCAAAACTAGAGTCTATGGATTGATTATGAAACCATTCTAGGAAGGTTTGTTTTGCAAACCTAAAGAGATTTTCTGAAGAAAATGTAACATTTGTAACCAGGAATTTTTGTTTTATTTCTTCTTCCAGCTCCTTAATATCTTATTAAACATTCATAATACAATCAAAATAGAAAATTAATTATAAAGAGATTTTATTATGACAAGGTATTGACCTCCATCATTCCCATTATCCCTAAAATAAGAAATGAAATAATTGATCATGTATCTGATGGACTACTGCCCTGCGAACCGATGTAACTCATTTTCCATCAACCCAACACACAGTTGAATATAATGATATATTTAAAAAATATATAGGATATTTTTAAAATAATTATACTTTTGGAATTATAATATCACATATATCTTCTTACATTTCATTCTGTGAGGAGATGATAACGTTGCTCATGTGTACGACATCCTACCGCCACATGAAGCGATGTGATTAATTTTTCACATACACTATAAATGAAATTAAATAAGGATAAAATTAATGAATATATGTTATACATATGAAATAATAGTTTTCATGGACTGGTGAATATGTATTTATCTTTTTTTTTCTATCCATAAAAAAATGAAATAACATTCATGTGTAGATACAACCTACCATCTCCATGAATTTTGGAATTCATTTTTCCATATTGAACCTTTATGGGTGAATATAAAAATTTATATAATTAATATATATGATATTTTTATCAGTATTAATAATATGGAGTCTATGGAACCATGAAATAAGTAAAATCATTAAAACAATTAAACAAAAATTTACTTGAAAAATAAAGAAGATATAATCCAAAACATTGATTTTAATAAACAATTATAAATAAATAATTGATAAAAGGTTATAAGTAAATTTTATGTTGTTTTATATATTTTATTATGTTTCTATAATATATTTTTAATAAACTTATATTCGTTACACAAGATGTTTTAATGTGTACAAATAATGTAGAGACTTGGGGTAAGGAATTTTCATCTCACTTTTTTATTCTTTGGGACACTTGAAATATTCACCACTTGTTTCTTTTATGTGGTGTATTTAATATCCATGTATTTATTTTATTATTATTATTTAAATTATTGGTATTTAATTATCCATATTTGGATTTCACTCTCTTGGGGTTTACGATTCAAAAGTTACCAATGTGGTAAGAGTTTTAGGTCACAATATCATTGTTTATTAGGATTGCCTATGACAAGGTTTCCAATGAAGGAATTTCATAATCTACCTCTGAGTAATTATCATATATATTATTATCCTATGGTTATTTTTTTATAAAAATTTTATTACCTTCACTTTCCTATCTTTAAGTACTAAAGATACTATAATAATGTTTTTAATGAAAATCGACTTTATTTCTATCTTCAGTCAATTTTTTCTTCTAAACCCCTTTTTAATTTTTTTATAATGTTATTATAATATCATATTATGGTTTAAATTGAATTTTAAACATGTTTTAGTGTTTCCAAAATGGTTTAATACGAATCTTATTATCATTTTCCCAACGAATTACTTTTATATTTTTACTAAAAATGTGAAAGGAATATTCCTATTAAATTATACAACATGCATGAATATTTACAACATCATGAATAATCAATTATTGAATATTCATTAACAAATTTTCAAGGATACTTTCAAATAAAATGTTTTTAAAATATTTTAGATGTTTTTTAAATTTTGAGGAAGTGATTCGAAAATGAAATGTATATTTTCCAAAAGAATGTTTTAATGATCTTTATATGGTGTTTCTAGTCCTTAATGGAGAAAAACACTGACATTTCTTGCTATTTGATAGGGATATGATCCAATTATATCATATTTATTTTTTCTATCGATGATTTATAATTGTGATGATAATATTTTTGTTAAATCCACTTCTTTTCTATGGTTTATTCTGTGAATAAATGTTTATGAAACTCATTTCATTTCCATGGATCATAAAATGATGAAATTTTTATGAAAGTCATTTCCTTTTAATTGTTTATGATAATATTAATTATTTATAACCTTGTGGAACACATTTTTATGATTTTCATTAAGTGGAAGGTGGGCCCATAATTATATATCCTTATATTGCATTGGGTAAAGATAGATATATCATGATATAAAAATGATTGGAATGGGGAGTAAACCAAAATATGAAAGGGACTTTGTTCATTATGATATTCATGGGAGTTACCCATGAAAATTATGATGGTTTGGGGTGTGAACCCACTCCACCATGATAGCCTTTCGAATTAGCCTTGACTACAATGGAAATTATTTTCTATACTTATGTGTATTCCAAAAATCTCTCTTATGCCAATGTTTTGATCTCTTGAATTGTGTTTTTTAATTACTTTATTATTCATAGTGTATGAACATTCAATAATTGTTACATGACTAAATATTATGATCTTTGATAGATAGGGTACTATTTTCAAAATGTGTGCTCACGTTCTCACAACCTTATTCTCAGGTTATTATTATTTGATCATTTATATATCCCTTTTTTACCCACAATATGAGTATAACCTCACCCATTGTTTGGTTTCCTTATCCTAGGTTATGATGAAAGGTATTATTTTATGATGTTTCAAATAGGGGTTCTAGTTATTAAGGGCATAGTGGGAGATTATGTTGCTCAATTATGAACTAGTTGTTTATATATCCAAGTTCCCAATGGCAAGAAACCTTTATTATACATAAGACTGTATTTATGAAATGTATTTAATATTTATCTAAAAACATGTAATGTCTATTTATAAAAATTCTAGGTCTCTATATTTGATATTAGAGGATATATTTAGTTAACCTTTGGAAAACAGGATGAAAAAAGTTTAGTAAGAACCCTTATGATGAACCTAAGTATAAGTGAATATCCTATGTTATGGTAAATAATAGAGTACAGTTTTAAAAAAAAATCATTTTCTAGATATAATAAGGTCATTTGGTTATGGAATTGTTGTACCTAGGTTTTATAACTATAAAAATGGTGCACTAGTATTTGAATCAATCATCCAATGATGCAAGAAAATACACCTTACTAGAGACTTGGTTTGGAATTCATGACAGTAATTATTTGGTTAATTAACATCTTCTTTATGAATCATCATGAAGGAATTTAATATATTATTATCGTTGATATCCTATGTTAAACAAAAGGTGTATTAGATTAAAAATATGTTATATTGATTTATACATCTTATAAACATTTTTTTTCATGATTGTATGATTTCCCACTGTGATCATTTCTACTCACACTATTCTTTTTGGATTTAGTAAACTTCTCAAACACATTGGAACCATGTTGATTCTGAATATGATATATAATTCAATTATTTTCATCTTGGAAATCTATATTTTAGGGGATATACAATTCAAAATCTCTTTATTATGTTAAAACAACTTTTTGAAGACAAGAATCATGATGATCTTACAAATGAGAAAAGGAAGGAACAATGTGTTATCGATTCCTTCATGGAAAAACATCCTCATACTTTTCATTAGAACATTGATCCAATATAAAAATATTATTAAACTAATGCCAGTAAAAATATATTTTTTGATATCTAGTGTTTAGGGATGAAAAGTCATTTCTGATGTCTTTCATTTGGAAGGTGAAGCAGACCAGTGGTGGAATCTTTTCAAGAATATGAGAAAACAAAAAGAAATTTACTCCATAGTGTTGGCTGGGTTTAAAATATTATATTTCATTAAGTTATTTTCTCATATTTTTCATATGAAAATAGAGAATGAAATCATTGAGAAAAATAAGAAGGATGATGAATTCTTTGGTACCTGTGAGGAGAATTTTACACAACTTTCATGTTACACTTATGGAATTATCATCCAAATATAAATTAAGGTTGATTTATTTTTAAATGACATAAAACCAAGTATTTAAAGGGTTTTATCAATAAGGTATGTAAGAAGATATGAATAAATCATTTAATGTGAAATCATGGTAGAAATGAAGGTTAGAGTTACCCAATAATCTCGTGTTTTTGAAAAGAAAATAATTATGGAATTCAAATAGAACTCAAAAAACCATAGATAAAATAAAGTGATATTTATTTCATGATATACATGTGTAAAAAATATTGATGAAATTTTCTTATGGGTACTAGTAAATTTTTGACATTTGAAAAGGATGTTCATTACGAAATTGGATACTGAAGTGATGGAAAAAATAAGTTTGCAAACAATGAATAAAAAACCTCAAAAAATGTACCACCCACTCTCCAATGACTCAAATAAGAAGAGTGTGGAAATTATGATAAAAAATTATAAAATATTAAGGTTAATAATGATGATAAATGTTATCCACCTCTTAATCCTAGATATGGTGGAAAATGTCATGCAATGCTTATTAATGATTAGGGGTATGGTAATGTTATATTGAAAGCTACACATACCTTCCACTCTAAAACTACTAATGTATTATTTGAAATTAAATCTAAGAAATATTTTATATCTGAATAATTTTCTAATGTTATTTAAATTCCACCCCAATGATTAGATTTTGAATTAGTAGTGGAAACCCCTATTAGTATGATGATGAAATATCAAGTCTAGGATTCTTCTGTGGTTGAAGTTTGTGGGAATCTGATTCCTTATAATATTGTTTTTATCCAGTTGGTTTAATATGATGTTATCTTATTAATGGATTGAATATCTTTACATAAACCCCATTTCAATTTCCATGTAATGGAATTCACATTTGATATCCCAAATATTCCTATGATCATCTATTAGTGAGATAATAAATATTAAATTGTAATGTAAATGAAATCCATTGTATGGGTATTGAATCCTTTTTAAAGGGGATGCTTAAATCAGATGGTTGGGGATAAACTCAACATTAATGATATGCTTATTTTTTGGGAGTTTCTTAATTTATTTTATATAGATTGGCCTTGGATTCCCCCAAATTATTTTTTTGAGTTCTTAATAGAACACATACTTGGCGATTCACCTATTTCAAAGACTCCTTATAGAACAACCCCAATTGAGTTGATGTAATTGATGAAGAAACTCCTGGAGAATATTGACAAGGGATTTTTTAGCCAAGTGTGTCACCTTTGGGTGGGTATGTTTCCTTTTTTAAGAATACAGATAGATCATTGTGACTCTGCATTGATTATTAGGTACTGAAAAAGATCATAATGATGAACAAGTACCCTCTTCCTTGTATTGATGACTTGTTCGATCAACTATGTGAAGATAAATAAATTTACATGATTTAACTTAATTATGGATATCATCAATTGAGTTCAAGGAAGATATACCAAAGAAAACATTTTATACAAGGTATGTACACTATGAATATATACTGATGGCTTTTGGTCATACTAATTCCCCCACCATCATTATGAATTTAATGAATAGATAATTTAGAGATTACTTTGACTGAATTATGGTAGTATTTATTGAATATATTTTTATATATTTAATGAGAATGGATGATTATGAATATAACATGAGAATTTTACTAAATTATATAATGAAAGATAAGATATATGAAAAATTTACAGAGTAAATTTTGGCTATAAAAATTTTCATTAGTTGGTCATATGATCTCATGAAAAGCAATATCAATGGATCCATCAATGATGAAGGCTATTTAACATTGGACTATACAGAACATTGTGATAGTGATCTACAATTTTCTTGGTTTAGATTGATATTATCAATTCTTTTTTGAAACCTTTTCATAGAAATATAATCCACTCACCAAGTTTACAAAAAAGGATCCAAGTTCCTTCATATAGATGAATGTGTGGAGAATTTCAAGTAGTTTAAGAGAAGATTAGTCAATGAACATGTACTCATAATTAATTTTAGTTGATAAGGGATTTTAATATTTTGTGATGCATACAATATGGGATCGATATGTATTGTCATGAAGAATGATATGGTCAAAGCTTATGTCTCCTGAAAATAGAAGGTTCATGAGAAATATTACACAACTCCTGATTTGGTTTAAGTTTTATTAAATTTGGATTAAACATATAGTTGAATTATTTATAAGGACTAAGGTGTGATATATATATTGATAACAAAATTTTAAAGCATATATTTACTCAGATAGAGTTGAATATACATTGATGAAGATGGTTAGAGCTTATTAAAGATAATGACTACTCAATATATTATCACCATGGGAAAAAAAATGTGGTAAATTCTTTGATTTGAAAGGATCATTCCAGCTTATCAATGATGAGGATCACAAAAGATACAATTTTCCTCAATTTTTAAAGAGTGTACCTTGAAATATTGAAGGAATAATATAAATATTATCATTCTCAAAAGAGTGTTTAACAATCTATCAATGCGAAAATAAATAATGCACAAAATGAAGATGTGGAACTGAAAAAGAATGTTATTAATGTCCCTGAGTTCATCATTGATTATTATGGAATGATAAGGTTCAGTAACCATATATGTGTTTAATTCACCCCAGACTTGAAGAATGATCTATTTGAGGAGGTTCATAGTTCTCCATTCTATTTTATTATTCTAAGTACGAATATGTATAGAGACATGATTGACTTTTTTGTGTGTGTTAAAATATAAAGAGAGATATTTTAGAAATTTGATCTTAATTATAGGAATATAGGAATGTCAAGGACGAGATAAAAATATCTTAGGGGATTTTATAACCATTACCTATAGTAGAATGGAAATGTGAAAACATCACCTTGGATTTTATCATTAGACTCCCAAAAAATATAAAGGGTATAATACTCTTTATGTTGTAGTCGACTTCCTTATGAAGTAATAATGCTTCAATGATATTAGAGAAAGATTCCCTCTTGATTATCTTGTCATAATTTATATTATGGAAGTGGTAAGGTTTAATAGAGTACCAAATTTTATTGTATTTGATTGGGATATGAGGTTTAACACAATTTTCTAGGGATGTATTAAAAAATCCCTTGATATATATTTTATATTCTACACTACATATCATCTTTAGAGAGATGGTTAGTATGAGAGAAATATTCTAAGCCTAGAGGATATATTCAGATCATATTTTCTACAATTCAAATATGGTTTGGATCAACACCTACCTCAAGTCATGTTTTCTTAAAAAAATATGTTTCAATCAAGCATTCTAGTGTCTCATTATGAATCCCTCTATGGAAATTAGAGTACATGTCCAATGTTCTGGAATGAAGTTTAATATAGAAATATTTTGGGATCTGAGAAAAATTAAGAAATTGTAGAAAAGGTTAAATCCATCCAACAACACATAAGGGTATCACAAAGTCATCATAAAAGTTATGATGACAATCATTTGCATGATCTAGTGTTTGAAATCAGTGATAATGTGTTTCTATGAATTTATCCACTGAATAAGGTTATGATATTTAGGAAGAAATGAAGTTTGAGACCAAGTTATATTCCCCCTTTGAAATTATTGATCATTTCGAGATAATTTCTTATTATTTTGTTCTTCTAATATACATATCTCAAGTATGTGATGTGTTCCATGTAGCTCTCATTAGGATGTATAAACCTGATTTACCAAATGTAATAAACTCAAAAGTTGTACTACTATAGCATAATATTTCTTATGGTGAGAATCCAGAGGAGATTGTGGATTGTAGGGAGAATGTTCTGTGAAACAAGACCATTCACCTAGTAAATGTTTTGTGGCAAGACTAATAATTTGAGGAAGCTATGTGGGAACCTAAGGATGTGATGAGGCATAAGTATCCAATTTTTTTTGTATTGGAGTTACCAAATTTAACTATTTTAAATGTACACTATACACATGATTTGAAACTGTGGGTATAACACACAAATCCATGATATAGACTATACTGATAGTTTCAAAGAATTTTGGGAAACTGAGGCATTGGAATAGCCCAAAAAAATACCCATGTTTTGAAATACCTATACCCATGGTTTCCAAAATGTAGTATAGATGTAATCCACCATGTCTTTAACCCTACACCCAAGGTTTTAAAACCATGAGTAAAGCATTTACAAAATAAGTGGTTGTAGGTTTCGAACCTTGGATCACCTGTTTAACATTCTGACGCCTAACCAATATCCCATATTTTCTTATTGATATTTAAATATACATTTACTTATATATAATTATCAAAAAAATCTATATAGGTGAAAAAACCTTGGGAATAGGTGTTCTAATGATTTTTTTGTCCCATAGATTTCTTTACCTCCATAATGTGGGAAAGCTATACCCATGATTTTCCCAAACCGTGGGTATAGGTCTTAAAAAAACCCTATACAAATATTTTTTTTGTAAAACCATGGGTATAGGTCTTGAGAAAACCCTATAATCTTGGTTTTTTTTTAAATTGTGGATATAAGAATTGAAAAAAACATATACCCACGCTTTTGAAAAACTGTGGGAATAGGTTCCCATAATATCCATGTTCCCATAGTTTTTCCAAAACCGTGAGGATAAGGACATTTTCCAGAGGTGTTTCTAATGTAAAATTCATTTTATACAGGTTTTAATGTAACACCATATGATTTCATGAAATGTTTTTTTCAAATAAATTCAATTTCTTCAATAGCTTTCATTATATACAATAATGAGTTTTAATGAACCGCGATATACTGTAAAAATAGTAATATTTTACTTGAATTTTATCACCTAGGAATTAGAATGGAGGGAATGAAGAGTATGAAATAAATTATTAAAATTTATGCTTTAAAAATATGTAAAATTAATTATTTTATTATCAATTAATTATAAATGAAAATAAAAACCAATTGAAAAAAAGGAAATGTTTTTCTGAAAAAATGTTTTATGCACAGAAGATGTTTTTATATTAATAAATTAAATTAATTAATATTATTTAATAGTTTTAATAATATTTATATATAATATATTCAATTAAATTTTTTTCCATTCATCTAATTAGTTTTTTAGGCACGAGATACAAATAAATACAATTTTATGCATAAAACCAATATTTTTCTAAAATTTATTTTTGTCGCATTTTGGAAACTGATTTATGAAATAATTTTTGACAATTTTCTAAAATTTATTTTGGAAAATAAACATACATTTTTAAATACATATTACAAAACTATCTTATAATTAATTTTTTATAATATTTTAAAAAGATCAATTTTTTGATGAGTAGGGAAAATACTGTTTTTTACAAATAATTTTATTTTGGTTTAAAGATTTTAAAATGTTACAATTTTCCTCAAAATGGTTATAAATTTAAAATAAGTTAAATTATATTATTATTAATCCATTTTAGGTCATTATAATCAATATTATGTTAAATTTTAAAATAAAAACATTATATATTTATGAAAACATCATCTTTGGAAAACAACATTTTCATTGCACTTGTGGGTTTTATTTTGAATTAAATTATTTTAATTATGAGAGTGGAATTTCAAAAAAATATTAATTATTTAGAATAATCCTTATTAAATCTTTTAAATATGTTCAGATTAATATTTTTAAGATCCCATATTTTTTCTAGTATAAATATCTATTAGTTTTCCATTAAAATTATTTCGGCTAAGTTTTACCTCATCTTTAAACATAGGTGGTAATTTTTCATTGGGGATATCTACTTTTTTGAATAAGCACTAAATTACATTGCAAGGAAACTTGAAAAAACTGGAGACATTCTACACAGAGAGCCTTTCTTGGGGAAATTGATTTAAGGTTAATAGATGTATTCTTATATGAATTAATTGATTCTAGGTATAAATTGGTAAAGTGTTACAAAGGGTTATTGGTTAGTTTAGAAGCCTTAAATGAGGGTTGGGTTTTAATAATGAAACTGGGCGGAAAAACTATCTGTATAATTGTTACACACCATTTAATTATTTATAGACACATTTCATGAATAGTTACAGGTCACGAAATGATTCATTGCAAGAAGAGAGTACACACCATGTAACTATGTTACACTTCATATATTATTCATTCAGAATAAATAATAAGCCATAGCGATAGGTTTTCAGTATAAATCCATTAAAATAATTACACGAAGAGTAAGGGAGTTGGACACATTGTAATTCCCCAATCACTTTTTCAAAGTGGTGTCGTGTGACTGATATTTCATTCAACTCACATTTAGTTTTCTCCTATCTTTCCTAAAGTAGATTCCAATCGATTTTGGAGCTCCTCTATTGATTCTAGATGTCCTGATAATACATTTAATCCCTGTTATGTCATTTTTTAAGTTTTCCCTTATCCCCATTTGTTATACTGATCATTTCGATATAATCTATTGAGTGTGAGCATTATTGGTTTGGATCTTGATTGGTTATGATCTTGGATCCTCTTTCCAATCATCATATCCTCCTTCCCCATGGGTGTTTTCCATGGAAGCATTGTTTGATCATCAGTTATAGGTAGGGAGTATAAATCCTTAACCTATGGTCTGCTTTTTCATTTTCTATGTATATGAAATAATGTTATTTCACTAACTCATGTGCACAATAAGAAATCAATTGAATAGAATAATGATCATCCAATGTTGGATTCTTCATTGGATCCCATTAGATTCAATTGATGATGTGACCTGACTTAGGATAAAATTTTTGTGAGAAAACCATGAAATAATAAATTTTGAATGGATTACTTATGTTTTTTATCATTACACGTGACTTAGGTGATTTCTTGTTATAGATTGACCATGGAAAATGGCTTAATTGGTCAATTGAATAGATAGGGGATTGAAATACAATTGGTAGTTAGTAGAATTGACCATTTGGTCATTTTTGGTCATATATTGGTATTATTTCTATTGCGATATACACATGTGACAAATTCTGTAATGGTTATATACTCGGTTTTGACCCTGACACATGTTTTATAGCTTATATAATGAGTTTTGACACTGAGACATACTAAAATGCTTATATAGAAGGTTTTAACCCTATGAAATGATAAAATACTTATATACCGATCAATTCCCTAACACATGTTGTAATTCTTATATACCAGGATATGACCTAACACATGCTGTAATGCTTATATATTGGGATATTCCCTAACACACGATGAGATTCTTATATAACATTCTCTAACCTGTGATTCGTTATACCTTAGGTATATTGTTATGGTTGGTAGTTTTATGAAACATTCTCAGAGACATTTTTGCATGGACCTATGGCTAGATATGTTTTACCATGGTTATATGGTTATGGTTGGAATAGTTGTGATACATTCTCATAGATATTCTATCATGGTTCCAAATAATGTTCATATGGTTATAATTTAGTTGTTAATTAATTTAGCATATTAGTATATCACTTTATTGAATACACAACTTATTAGACTGATTTGTTTAGATACTGTGGTGTCTACATAATGAGTTATTATCACACCTGATTTGGGATACTATTTGGTACCTGAGCAGCTTACATGGGTGTAGGATTGGACAAGGGAAAATAACCTCGATTTTGACTGCTTCTTGCTATATGGGATGTAGTTTGGAGACGGGACCAACATGGGGTTAAATACTTAGTTTGTTTTTGTCTTCTAGTATTTTATTTATATTATTTATAGCATGAAATTTAATACTTTCCAGATGGAAATTTCATTATTCATTTAGTATTTGTTGGATTATATAGTTGGATTTTATTGTTGGTTTTCTTTTGTTACATGTTTTATTATATGGTTCCACTATGTTTATGACTTCAATTGATCTATTTATATGGATTATTTTCACTACTAGGACATTTAATACTATGGGTATAGTCTCCCTAATATACAATTCACACCCTCATTTCTTTTCTACAGCCTTTGGCATATGGGGAGGTGTTCTTGAGGTCTCGTAACCAACCATTTTTGGTCACATGAGAGAGTACCAAAATGATGGATATTACAAAGTGGTATCAAATGAGTAGGTTTTCATTTATATATCATTACTATTTGTAATTTTAAAATAGAGACTGGGATGTGTTTGTATATGGTATTGAGAAAGCTCGTGGGAGTAGCTAACCCTTGTATGGGAAAAAATCCAAGTGCCCAAAGATGGGATTGTTGTTCATGATGTTTTCTTGTTAAATTTTACTGTTTTTTACCCTTGGGTGAGTCATATGTTTTATGATGTTATTATTTGTTGTGATTTATTTTCGTGGCCCGATATGGTGTGAAATGCAATGCATGCATCATAATAGTCACATAGGGATATATACTGACATTCATGGTTCTTGATGGGGACATATTTATATGCATGAAATCTATTACATGTGTAGACTATAAAATGAGTTATCCATTATAACTAATAAATGAAATGAATAAATCAATATAACATACTAGAAATATATATTAATAATTATTTAAAGGGACCCAGAGCTAGTGGTTCTTTGTTGTAATCACTTGTTGAGGTTGACCCTATTGCTACCTAGCTCTAAACATTGTGCATTTGTGTTATAGAGAAAATGTATCCTTATTGTATTTAAATTTAGCATCAAGAGAGTGAAAATCAGCATGCTCCTAAAATAGATGAGCTAAATATCCCTATAGTTCTTGAGGATCTGATGGATGTTCAGCTTCATAATAGATTCCTAAGGGTCATGTGATCCATGGAAATAGACACTATTTATACCTTGCCTTCAATGTCTGATATGGTGAGAGAGTTTCAGTTGCATCATCCACTCATATTCCCTGGGGTGGGAGGACCCCATGCAGCCAAGCTCAAGATTGAGTTTTTCTTGAAAATCATTAAGATCATTGAGACACCAACAGATAAGAAGGTGAATCTTAATGCATATACACTTCCTTGAAAAGAGATGCATTGGTGGGACATTCTAGAGGAAGATGGGAAACATGAAGAGATATCACAAAATTTCTTTGAGATGAATTTTATAATACATTTAAATACTGAGATGTTGAGGGATGAATAATATCACAAGTTCATAAATATGATAGAGGAGGTCCTACCAGTTTTGGACTACAATTGGTATTTCAGATACATGCAATGCCTGGTGACATCATTGGGTAATGAAGAGATCTTTAAGGTGAGATATTTTTATGATGGGCTTCTCTGTGAGATCAGGGTGCAAGTGTATTTTTTTCATTTGAAAACTTTTGAGGATGTGATGAATTTGACACTCATCAGGGAAGGAAATATGAGAGAGTCCCCACAAAAAGGCAAACTATTTTCAATAGAGAAAACTAGGGGATGTTCATCAATTAATGAGAAGCACCACTATGACATTTTTTAGCACCAATGTAGTGGGTAGGGAAATCAGGGTAGTGGATAACCATCTCAAGATTATATTCTCATGTAGTTCTATCTGTGTGCCATGTTTTTACATAAGCCCCCATAATGTTCATACCCCATAGTTGAGTGTTGTATTTATGGATGAATGATTCATATTTAGAAGTTTTGTGTGAACTATCCACAATAGACCAGTGATAAAGGATTATGATATGCACCTGAGTCAGGAACGGTCTCAACTACCCCTCAACAGGTTGGGATATGGAGTTCCAATGGACGTTTAGGCTGAGGTAGGGGGTGTGGTACCCTAGTGAATAAGTAAAAATATTAAGAAGGGAAAATATATCAGTGTAGTTTTACTGAATCCTAGGATAGAGTGGCACGAATGCTTCACATTATGAATACTACTCTAGCTATTGTGGATGAAGGACATTCCACCGTTAGAGGTACAATTATTATATTGTCTATCACAGTTTGTGTTTTTTGTGATATAGGATCCTCACATTACTCTATATATTTTATTTTTGAAAATAGTTTTATCTTGTTTATGAAAATATTGGATACACCATTGGGAGTGCGGTTACATAATGTTAAATGTTACAAGGTTTGTTCCTTAGATATTGGTGGTTACCATTTCTTTTGCGAGCCTTTCGTGATGGAAATTATAGGTTTTTATTTAATTGTTGATATGGACGGTCCAGTTATATTCTCAGATCATATAAAATGTTATAGGATGATATTTAACTTTCTATCATTAGAAGAAGGAATCTATTCTCACTAATGTGAGTGGGATCTCCAGATTGGTCATGTAGGACCAATTCAAAGAAGATTGAAATTTATCATGGCTCAAATAGTCAGTCTTACTCTAGAATATGGTGGAGTATATCAAGAATCCTTTCCTATTGATTTAGATAAATTTCATCACATATTTCATGATGGGTATTATGTTTTATAGCTTGAGATAGCTACCGAGTTCACAATTAATTTGGTGTAGGGAGAAGAGCCTATTACTATCCCTCCTTATAGAATTGTACGAGAAAATATTTAGGAGTTGAATGCCCTATCAAAATATCTAGAAGCTAAAGGTTTCATATAAAAATTACATTGCCTTGGGATTCTCCATTTCACTTCACCAAAAATACGGATGGTACCTTATGCTTATGTATGGATTTTGAGATATTGAACCTGGTGAAATTCAAGAACTAGAATCCCCTTCCACACATTGATGATATCTTTGATTAGTTGAGAGGTGATAATATCATCTCCCAGATTGATTTAAGATTAGGGTACCACTAGTTATGGGAGAGGCCATAATACATACCTTAGACTAATTTTATGATTAGTTATGGCTTGAATGAGTTCCTAGTAATGTCTTTTGGGTTAAGCTCTGTGCCGACGATATTAATGTCCTAAATGAATAGAGTATTCCATCCATTTCTAGACCAGTTTGTCATGGGTTTTATTGGTGATATCTTACTGTACTTCTAGCTAGTAGAAGACCATTACCAACATCTTGATATAATCTTGATTACAATGATAAAGCATCAAATTTATTCCATGAAAACCAAATATAGTTTCTATATTGAAAAATGAAACTTCTTAGACCATGTTATCTCAAAATAAAGAGTGTTAGTGAATCCAGATAAAGCTACATCCATTGTATCATTGGATAATACAAGGAATATATTTGAGATTTGGATATTTTTGGTTTTATGAGGTTATTATAAGAACTTTATTTAGGGTTTTTCCCATCAAATAACACAAATGGTAGGGATGAACAAAAAGGGTGTGGGGTTTGTTTGGTCAAATTCTTGTGAACAATTTTTTTGGAGCTAAAGGCCTGTTGACCACAAACCCTATCATCACATTACCTATGTTGGGTATAGTATATACCTTATGCTATGAAACATCCATAGTTTTACCAGAAGTAGTTCTGATGTAGGAGGATCGAGTGGTAGCTTGTGGATCTCGGCAGTTGAGTCTTCATGAGAGGAATTTCCATCTCACATTATTTAGTTAGCAGTAGTGGTACATTCTCTCAGATGTTGTAGACACTATCTTTTAGGAAATAGGTTTGTGGTATACAATAACAACAAGAGCCTTATGTATATCTTCTCTTAGTAAGGAATAAACCTTCAATAGATGAGGTGGGTTGAGTATCTTATGTCTTTCAAATTTATGCTTTCTTACACACTAATAAAGAGAAACATAGATACTTATTCATTGAGATGAAGGATGTAGAAGAAGGCACCGTGGGAGTCTTGAAATGAGTGAAAGGTTATGAACATCTTTATTGACATGCATCTAAAATTTTAGGATTCATAGGGTCAAATAGATTTGACTTCAGAATCTGTTATTCAAATTATTTTAGATCAGATAAAGATAGAGCAATTATCTGATCTAGCAGTCCAACTTAGGAGAGAAAACTTAATTGGTGAGTAGAAACCATTGGTATGGTCCCTTGGTTCTAAAAATTACATTCTTTCACATGGAAAAGTATGGATTTATATGGGATTAAGTGCGGAGCTGATGAAGGAGTTTCATGATTCTAGATGGTACGGTGCATCTTGTTTTGAAAATGATATATCATGATCTCAGTAGACAGTACATGTGGTTATTAATCAAGGAGGTAGAAATATCTCTGGCGAGATGCTTCACTTGTTAGCAGGTGAAATCCAAGCATCAGAGGCCAGAAATGATTTTGCAAACATTACCTATCCCTGTGTGGAAGTAGGATGATGTCATGATGATTTATTATGATTGGATAACCCATGAAAATCCATAAAAAAGATGCATTATGGGTGAATGTGGATTGACTTATGGATGTATCCCACTTCCTCCCTATTAAAAATAACTTCATTATTAATGACCTGGTGGTATTTTTTTGCATGAGTTAGTTCCGTTTCATTGTGTTCTGAGAAGTATCATTTATAAAATAGATCCTCATTTTACATCATGGTTTGGGTATGGTCTTTAGAAGTAATTGTGATAATAATTTATTTTAATAATAACAATCCTTAGGCTGATGGTGAATTTTAATAGCTTATTAATGTTTTGGATGATATGTTTCGGGCATGTGTATTGGATTTTGGTGGTTTGTGGGGAAGGTATACATAAATTTTGGAGTTTTCATATAATAATATTTTCCAAGAATCGATCCAAATGGAACCTTCTAAGGATTTTATGGAAGGCAGTGTCATTCACCTCTTTGTTGGCTGGAGGCAAGTGAGTTGGTACTTATTTTGGACTAGTATCATAAATGAGATGTTTGAGTTGGTTCAGCTAATTAAGAAGAGGATTTTCACCATGAAGAGAAAGAATAAATCCTATACTAACCATCAGTTATGAACTTTAGAGTTCTATTTTGTTCATTGTGTTTTACTTTGGGTGTCTCCTAGATTGGGGCAATGCCGAATCGGGAAACAAGAAAATCTAGTGCCCTGTTTCATCAGCCTGTTCAAGGTAGTGGAAAGGATTAGTCCAATGAAATACTATTTAGTCTTACATAATTTTAAAATTTTATTCATGACATGTTTCACTTGTTGTAGCATTGTTGATATCACCCATCCCCTTCCCATGTGATAGAAAAACAACAAGTTGAGCTCTTTATTGATGCATCCTTTGAGGAGCACCAAATACATGTCATGGACTATAGTGAGATATATATCCTAGGTAGGACTATACCATTGGTTTGAGTGTTGTTGAAGCCTGGGCGAGTTCATAAGTATACCTGGGAGAGGGAGTCTAATATTCTAGAATAGCGGCCATACATGATCACCGAGACACCATAGTGATGGTGGGAGAAACTCTGGAATGAACTATTATATGGTGGAGATTTTGTAAGATCCCATATTTTTCAAGATACATACCCCTCTAAGTTTTTCATTAAACTAATATCATTTTAGTTTTCCCCATCTTTAAATCTTGGTGGTCATTTTTCTTCAAGGACATTTTTTTATTTGAATAAAATCCATATTAGGTTGCAATAGAACATGAGAAAGCTGAAGAGGATACACGTGAAGATCATTGGATAGGGTAAATTAATTATAGTCTAGATATGTATGATTATTTGAATTGGTGGATTCTACATATAAATGGGTCAATTGTTCTCTTGGGTTCTTGGTAAGATGAGAAACTTTAAGTCAGGTTGTAATTTTTATAATGAAATTGGTCTGAAAAAATTTATTGTAAATAGAAACATATTTGTGTAACTGTAATACACACCGTGTAACTATAATACTCACAATGTAATTGTTTCTGGACAAATGTCTTGAATTTTTATAGGTTGTGAATTGATTCATGACACGCAGACAGTATACTTCATGTAACTATGTTACAAGATGTGTAATATTCATTCATAATGAATAATAAGTAGAGGAAAAAGTTCTTTCAAGACAAATTTTTAAAAATAATTATATGACGTGCAAGGGTGTTTCATGCTACGTAATTCACTAATAAGGTTTTTAATGGTGTTCTGTGAAGTTTATTTTTCATTAATATCTCATGAAACTTCCTCCCATAAACCCTATGGCTTCTTCAATGTGATTATTCATTCCCTATCTTGATTTAAGTTTTCCCTATCACACATCCAATCCCATGTAAGTTATTTTGTTTAGGTTTTACATTATCTCCCATTATTGTGAAAATTATTTCTATATAATCTATTGAACATGATCATATTTAGTTTTGAACTTGATCAATTATGATCTAGGATCCTCCTTGCCATCATACACTCCTTCATCACATGTATTTTTCATTTATGCATTATTTGATCATCAGTTAATGTTTAGGGGTCTAAATAATAACACTATGGTCTGATTTTTCCATGGATAACATATGAAATTTTTTTATTGTGCTAACTAATGTGTGAAAAAGGAAATTAATTTAATAGAAAATAATAATCCTAAGTTGGATTCTTTGTTTGAACCCTTTGGATTCAATTGAAGATGTTACCTAGCTTATGGATTCCTATTTGATGAGAAAACCTTGAAATAATGAATTTGAAATGGATTAATTATGGTAGTTAACATGACATTTGATTAATGTAATTTCTTGTTATAGATTCTACTTGGAAAATGGATTAATTGGTCAATTGAATAAATAGGTAATGAAAATGAAAATGGTAATTAGTATAATTAACCATTTGGTCTTATGTGGTCATATTGTGATATGGTTTTCATTGTGATATTCAATTTTGAAACATACTGTAATGATTATATACTAGGTTTTGACCCTAACACATTCTATAATTATTATAATCTTGGTTTTGACCCTGGAACATGTTGTATTGCTTATATATCAGGTTCCGACCCTGGCACACACCATAATTCTTATATACCTGGCTATCCTTTAAAAAAAGATATAATGAATATATATTCGGTTATGCCCGGACACATGCTGTAATGCATATATACTGGGTTATTTTATAACACATGATGAGATGCTTATATAGAGAGCTTGTCTGAGAGATCACTGTACCATGGGTATATGGTTATGGTTTTAATGGCTGTGAGACCTGATTAGAGACAATCCGACAAGGCACCGAGGTAGGTTATGTTTTACCATGGTTATGGGGTTATGGTTGGCACGATTTTGAGAAATGCTCAGAGACAATCTAGTATGGTATTGAAGTTGGTTGATATGGTACAAATTTAAATTTTAATAAATTTAACACACCTTTTATCACTTTATTACATACACTACATATCAGACTTTTTTATTTAGACACGGTGGTGTCGACCTACCATGTTATACTAACACCCTATTCAATATTCTGTTTAGTACCTGATAAGATTACATGGATATAGGTTTGGATAAGGGAAAATGTCCTTGATATTTATTTTTGGTTACTGGAGGGGGTAGAGTTTGGAAATGGGACCAACATGGAGTTTAGGACTGGGGACTTTTGAGTCTGCTAGTCATTTATTTTTAGTATTTTTAGCATGTCATTTAGTTATATTCTAATATTAAATTATATTATTTCAATAGTATTTATGGTACTATTTATTTGGATGTTATTTTTGGACCACTTTTATTATCTTAGATTTATTATATGGGTTCTCTTATGTTTACTACTTTGATTACTTCCATTTATATGGATTATTTTTACTGCTATGACATTTCATAATAGGGGGTATAGTCTATCCATTATACATATCATTCCCCTATTACTTGTCGGAAGCCACTGGATTTCTGGGAAGTGTTCTTGAAGTATCTTAACCAACCCTTTTTGGTCATGTAAGAGTGTTCATGAATTGTGTACTTTACATTTTTAGTCAAAATTAATAGTAAAAACAATTAATTTTTTTACAACGTTTAAGTTGAAAAAAGGTTTACCAGTGGGTAAAACTATAGAGATAAGGGTCCAAAATAAAATAAAAATTATATAATTTATATTTTATAGAAATATTTTGACCTTATATTATTAATGTTTCTAACATTATCAATTTTTCTTTCTTTCCATGAAAGTTTCATGTAACTATTGAAAAACATTGAAAAATTATAAATATACCACTAACCCAATTATAATAGGGAACCTCCTCTCATATTCTATTCACAATTACAAAGACATTTTTTATCCGAAAACTAAATAAATTCCTTAATTTCTTAGACATGACCTAGAGTCCCTAGTTTTGTTATAAAACACTCCCATGAAGTATTTTCATGGAAACCTAATGATGTTATCCAAAAATAGGTATCACTCTTAATTGAGCAATTTTAATTTATTTATTATTTCACCCCCTTAAAATATTAATAAAATATGATGATATAATAACTTATATATCTTCCATATATAGGGATGTTATTATGTTATTCTCATGACCTTAACCCTTCTCCTCTTCCATCAAATGGGAAACAAATCGGTCGATCGTTTGTATGGAGAACTACAACTTCACGAACAGATGGAACTCATTTTCCATCAACACCACTTAAAGTTGAATATAATAATTTATTTAATTATATATATATATATATATGATATATTTAACATAATTAAAATTATTGAATTATGATAACACATATAACTTCTTAATTTTCATTACACTACAAAAATAATGTTGCTTGTGTGTATAGTGGACAACCGCTTCACAATGCGATGCGATTTGTTTTTCAGTTACATTTAAAATTCAAGGTAATAAGGGTAAATTTAAGGAATATATGTGATATATAAGAAATCATAATGATTCTTTAAATATGAATAGTTTTTTTTAACTTTATTTCATTTTATAAATCGAAAACAATGAAAAAAACTTCAGGAGTATATATAGCCAACCATCTCCAAGAATGGTGTATTCCATTTTACCATAACATACCATTATTGATTACACTAAATATGTATATAATGATTATTCATTTTATTTATATCATGAAAATCATTATATTGGGTATTTAATATTGAAGAAAGTAAAAGTACTGATATTATCAAAAAAAACCTACAAGAAAAATGAAATAAATACCATAAAGACAATGCATTTAATAAACAATTACTATTAAACATGTGATAAAAGGTTATAAGTAAATAATATATGGTATAATATATATTAAAATTGTACTATAATAGATTTATAATAAAAATATATTTATTATACAGGTGGTTCTAATTTGTACTATGAAATTCAAGACTTGAGGAACAGGGTTTTTGTCTCTATATTATTTATATGAGACACAGTGAATATTCACCACTTTTTTCTTTTATGTATTTTAACTAAAAAAATGAATTTATATTATGATTATCCTCATAATTTTTTTAGTATTTACATATCCATTTTAGGGTCTCCCTTTCATGGGGTTTATGATTCAAGAGTTACCAAAGTGGAAAGGGTTTTACGTTACAATATCATTATTTGACCAGATTATCTTTGATAAGGTTACTAATGATAGAATATCATGATATAACTATATATAATTCAGAAAAATATTATACTACTATGGATATATGTTTATAATAATATTTTTCCTTTTATTTTAAACTCCTAAATAACTCTAGCGACCCAAAGAATTTTTTTATGGAAAATTGATATTATTTCTCTCGTCAGACAAAAACAATTTTTCTTTTAAATATATGATTTATAAAAATGTTTTAAAGAATGTTTTATAATATTATCTGATGGATTAATGTTTTTTTACCCATGTTTTAATTTTTATAAAATGGTATAAAATGATTTTTCTTTTCTTTTTCCAAAATAAGTAATTTTTAATTTTTACTAAAAATTTGAAACACATATTAATATTTTTTATATGCAATGTATGAAGTTTTACACCATAATGAAAACTAAAATATTGACTCTTCCTTAACAATATTTTGTGGTAATTTTCAAATAGAATATTTAATATATTATTTGGGATTTCATTCATATTTTAAATAAGTGTTTTCGAAATGAAAATGGTATTTTCCTCATGAATACTTTAATGATATTTTTATCGAATTTATAGTCATTAATGAAAACCAAATTTTATATTGATGACTCATTAAAACATATATGATCCAATTATACCATCCTTATTTTTTATCAATATGGTTTATGGTTATGAGGATAAAATTTCTATGAAACCCATTTTTTTATTAATTATGCTGTGATGAAATGTTAATGAAACACATTTCATTTCCATAAGTCATGCTATAAAGAAAAGTTTATGAAATCCATTTTCATGTTTATGTGGTAAGACATCATGAATGATTTATGATCTAGTTTAACACATCTATATGGTTTTCATTATGTGATGAGTGGGCATGGAATTATATTTCACTCCAATCTATTGGGTAAATATTAATACCTCATTAGATGAAAAAGACTTCAATGGGGAGTGAACTAGGTTGGATAAGGGACTCTATCCACTTTGATTCTCTTTGGTGAAATCCTTGACCAGTTTTATGGTTCGAGGAGTGAACCCATTCCACTACAATAACCTTGTAAATTATCCTTAACTATCGTGGAATTGATTTTCTATGCTTATGTTTATTCCCCAAATCATTTCTTATGCCAATTCTATGATCTCATGTATTATGTTCTTTGTTTAATTTATGATTCATTTATTATGAAATTCCAAACATTATTCCTTGAATCCAGATCATGTTCATTGATATAAAAGGTATGATTTTAAGATATTAATCTCATGTACTCATAACCTTATTCTCATGTTATCATTAGGAAATCATTAATATATCCATTTTTTACCCTTACTGACCATATTAGATCACCTTTTCTTATGTTCCATTATCTGAGGTTGTGATGAAATGTATTATTTATTATGTGTCGAAGAGGGGTTTTTGTTATGAAGTGGACAATGGGAGACATTGCAGTTCACTTATGAAATATTTTTTTATCAATCCATGTTCCCAAATAAATTAATCCTTTATGATACTTAGAAACTTATTTGTGAAATATAATGTATATTTATCTAAAAATATATAATATCTATGTATAATATGCATGGGTCGCTATATGAAGGTTGAGGATCATGTTCCTTGGGGGTTGTTTCAGCTACTCATTTTCCTCTAGAGGGAGTGAGATGACATCTCTATAGACTTCATCAATGGGTTTCCTAGAGCTATGTAAGGATGTGATATTATATGGATAATCATAAAATGGTTGAATATGTTAGCTCAATTATTAGTGATTTCAGAGTCCAGATTAGGAAAGGCTTTGTCAAGGAAGTATCTAAAGGAGGTGGTGAGGATTTATGGGGTCTAAATGATGATATTATCTCATCTAGATCTCAAGATGAACTCTATGGTTAATTAAGGTCTCCAACATGCTTTTAGATTTTATTTATTGCTTCACACTAATTTTCATGCATAGAAGAATTTTCATATATAGTGGAGTATGAAAACTCAAGAGGACATGTTGTGAAACAAGCATTATATATCTTAGAGGTTTGAGGATAAGGCACCCACCATTGAAAAACATTATTATATAATAAAATATATAAATCTAGTATTGGTATGGCTCTGTTTTAAGAATTTCATGGAAGAAGTTTCCAATATCCATTATGTTGGAAAAAGGCTAGAGAGTTATATTTCCTTGGACATAAATTTGTGGAGAGAATCATAAATAAGTTACATGTGATCCACATGTGAATGAAAAAATCCCATGATTTTCAAAATTATAATTGCGATAATAGGATATCCCCTTTAGTGTTTCATGTTAGATATTGTGTGTCTTGATGGTGTATAATAATCATCGGAGACAAAGGTTGGGTCATGAGAGTAACCTATAACCCCGATTTTTGATATCTGATGAGGGGTTAGATCATATTGGAGTTATGTAATGATGGTTATCACTCCACCATAGATGATTTAGATACATGTAACTATTCATGTTTTGCAAATTTATCAGTATCATCATGATTATTCCCACATCATTGAATGAAAGAGGTGGATATTGAGGATGATGTGATGTTAATGAAATGAACTATTGAGATTCAAGATCATCTGAATAAGGTTCTTCATGAGTGTGATATTCCTTTTTTCATGTCCTATGGAGACACAATGTCTTGGAGGAATGAAATTTTTTACAGGAGTCATAGATACGATCTCAATGGATCAAGTTGTTTTTTGCTTGATTTGAGGCTTTAGATGATCATTGTAGAGAAAATTAATTACTGAAATATTAGTTTATAATTTTTTTGGATCATTTCTCATCCTTGATGTGGTTCTTAAGGATATATTCATAACTATTTGAGAGGTGTCTCCCATGGGAGTCAGGTTTGGGATTTTGGTGTTGTATATTAATTCACTCTTAACTCATGTTGTGATGTTTGTGTCTACATGTCACATATTCTATGTAAGGTATTTCATATAGTGGTTGTTCAAACCCCTTTTTTATTTAATTCAAGGGTTTTGTTTTAATTATTGAGGAAAATAATTTCTTGAGAGGTATCTGATAGAAATGACCACCTATTACCCTAGACCTTCCTTTTGTCATTTCGGGCTATTTGGTGGATTGGGAGAGTTATCATAATTATAAAAATTAAGTTTAAAATTGTTTTAAAAATTATAAAAGTAAATTTAAAGTGGTTTGATTATTTTAGAAGTAAATATAGAATTTTGGAAATAATAAAAACCCATTCCTTTATTATTTACATGTTTAATTAATTGGAATTTATTTATTTTTAGATATTTATTATACCCTTATGAAACCCCCATCCCTGTGTGAAGGAAAAGGCTGTCACCCTTACATATCTTAGTTATGATGAGTTTCAAAAAGGCAGTTCCTTCATTGTGTAAGGGAAAGACTTGTATTTTTTGTTTCATAATTATGGATCCATCTTAGTGTAAAGGAAATCTAAGGTTTTACTAATCTATGTAAATGTAATCTTTTAGTCTCTTGTTAGGGTATTAGATTCAAGTTAGGGTGAGTTTGAATTGATGTGAGGGTAGCTTGATTTTTTAAATCTATGGTAAGGGTAAGGTGGATATACCCTTATATAGCACTGATTTTAAATCTATTTATTGGAATTTCAAACTACCCTTAATTAGAACACCTGGTTCATTTAAAAGATACAATTTGTTTTACAGAAATTCATATTTTCTTATTTATTCATCCTAAAATGCGTTTTTTTGATAATAAAAGGAAATATTGACTTGAAATCAGAGATTTAAAATATCTTATAAAGATATTGAATTAAATATTTTATTTCCTAAAATTTAGTAGATAAAACTTGTTTTCTGAGGAAATAAAATTGAAACTAAATTTTATATAAATTAATGAAATTTGATTTGGATGGGACTTTTGGAAAGATATGTTATTAGAAGGGAATTCCCGAGAGTGGACTTTTCGAACCCTCCACACTCAAGAACCCCCCTCCCCACGAAGAGATCATCTGGGGATGCCCCAGCCGGGGAGGAGCCGTTGTCAGCCGAGATGACATTGCGTCCCGTGGGGTAACACCTCGATCAGCGATGGTTCTTCACAGCAATCCATCAGCTAGGTGAAGTGCGCCCATTCTGCCCACCCGGTGAGACACCGGGTGACCCGGCAAGACGAGTGGTACATGGGAGGCGGAAATTCCCCCAAGAGCGGGCTCCCAGGAATCGAACCCCAGACCTCACCGAACACCGTTTTTATGGCCCTCGACCCTACACCACTACGCCACCGCCGAAGCGGCAAACGTGTTGTTGGGTAACGAGGTATTGAGCTGGCCTGCCCACCTACGCGCCGCACGTCCCCAGCTAGGCCCAAGGTGGCCAACCCTTGGGCTTGGGCCAATTCCACACGGAGTCGAGGGGACGAGAGGATCGCTGGCGTATGGTGCACGTTGCCTTTGTGAGGACTTGAACCCGGAACCTCAGCGACGGGACGCCACCGCCTTGAACCAACTCACCCATCCCCCGCAGGAAAAACGTGTTGTTGGTTAACGAGGTATTGAGCTGGCCTTCCCACCTGCGCGCCGCACGTCCTCATCTAGGCCCAAGGTGGCCAACCCTTGGGCTTGGGCCAGTTCCACACGGAGTCGAGGGGACGAGAGGATCGCTGGCGTATGGTGCGCGTTGCCTTTGTGAGGACTTGAACCCGGAACCTCAGCGACGGGACGCCACCGCCTTGAACCAACTCACCCAGCCCCCCGTGGGCTAAACGTGTTGTTGGGTAACGAGGTATTGAGCTGGCCTACCCACCTGCGCGCCGCACGTCCCCAGCTAGGCCCAAGGTGGCCAACCCTTGGGCTTGGGCCAGTTCCACATGGAGTCGAGGGGACGAGAGGATCGCTGGCGTATGGTGCGCGTTTCCTTTGTGAGGACTCGAACCCGGAACCTCAACGACGGGACGCCACCGCCTTGAACCAACTCACCCAGCCCCCGCGGGCATAAACGTGTTGTTGGGGACACAATGTATTGAATATGTTATATCGTCATAACTATCCCTTTAAATTGTGTTATGAAGATACTCTGTTCCATGTGTGCATGTTTTAGGATATTAGATCCTTATAATGATTAATCTGAAATTATTAAGGTTAAAATAATTTGAAATAAATGAGATAAAATGTGTGGGGATTTAGTGGTGGATGTTTACAGTGATTGAAGGATTGAATATATTGAACAAAATAGTGTCAGGGATGGCCCTGGGGATATTGGATTGAGTTAAGAGAAAGTCTGTCTCATTGTTTCTTATGTAATGTTGTTTTTGATGGATGGATTTCAAGTTGACTAATTGTTATGTTTTTAACTGCTCTATGTAGTTTGGTTATATTCATGAAATGTTCATCATTGCTTGTGGTAGATTAGGATGAATCCTAGAGTACTGAAATATAATTGAATGATAAATTAGATAAAAAATGAACCAACATTATGGGGTATTGTTAATAGCAGTAATGATAAATGTTTATATTACTAGTTGTAACCATATAATGGTTAAAATATATTCAAAAAAAGCATGGTATTGATTCAATAAATTAAAATATAAAAGAATAATTAGGTTGTATTTTAGTGGAATTATTTGGTTAAACTAAAATTAATGATGGGTGAGTAAATGATGAATAAAATATAGGGTTATTAAATGAATGAATAGTATGTTTATAAGTTATAAAGTGGAGATAATTAAAGATATTAATCCTGATACTTGTGTGAATGTTTGTTATTTAGGCCTTATTAGTGGAAATTGGGTGTCTTATGAGATTTCAAAGATAGATGAGCCAATGGCTAGGCCGTTTCCCTTAGTACGATTTTGTGAAATCATTTCTAATTGTTGGTTGGAGTGAGTATATCAAGAGGGTGGTGAATTGAGTACCAAATAAAAATTTATATTATAGAAATTGTAAATAAAATCACCAAATTTAAATAAAAATAACCTTTTTAATCAAAATATAATATCAATATAAATTATGTTCTCTAAATTATATTTCAAGGATTGATTATGTCTCAATTGAAATAATTTTGAAAAATATTTCAACATTTGAAATAAATTTACTTAATAAAATTCATATATAAACACTAATGAATATAATCTATCAATATAGTGATTTTTTTATAGCTTAAAATAAATTAAATTTAATGTTTTGAAAACAAACAAAAACAAAACTCACATAGGAATAAACCAAGAGGTTCATTCTCAAGTTGTGACATAATCCTCTCTACATAGAAATAACCTACTACAATTCAGATTTAATAAAATAATCCTTGATCCATAACCTGTATTGGGTATATAGAATATCTGACTAGTAATCCAAGACACACAATGTCCTCTTCCACATCAACAGTGGGAATAATGTCAACCAATTACACACATGGACCTCATCCACAATACCATGGATAAACAAATGTAAAATGGGTGATGATGATATCAAGTATCTACTAGTTTCAGTATAGGAGATAGTGTGCATTCAATAAATAGTTTTAATCACTCACTTCTCAAAATGTGAATTTAACTAAATAAAAAGATAAAGAAATAAGAGTGTAGAAAAGGTGTTGCTTCTCAGTTTAAAGTTATTCAAATGATTGAGACTCCTTAGGTGTATCTTAAATAATACCTCATTTAATTTCTAAAATATTTTCAGTAAAATGGAGTGTCTTAATACATATTTTCTTTGACTATAGTAAAGGAATTGTATTTTGGACGTGATTAAACCTTCCACAGTCGATTTTAGGTATGAATGCTTTGTGTCAGGCTCTTAGTAAGTGTCACATGTGACCATGTGCTCCTTTTCCAGCTACTATTCTTTCCAAACTAACTTGAGGGTAACATAATTGAATAAATAGTGCCATAAAAAAGAGATACCTTTCACAAAACAGTCATCCATGTATTGTAACGCCCTGAGATTTTGGCGATTTTTTTCAAATTAATTTAATCATTTGAAAATTTTCTATTCAGGAAACACAGAAAATAGATTTTTAGTAAATCAAACATCCCTTTCCAATGTAATGTCTTTGAATATGTCACATGAAATACCAAATTGGAATATGTTACATGTAACAATAAGGTTAGTGTATATTACGCACAAGATTTACCTTCAACAGTGGGATGCGTAACACATAAGACCGTCTGTAACCTAAATATAATATATTAATAAAAATATTATTTTAATAGAATATAACCAAGATATTATGTTTATAGATATGAATAGTATTAATTAAATTATAAAAATATGTGGTTTAAAAAAATTTAAAATGAATTTTTAGGTTACTAATTAAAGAATATGAAAATCGATTGAATATAAAGAAAAATATTATTATAGTCACAAACCTATTTCAACCAAGTAAATTAAATTATTTAGAATTGGTAAGTGATATTAATTTAGTGAGTATTTTATATATTCAATAACATGTTCTTTATATTCTGTAAATATATCATATAGGCATAATATATGAATTAACCCAATTCTATGCTTAAAAACCTATATTTTTTATCAAGGCATTTTTTACCGCCATTTAATGGAGAACCCATTTTAAATTCAATTTTTGGTACATTTATAGATTTAATTGGTAAAAATAAACATTATTATTGGAAGATGAATAAAAAATTAGTCTAATATAATTTTTTTTTATTTTTATGTAAGGTTTCATCTTTTAATGAATATTTAAAAATACTGGATTTTAATTCGAACCACCTTTTTCAAATAATTTATTTATAAGGATAAACTATATTTTTAATTTATTTAATATTTTAGTTATACAATATTTTTGACAATTAATCCAATTTAGATAATTTTATAAAATTTTACATTGAAATTGTATATAAATACTTAGCAAACTTTTGGGCATTTTTATTTTAGAAACACGCATTGTCATCCCTTCTGCAGGATTAATGTTAAATTAATTTTGGACACTTGTGTGATTTTAATTTTTCAAAATGGATTCCATATTTGAAATAATAATAATTCATAAAGTATAATAAGGTCAAATTTGTTTTTGAAATAAAATTTTAGTGAATGTGATTAAAATTAATTACATTGGTTAAGAGAAAAATTACATTAATAAAGTACTAAACCTTATATTTAAGACTCTAAACAACCAAGAAACATGTAAAAAACCCATTAGTTGGTCATATTTCTACACTATAATCAATTTTATCTACCTTTCTCCATTATTGGATTAACTTTCAACATGAAAAAAATGAGAGTATTTCTCTCTACAATTATTTACAAGAGTGCCACTCCTCTACCACTATAAAAGGCCACCACATATACCCATTCCTCACACCTCTAAAACCTTTCATGTTAGTACAATAAATTCCCAATTTTCCACCAAAAAATTCTACCTTATTCATTTATCCTTAATGTGGGCATAAATTCTCTCATGTAATCCTTTTGACACAATCTAAAATGAGTTACCTGATTTTGAGGTAATGCCATCTATCAAGATCCTTTCCAATATTTTTATTCTTCACCCCCTCCACTCACTTTATTACATTGTTTTGCAAAAAAAAAAGAATACAAAAAATAATAGGGTTTCTATTCTATTTTTCAACCTATATTTACACACACTTCCATATAATGGATATTGAACATGTTTTTTCCATGTCCAATGATCCACTGCATCAGAAAACAATGATATTTCATTTCTCCTTTACCACCAATCAAGGTGGAAATTACGATGCACAATCTATTTATATATGTAATATATTATATTTATTATGTATTTAACCTTATTTATTCCTTATATAACACATATCTCTTTACTTTCCATGTGTTTTTAATATAATAATCTCATTTGAGGAAGTGTAGACTACCGCCCCTTAAAGAGATGTTATTTTTTCACACACCACATGTATTGTGTTAAGGCTGGGTATAGTGAAATTATATGATATACATAATATATTAATTATACTGATATAATTTTATATGTAACGCCCTGACCCCAGCTACCCAGAGTCGGTGCGTTATTGTTTAACATTGGCATGATCACAAAAGATCAAGTCTCGAAAGACCGATTAGTTTAGTAGCCTTGGAAACATTAGATACATTCATAAATGTTACATTACATCATAAAGTGAAAAACTAAAATAACATAGTCTCCATTTTCCACACTCATATCCCCTTCAGACTATCCGTGCAGGTCATTCCTAAAATACATCTTCACATCCTGGAAAAATTAAAACATCGAAAGGGGTGAGCTTAGATGCTCAGTAAGGATCATAATATAGTGGAAGCTTTCATAAATAAACATAAACATTTAAGGAAATTCATAAGTAAACAAAAGACTTTTGAACATTAACTTTAGCATAATATGGAAAAAGTAAAATGAAATAATTCCATTTACTTATTCACATGGTTATTCTACTGGTTGTATAATCACATACAATATCAATAACCACTTTCATAATGATAGAATGCATAATGCCAGACTATCAAATCCATGTAGCCAAGGCCTCGTGCCAAGACTACAAATAATATTTATTCAAGGCCTCGTGCCAAGACACTAGTTTGTCTCATTAGACCTGCCGATGCATCGAGGAGCTATAGCGGGCTCCACCCTTCACTTATTATGTCCAATGCATTTTTCATATGAACAGGTTTAAACATATCATAAACCATAACATAATCGTATCACATAAAACATGCATAAAGGAAACATAACATTTCCACATTTCAATAAAAATATATCAATACAACACATTGATATAATAAAAACACTTTCAAAACCATTTTCAATACCAAAATAAAAGAAAATTAAAACATGGTATTTATTCTTCATTTTAAAAAAGTTATGGCTTGTAGAGGAAGCCGAAACTCAAATAATGGTCACGGCGATGGAGAAGTCATTGTCACCGCATACGTATGACAAGAAAAACATTAATTTTTGTCATTTAGTAAAATGCATTGTATAAAAGTATTCATTTTGAATAAACATAAAAGTCAAATGGGTTTATACAACGTATAGAAGAAATTTGTGTATAAAACAAAATATGCCTCAATGAATGGAGATTGAGAAGAAGTCCCTTACAAAGATCATATTTTTTAAATAAAATTGATCTATCATGTGTATTCACTATATGTACACATAAAGAAATTACAAAGAAAAGATATGAAATAATAATATCATGACATAATTTGAAAGTAGGAGATTAATCCAAAGAACGGAAATCGGGTTAAGAAGTTCCCTTACCTCGTGTCCGACTTGACTAGATCTTTCTTTAACCTCCTGAATAATAATCTAGAGTTAATTTATATTTTATTAAGAACTTTTTCCATGTTAATTATTCCTTTTATATAACTTATTACCATGTTATTAACGTTATGTAATTATTTAAGTTAGTAACGGTCATTTTTTCGATCTTTGGTACTTGAGTCAAAAATAAACTTCTTATAATTACAAGTTGTTCATGTGGTGAAATATTCATTATATCCAGAATTATATTAATGATGTAGATATCATATATATCATATATATCCAGTATATACATGCATTTATAATATAACATAACATTTAGAGATAAGAAATGAAATGCACCGTTCATGGAGACGGTAAGCCGTACGTACGCATGAACGCTACTTCCATTTATATTTCGTATTTAATGGAATGAAATTATAATTATATAAAGGTATAATATAATTATATTATAATATAATGTATAATACCATTTACTCCATCCTTTATACATCCCACATATGGCATTAACGATTCAAATCACTTTGAGGGGGCGTTAGTCCGCACTTCCTAAAATGAAAATATCGCGTTTACCCATAATGGAAACCATAAAGGTATGCCATAAAGAAAAATAAAGAAGAATAAGTAAAACATAAACATATTATATATCATATATAAATATAGTGACATCTTAATGTCCACCATTGAAGGTGTTATAAGAGTGTTGAATAATCATCCTTTCGTGAGGCAGAAATTCACCATCCACAGAAACAGTATGTTCTATAACCATTAGATTTAGGTGTCTGTAAGTGTATCTCTAATAATTATTATAAAAACATCCTAGTATATTGAGGATACTTTTTTTTACAAAATAAATGAATAAAAAGAGTTTAGGGGGTTGGAGAAGCAAAATAAAACATAAGAACACAAGAGAAAACACTACCTTTAGAACGGGTAACTCTTTTTGGTTTGAGCTCAAAGGCTCCCTTGGGAAGACTTATTCCAAAAGTGAGGCTTCTAGGAGTAAGAGTGGGATGTGGAGAGACAAATTGGGCAGGGGTTGGCCGATCCAACGGCTTGAGAGGTGTGGGTAAGGTGGTTGAGTTGGGGGCCTTTTATAAGAGGAGAGGAGGGACACTCTTGGAATGTTATAAACATTACTTTATTATAAAATGATTTTCGGATTTGAAAGGTCCCAAAATTGTATATTTAGAGGATATGATGATAAGAGTTCTAAATAAACCCATCCAATAGGTTTTTGACATGTGTAGATCATAGATTTTACATTATCTTTTCATTTTATTTAAATCATTTAACAATGAGGTAATCGCTGCAACATAATGGTGTCATAAATAATTTCATTTATTTAATGTCTAAAAATTATAAACAAAATATCATGATGTAGGAAATATTTTTATATTTCTAATGAATATTTATAGTAAAAAATATGACTTGTATAACCCCATTTAAAAATTGTTTTAGTAAAACAACTCATGTTTGTGACATTTTTATTTTAACATTAAATAAAAAGTTTTTAATGTCATTTTCCTACCAAAGTGGCTCCATGGGGTCCCCAAGTTGACCCATAGATTTTCTTGGTCGTCCATGACTCATCCAATAGGGTTAGGACATGTTTCATGGTAATTTAATATTTTTATAATATCATTTTTACCTTAAATTTCACTAATTACCTTTAATCGCGATTAATTAAACTTAAAAGGTACTATTCACCAAAAAATTATTTTAATCCCATTGAACCATATTTTACTTCCTAATGACAACCATGTATGTAGGATTTTTGAAAATAAAATCACATAAGTGGTAATGTTTCATTCAAACAAAAAATCAGTTTTTTGACTACCACTTAGTGGTTTCACTATTCATCAAAAATTGAAGTTTTTCAGAACAATGGCAACATTTCACCGTAAGTTATAATTGATATTACGAATTAAAAAATGATGTCTATTTTAAAAAATTATAAGAATATAAGTTGCATTAATTAATTTTATATTTAATTCCCTCTGTCACAACAAATAGCGTGTTTTTAAGAAATAATATATATCAAAAGATTGCAAATTGTTTATGTCTAATTTCAAAGTGAAATTAATTCTAATGACCACCATTGGATAAAACGGTAAAAATATATTCTAATTATACTCTAAAACCACTCAATAGTATAATTTATCACTATAAATTTTTTTGATTAAAAAAGTTTTTTTTAAGTATTTTTCACTATTCATAAAAAATTGGATGTTCTCAGAAAAATACCAAAAATTCAACATAGGCTAATTTCGATATTCTGAATCCAAAAATGAAGTCCATTTTGAAATATAAAATATATATAATTTCAAAAGGTGGGTATTACTATTCAAAATGGATATTTTGATTGGTCGCGGTGTGTTAGAATCTCGAACTTGCGTACAATGCAGGCTATTGCATTATTGAAAGAGAAACGTATCTTGGAAGCTCAGGGTGTTACAATATATATATATATATATATATACATTTTTTTACATAAGTCATTTACGTATTTTATTTCAATACGAAAATATAAAGTAAAACATAGTTCATGTGTACGGATGACTTACTGTCTCCATGGATGATATATTCCATTTCATACATATTTTTGATATAAATTATTATAAAATACATATAATGGATATAAATGATATTTAAATAATGATTTACATTATTGAATTATTATATATTTATAAGGACCGATGATATTACAAATTAAGAGACATGCAAAAAATAATGCAAATATTTCAAAAAGTGAAGCCTTAACAATGGATAGTTAACAAGTAGGTAACATAAGGTAATATTGAAAAAATATATGGTAATTGATATAAGAATAGTATTCTACAAAATATTTATAATAAACTTATATTTAGTATATAAGAATCTTGTTTGATTATGGAGAGAGGCAAGACACAAAGTAATGGGATTTCATATCACTTTTAATTTCTTTGAGATACATGTTATGTTCACCACTATTTTATTTTGTGTGGTGTATGTAATACCCATTATTTTATTCTATATATATTATAATTATATTTATGGGCAAAAAAATTTCCATTTTATGAAGTTTCTTTCATGCGATTTATGTTTCAAAAGTTAACAAATAAGTAAAAATGTTTTGTCTCAATTTACAATCTTTGAGGCTGATTTTTTTATGAAATAATTTTTTTCAAGGTGTATATCAATACATATAACATGTTATATGATGAATATATTTCTTTTAACGAAATTTTAAGCCTCATTTAATTTTATTTTCTTACATTAAGTGTAATATCCCAAGTAACCGACTGGTAAGATTTTATTGAAATAATCTCATTTCTTTTCATGATTGTTAATTATTATTTATTTTTGATGAAATATTATGATCCATATATCATGAATATTCAAGGGTTTCATTATTATATTTTTTACAAGATATCCTCATGTATTAGTACTATTTTTACACTCAATGGTACCTATGATAATTAAGAAAATGTTTTTAGAAAAATATGACCGTATCTCTCTTTTCGGCCAGAAATATTTTTTATTTCAAAAACCATTTTTTTCAAAAAAAATTTAATGTTTTTTCAAAGTATCATTGAAGATAATTTTTATGAATAAATTATTTCCAAAATATTTTATGGTTTTCAAGGATTCCTTTATATGTTTTTACATCTATTTTTAGAGAAAAAGTTTTTAGCAAATGTTTTATGTTTAAAAAGACATTTTAATCATTTCCAATTATTATTTATTAATATTAAATGTACATTAAAATAAATGTTTTTCATATTTTTTTTAATATTTATTTAATAAATTTCAAAGTATTAACAATGAAATTTTTTTTTTAAAAAAAATTCCTGATTATTTTAAATGTTTTTTAAAGAAAAAGTCTTTCAGAATGATTTCAACTCCACATTATAAATTTTAAATGTATTTTAAAAGAAAATTATTTTTAAATGGTTTTGTGTAATTAAATGCCTTTTTAAAATAATGAAATATATTTTCCTCCAGAAACGTTTTTTTAAAAAGATATTTCAAAATTTTCATCCATCTAAGATGATATCTACTGATGTTTCACATGCCTATCTAGGAAATGATAGAAATGATTCGTTGAAATAATTTATATGAATGGGTTATGTTTAATTTCATAGTCTTTATGAAATTATTTTCTTTTCATGGGTTTTATGTCTATGAAACCCACTTCTTTTCAAGGATTATGTTAATGATGAAAGTGTCATGATACCTGTTTACTTCCATAGGTTTTGATATGTTTACACGTTTATGATACCCATTTGATTACCTATGTTATGATTTGATTATTTGTGATCTTTTGTAACATGTATTTTTAATTTCCCTATGAGATGGTTGGGACATATATCTCCCTCCAATGGATTGGGTAATGTTTTATATCTCATGGGATAACGATGGGAATGAAGTCAATGGGATTGATCCACTAGGGGAAGATAGGGAAACCAGACCCCTTACAAAGAATGGACTATGGATTGGGATGGTGGTGTGTCCCACCTAGTAAGTGTAGTCACCATGAATATGGATGATAGGGAAACCTATTACATTATGGGATTTTTGGGAAACCTGATCCATTATAATGAAATAAATGTAACTGGGGATGGTGGTGTATCCCACCCAGTAGGTGCAGTTCCCATGAAGTGCCCTCATAAGATCTAGATATTAGTCTTGACTTACGTGGAATGATATCACATGTTTATGTATGCAACAATTTCATGTCTTATTCCTTTGATATTCTTTCAAGGATTATGTTCTCTATTTTGTCATGATTCTTGTATTATAAACTTCCAATCTTTATGACATGATTTTTGTTTATGATCTTCGATATAAAGGGTATTGTCTTATAATGCTTTGATCATGTTCTCATACCCCATATGTTCTTGTTTATGCTTGCATTTCCCCCTTGTTTACCGATATTTAGTATTTGAACTCACCCCTTTTTATGTTTCCTTCCCCAAGATATGAAGATATATAGTATGTATTATGTGTCTAAGAATAATTCTAGTCATGAATATCTAAGTGGTAGATAATGTAGCTCTTTTATATACTAGTGTTTAGTAATTGGGATAACAATAAAGAACATTATTATGTGTTAAATAATCATATGTGGAAAGTATAAGTATTATGAGAATTGATTTCCCATGTGTAAATATCATTATGAGAATGAGGAAGATGGTATGAGTATTGGTTATACTTTGAAATATTAAGAGACCAAAACAACATATGAATGTTATGTTATGTTCTTATAGTATTGATAATTTTAAACATAAGAAGAATTATTAGTTAAATGTTGAATAACCTTAATACATGATTCATATTTCAAATTCTAGTAAAGTGGTATTAAGGAATAAGTTGAAGAATCTTGAGTATTTGTTTATACATAATTATGGATGAATAAGGTAATTATGTTTTGGAATTCAATTATTATGTTATATGAATCATAAAATATATAATTTTTTTAGTATATGTTTTTATTCTGAATTGAAAAGGATATGTTTAATGGTGATGGAGACTTATAAAAGTGATATTTTGATTAAGGGATGGTAACCCTTAATGTGATCAATATGTTGAGAAAAATCATCTTTCACTTGGATAAAGAGATTATTGACTTGGATAATGAAAATTGGATAACACTGATTATTATAGATATAATTATTGAAAAATTGGTCTATGTAATCAAGGATGAATTTTAAAACATCTCGGATACAAGTAATATTTCCTATAACCATCAGAATAAGAAATCTTGCACGTTTTCAAAAAAGGATTAATGTAAATTCATGTTGTTACCATATTATAAGAGAATATATGACGAGGGTTTACACATGTTTAGAATGTAAAAAAAGATATAATTTGTGTTATAAAGGGGAATAAATGTTAATATTATTTCATGACTCTCATTATAATATTTTGAATTTTCATCCTTGAGAAGAGTTTTAAGGATAAAGTTGAGGAAAAGTTTATGTTAAACATCAAAGGAAGTATTTCTGCATTGATTTGGTTTTTAAAACCTTGGTTAAAATGATATTTTTTTATTAACATTTTCAAGGATTTCCATCTTATATATACTTTGGAAATTATATTAAGGTGGTTTTAGAATAAGACATCATGTATGTCGGGTGATAACCAATCATGTTCAGTATGGCTGTGGGTATTTAACCCATGACCGAAGGATGATAAGGGTTCCACATCTACCACTGGCCTATGAAATGTCTTGGTTAATTTATATTTATTTTTTAATGAATAAATATTTATGATGAACCAGTAGTGTTACTGTATGTGTTTCAATATAATTTTATGTCGATTGTTATAATTTTCATTCTTTTTTTGGGCCTTAATATCCATTAAAAGTGTATTTATAGACATTCATTCCTTGAGGTAATTGATTTATTAAAAATTAATCAAAGAAAAAACTATGTATGAAATTTTATTTATTGAAAAATATTAATAATTTCTCAACATTCTAAAAGTAATAAATTTTTTTTTGTTTTAATACCTTACTTTTCCTTGAGTTGGTGGACTTTTAAATCCACACAGATTTATGACTTTGAGACCCTCATCATTCCTTTTTCTATTCACTTGTTTTTGATTGATAATCTCAATTACTAAATATAAATATTTATTCTATTCCTCCATCTCCAATCTTCACTACCAACCTATGTTCTCCTATGTGGAATACCTATTATATGTTACATTGGGTAACTATTATGGTTCCAAATTTCTTTTTAAGATATATTTTAGTAATCCTTTTTACGATATGGATTCATATGAATTATCCTTTTAAGTATTAAACCATTGATAACACAAACAATGATCAAGGGAAAATTCATTTTAAGGGCGTAGAATGTAAAACCCTCATTTTTTGGGGATTTGTTTTTGAATTAATTAAATATTTTGATATTTTTCTCTTCACATAACACTAAAATTATATTTTAACTAAGTAAAAAATTCCTTTATCTTGTAACTATATTGTCATTTGTCATATGAAATCCCATCTCGGTGTACATTACACAAAACAACAAGGATATCATACATTACAAGCAATATTGACCTTCCTCAATGACATGCATAACACACATGGTCGAGTGTAACCTAAAAATAATATATTATTAAAAACATTATTATAATTGAATATAACATAGATTTTATGTTTATGGATATATATAATATTAAATTAATTATGAAAATATGTGGTGTACACAAATATATGATGAATTCATTGGTTACCAATAAATAAATATGAAAACAGATTGAATATAAAGAAAATATTAATATAGACCCAAATATATTTTAACAAAGTAAATTAAATTAATTACAATTGATAAGTGATATTAATTTAATAAAAATTTTATATATTCAATGAAATATTTTTTGATATTCATCCAATAGATCCAATAGATATAAGATAATAAGAAACCCAATTTTGTGCTTCAAAATCTATATTTTTCTTAAGGAATTTTTACTACCTTTAAATGGTGAAACCATTTTAAATCCAATTATTGGAACTTTTAAGGATTTAATTTATCAATATGAAAATTATTTTTGGAAGAAAAAAAAAATTAGGTTAGTATTAATTTTTGGTTTTTTTTGTAAGGTTTTATCTTTTAGTGAATAGATAAAAATACTGGATTTTAATTCAAAACATCTTCTTCATATAATTTATTTTTAAGGTTAAATTATATATTTAGTTGGTTTAATAGTTTATTTAGATAATATTTATACCAATTAATACTATTTAGATCATTGGAACCAATTTTAAAATAAAATGAGATATAAAAACATAGCGAACTTTTAGATGTTTTTACTTTAAATGCCCAAAATGTCATCCTATCAGTGGGATTAATTTTCAATTAATTTCTACCACTTCTCTGATTAGAATTATTCAAAATGGATAATATATTTTTTATAATAATAAATCATAATTTCTAATAAGTTTAAAATTATTTTTGAACAAAAATATTAGTGAATGTAATTAAAATTAATTACATTAGTTAAGAGAAAACATAGGTTAAGGAAGTACTAAATAAAAAAATTAAGACCCAAAATGATCTAGAAAAATGTCCAAATACCATTTTAGGTAAATATGTAGATGCCTATAATCATTTTGATCAACCTTGATCCACAATTGGATCCAATTTCACTAAAATGCTGGGTGGAATTCTCTATTCAAATATTTACAAGAGTGCCACTCCTCCACTATAAAAGGCCACCGCATCTACCCTTTCACCACACCTCTAAAACCTTTTAATTTAATAATGGACCATTAAAAGTAGAATTAAAAAAATCCACCCTTATATCTTGAATCCTACCTTTGGGAATAAAGTCACTCAAGTAAGCCTTTTGGAAAAATCCAAAAGGAGTAACCCGATTTTGAGGTAACATCTTCTCTCGAGCTTCTTTCTGTTATTTTCATTCCACACCACCCCACTCATTTTATTACATTTTTCTGTAACAAAAATAGTATCCCAGAAATACTATTATGTTTTAATGAAAATGGATATACCTACACTTAAACACAACTCCATCTAATAGATATTTAACATAATATTTATGTGTATGGCTAACTACTGCCTCAGGAAACGATGATGGTTCATTTCTCCTTTACCACTAATAATAGAGGAGATTATGATGGAAAATATATTTATATTTTTCATATATAGTTTTTATTATGTATTTATGAGTTTATATTCCATTTAAAACACACATATCTTTACTTTCCACTTGGAGTTACTACAATAATCTCGTTTGATGAAGTGTGGACTATCGCCCATCAGAGTGATGCGATTCATTCACACACCAAATAGAATGTATTAAGGAATTTTATATTGAAATTATATGACACATATTATATATTAATGATATTTTAGTAATTATATTTATATATATACGTTTTTTATTTACTTACTTTCTTTCAATACGACAATAAAAATGGAAACATAATTCATTTGTACATACGACTAACCGTCTTTGTGAATGGTGTATTCCATTTAGTAATTATTTATTATATGAATTATTATAATTAAAATAATCTGAATATAAATTATATTTATATCAATAATTAAATTCTAGAATCATGACGTAAGTATAAGGAAAAATGATATAACAAATTAAGAAACATGAGAAAAATAAAGAAAATATTACCCAAAGTGAAACCTTATCATAGGATCGTTAACAGGAGGGTTATATAAGGTCATAATAAAAAAAATAGTAATAGATATAATAATATTCTTATGTAATAGATTTATAATATACTTATATTAATTATAAAGGAATATTGAATGAGTATGGAGAGAGTGAAGACACAAGGTAAAGGTATTTCATCTTGTATTTAATTTCCGTGAGATACATGTTATATTCACCACTATTTCATTTTGTGTGGTGTATGTACTTAATATTATTGTATTGTATGTATATTTTAATTAAATTTATGGATACTAAAATTTCGAATTAATGATCATTATTTAATGGGGTTTATTTTTCAATAGTTACCAAATTCGTAATTTTTTTTGTCTAAATTTACCTTCTTGGAAATTGATGTTTTATTATGTAAATAATTTTTTTTAAAGGTGTATATAATTCCATATAACATGTTATATCATGAAAATACTTATATTAATGATATTTTAATCATAATTTAATTTCTTTTTCTTACATGAAGATTATGATCCAAAGAAACCAAGTGGTAAGAGTATATTAAAACAATCTCATTGCTTTTCGAGATTATTAATGATTATGCAACATTGATGAAATATTATGATCCATATATCATGAATAATCATTATTTTCCTTATCCTACTATTTTTAATGATATCCCCATGTATTATTACATGTTTTACACTTATCATTACCAATTATTATTAAGAATTTATTTCAATAATATTTGGTCGTATCTCTCAAATCGTTCAGAAATATATTTTATTTCAAAAATAATGTTTTAAAAAATGTTTATTTCTTTTCATAATTTTTTTCAAAATATAATTTAATATAATCTCTGATGAAAAAGGATTACAAATCATTTTCTATGGTTTTCATATATTCATTTATAATTTTTCAAATCAATTGTTAGAGATAATGGTTATAAAAAATGATTTATATTTACAATGGTATTTTAAAGGATTTCAAGATTTATTTATATGTTATAAATTTATGATAAATGAAATGGTTTTAATTTTTTTTCATGATTTCCTTAAAAAATTTCAATATTTTTTCAATGAAAAAGTTTTTTAAAATTATTTCATGCTTATTTTACATGTTTTCAAATAAAAAGGTTCTCAAAATGATTTCTAGTCCTATTTATAAAATTTCAATGTATTATCCATGAAAATTATTATCAATTGGATTTATATGTTAAAAATCATTTTTCAAAGAAGAATGAATATTTTCATCAAGATTTTTAAAAAAAATTTCTTTCAAAATTATCTTCCATCTAAGATGACATCTATTGATGTTACTGATGCATGTATAGGAAATGATCTAAAGGTTTAATTAATATCATTTATAAGAATGGGTTATGCTTTATGTCATGGTATTTATGAAATCTGTTACTTTTCATGGATAAGATACTTATGAAAACTACTTATTTTTACAGGTTATGTTTAAGAAGAAATGATTATAAAACCTGTTTTTTCTATGGACTATGATATGTTTACATGTTTATGATACATATTTAATTACAAGGGTTATTATATGATTATTTATGATCTTGTGAAACATGTATGAATTATTTCACTATAAGATGGGTGGGACCTATATCTACCTCAAATTCGTTGGGTAAATATTTATATCTGATTAGATAATGATGGGAACTAAGTAAAATGTCTTGATCCACTATTGAATCTTAGGGAAACATGATCCCTTATAAAGAAAGGACTACAATTTGGGATGGTGGTTTGCCCCACCCAGTACGTTTAGTCACTATAAAGATGTAATATGGGGAAACCCGACCTATTATGGGAAGTTGGGGGAACCCGATCCCTTTCAAGGAAAGAACTACGATAGGGGTTGGTGGTGTCTCCTGCCTAGTAGGTCCAGTTCCCATGAAGTTCCCTGATAAGCTCTAGTTATTCATACTGACTTATAACGAATGATATCACTTGTTAATTTATTCCATAATTTCATGTCTTAATCCTATTATATGATATCATGGATTATATTCTTTATTTCGTTATGATTCATGTCTTATAAACATCCAATCTTTATGTCCTGACTCATATTTATGATCTATGATCCGCATGGTATGATATTAAAATGTTTTCATTGTGTTCTCATACCCTATATGTTCATGTTTATTCTTACATGTCCCCCTTATTTTCCCTTATAGAGCTTTTGAGCTCTCCCCTTTTTATGATTCCTTCCCCATATTATGAATATATGTAGTATGTATGAGGTGTCTAAGAAGGGTAACAATAGTGAAGAATCTAGTGGGAGATAATGTAGATCTTTTATGTAATATTTTTTATGTTCCCATTTTTCCAAAGGCACTACACCAATCATGGTCTTTGGGTGTCTATTTTTATAATTTTTAAGTATTCTGAAAATATAATGTAATTTCAATGTTTGAAATGGGAGGGTTTTTATTGGTATCATGCATCCTCATACGGAACTATGGAATATTATTTATTTTTCACTGCAATAGTTTTAGGAACAGTCATTAAAATAGCCCTCTTCAATAAATTCAATTATATAGTTATTCAAAACATTTAATTGAAAATAATAATTGTGATGGTAAGTAATTTTGGTAGTGACTTATGGTTGCAGTGAATAATGAAAACAATGAGTCATCTCTGAAATTGGACTTTTCTAAACATTACCAAATTTATTGGTGGTGAAACATATTTAATTATGAGTCATTTAAACTAATGGTGAGTAAGCTGGTGGTAGGATATATTTTGAATTTGATTTTTCTTAATTGTAGGTGAAGTTTGGTGATGGGTGTTTTGATCAAATAGCTAAATTTTCACCCTGAAAACGACTCAGCTCTGATGGAGATTTGTCCTCTACGGTGACTCCTTCCCTTTGGTGGGATTTTCAATATTCATCCTCAATGGTCAGTCCTTGGTGGTGATGAGTAAATTTTGTACTTATTAAATTTTCACAAAAATTCATAATAGTGTAAAGTGAAATAATAAAACAAAAGTCTCATTAATAACATAATAAATATGATTTTTGAGCATTAAAAAAATGATTCTCCAATACTTATAATTTCAAATTTCATATGATTTATCAACTTATTCGGTAGCTAACCAGACACCAAAATGTTATTGTATGTGTCTTCCTCAACATCCCGGTTAGATTGGGAATGAATAGACGACTCTTCCTCTCCACCACTCTCTCTCTTAGGATATAGTATATTATTTGGGAATACCTGATATGTGATGGATTATGGTACATGGTATGTACTCACAATGGTTATGAATGATTTCAATTTATTATAAATTTAGGATTAGGTTTTAATGACATTATATTATAGAACATACATTTATCCAGTGGTGGTGGCTATCACATCCCTCTAGTGTACATGCAATGGTTTTAGTGGATTTAGGTATAATACATGTTACACATGATATAACGTCTTCTATAGTTGATCTTTATTATTCATGAGTTGAGGATGATGAAGTTATTCCATGCATCATGAGATACAGAGAGGGGGATATGGTATTTTAAGATTTAGACAAGATGATTCATGGAAGGGATGAGCACATGATATGGGTCCTTGGGTGTGTGAGTGAAGAACTAACAGGTAATTGAATGTGGGGTACAAATATTTATAGAAAATTTGATATGGGAAAGATTACTTGTATTAATTACATCATTAGAAGTCATTATAAGGATGGGGAAATAACATTACCTATTTAGGTATGTAGCTATTTTTGTTTATTTATTCCCCATGTTTTTGTAGTATTCTTTCACATTTATCATGAGAGGTTTTGAAAAGGATTTCATTGAGTATACCCATATACACACCCAATTAATATATAATTTTTTTGACCCATATAGGTTTTTTGGTGATCGAGATAGGAATTACTAACATCAAGTTGTTGATTGGGAGTCACTAGATTTAAGGTTCACTTATAAAGATTTTCCTTTATACGTTGTATTTTTTTTTGAAATATAGGACATTACATTATATGTTAGGATTTATTTATTTATTTATGCACGGTGTATATTATTTGTATCTCATCTTATCAATTATTCCATAAACATATATAAATATAATAAGCCACCAATTTTAGATTATATACCCTTGGCGTCAGTTATAAAACCACTCTATAATGAGGTGAGTTTAAGGGCCATCATATATCTCTTCATTGCTGGGCCAGGAGAGGTACAAGTGGAGGGGGTGGGTAAAGAAATGTTATCCTTCCCCTTCTTTTCAAATATTGGGTTTCTTTATGAAAGTTATTAATGAATTTTTATATGGTTTTATTTTACTAGCATATGGAAAAAAATTATATAATTTAAACAAGAATTAATGAAATATATCTTAAAAATAATTTCAATATCCCTTTAGTGAAATCATATTGGGTAAAATTTTTATCACACAATGTATACACCAATAGGTATATGTAGTTCTCATATTTTATATCAGGTTCATAGACTATGATCATTACTTTATTAATGTTTGGGTTTGTCCAATGATGGATTTTATGGGAATAAATTAATGGGCATGGTTAATGTAGAGATGTTTGGGGTTTGTTTGGGTTAATTTTTTTTGTGATTTTTATGTATTGAACAATTGTGACATTGTAATTTATATTCAGATTCATTAAATTTAGTTTATTTGTTGATGAGGTTTTAGAGTTATTTTATTATATGGAAACATTATATCCTAATAGTTTGTTTATATTTATTGAAACCATATATTTTATGAAAGGGAGTATCATATTAGATGTGTCATGCCATATGTACTTGTTGAAACTATTTTGTGATATTTGAGTTTTTGAGGGTGATATCATTATCATTTCATTAGTTTTGATGCTCTATAAATATTTTCTATACTACAATTTTAACACCCGAGATTTTTATTAGAAATATTTTGTTTTTATGTTATATACATCATCAAAGTAATATTTCACTACACACAACACTATCTTGGCTTTCTTTACACGGAATCGTGGCCTTCCTCGATAGCTTGCGTTGTACGCAATACCGAGTTTCACTAAACAACGATATGCTATTAAAATATTATTAAAACTAGCCATTATGAAAAGTAATACCCACTTTTTGAAATTTTATAAATGTTATCTTTCAAAATGGACTTCATTTTTGGATTCGGAATATCGAAATTATCCTATGGTGAATTTTGGTATTTTTTTGAAAACATTCAATTTTTGATGAATAATGAAAACACTCGGTTACTATTTAAAAACCAACTTTTTATTTAAATAATTATTTATTTTATTTATATTTATTTTGGGTCAAAATTGATACATAATATTTATATATGTACAATGTAATTCATTTGAGTCATTTTATAATAATTTCAGATATATAAAAGTTTTATAGAACTTTTCACTGCCTTTTACCCACCTCCTAGGAGAATTTGAAAATTTACATAAAACTTAATTTTACAGTTTTTGGGAGTGGAATTTAGAAGATACAAGAGACACAGTTAATATAAAGGTGTAAAATGTGGTTCAATAAGATAAATATAATTTTTGGTGAATAGTAACATTTTACTTTTATTTACCACAGTTAAAAGTAAATAGGGTAATTAAGGGTAAAATTGATATTATTATTACCCTAACACATGTCCTAATTATATTGGATAAGTGTAATTCGACCAAAAACAAACTTAGGAATAAAATAATACCCTTTAGGTCCACTTGGATTAGATTAGGACACTTATTATTATTTTATTTAAAGAAGAGTTAAAATAGTTAAAATCGAAGTTTAATAACTAAAACATTTTTAATACAGGGTTAAACATTAGATAAATTCGACTATAAATATAAATTAGAAATATAAAATGATTTCCTACATAGTGGTATTTTATTTATAATTTTTAGACTTTAAATAATTTAATATATTAATGACACAATGATGATGCAGTAATTAACTTATTAATGAAATATTAACATAATTGATGTTATAAATACCCAAATAAATCTAATTTTAGACTTTTTATGAGTTAAAATAATTTTATAGGTTAATATGACTTGTTGGTATGGATTAAATTAACTTTTTTCTAACTAATAATGTTGTGATAATTTTCGCAAAAATCAATTACCAAATAGTGTCAAAAGTGACATAAAATAGTTTTTAAAACAAATATTATATTATTAATTGTTATTATATTCCTAAAAATCAAAGGGTCATCCAAATGACTTAGATGAGGTTATATATTTTATTAATGATCCACTTGGGGTTCTTTTGGCCTGTTATAGTATTATTATTAACCATATAGTGTAAGAAAACAAAAAGACACGGTAAAAGTTAAATTATTTAACTTAGACTTAAATCTAAATGATAAGGTTAAAATAGTAACCTAAACTTGTCTAAAAACTATTGGTTGAGAGGATGTAGACCCATCCCCACTTTATCTTCTAAATAAATCAATTTAGAGCTATTATAAACCGAATATGACTTTATTATAAAATAATATTTTAGGTTTTTCCTATGGTTCCCCTCTCCTCCCTCTCCTCCTCACACCACTTTGAGCCTTCAAGATCATCCAAAACCTACCAATTTATCTTCCCCACTTCCATAGAAACATACTAGAGGTCCTGGTATTCTTTAAAGACCATCTTTAGTTCCCTAAGAGGAGGTTAAGATGAGGCGCTTCAAAGAAGTGGTAATGTCCGTTACCGATTGTTTCAAATTTATTTATTCTTCTACTTCCTCTTCTTTAGTTGTTTCATTATGAAGTAAAAAATAAGTATCACTCATATACTGATATGATATTATAAATATGAAACAACCCTATTTCACCTTCTATCCATCCTATGGAAAATGAAATCACCAAGCGTGCGTACGTACAGAATACCGTCTCCACGCCGTGGTGAAATCTGTTTTCCACCACTACCTTACTTGGATGGGTATAATGGTGTAAAGAATAACTATATATGATTATTGTAAAGTGATATTGATTCTTAAATAATATAAATACACTTAAATACAATTCCACGATCATGGGAACGATATCGTCGCGCGTGCGTATGTACGGCCTACCGTCTCCACGATGTGATGCGACTCATTCTACATGATCTTCATTACCTAATGATTATATAAATAAATTGAATGAATAAATATGATATATACTACAATAATAAAGTTATGTAAATGAGGTATCTATAACCTAAAAATAAGAATAAGAATTTATTCGACAAAACACGCATAAGAACAAAAAACAATAAACACCCGAATAACAAGTAATAATGAAATATTACTAATAAGAAGCTAAGAATATAACCATATATGATATCATAACAATGATTAAGATTTTTTAATAAGTCAATAACATTATTTAAATCATTATACAGGAGGCTCGGACATGTATGAAACAAATCGGACCTAAGGTAAGGGAAAATCTCACAATCTCATTTTTAACCGAGATTGTTTATACTTTGGTATTTACTGGGGTGTATTTATCATCCAAATACATGTTTCCTTAATATGTAATGTTATTTATATCCTCCTAAATTTTTTTAAATCCAATATTACTCATTGGTGAGTTTTTAGTAAAATATATGAATGGAATCTTTTGTCGTTTTTAGTACAAGGTACTTTTTGACTTTTCCGGCCAAAGTATGGGAAGAATGTTTTTTAAACTTATACGACATGAATGGATTTTTATAAGTTTAGAGAACATTATTTCCATGAAGCTTACTTTAAAAGTTTTCAAGTTTATTTTTAATTATCTTCTTTTAGTTTAAAATTCTATGACATGTTAAGAAGGGAAAAATGTTTTTGAAGTAGAAAGGATATTTTTCTCAAGAACGGAGTTCAATCATTTTATCAAAATTATTTTCCATCTAAGATAATATAGGGTTCTATTTATATCCCTATTTTTACACTGATTGGATTATGTTATGATGGAATTATTTTTATGATGTCCTTTTATCTTATATTGATTATGTTATGACGACATGCCATTTAAGAATCCCATTTTTATTACATGGGTTATGCTATGATGTATGATTTATGATCTAGTGGCACACATAAGAATGGTATCATTATGAGATGGGTGGGACCTATATCTCCCTCAAAATAATTGTGTAAAGATTTATATCTCCTGAGATAGACATGGATGGAACGACTGGTTAATCCGGTTCAGTGATACAGGACTGAAACGAGGAGTGAACTCAGTTAAAAAATGGACTTTGTCCGCTAAGATAGTCTTGGAAATGAGTCTTGACTACTAAGAAATGATTATCTATGATTATGTGTGTATGCCACAAAGTTTCATGTTATTATTACATTTCACTACTATGATTTATCCCATGTTAGGACATTATGATCTCTTTTGCAGGTTATGATTTCCAGAATGTAATGTTCTTGTGAATATCATGTGGCTGATATTTCTTTTGTTTACCCTTACTGAGCATTTGAACTCACCCTTTTGGATGTTTTTTCCCCAGGTCAGGAAGAAGGGTATTAAGTAGGATATTCCAAAAAGGGATTCTAGATAAGATGAAATAAATAGGAGACAATGTAGATGCTTTATGAACCAGTTGTTTATGTTTCCCAGTTTCTAAAGACACTATTCATATACGGTCCTACATTGGATTTGTTATATGTTGTAACAAGTATGCTTCAATTATAAAGTAATAAAAATGTATGTAAAGTATGGGTCGTTATAATAATGGTCTAGAACACTCCTTGAGCCTAGTGAAAAATCAAGTTGGGTGATGTGTCAGTTTAACTATGGCCGGTTAGTTATAAACAGAACTTCATATTTGATCATATATATCACACATTAGTTAGTGTTTCCAAAATATTCTTTTACCCTAATAAAAATAGGTATAATATATTTTTCAAGTTAAAATATTAATATATATATGATTATTACCTTTTGGAAGTATAACTTTAAATTGATATTGCAACTTTATAAATCTTTTGTCAGTCCATCTGTTCCCTAATTTCAAGTTATCCATTCATTACATTGTTGATAAAAAATAAATTTAATTTAACATAGACATAATGGATTTTTATAATTAAAATATAAGAACTCCATTGTTGGTGTTTTCTCAATTACTTTCACTTCAATATCAAAAATCAATTTTTTAAATTTGATATGAATTATCATTTGATAATATCTATCATAATTAGAACTTAAATAATTTTCAATTACTCCATCCCAATTCCATGCTATTTAACTTTGATTAAAACCATTTCAAATTAAATAATTTTTTATTGTTCTACTTGAAAACATTCTTATATATGTAAAATTTATGCATGGATAGAAAAACATGTCACCATTTAAAAATTTTAATTTGGAAAATTTAAAAAAAGAATCAACCCCTTAAATATATTTATCAGTTGTTCACCATGTATTATTCCATCTACAACTCATTATAACCATTTTTTAAAATATTAAATATAATTTAATGTATTTTGAATTTAAAATTATAATATTCTTTTATAAATAATAATACAGAACAGGATTTTAAAAATAATAGAAGTAATGAAAATAATAATAACACAAACTATTATAAGTAATAATTATGTTATATTTAAAAAAAATAAAATAATATTTATATGTTATTTTCTACACTATAGTTTATCAATAAAAATATTTAATGTGAAATTCAATTTCTTATTATTTAATAAAATGATTATTTTTAATATTTATTAATATAAAATCCACAATTTGTAACCTATATAGAGCATAAGTTATTCATTTATGAATATTAATTTTTGAAAATATAAATCATTTAATTATAAAATGTTTTGTTGTTAAAAAATAAAACTTTTGAATATAAATAATTAAATAAATTATTATATAATTAAATTTCACATATTGAAAAACAAATAAAGGTAAATTGTAACCAGGGTAAACTAAAAGTAATAATTAGAGCATGAAAAATGTATAGTATATGGATAATAATGAAGGTAAAATAATTCTAAAAACATAAAAATTATGGGAGTGGAAAAAATGTAAAAAATAGATAAAATAGAAAAATATCAATTTTATCGTATTGTTACAAGTACCATGAAAAAAATAAATCATGTAAAATCCGTATTAAATAAAATATTTTATCATATGGAATAGTGATAAATGAACTAGGTAATAAAATCAAAGCATTAGAATATAAGAATCACAAGGTGCAATAAATGATCCAAGAGACTGATGAAGAAAGACTTAGAATGAAAAAGAGAGGTTGTGTGTGACAATAGAGGACAGATGGATTAGAGTTTAATTTAATAGGTTTTTTTAATGATGGTTATGGGTTTACATTGAGAGAGTAAGTTGATAGAGGTCACAAAAATGAAATGATTTAAAAAAATAGGACTAAAATTTCACTATTTTTTAAAATATTTTCAACTTTGGTTGTAATAATAAAAGATATTAATTTTTTAACATCAGTTATAATATTATTAATATAAAAACACCTATAAGTTTTTTCTTACATTGGTTAATAAAAAACCATTGTAAAAAGTTATTTATAACATTATTTATAAATAACTGAATTTATAAATGAATCATTTTAAATATGTTTTTACTAGCTTATATTGATCTTCGGGTGATGCATAATTATTCTTCATTTGTATGGTGATTCGTCATTCAAAAATGGATATATCATTCACTTGAATTGTAATGAGTATAGGGATATATCATTCACCATGTTGTGGGTAGTAAGACATTATTTACCCAACCAAAAATCATTCAACCTATTGTGTGTGGTGACACATCATTAAATATGAATTATATCATTCTCCCATATTATGATGAGTTTTGAATATATAAATCACCATGTTTTGGGGGTATATAGAACATTTTCACAATTTGTAATGATGATAAATCATTCATCGGGAAAGACCAAATTAGATATATTGGTTTTGGTGGTTCCCCTCTCTCCCTTATTGATGAGTAAGATGATGTATCACTTATATTAGACTTAAGTTAGTGAAATATTAATCACCTTTAAGGGAGACCCCGGAAGGGTTTCCCCACTATATGAGGGGGGGGGAGTATGAATATTTGGTGTTTTGAATGGTCTTTGATCCATGCATCCTATAAATTTTTAGTTTTAGTTATTCATGTTACTCGGAGGAGGTTAAAAGGGGTTCTAATGTGATAATAAGTTAAATTGGATGTTCCACACCATGGAGGGTAGGCTATAGTGTATACAGATTTAGGCTATGGTGTTGAGAATCCTGACTATAGCGTAGGGGTCCATGGTGGTATTTTGAGGTTATTTACTTCTTAGTAATGGATGTAGTATAGAGGTAGGTTTTGGTGTAGTCTAACTGAGCCTTGTTTCAAGGAGATGGTGGCTATGGTGTAAATTCCCAATGGTGTAAATGAGTTAGTTCTGCCCATTGTTTCACCACTGTGACATGGAGTGAGGATGCGCCATATCCCACCACATGGGTTGATGGGTCAGGAGGCATGGTGGTTTTAGATGCACTGTAATACCCCTTCCACTTTTTTAGGATCCACACCAAGGATCTAGCTATAGATATTAGATATGGATTTAACCGAGGAGCTACGGCATGGTGTCCTTCCAATTTGTTCTAGTCCTCCTATTTTTGAATAGGCTACAGTGTGGTCAACGATGATATGTTGTGGTCATATAAAAATATATTTCCCTATAAATACTCCCAAGTCCTATAACCCCACTATTGTCTCCCTCAAAATTAATTAAACCTAAGTGCCCAAGAAGGGTATTTAAGTCCTATGGGGCCACTTCTGATTATATTTGATCCTAAGATCCTAGATATCATTTTATGGTGATCTGAGCTCGGTTCATTATTTTTTTTGTTTTTGTTTCTCTTCTCTTTATTTCATTTCCCCCTTTATATTTTAGCAATGATATGACATTTTATCACCATTGTTATAATTGAGTTTCCATTTTTCAGTTTTTAGTGTGTTCACAGGACAATGTATTTGGGAGGTCATTGTTCCTCACAAGAGAGGTGATCTAAAATCCACACTGGTATTCCATTTCTGTTTTAAGAACCTAGAATGTTTGAGTAATGGTATTAGTTTCTTCTCCTTTATTTTGTGAAAAATTATAATGTTAGAATACATTTTCATCGTTGTTTGGAAGATGAATTAACATAATAAAGGTTTAACCATGTTGAACAATAATTTGCTTTTGGTTAGTAATTAAATGTCGTCGGTTTTCACCATGGTAATGGTTTTCCTATTGATTGGATAAATGGTGTTCTATATATATTAGCCTTCATATGACATGTTTTTATGCATGCTTTAAAATATTGAATTTATGGAATTAGATAAGAACATAAATATATAATTAATTGGTTGGATATAGGGTTAAAGTGGAAAGCTTAACAAAACCATTATTTGATATAATATAATTTAAATAAAATTTATTGATGATTGTATGTTTAATGGAATGTATAATTCTACATTTTAAAGGAGTTGAATAAAGAACATATATATGGAAAATTTTTTAGTGAGAAAAATAATTAAATTCATGTTAAATGAGAATTTTAATTCCTTATGTTTTTTAAAACATGAATTTGTTCTTGGAATCATCTTTTAATTAATTATTTAATTATTATTTTTAGCTTATTATATTTGATACCTTAAGTTTCCCAAAGTAAGAACCTATGAATAAATTAATTGGTTTATTCAATATGGAATAAAAAATGGTTGTTTGATAAAGATAAATTCCTTGATCCAAGAGTTCCCATTGTTTATAAAAGTTGGATTCCATATGTTAGATACAAGAGAGCTCATTTTCTTATAAAGGATAAATGCCTTATTTTGTGGGAGAGTTTCTTTGTTGACTATTTTTGTTGACTTTTTTCCTTTTTTGTGGTCTAGATATAATCATTTAAATATTATGTGGGTATAGGATGGCTGATGAGATATGGGAGTGGAGGCCAGAAGATGTGGCATCATTTATAAGTTGTTACAAAAAGATGCACGATATTAATGAAGATTACATAAAGATAATGGAATAGTTTAACACTAGGATAACCTATTATTGTGATAAAATTTAGAATTTTTTTTGTTAACAAATTTATTAATAGTTCATGAAGGAAACATTTATTGTTTATCTTTCATTCTATTCCCCACAACTTTTGCTGTCTTGTTGTGCTTGGAAAGAAATACATTGTTTGTAATTATAGGTTTCTTTCCTATAGTATTAGGAATTATGTAAAATGATAATGTTTAATAAATTAATTCATCCATGGTATTATGTATTATTTAGATTCTAAATATTTTAATATTGATAAATCATGGACTTAGTTGGATTATACCTTGAGGGCATGTACTATAATATTTTTGTTAATGAAATATAATTTGGAATAATGTTAATATTAATTAATGGATAATGAATTAATTAATTAATGGTTAAATGATTATAAATTAAATTAAAAATTTAATGTATCTCATTTTAATTCTAGTGTTCTTATAAGGCATCTTGTCCCTAGTAGTAGAATCCATGTGTTTGAGTGACAATAACTATAGTTGAGCAAATGATTAGATTACACCTATAATGTAGTTGTGACTTATATTTTAACTGATATGTTTTATGACATTATACACCACCCCACCCATATTGGTAGGTAAAATTACACCCATTGGACTCTAGGAGGGTTCTTTCCTTAACATCCCAGTGGTATGATTGATGGTTGACTTCCCCCCTCTCGCCCCTCTCTCTTTTGTTGGAGTTTATGTGCTATTATGCGTAATTGTTAATTTCCAATATATGTGTGTAGGGGGTTCTGATGTATTGTGGTTATTTCCCACGAATTTATGATTATATATTTTATTATAAGGATTGTTATAGGTTTGATGTGTATAGGATGCGATATATTAAGGTACCTTACTCATTGTATGGGATGCAAATTCATGAAGTATAATACCCAATGTATGATTCAAGTCATATGAATATTGTTGGCTCCCAGAAACCACTCTGTTACTAAATGGAGACGTGGCATGGGATGATGTAACACTCAAATATTTCATAGTAAGTTATTTTCTTTATAGTAATTCAATATCTTGCTCAACACGCTACAACAAGTTTGAGTGCACCACGAATTACGAAAATAGTCGTTCAAAAATAAGTTATGAATAGTATTAACTAAATTTAGAATTTTATATACTCCATATAATTTTAGAATCCATATTATGTGTTTTTTATACATAATATAGGAACAAATTCAATTTTTCATATAAAAGAATTATTTTTCAAAAAATGCAATTTTACCGTCTTTTAATGGATAACTCTTTTTAAATAAAATATTTGACAAAATAAAACTTATTCTATAGAATATGGACATAAAAAATTAGTTGGGATAAAATTTTGGTATTTTTCTGTCATATTTTGATGAATAGTGAAAGATACTAAATTTTAATTGAAAACAACTTTCTATATTAAAATAATTTATAGTGTTAAATTATAAATTTGAATGGGTTTTAAGTATAATTAGATTATATTTTTACCATTTAATCTAATTTTGGTCTTTTTAAGTAATTCCACTTTGAAATTGGACACATACAAGTGTCAATCTTTTGATAGTTATTATTTCATAAAAACATGCTCTTTGTTTTGACTACATGAATTAATTTTAAATTAATTTCTACCAAAATTTTGTTTTGAATTTGGAAAAAATGATTCCATATTTGGAATCAGGAGATCAAAATTTTGTAAATAAGTAACTTTTATTTTGAGACATTATGAATATTTACTTCAGTAAATATTTTATTTATGATGGTTAAATGGGTAAATCAGATAAATGAGGTTAGAAAAAATATTATAACACTATTGAATTACCCAAACATGTGTCCTATTACTATTTATTGATACATATCCTACCATGGTCATCCATGGGTCGATTTTGGGACCCCATGGAGGCACTTGAGAGTGATAATGACACTTTATATTAATTATTTTAAAGTAAAGACAAAAATGACATAATGATATATCTTTTAGAAAACCAATTTTTACATGGGGTTATTTAAGTTATATTTTCGAATATAAATATTCATTTGACATATATAAACATTTAATACATCATGATATTTTTTTTATAATTTTTAGACATCTAATAAATAATATTATTTATGACACAATCACTATGTGGTGTTTTCCTCAGTAATAAATGATTTAAATAAATAAAATTATAAAAATTAAAACATAATTAAAAACCTGTCAAATTCTTATTGGATGATTTTATTTCGAACATGAGTCATCGTATCTTATACTTTAATGTGTTTTGGTCCTTTAGAAACCGAAAATCATCATATAATAAAATAATATTTTCAAACATTCCTAAAGAGACCCACCTCCCCCTTATAAAAACCCCTCAATTCTAACACATCTCTCACACCTATCAAGCCCCTTGGATCATCCAATCTCTACCCAACTAAGATCCTTACATCCACCTCTTACTCTTATAAGCCTTACGTTAGGAAGAAGGAACTTCAAGGAAGCCTTTTGGTTCAAATAAAACCGAGTTACCTGATTTAAAGGTAACATCTCTTCTTAAGTTCTTTTATTTTATTTTTACTTCTCCAACCCCATAAAATATCTTTATTCCTTTATTATGTAACAAAAACTATATCCTCAATATAATAGGTTATTTTTATGTGAATTATTTTAAGTACACATACACACACCTTTATATAATGGGAATAGAACATAATGTTTTTGTGGACGATGAACTACTGCCTCACGAAGCGATGATTATTCAATCTTATACTATCACCTCTTATGGTAGGAATTTTGATTTAAATGTAATTATATATGTTATTTATGGTATTTTTTTACCTATAGGATTATTTAATTCTCTATTATATCATACCTGTATTCTTTTCATGTTGTATATATATGATAATTTAATTTGAGCAGTGCGGACTACCGCCCCCTCAAAGTGATATGACTCATTCATACCATAGAAGGAACGTATAAAGGATGGTGTTAATGAACATAAATAATGTATATAAAATATTATAATATAATTTAATAACAATATACCTATGTATCATTTGGTTTTCTTTCCTTTTAAAATAAAAAAATGGAAGTAGCGTTCGTGTGTACGTACGGATTACCGTCTCCATGAACATGATGAGATTCATTCCCCAACGTAACCATTCAAGAATAATTTTCATTTGATTATTAAAAATAATATTTAATAACATAATATCTTTTTTTATATGAATATAATACATCCTATCCATAACAAACATGACCTACGTTACAAAACATATAAATGGAAACAAATCAATTAACACCCGAAACAATGATACTACTAAAATATTATTAACAAAGCAATATTAGAAGATCATACACGATATCATATTTATATAAGTAGTTCATTTATAATTTAATAACAATGATTTAACAATTATACAGGAGGTTAACATACCCTCCACTAAGGAAAATTACAAGGTAATGGGTTTTCATCTCACTTCTTATTTCCATGAGATTCATGAAATATTTCCAGTATTTCCTTTTGTGTGGTTTATGTACTGCCCATGATTGTATTCTTTATGTAATATAATATAATTTATTTGTATTTATATCTTCATTGTATGATCCCTATTTCATGGGGTGTATTTTTTTTTAGTCACCAAATCAGTAATGGAATTTCTAATTTCGATTTCCACTCATTGGGTTTTACGCAAACTTCATTGATTATTTTACTCCAAGATTATTTGTGAAATCACTATTTATTTATTTATGTATTAATTTACACTTCCCTTAGTGTGGTTATTGTTTTGATACACATAATCACTCCATTTATAAATTCTCAAGTCATTTATAAGAACTTGATAAGAGTAATCTTAACTCAATTATCATTCATTGAGTTAAACATCCAAGTCGTTAGTATTGTTGTTACAAGAATATGTGTGAATATCCGTTGAATGTTTTACACTAAATATCCAATAATATATTGTGTATTTATATTTTTCATAGATGATTATGTCGTTTATTTATCCTTAACATATGGATACAGTCTTTATATAAGATTTCATCTCAACTTACATTCCATTTAAACTTCTTTGTTGTTATGCCCCAATTCACATTTATTTGGTGTATATACCATACTTTGAAATAATACATCATGAATCCCTTTATTATCATGATATTATTATATTTTTATTACCTCAATTATTTTTATTCAATCATCTCTCATTTGGTTATGAACTATAACTAAAATATCATTTAAAATATTTTAAAAATTTATTCTTCTAAATATTTCTCATTAATGTCCATGTTTTAGTAATGGTTTTAAGGACTTATTTATATGGACATTAATGTTTTAAAATTAAAATTCATTTTAAAAGTTTCAATGTGGTATGGGATAATTTTATTAAAAAATCTATTTGAAACATCTTCTTGATAAATAGTGATACTTTTAAATGTTTTCAAGAAAAAAGGGATATTTTTTCTCAAATAGTTTTGATGATTTTTTTTCATCTATGTCAATATCCTTCATTATTCTCAATTGAGGGTAATTTATTATAATACAATATTACAAATTGTATTTAATGTGTTATGTTTGACTGTGGACATGTTATTGTTATACCATTAATGGTTCATGGTCAAAGTATTGACATTTCGCATGCTAGTTTTAATACGAGAGATTAGACTATGTTTCACCCTTTTATTCGAAAAATGAATTGGACTTAGTAAGTGACGGGTGGAGCCCTCTATAGCTCCTTGATGCATTGGTAGGTCTGATTAGACAATTAGATGAGGAATTGGCTGAGGCCTTTCCCAATTTTGGATACATGGTTTTGGCTGAGGCCTTAATAATTTTTAGACGTCTTGGCCGAGGCCTTGAAATAATGATTCAGAATGTACGACATTATGCATTCCCTCATTATGAAAATAATATTGATGGATCTTTTGGTTATTTGACTAATAGAATACCCATGACTATGTTTTATTATGGAATTATTTACTAATCTCATATTCCTACCGTAAATTATTCATGTTTATTATTTGTAAAGGCATGTGTGTTAAATTATTCACCATGCCTAATGTTTATGTTATCTTCAGCTGTATTTCTTACTCTTACTGAGCGATTGTGCTCACCCCTCTCTCATGTTTCATTTTTCCATGATTTTAAGATGTTAGTTATGGGTGGCTTACATGCATATCTAGGAGGCTTGGATGTTTCTAATAGAATAAATTATATTTTCATTTCTTCTCAAGTTGTCATCTTGAACTTATGTTTGTATATTGTTTCCATGAATACTAATCTAATCGGTCATTTGGGAATTGATTCATTGTAATCATGAAAATGTATTAAAATAATGCACTAGCTCCGGGCTTCCGGGGTCTGGGCATTACAGTTGGTATCATAGGAAGTTTAGTGCAAACCTTGGAAACTAGATATAGATAAACTATGATTAGAACACACTATCCTAAGATAGACATTGAAGACTAATCTAGAAGAACATCCAGAAATTTTGGTAATGTAAATATTAAATGGGTTTTCCATGCAATATATCCCTGTATGGATACGAGCAGGAAGAGGAGGCTCTGGCACAGATGTACCAAGGAGTTAAAACTCCGACAAGGAGTTTCATGCTTTACCCGTGGTATCCTGGTACACAAAAACAAGCCTTGCTGCACTTTTGGTTATAACACTCTTGAGGGATATGCTTAGGATAATTAACATTTTCTTTAGAAACTGATTTGAATTATTTTAATATAAGATGAGAATAAATAACCTTGGATAATCCTAAGGTGTTTTATATTGAAAATAAGGTGTTATAATATTATCTAAATGATTTTATGACTCACACTATGCTTCTTTGTGTTTGTCAATGGCTGGATTCCAAGGAAGTCAAAGTAACATTGAACATGGTGTACAAGGTGGGAACGATGGTGTAAATGAGCAACGGAATGGATTTTTGATAGGAGTAAAAGATATATTGTTCATTTCAAAACAATTTTCCAAATATTTGATCAAAAACATATATATTAACCAACTCCCAGACTCAACACAGAAGAGAAAGGTGACGAATGATATAATCTCTAGCAGCGGAGACCATGGAGAAATGAAATCTCAATTTCCATCATTCTGAAAATGTGGAATGAGACACCTTTTAAAGTGTCTCAATGGAAAAATGGAATGATTTATGTGTGCTAAATAAGGACATATTGTAAATAATTTTCAAGGAAAAACAAAGAGTACTATGGAAGAAAATAAAAATGAATCCAAGAATCTATTCACAGTAATACACTTTAAATGTTGGGGACCTGGGCATTACCTAATTGAATGCCCTATTCTATAGGATAACCTCTTGTTCAAGTACGAACCTATGTGGAAATAAATGGATGGTGAAAGGTTTAAAAGTATCAGTGCTGTTTACTAATGGGATTACTTTAGGAGACTTTTCTCATGTATGTGTAACAATAGAGTTTTTTATCTAAAAATTATTTTTAGGAAGAATTATCTTTTCTATTATTGATATAGTTATAAATAACCATTTGGGATTATATTATCATATAATTTTTGGCATTTAAAATTTATTAAATTTTGGGATGAAAATGAGAGGTTTGAGATAACATTTGTGGTGAAATTATGTTATAATTATTTTGAGGAATTTATATCATTTTTTATTTTATAAAATATTGTTTTTGAAAAATTAAAACACATAGACCGTGTGACAACCCATGATGTTGGACAAAGTTGCGGGAATCAATCCCACACCTAGAGTGCTATTGGGATTTATTACCTACCACTGGACTACATGAAATCTATGGTTATTGAAAATTATTATTTTTAGTTAAATGATTTTATTGATTAATAATAAGTTGATTTGTGATCTTATGTCTTATCAAATGGATAACCTTAGTATAGGAAAATGATTCGGTGATTAAGTGATAAATGTTATTTTGGAAGATGTTCTCTCTGTTGGGAACACTATATGCCTGAGGAAAATAGAATACTATGGGATTTTATTTTAGAAGTAATGGTAGATTTTTATCTTTGTTTTTATTGTGGATTTATAGTGATTTGGGTTATTTATCAAAAAGATTTACCTATCATCGAGAATATGTGATTATGTTAATTAATTTTAAGTATGTGACTTTAAGAGTAGTCAATGATATTTGGAGATAAAATTTAACTTGGAATATTACATAATAAAATTCTTCTATGTTTTGGGTTTCAATACTAGTTTGGATTATATTGAAGGATTTTAAGGATAATTTTTTATTGAATGGCATTTATTGATCTTTAGGAATTGTTGTTTTAATTTTAGAAATTAAGATTAGTATTTCTTTCTCTAAAGGATTATCCTTTTTGGGTATCATATGATCTTTGACCAATCATTTTGGTTATGGTTAATATCTAAAGACAAGGTAAATATATAGAATATTCTTTTTGTATCATGTGATTCTATAGAAGTTGATTCTAGCACTTCAGGTGTGACCAAGTCATCTTGAATACTCATCGTTTGAAAAAAAGATGAGTTAGTGGTAGAAATTTATTAAAGGATGAAACTCTACTTAAAAATTAAGTCTATATCCTTATATTCATAGCCAATATCATAGATAAATTATTCAACTTTATGAAATGGAACTTAAAACAAAAAACTTTGTCCGTTAACTTTTCCTAATGGGAATCTCGAGACTGTATATCCCATCACAAGTTTGTGGTTTTCTTATTATTAACATTATCCTGATCATATTTTCTATCACTCTATATCAATACTTGACACTTTGTTTATCTTCTATATCCATGTTTTCTTACATGGAATCCAATCATGGGTTCTCTCAGGTGATGTTTTTACTTATCTTTCATTCTTTTAATGAGATAGTTTTATTGAATCTTTTTCTGATGTGAGACTTTCAATGAAGTTCTAAAGCCCAATTTAAAATTTTTTGAGGATACAATTTCCATCATGGGGGAAAAATTTAACACCCCAAGATTTCATAATAAGTTATTTTCTTTAAAATAATTCAATCGCTTGTGTTACACACAACCCCGAGTTTGAGCGCACCACGACTTACCAAACTAGCCATTCAAAAAGTTGTTATGAATAGTATTAACTGAATTTTGAATTTTATATACTCCATATAATTTTAGAATCCATATAATTTTAACATGACATGTGATTAATGTAATTTATTGTTATAGATTCTCCTTGTAAAATGGATTAATTGGTTAATTGAATAAATAGGTGATGAAAAGACAAATGGTAATTAGTATAATTAACCATTTGGTCTTATGTGGTCATATTAAGATATGTTTATTATTGTGATATTCAATTTTGACACATAATGTAATGATTATATACTAGGTTTTGACCCTAGCACATGCTATAATTCTTATAATATTGGTTTTGACCCTGGAACATGTTGTATTGCTTATATATCAGGTTCCTACCCTGGCACACCACATAATGAAAATATACTGAGCTATGATTTAACACATGTTGTAATGAATATATATCCAGCTATTCCCTGAATCATGCTGTAATGCTTATATACTGGGTTATTTTCTAACACATGATGAGATGCTTATATAGAGAGCTCGTCCGAGAGATCACTATACCATGGGTATATGGTTATAGTTTTAATGGGTGTGAGACATTCCTAGAGACAATCCGACAAGGCACCGAGGTAGGTTAAGTTTTACCATGGTTATGGGGTTATGGTTGGCCTGGTTGTGAGACATGCTCAGAGACATTATAGCATGGTATTGAAGTAGGTTGATTTGGTACAAATTTAATTGTTAATAAATTTAACACACCTTTTATCACTTTATTACATAAAATACATATCTTACTTTTTTATTTAGACACGGTGGTGTTGACCTACCAAGTTATACTCAAACCTTATTCAAGATTCCATTTAGTAACTGATAAGATTACATAGCTGTAGGTTTTGATAAGGGAAAAGGACCTTGATATTGATTTTTTCTTGCTGGATGGTCTAGAGTATGAAAATGGGACAAACATGGAGTTTAGGAATGGGGACTTTTGATTCTGCTAGTCATTTATTTTTATTATTTTTAGCACGTCATTTAGTTATATTCCAATATGAAATTTCATTATTTCTATAGTATTTGTGGGACTATTTAGTTGGATTTTATTTTTTGGCCCACTTTTATTATCGTAGATTGGTTATATGCGTTCTATTATGTTTATTACTTTGATTACATCCATTTATATAGATTACTTTTACTACTATGACATTTCATAATAGGGGGTATAGTCTGTCCATTATACATATAATTCCTCTATTGCTAGTCAGAAGCCCCTAGAGTACTGGGAAGTGTTCTCGAAGTCTCATAACCAACCCTTTTTGGTCATGTAAGAGTGTTTGGGAATTGGGTACTTTACATTTTTTAGTCAAAATTAATAGTAAAAAAAATTAAAATTTGTTACAAAGTTTAAGGTGAAAATAGGTTTACCAGTGGGTTAAACTAAAAAGATAAGGGTCCAAAACAAAATAAAAATTATATAATTAATATTTTCTAGAAATATTTTTACCTTATATTATTCAAGTTCCTAGAATGATCCTTTTTTATTTATTTCCATGAAAGTTACATGTAACTATTGAAAAACATTGAAAAATTATAAATGTACCACTCACCCAATTATAAAAGGGAACCTCCTCTCATATTCTTTTCAAAATTACATAGCCATTTTTTATCCAAAAACTAAATAAATTCCTTACTTTCTTATCCATGACCTAGAGTCCCTAGTTTTCTTATAAAACCCTCCCATGATGTATTTTCATGGAAATGTAATGATGTTATCCAAAAAGAGGTATCACTCTTAACTGACCAATTTTAATTTATTTATTATTCCACCTCCTTTAAATATAAATAAATTATGATGATATAAAAACCTATATATATTCCATATATAGGGATGTTATTATGTTATGCTCATGACCTTAATCCGTCTCCTCTTCCCTCAAATGGGAAATGAATTGATCGATCATTTGTATGGATAACTACAACTTCGTGAATCGATGAAACTCATTTCCATCAACACCACTTAAAGTTGAATATAATAATTTATTTAATTATATATATATATATATATATGATATTTTAAACATAATTACAATTATTGAATTACAATAACACATATAACATTTTAATTTTCATTCCACTAAAAAAATAATGTTGCTTGTGTGTATGGTGGACTACCGCTTCATGATTCGATGCAATTTGTTTTTCAGTTAATTTTAAAATTCAAGGAAATAAGGATAAATTTAAGGAAAATATGTCATATATTGAAAATCATAACGAATCTTTAAATATGAATTATTTTTTAACTTTATTTCATTTTATTCATCGAAAACAATGAAAAAACATTCAGTAGTATATATATCCAACCATCTCTATGAATGGGGTATTCCATTTTACCATATCTTACATTTATTGATTACACTAAATATGTATATAATGAGTATATATTTTATTTATATCATGAATATATTATATTGTTTATTTAATATTGAAAAAATAAAAGGACTGATAATATAAAAAAACCTACAAGAAAAATGAAATAGATACCACAAAGAAAATGAATTTAAAAAATAATTACTATTAAACATGTGTTAAAATGTTTGAAGTAAATAATATATGTTATAATATTTATTAAAATGGTAATATAATAGTTTTATAATAAAAATATATTTATTATATAGGTTTTTTGAATATGTAAGATGAAACTCCAGACCAGAGGAATGGGGGTTTTGTCTCTATATTATTTCTATGAGACACATGGAATATTCACAACATGTTTCTTTTATGTAGTGTAACTAAAAAACCTGAATTTATTTTATTATTATCCTCACAAAAATTATGAGGATTTACATATCCATTTTAGGGTCTCCCTTTCATGGGGTTTATTATTCCAGAGTTACCAATGCGGAAAGTGTTTTATGTTTCAATCTCATTATTTGACCAGATTATCTATGATAAGGTTACTAATGATGGAATTTCATGATATAACTATAAATAATTCATAAAATTATTATTCTACTTTGGATATTCGTTTAGAATAATATTTTTACTTTTATTTTAAACTCTTTAATAACTCAAGAGACCAAAATATTTTTTTATGGAAAATTGATATTATTTCGCTATTCGGTCAAAAACCATTTTTTCTTTTAAATCTTTGATTTTTAAAAATGTTTTAAATAATGTTTTAATAATATTATCTGATAGTTTAATGCTTTTTACACATGTTTTAATTTTTATAAAATGGTATAAAATTAATTTTCTTTTCTTTTTCCAAAATAAGTACTTTTGAATTTTTACTAAAATTTTTTAACACATTAATATTATTGTATATGCCATGTATGATGTTTTACAACATAATGAAAACTAAAATATTGAATCTTCCATTACAAGTTTTTGAGGTTATTTTTGAATAGAATATTTACTATATTATTTGGGATGTCTTTCATATTTTAAATAAGTGTTTTCAATATGAAAATGATATTTTCCTCATGAATACATGAAAGATATTTTTATCGAATTTATAGTCATCAATGAAAACAAAATTTTATATTGATAACTCTTTACAATAGATATGATCCAATGATACCATCCTGATTATTTATCTACATGGTTTATGGTTATGAGGAAATTTTTTTATGAAACCCATTTCTTTTAATTAATTATGCGATGATGATATGTTAATGAAACCCATTTCATTTCCATAGGTCATGATATGATGAAATGTTTATGAAATCCATATCATGTATATGTGGTAAGACATTATGAATGATTTATGATCAAGTGTAACAATTCTATATGGGTTTCATTATGTGATGAGTGGGAATGGAATTATATTTCTCTCCAATCTATTGGTTAAATATTAATACCTCATGAGATGAAAAGGACTTGAATGGGGAGTGAACCCGGTTTAGTAAGGGACTCTATCCACTTTGATAGTATTCAGTGAAATCCTTGACCGGTTTGATGGTTTGAGGAGTGAACCCAATCCACTATAATAACCTTGTAAATGATCCTTAAATATCGTGGAATTGATTTTCTATGCGTATGTGTATTCCCCAAATCATTTCCTATGACAATGTTATGATCTCATGTATTCTGTTATTTGTTTAATTTATGATTCTTATATAATAAAATTCGAAACATTATTCCTTGAATCCAGATCATGTTCTTTGATATAAAAGGTATGGTTTTAAGATATTAATCTCATGTTCTCACAACCATATTCTCATGTTATCATTATGAAATCATTGATATGTCCATTATTTACCCTTGACGAGAATATCAGATCACCTTTTCTTATGTTCCATTATTTGAGGTTGTGAAGAAATGTATTATTTATGATGTGTCTAAGAGGGGTTCTTGTTACGAAGTGCACAATGGGAGACACTGCAGTTCACTTATGAACTATTTTTTAATCAATCCATGTTCCCAAATAAATTAATGTGTTACGATCCCTAGACACTTATTTGTGAAATATAATATATAATTATCTAATAAGTGTCTAGGGATAGAATAACTCCTTTAGTGATTCATGTTAGATATTGTGTGTCTTGATGGTGTATAATAATCATCAGTGTAACATCCTAGGTAAATAAAGAATAATAAATTTTAATATTTATTAATATTTATGATTTAAATATTAATGTTTCCTTAATGGGGTTGCAATGTTTGATGGCGTACCCAATACACAACAACAGATTTCTTTGAAATCTTATGTTACACACTAATAATATAATAATAATATTTTAAATGGTAGTTAACACATAGATGTTGTATTGGGTGGAATGAATAGAAATAACTAAAATATGATTACATATGTTTTTGAAATGTTTTTACATTTATCCAATAAATGTTAGAGTCTTAAATTGTGAATGAATCCAATTTTAAGCATGAATACTCTAATATTCACTAAAAGGTCTATTTATCCCCTTTTGATGGAGAACCCTATTTAATTATACTTTTGTTCACTCTTATACATTATATTGGACCAAATAAAATTCTTCTTTAGAATTGGGACATCGCAATTTACTTTGTGTATGTTTTTGTTATTTTTTTGATAAAGTTCGTTTTTAGTGAATAGTGAAAAATACTGTATTCTAATTCCAAAGAACCTTTTAATCTAACTTATTTAGATGGTTAAATTATCTTTTTAATTTTTTTAAAGTGAAAATAGAATATATTTTTACCATTTAATATAATGGTGGAAATTGGAATTAATTTCACTCTGAAATTGGGCTTAAATAAGTGTCAATCTCTTGATATATATTGTTTCTTAAAAACATGCTATTTGATTCGAAAACAGGAATTAATTATAAAATTAATTAATGAAACTTATATGTTTTGAAATTTTTAAAATAGAAATCATTTTTGAATTAAGAATATCAAATATAGCTTAGGGCGAATTTTTGGTATTTTTCGGAAAAACATTAATTTTTGGTGAATAGTGAAACCACTAAGTGTTAGTTAAAAAATCCTATTTTTCGTTTAAATGAAATTTTATCGCTTCTGTGAATTGAATTTCAAAAATTCAACACACATAGTTATTATTAGTAAGTAAAATGTGGTTCAACGGGATGAAAATAATTTTTGTGAATAGTAACTTTTACGTTTTATTAACCGTGACTAAAAGTAATTAGTTTAATTAAAGGTAAAAATAGTGTTATATTAATATGAAATTACCTTTACACTTGTTGTACCCTTATTGGATGAGTCATTTCCGACCATGAAAATCCATGGGTCAATTTTTTGGACACCATGGAGCCACTTGGATAAGATAATTACATTAATATCATTTATTTAAAGTGAAAATAAAAATGTCATGAACATGTATTGTTTTACTAAAACAATTTTTTACATGGGATTATATAATTGATATATTTGACAATAAATATTCATTAGAAATATAAAAGTATTTCCTACATAATGCTATTTTTTTTATAATTTTTAGACATCAAATAAATAAAATTATTTATGACACAATGATGATGTAGTGTTTACGTCATTATTGAATAATTTAAAAAAATAAGAAGATAAAGCTTAAAACAATATCCAAAACTTGTAAAATTATTATTTTATGATTTTATTTCAAACATTGGACACCTTATATTCTAATATATTGATTTCTGGACCTTTAAAAACATAAAATCATTATATAATAAAATAATATTATCAAGCTTTCCAAAAGAGCCCCTCCTCTCCCTTATAATAAGATCCCACTTCCTACCCATTTAACACACTTCTCAAGCCATTTAGATGGTCCAAACTCTTCTAAAATAAGTTCCCAAGATCCATATATTCATCCTAGATGCCTTACCGTAGGTGGAAAGCTCTCCAAGAAACCCTTTTGGTTCAAACAAAGGGGAGTTACACGATTTAAAGGAGATTGAAGAACAATCGAGTCAAGTCGGAAACAAGGTAAGGGACTTCGTCTCAATCTCCTTTCAATGAGGAATATTTTGTTTTAATACATAACTTTCTTTTATAAACTGTATAAACCCCTTTTAAGTTTCATTTTATTCAAAGGGAATATTTTTCTATGAAGCATTTTACTAAATGACAAAAAGGTATGTTTCTCGTAACGTATGCGGTGACAACGACCTTTCTGCCGCCGCGAGTCTTACATGATCCTTAGGTTCCTTAACAAGCCATAATATTTTTTAAAAGGAAAAATAAATACCATATACTCTATTATGTATTTTGGTATAAAAAATGGTTTTGATAATGGATTTTTAATGTCAATATATTTAAGTTATGTATTGTGATTGAAATGTGGAAACATTTTCTTTCCTTTATATTTGTTGTATTTGTTATGATTTTATAATGGTACTTGGACATTTGACGGGTGGTTACGTGATAAACCAAATGACGGGTGGTTTCGTGATAAACCAGGATGGGTGGTTACATTATAACCTCCAATGCATTGGGAATGAATGTTAGTTGTATTGCTATTCCATTTAGTGACATGTGTAGAAGTCGACCGTATGGTTATTCTATTTAAGTATGTTTATGTTCCAAGTTACCTTTATATGTTATGTGTTATTTATATGGGTTTTATAATTTTCTTTTGGTTAAGAAAGGGTAAGCAATGAATTTTGTTTTTCAGTGAAGAGTATTTAATACTTCATATAGGTGAAAAGTATTACTTATGATTAGGTATTCATGGTTTACTTGTTGTTTTGAAAAACTAACAGTTTCCTTATTTGTGTATTCCTTACTAAGCTTTTTATGCTCATCCCAAGTTTTTTAATTGTTTTTAAAAGGACATTAAGTGGAATAGGGTCAAGGATGAGAACAAGGAATGTCATGCTGTCTAAAACAAGGAACTGGACATGACTATTTTTTAAGAGTTTTTTTTTATGAAAAAAATGGAAACTGAGTAGATGTGTCTACTTTGTAACTTTTGAGATGTAATAGTTATGGCCTAATTCTCTAAAACTATAAACCTAAAAATATCCTCAATGTGAATTATTCATTTAATTCAATATCAAGTATTGTTTTAAGGCCGGGTCCTTATAGTTGGTATCAGAGGTCAGTTTAGACAACTTTAGGAGTTAAAATATTGTTAAATTCATGTCCATAAATTACTTTATGGTATGATTGAAATGATGTAGCATTTAAAGATTACCATGTTGCATCGCCTAAGATATTTCTGTGTTCAGAATGGTTTTTTGCAGATGAAATAGGGATGCTATATTGGGATGACATCAAGAGGAAAACAACCTTCCAAATCAGCGACCTGAGACGGTCGGAATCAGAACTGAATAGTTTGTTGTAGTGAAGGAATAGTTGAATTAGGCTATAAATGGTGGTGGTATCCATGCATAAGATCAGCCAGATCAACCATAAAAGAACATGTCATTAGTGGAGCATTTTATGAGGCATCATCCCCCATCATTCAGAGGATCATCTTACCCTGTGCTAGAAGAAGGGTGGATTAAAGAACTAGAGAAGATTTTTGATGTCATGGGGTGTTCAGAACATCAAAAGGTTAGTCTCGCTGTTTACAGTCTTGAAGGTGAAGCTGATCAGTGGTGGTCGATGGTGAAAAATATCAGGGATAGTGAGGAGATTGATGATCATGACTGGGATGAATTCAAAGGTGTAACACCCCAGGTAAATAAGGAATATGACATTTTCATATTTATCCATATTTGTGAATAAAATATTAATATGACTTTAAAGGGGACGCTATGCTCAATGGCGTACCCAACACGCAACAACGAGTTTCATGGGAATCTTACGTTGCACTCTAATAATAAAATAATATTATTTCAAATGATAGTTAACATGTAGCCGTTGTGTTGGCGGGAATGGATTGAAATAACTAAAATATGATTATATATGTTTTTTAAATGTTTTTACATTTATACAATAAAAGATAAAGGCTTAAAATACGGAAAGAATTCAATTTTAGGCGTATATGCCCTAGTTTTCACTAAAGGTTCACTTATCGCCTTTTAATGGAGAACTGTCATTAAATATAGTTTTGTTAACTCTTAAACATTCTTTTGGACAAAATAAAACTCTTATTAAGAATCAGGACATCAAATTTTACTTTGTGTAATTTTTTGGTATTTTTCCGATAAAGTTCATTTTTTAATGAATAGTGTAAAATGTTGTATTTTAATTCAAAACCACTTTTTAATCTAATTTATTTATATGATTATATTATATTTTGAATTGGTTTTAAAGTGAAATTAGAAAATATTTTTACCATTAAATCCAATAGTGGTCGTTGGAATCAATTTCACTTTGAAATCAGACTTAAACTAGTGTCAATCTTTTGATACTTATTGTTTCATAAAACACGCTATTTGTCATGACAACGGGAATTAATTATCAAATTAATTAATGTGACTTATATGTTTTGAATTTTGTAAAACGGACTTCATTTTTGAATTCAGAATATCAAATATAGCTTAGGGTTAATTTTTGGGATTTTTCTGAAAAACTTCAATTTTTGATGAATAGTGAAACCACTAAGTGGTACTTATAAAAACTGATTTTCCGTTTAAATGAAATTTTGCCATCATTGTGTTTTGATTTTCAAAAATCCGACATACATGGTTGTCATTAAGAAGTAAAATGTGGTTCAATGAGATTAAAATAATTTTTTGGTGAATAGTAACTTATTAAGTTTTTAATCGCGATTAGAGGTAATTAGTGTAGTTTAAGGTAAAATTGATATTATAAGAATGTTAAAACACCATGACACTTGTCCTACACCTATTGGTTGTATCATGGCCGACCAAGACAAGCCATGGGTAAACTTGGGGACCCCATGGATCCACTTTGGTTGTGAAATGACATAAATAACATTTTATTTAATGTAAAAGTAAAATTGACACAAACATGATATGTTTTACTAAAACAATTTTTAAGTGGGGTTATACAAGTCATCTTTTTGATCATAAATATTCATTGTAAAGATAAAAATATTTCCTACATCATAGTATTTTTTTTATAATTTTTATACATTAAATAAATTAAATTATTTATGACATAATAATGATGCAGCGATGACATCATTATTTGACGATTTAAATTAAATGGAAAGATAATGTAAAATCTATGAACTACACATGTCCAAAACTTATTGGATGAGTGGATTTCGAAGCCTTATCACCTTATCCACAAATTAAATCAATGTGGGACCTTTTGAAACCGAAACACATTTTCAAATAAAGTAATATTTCTTTACATTCCAAAAGTACCCCTCCTCTCCTCTTATAAAAGGCCCCCACCTCTACCTCATTTAACACACTCCTCAAGCCTTTGGCTCGGCCAAACCCTGCCCATTTACTCTCTCCACATCCCTCTCCTCACCCTAGAGGATTACCTTTGGGCAGAATCCTTTCAAAAGAAGCCTTTAGGCTCAAATCAAAAGGAGTTACACTTTTAAAGGTAATTCATTCTCTCATGTTCATTTGTTTTATTTTGCTTCTCCAACCACCTAAACTCTTTTTATTTACTTCTTTTGTAACAACACCAGTATCTTAAATATACTAGGATGTTGTTATAAGATTTATTCGAGCTACACTCTCACACAACTACATCAAATGGTTAAAGAACATACGGTTTCCGTGGATGGTGAAATTCTGCCTCCCGAAACAATGATTGTTCAATAATCATTTAACACCTTCAAAGGTGGCCATTATGATGTCACTATTTTTATATATGATATATAATATGTTTATGTTTTATTTATGCTTCTGTATTTTTCATTTTTGTCTTACCTTTATGGCTTCCATTATGGGTATACGCGATATCTTCATTTAAGGAAGTGCGGACTACCGCCCCCTCAAAGTGATTTGATTCGTTAAATACCATATGTGGGATGTATAAAGGATGGAAATATGATATTATATATGATATTATACTGGAATTATAATATACCTTTATATAATTATTATTCCATTCTATAAAATACGAAATAGAAATGAAAGTAGCGTTCATGCGTACGTACGGCTTACCGTCTCCATGAACGGTGCATTTCATTTCTTACCTCTAAATGATTATGTAATGTTATAAATGCATGAATGTACTAGATATTTATGACATATATGATATCTAAATGATGAATACAATTCTGGATATAATAAACATTTGGCCACACGAACAACATGTAATTATAAGGAGTCCACTTTCGACTTAAGAACCAAATATCGGCAAAACAAATATTATTAACTTAAATTATTACATAATGTTTATGACATGGTAATAAGTGATATAAACGGAATAATGAACTTGAAAACGTTTCTTAATGAAGTAGAAATTAACTCAAGTTTATTATTCAGGAGATTAAAGAACGATCGAGTCAAGTCGGACCCGAGGTAAGGAATCCTACTCCTCTCTTTCTTTTTAAGTACACACTTTTATGTCAATCCTTTTAAAGCTCATATTTCTTGTTATTGGGATGATATTTTATATTAAAATTACTGTAATTTCTATGTTCATGTGATGAGATACCCTATTCTCTCTCATCAATCCATTTTGTAAGTTTTGAGTGGTGCCGTTAGGCTGCCGAACTTTCGTAAGAGATCTAACCTCTCTCTTTCTTTTTTAAGTACTCTCCTTTATGTCACTTCTTTTAAAATCCTCCTTGCAATGTTGGGGGATTTTCTTTTATATTCCACTTGCTGTAAATTATATTGTAATATGAATGGGATACTCTATTTGATCTCATCAATCCATATTCGGAAGTTTTATGTGGCGCCGTTAGGCTGCCGAGTTTTCGTAAGGGATTTTTCATCTCACTTTTATTTCCGTGAGACTTATGCTACATTCGCCACAAATTTCATTGAGTGGTGTATGTACTGCCCATTATTCTACTCTTTGTGTAATATACTTTCGTTTATGAGTATTTACATCAATTACCTATTGTCTTTCTTTCATGGGGTGTATGTTTTGAAAGATACCCAAGTCGGTAAGGGAACCTTTCACCCTCCTCTTTTTTAAAAGACTTCTTTTATTGGGTCTTTTAATTTACATATTTTTATGTTGGGATATGTTCTCATACATCCTTATTGATTTAAATTTTATGTCCAAGTGATGAGATACACTTTTTATCTCTCATCAACTCATTTTGATGTGATGCCGTTAGGCTGTCAAGGAAACTTTTTAACCCAATTTCGATTTCTTTGGGTTCAACTTGTAGTCATTGAATATGTCATCCATTGAATATGTGTGAATGACATTTTATTGTTTTACACTTAATATCCACTTATATTGGGTGTATATATATTTGTCACACATATTTTTGAGATTTATTTGTCCTTAATTTAAGGATACCTTCTTTATAAGGGATTTCATCACATTTGACATTTCTATTGAGGGTTCATTGTTGTTATGCACCAATTCACTCTTATATGGTGTATATACTGTCCTTTGGAGTATTATATCATGAATCCTTTTATTCTCATGATATTATAAAGTTCTGACTAAATTTTATTCCTCGATTATTGTATTCAAGTGTCTCTAATTTTGGTAAAACCCCTTTAACCAAAATATCATTTTAAATGTTTTAATTATTTGTTCTTATTAATATCCATGTTTTCAAAATGGTTTTAAGGATTTATTTATATGGATATTAATGGTTTAAAATTTTAAGCTTCAAGGTGGTATGGGACACTTTGAATCAAAAATCTCTTTATTAAATGTTTTAAATGGTTTTGGAAATGGTTTCTTTTTGAATGGATTCATTATTTCAATATCCTAAAATGTTATATTGTGATTGAAATGTGGAAATGTTATGTTTCCTTTATTCATGTTTATGTGATACGATTATGTTATGGTTCTTGGGCATTGTTATGAAGAACGGGTGGTTCCGTGATAAACTAAGGGCGGGTGGGCCCGATATATCTCTCCAATGCATTGGGTAACGCGAAGGAGTGAAACGTTAAGGTTTCTCCGAAGAGATTTAGGGAATATACTGTGATGGGTATTCCAAACGTAACCAAGAGGGTTACTCCCTACGTAAGAATGTTATGAATGCCTCAAGTTACCTTTATGTCTTATGTTTTCTATGATTTATTCATGATTTGATATGCCTATGTTTTATGGGTAAAGTATGATTTCATTCTTATGTATATATGAACTCATGTTTCCTTTCCATATTTTTATAACCCTTACTGAGCTTTTTATGCTCATCCCAAGTTTTTTAAATGCTTTTCACAGGTCAAGGGAAAGGTACATGATGTGATGATAATGTCAAGGATGTGTCAAGAAAGAATCCGTGTTATATTTTAAATATGTTTCCGTTGATGGGAAGAATGAATACTGTCTTTTATGTAACCACTTTGTTTAAATGTGGAATGTAATGCAAGTTTCATGATCTAATTCTCTAAAACTCTAAACCTGAAAAGATCCTCAATGTGTAATCTTGTAATAACTCAATATTAAGTAAGGTTTAAGGCTGGGGCCTTATAGTTGGTATCAAAGGACGGTTTAGATAACTTTAGAGGTTAGGGTATTCTTTAAGCATAAGTGGCATTACCATAATGGTTAGGATTTCAGAAAGAGTCCTAGTTTTAGATAAAGTGAATGAGTAAGTGTATCTTATTGTTTTCCTTCCTCATTAGTACATGATGGTTTTGTGGATATACTCACACTGACATTTCTATTTTTAGTTAATGGATGGATCTAGCAGGCACCAAAGAGACAACAGGTTTGAAGGAAACTGTGGTGGTTCTCTGATTAAGATACTAGATAAAATGGAGGATTCAATGAGGAAACTCGTGGTTGTTCTAAACCAAATATCAAGGATTCATGATCAACCACTTCAACCTTGGTGAGTTCCCTAATTCATCATGTACGAGATGGCCAACTCGATGTGGAAATTCAGGTAATAATTATTAAGGTAACCATTAGGGTTTATATGATACTTAATTTTTAGGTAATTATGGGTTACTCTATGATATGATGGAAAATGAAAGGAATGAGATAAAATTGAGGTTAAAATATGTTATGATTATTCTTGAAGATTTTATCTCATTTTGGGGAATGTTTTAATAATTATATAGTTTTGGAAAAAGGACAACACGTAGACCGTGTGACATCCCGTCGCGTCGGACAAAGCTGCGGGAATCGAACCCACAACCAATGTGCGACTGGTATTTATCGCCTACCACTGGACTACGTGAAGTCCCTGGTTAGTTTGACTGATTCATTCTAGTTATATGATTTTATGAATTAAGAGTAAGTTTATTTTGGGTTATTTGTGAAAATGATTAACCTATCATGGAGGATATGTGATTTGGTTAATTACTTTTCAAAACGAGACTTTAGGAGCAACTGATATTGTTTGGAGATAAATTTTATGATTTATCTTGGAAGACTATGCGACTAAATCCTTCAAATATTTGGGTTTCAATATTATATTGGTTTAATTTGAATAATTTTATGGACAAATTGATTATAGAATGGTCCTCGTTGAACTTTGGGGTTTGTTGGACAAATTTTGGAGATTAAGAATAGATTTTCTTTTTATAAAGGGTTATCCTTTTCTAGATTATCTGATCTTGTACAAGCCTTTTTGGTTTTCGTTTTGGTTAAATTATAAAGACATGGGATGTATATAGTTATCTTTTGGGGATTAGGTGATTCTCTAGAAGTTGATTATAGTACTCTTAATGCGAACAAGTCTCCCTAAATACTCGTCTTTTGGAAAAAATATGAGTTTGACTAAGGAATCTAGTAAAAGTTGAAAGTCAACATGATAAGTGATTATGATTCCTTATGAATAAATTCCTCAATAAAAAGTAACTTAAAACAAAAATGTTGTCTATTAACTTTTCCTACTGGGGAATCGAAGACCGTTTAACCCATCACAAGTTTGTGATTTTCTCGTGGTTAACTTTCTCCTAAACATGTTTTCTATCACTCTCCATCAGAACATGACCCTTTGTTTTTTCCTCCATGTCCATATTTTCATACTTGGAATCCTAATATGGGTTAACTCGGGTGACCTTTTTACTTATCTTTCTTTATTTTAAAGTGTTTGTTTTACCGACTTCTGTTCCGATGTGGGACTTTCAAGGATGTTTCCAAGCGCAATTTTAAAATTGCGAGGACGCAATTCCCAAAAGGGGGGAAGGATGTAACACCCCAGGTAAATAAGGAATATGACATTTTCATATTTATCCATATTTGTGAATAAAATATTAATATGACTTTAAAGGGGACGCTATGCTCGATGGCGTACCCAACACGCAACAACGAGTTTCTTGGGAATCTTACGTTGCACTCTAATAATAAAATAATATTATTTCAAATGATAGTTAACATGTAGCCGTTGTGTTGGCGGGAATGGATATAAATAACTAAAATATGATTATATACGTTTTTTAAATGTTTTTACATTTATACAATAAAAGATAAAGGCTTAAAATACGGAAAGAATTCAATTTTAGGCGTATATGCCCTAGTTTTCACTAAAGGTTCACTTATCGCCTTTTAATGGAGAACTGTCATTAAATATAGTTTTGTTCACTCTTAAAAATTATTTTGGACCAAATAAAACTCTTATTAAGAATCGGGACATCAAATTTTACTTTGTGTAATTTTTTGGTATTTTTCCGATAAAGTTCATTTTTTAATGAATAGTGTAAAATGTTGTATTTTAATTCAAAACCACTTTTTAATCTAATTTATTTATATGATTAGATTATATTTTGAATTGGTTTTAAAGTGAAATTAGAAAATATTTTTATCATTAAATCCAATAGTGGTCGTTGGAATCAATTTCACTTTGAAATCAGACTTAAACTAGTGTCAATCTTTTGATACTTATTGTTTCATAAAACACGCTATTTGTCATGACAGCGGGAATTAATTATTAAATTAATTAATGTGACTTATATGTTTTGAATTTTGTAAAAAGGACTTCATTTTTTAATTCAGAATATCAAATATAGCTTAGGGTGAATTTTTGGGATTTTTCTGAAAAACTTCAATTTTTGATGAATAGTGAAACCACTAAGTGGTACTTATAAAAACTGATTTTCCGTTTAAATGAAATTTTGTCATCATTTTGTTTTGATTTTCAAAAATCCGACATACATGGTTGTCATTAAGAAGTAAAATGTGGTTCAATGAGATTAAAATAATTTTTTTGGTGAATAGTAACTTATTAAGTTTTTAATCGCGATTAGAGGTAATTAGTGTAGTTTAAGGTACAATTGATATTATAAGAATGTTAAAACACCATGACACTTGTACTACACCTATTGGTTGTATCATGGCCGACAAATACAAGCCATGGGTCAACTTGGGGACCCCATGGATCCACTTTGGTTGGGAAATGACATAAATAACATTTTATTTAATGTAAAAGTAAAATTGACACAAACATGATATGTTTTACTAAAACAATTTTTAAGTGGGGTTATACAAGTCATCTTTTTGATTATAAATATTCATTGGAAAGATAAAAGGATTTCCTACATCATAGTAGTTTTTTTATAATTTTTAGACATTAAATAAATTAAATTATTTATGACATAATAATGATGCAGCGATGACATCATTATTTGACGATTTAAATAAAATGGAAAGATAATGTAAACTCTATGAACTACACATGTCCAAAACTTATTGGATGAGTGGATTTCGAAGCCTTATCACCTTATCAACTAATTACATCAATGTGGGACCTTTTGAAACCGAAACTCATTTTCAAATAAAGTAATATTTCTTTACTTTCCAAAAGTACCCCTCCTCTCCTCTTATAAAAGGCCCCCACCTCTACCTCATTTAACACACTCCTCAAGACTTTGGCTCGGCCAAACCCTGCCCATTTACTCTCTCCACCTCCCTCTCATCACCCTAGAGGATTACCTTTGGGAATAATCTTTTTAAAGGAAGCCTTTAGGCTCAAATCAAAAGGAGTTACACTTTTAAAGGTAATTCATTCTCTCATGTTCATTTGTTTTATTTTCCTTCTCCAACCACCTAAACTCTTTTTATTTACTTCTTTTGTAAAAACACCAGTATCGTAAATATACTAGGATGTTGTTATAAGATTTATTCGAGCTACAATCTCACACAACTACATCAAATGGTTAAAGAACATACGGTTTCCGTGGATGGTGAAATTCTGCCTCCCGAAACGATGATTGTTCAATACTCATTTAACACCTTCAAAGGTGGCCATTATGATGTCACTATTTTTATATATGATATATTATATGTTTATGTTTTATTTATGCTTCTGTATTTTTCATTTTTGTCTTACCATTATGGCTTCCATTATGGGTATACGCGATATCTTCATTTAAGGAAGTGCGGACTACCGCCCCCTCAAAGTGATTTGATTCGTTAAATACCATATGTGGGATGTATAAAGGATGAAAATATTATATTATATATTATATTATACTGGAATTATAATATACCTTTATATCATTATTATTCCATTCTATAAAATACGAAATAGAAATGAAAGTAGCGTTCATGCGTACGTACGGCTTACCGTCTCCATGAACGGTGCATTTCATTTCTTACCTCTAAATGATTATGTAATGTTATAAATGCATGAATGTATTAGATATTTATGACATATATGATATCTAAATGATGAATACAATTCTGGATATAATAAACATTTGGCCACACGAACAACATGTAATTATAAGGAGTCCACTTTCGACTTAAGAACCAAATATCGGCAAAACAAATATTATTAACTTAAATTATTACATAATGTTTATGACATGGTAATAAGTGATATAAAAGGAATAATGAACTTGAAAAAGTTTCTTAATGAAGTAGAAATTAACTCAAGTTTATTATTCAGGAGATTAAAGAACGATCGAGTCAAGTCGGACCCGAGGTAAGGGATCCTACTCCTCTCTTTCTTTTTAAGTACACACTTTTATGTCATTCCTTTTAAAGCTCATATTTCTTGTTATTGGGATGATATTTTATATTAAAATTACTTTAATTTCTATGTTCATGTGATGAGATACCCTATTCTCTCTCATCAATTTATTTTGGAAGTTTTGAGTGGCGCCGTTAGGCTGCCGAACTTTCGTAAGAGATCTAACCTCTCTCTTTCTTTTTTAAGTACTCTCCTTTATGTCACTTCTTTTAAACTCCTCCTTGCAATGTTGGGGGATTTTATTTTATATTCCACTTGCTGTAAATTATATTGTAATATGAATGGGATACTCTATTTGATCTCATCAATCCATATTCGGAAGTTTTATGTGGCGCCGTTAGGCTGCCGAGTTTTCGTAAGGGATTTTTCATCTCACTTTTATTCCCGTGAGATTTATGCTACATTCTCCACAAATTCCATTGAGTGGTGTATGTACTGCCCATTATTCTACTCTTTGTGTAATATAGTTTCGTTTATGAGTATTTACATCAATGACCTATTGTCTTTCTTTCATGGGGTGTATGTTTTGAAAGATACCCAAGTCGGTAAGGGAACCTTTCACCCTCCTCTTTTTTAAAAGACTTCTTTTATGGGGTCTTTTAATTTACATATTTTTATGTTGGGATATGTTCTCATACATCCTTATTGATGTAAATTTTATGTCCAAGTGATGAGATGCACTTTTTATCTCTCATCAACTCATTTTGATGTGATGTCGTTAGGCTGTCAAGGGAACTTTTTAACCCAATTTCGATTTCTTTGGGTTCAACTTGTAGTCATTGAATATGTCATCCATTGAATATGTGTGAATGAAATTTTATTGTTTTACACTTAATATCCACTTATATTGGGTGTATATATATTTGTCACACATATTTTTGAGATTTATTTGTCCTTAATTTAAGGATACCTTCTTTATAAGGGATTTCAGCACATTTGACATTTCTATTGAGGGTTCATTGTTGTTATGCACCAATTCACTCTTATATGGTGTATATACTATCCTTTGGAGTATTATATCATGAATCCTTTTATTCTCATGATATTATAAAGTTCTGACTAAATGTTATTCCTCGATTATTGTATTCAAGTGTCTCTAATTTTGGTAAAACCCCTTTAACCAAAATATCGTTTTAAATGTTTTAATTATTTGTTCTTATTAATATCCATGTTTTCAAAATGGTTTTAAGGATTTATTTATATGGATATTAATGGTTTAAAATTTTAAGCTTCAAGGTGGTATGGGACACTTTGAATCAAAAATATCTTTATTAAATGTTTTAAATGGTTTTGGAAATGGTTTCTTTTTGAATGGATTCATTATTTCAATATCCTAAAATGTTATATTGTGATTGAAATGTGGAAATGTTATGTTTCCTTTATTCATGTTTATGTGATACGATTATGTTATGGTTCTTGGGCATTGTTATGAAGAACGGGTGGTTCCGTGATAAACTAAGGGCGGGTGAGCCCGATATAGCTCTCCAATGCATTGGGTAACGGGAAGGAGTGAAACGTTAAGGTTTCTCTGAAGAGATTTAGGGAATATACTGTGATGGGTATTCCAAACGTAACCAAGAGGGTTACTCCCTACGTAAGAATGTTATGAATGCCTCAATTTACCTTTATGTCTTATGTTTTCTATGATTTATTCATGATTTGATATGCCTATGTTTTATGGGTAAAGTATGATTTCATTCTTATGTATATATGAACTCATGTTTCCTTTCCATATTTTTATAACCCTTACTGAGCTTTTTATGCTCATCCCAAGTTTTTAAAATGCTTTTCACAGGTCAAGGGAAAGGTACATGATGTGATGATAATGTCAAGGATGTGTCAAGAAAGAATATGTGTTATATTTTAAATATGTTTTCGTTGATGGGAAGAATGAATACTGTCTTTTATGTAACAACTTTGTTTAAATGTGGAATGTAATGAAAGTTTCATGATCTAATTCTCTAAAACTCTAAACCTGAAAAGATCCTCAATGTGTAATCTTGTAATAACTCAAGATTAAGTAAGGTTTAAGGCTGGGGCCTTATAAAAGGTATGTTTCTTGAGAAATATTTTCCTACGGTGGTTTGCCTTAGGATGGAAAAGAAATTCCTGGAATTGAGGCAGGAGGATGACTCAGTGGCTTCTTATGAAGAAAAGTTCACTCAACTGGAAATGTATTCACCAAATTTCATACGAGATATTGATAGTAAAATCAATCGTTTTTACTTAGGTTTAAATCCAAAGTATCGTTGTTATTTAGCTTCTCGTGAGTTCAAAAGTTATGAAAAACTTGTTCAATGTGTGGAGAAGGTGGAAATGGAGTTTTCCGATGATCATGTGTTCTTTGTCAAACAACAAAATATGAGGTCTAGTTGGCAGGCAAAGGGAAATAATTCATTAATGAATCTTGGAGGTAAGAAAACCAAATATCCATCCTGTGGCAAGTGTGGTAAAATTAATCCTGAAGAATGTTTATCCAAGTTTGGAATATGATTTCGATGTGGTAAGTCTGGTCATATTGCTCATAACTGTAAGGAAGATGGTCAAGTAGGTAATGAAAAGCTAGCGGTAAGATGTTTTAAGTGTAATGAAATGGGTCATTATGAAAATGATTATCTAATGAAGAAATCAACTGAGGGAAAGCATCTAGACTACAAGAAGAAAGGGGTGGTGAAATCCTTTGCAACTACTTTAGAAGATGTTGGTCCATCAAATGAAGTAGTATCAGGTACACTATTTGTTTGTTCAGACTATTCCAATGTGTTGTATGATTTAGGGTCTACACATTCATTCATTTATGAGATGTTTTCTAGTAAATTTCGATTTCCATCTCAAGATATGAATCCTGAACTTATGGTAAAAACACCTGTTGGAAACGTTGAGAAAAAAATAAATTATAAGAACCCTGCTATCCTTATGCGTGGAAAGAATCTACCGGAAAACCTTATTGTTTTAACTCTAGTAGTGTTTGATGTTATTTTAGGCATGGATTGTCTTTCTGTTTATCATGCTATGATTGACTGCAGAGATAAAGAGGATTATTTTTAGAATGATTTTCTATTTGTGTAAAATAATGAACCCTTGATTTTGATAACATATCAGGAAGTTGAGAAACTAGTAAAAGATGGAAATGAATGTTACCTTGCACATATTTTTGAAAACAATAGAACTGTTCAGATTAATGATGTTCTAGTGGTAAATGAGTATCTTGATGTTTTTCCTGATGAGTTTCCTTGTATTATACATGTTCGGGAAGTTGAATTTACTATCGACTTAGTTCCAGATTCTAAGCCAATTTCAAAACCCCCTTATCGAATGGATCCAGATGAACTTTTAGATTTAAAGAAGAAATTGTAGGAGTTAATAGATAAAGGTTTCAATCGACCTAGAACATAACCATGGGGTTCTCCTATCTTGTTTGTTAAAAATAAAGACGGTTCAATGATACTTTTCATTGATTATAGAGCATTGAATAACATCACTGTTAAGAACAAGTATCCTTTGCCTCATATCGTTGATTTGTTTGATCAGCTCTAGGGAGATCAGTATTTTTTAAAGATTGACTTCAGGTCGGGCTACCATCAGTTGAATGTAAAAGAATCAGACCTTCCAAAGACCGTTTTTTTGTACTAGATATGACCATTATGAATTTGTAGTTATGCCTTTTGGGTTATCCAATGAACCTGCTGTATTCAAGGATCAAATGAAATGAATTTTCCATGTGTTTTTGGATAAGTTTATAGTTGTGTTCATTGATGATATTTTGGTTTATACCTGAAGTAAAGAGGAACATGAAATTCATTTAAGGGTTATCTTTCAAACCTTAAATGAAAAGAAATGGTATGGAAAATTCAGAAAGTTTGAGTTTTGGTTTAAAAAAATTTCTTTCCCTGGTCACATTGTTTCAAAAAATGTCATAACTGTTGATCCTGCAAAAACAAAAGTTGTTTAAGAATGGCCAATACACACAAATATAACCGAGATCTGTAGTTTTCTTGGTTTGGCAGGTTATTATTGGAGGTTTATTGAAATGTTTTCACGGTTATCTAGTCCAATGACAATGTTAACTTGAAAAGGTGTTAAGTTCATTTGGACAAAAGAATGTGATGATTGTTTTCAGAAATTGAAAAGAAGATTGGTGAATGCTCCCATTTTGGAACTTCCTTTCAGAAATGGTGAGTTTGTTATCTATAGTGATGCTTCTTTAAAGGGACCTGGTTGTGTCCTTATGCAGAATGATCATGTAATTTCTTAAGCTTCACTTAAGTTGAAAACTCATTAAATAAATTATCATACACTTGATTTGGAATTAGATGCTGTTGTTTTTTCTTTAAAAATTTGGATGCATCATTTGTATTGAGTAAAGTGTGAAATATATACTAGTCACAAAAGTTTAAAGTATATATTCACTCAGAAAGAATTGAAAATGAGACAAAGGAGATGATTGGAATTAATCAAGGATTATGATTGTACAATTCATTACCATCCAGGAAAAACAAATAAAGTGGTTGATGCTTTGAGTCAAAAACGTAATGCATCCTTAACAATGCTACGTTTGGAACAAGATCATTTGGTATTTGATTTGATGAACTTTGTCATAGAAGTGGTTGGTGTAGGAAATTATTCTATTTTGTTTCAGGTTTCAGTGAGATCATCTCTATCAGACAGAATTAAGAAAGTGTAGAAGAAAGATAGTGAGTTGCAGAAAAAGGTAGAGCTGGTTCAGATGTGTAAGTTGCCTGAATTTAACATTGATAATGATTGTGTTTTGAGGTTTGGGAAGAGATTCTGTGTTCCTTTTGATTCACAGTTAAAGAATGAGTTGTTATTTGAGGCTCATAGTTCCTTGTTTTTAGTTCATCCGGACAGTACTAAGATGTACATAGATCTGCGGGAGTATTACTTGTGGGATAGAATGAAAAGAGATATTGCTGATTTTCTGTGAACTTTTAGATTTTTCAGTAGGTTAAAGAAGAGCGACAGTTACCGAAAGGGATAATTCAGTCTTTACAGGTGCCAGAGTGGAAATGGGAAAATATATCCATGGACTTCGTTGTGGGATTACCAATGAAATCTCGAGGTAATAATGCTATCTGGGTTATTGTTGATCGATTGACTAAATCTGCTCATTTCCTTGCCATTCATGATACAATTCTCTAGATCAACTTTATTGGTTGTATGTTAAAGAGATTATAGCATCCCGCCTCTTTATCACATAAACTTTCATTACAATTTACAAAACAGATGATCTTTAAGGTTTAGTGTCTTAGAAACCAAGATCTTTAAACATGCACTACTAGAATTACTGCTTTTAGCGTCCGCCAAAATCGGTCACTAAAAGGCTTTAGTGACCGCCCAGCGACCGCTTTTGGCGGTCACATTAGCTTCATCGGTAAAACCCATTAGTGAACGCCATTGGCGGTCGTTAATGTTTCACATCAACACAGCATTCTGCTGGTCCTCATGCGGGTCCTCGTCTCGGCATATGTCTGGCAAGGGACACAAGAGCTTTCCCCCACCAGCCATGGTGGACACACGACGGTGGTGGATGTTGGGTTACTCGGGTGTCGAGGATGAGGTCGCCGAATGTCCGAGGTGAGGGTTCGAGTTGTTAGGATGTAGACGGCGGTCACGAAGGAAGCATGGTATGGCATGAAGTGAGGTGGCGGCGTGTGGCGGAATGAGGTGGCGTGCGGCATCGATTGGATTTACAGCGGCTAAAGCAGGCGGGAGGAAGAAGATGCACGTGCGGGAAAATTTCCGCTGGAATTTTACATTCATATTAGCGGCCGCCTATGGCGTTCGCTAACACCCTCTTTAGCGACCGCCATTGGCGGTCACCCGCTTCAGGTGGCGCAAAAACTAAAATTTCTAGTAGTGATGAAAACATAAAACATTCTTCTAAAACACTTGAAAGACTTCTCCTCATGTTCATCCTAGGTTCATTACTGCATCACATAACCTGGGGACATACATCAAAAGAAAGGGTGAGCAAAAATCCTAGTAAGGGAAACAAGAGAAACATTTTACATGTGAACTTGAGATACTTCAATAAGGTCATGAAAAGAACTTTAAGGCATGAGAATGAAATCATGAGGCATATCATAATAAAAATATAATTTTCATAACTTGAAGATGTGGCTACATCATTTAACATAGACAATCATGAATGTATCACCAAGGTCCATCCCCTAGGTTTCATTTGAAAATTACCAAGGATATTCACCAAGGTATCGTGAAAATTGTAATCTATAGTGGTTACATCATTACCCAATGCATTGGAGCGCTATTAGGGAGCACCCTTAAATTTTCCTTTATTATCATGTGAGCCACATATATCATCATGAAAAATTTCATAAATAACCCATATAGAAAAAATAAATGGGTTTCATTTCATAATCATAACGTTTTAAAAACTGCTTTAAAGACATGATCTTTACGTCACTTTAAACCCACAGAAGGGGAAAGTGGGTTTCATGTATGTAAATACCAGAATTTAAATTTGAACATTATATATATATATGTGAATAACCCTGTAGAAATAAGAGCTTTGAATATTCACTTAATAACATTAAGAAATTTTGAGAAAAAGAGAGAGTCATTTTGAGACGAAAATTCTGCAGCACAACGACTACGTTACAGGGTTTTATAAAACGTTGAAAAGAGAGGGGACATGGGTAAAACAATCATAAATGACCCATAAAACAGTAGTGGGACAGAATATAAGGGATTTAAGAACATGGTAATGAAATTTGAAAATATACCATATGAAATGAAGCACATGAAAGGAAGACAAAAATAAGATTTCTCTTATGAAAATTCGGCAGCCTAACAACGTTACATAAACTTCAACCAAAAATGAATTGATGATGTAAAATAGGGTATCTCATCATATGAACATAAAATATCAGTATGATAGATATAGAGAACATAACCCAACATAATAAAAAGTAACTTTCAAGACATGACATGGAATTAGAACTTTGAAAAGGAGAAGGGTGAAAGAATCCCTTAAAAATTCGGCAGCCTAACGACGTCACTTAAACTTCAACAAATATGAATTGATGAGATAAAATAGGGTCTCTCATCATATGAAAATAAGAGTCCAGTATGATATATATATAGATCATACCCCAACATAACAAAAAGTTATTTGAAATAATTGACATGAATGTAGAACTTCAAAACGAGAAGGGTGAAGAACCACTTAAAAATTTGGCAGCCTAACGGCGCCACGTAAAACATAAAAATGATGAATTGAAGAGATCAAATGGGGTCTCTAATTATATGATCATAAAAGATAAGTATGATAAATTTATAGATCATACCCCAACATAATAAAAAGAAACTTGAAATAATTGACATGATAGTAGAACTTCAAAACGAGAAGGGTGAAGAACCACTTAAAAATTCGGCAGCCTAACAGCGCCACTTAAAACATCAAAATACTGAATTGAAGAGATAAAATGGGGTCTCTAATCATATGATAATAAAAGATCAGTATGACAAATTTAGATATCATACCCCAACATAATAAAAAGGAACTTGAAATACTTTACATGATAATAGATCTTGAAAAATGAGAAGGGAGAAAGAATCTGTTACAAAAAATTCGGCAGCCTAACGACGCCACTTAAAACTTCATAAAACGAAATAATGAGAGTAAGAGGGGGTCTCTCATTATGTGAACATGAAAATGGAAGTAAGAGGAGTATAAAAGAACACCCTCTAACATAAGAACATGGAGCATAAAAGAAATTACATAAAAGATATTTCTTGAAAAGAAAGAGAGAGATTGGATCCCTTACCTTAAAACGTAACTCTTAAAACTCAATGGTTGGGACCTTGAGGGATTGGGGGCACCTTGGGAGGACTCCTTGGGAGGTAATGAGACCAGAACTTCGTTGGGGGAGAGTGGGGAGTCGAATGGATGAGAGGATGGCGTGGTATTTATAGGGAAAGTGAGGGGAGAAGGCATTAATGGCCAAGGGACACCTCATTAGTAGTTTTGGAAAAACCATGGGCTTGCCCATGGTATTTGCCCATTTTATTGGCCACATGGGACACCTCAAACCTTATATTACTATTCATTAGTCGAACATATTGATTACAAACTTAATACATCATTTAATGATGCCATTAAACACCCGTAACTTAAAAACTGTATTTTCACTATTCATCGAAAATTCAACTTTCTCAGAATAATCCAAAAATTTCACCTTAACCAAATATCAATGCTATGATTTCAAAAATGAACTCTATTTTATAGAAATAATTTTCTAAATATTTTTAATTTATTTTTTAAATAAATACACTATTCACCAAAAATTCATTTTTTCAGAAAAAACCCCAAAAATTACCATAACATAATATTTGTTCTCTGAGTTCAAAAATGAAATCCATTTTATAAAAATAAATTTTTTAAATATTTTTAATTTAATTTTTAATTAAAAAACACGATTCACTCGAAAAAACTAATACTTGAATAATAATTTATGAAACCGTTATTTAACCATGTTATTGAATCACATTACTTAATCAAGGTGCCTAGATTATATTAATACTTTCTTTAAGTGAGATTACTAATCCATTTGGACACATTACTAATCCTAATCATAAAATCACTATTCATAATTTACTATTCATAAAAAATCAAGTTGATCTTATTAGACTCTAAATTTCGTACTGAACATAATTGTAGAAGACCATTTTTTGAAAATCATTACACATTTTTAATTATTTAAGGTTTACATAAACATTTTTAAAATATCCTTTTTCTAAAATTCATAAAAAAATATGCATACAATATTTATCCGGTCATTTAAAAATTCATAAACTTCATCATAAGAAGAAACCCCAATTTTTATTTAAAACAAAGGATTACACAATACAGTTACGGTCTCCTTACACAGCCCCTTATCACACCAGCACAGGACCTAAGTGTAAGGTGTGATAAGGTGAGAGAATCTGAGGGAGGCTCGGATAACATCGCACGAGTAGTAATTTCTATCAGTTTGAACTTCTCGCAAAGGCGATTTCGTTCTAGCTTCACACGATGAAGTTCGGCTTGGGTTTGGTCTAGAGAAAATCCCAGTGGTGCTACCTCCTTCCCAGGTTCTGTTAGATGGGCTTCGATCGGTCCAAGACTACTAGGTGAGGCCATCAAATCTTCTTTCTATAATAATTAACCAAGATTACTTGTATTTAGATACAATAATCAAAACCTTTAGTTTCCAGCGGTCATATTGACCAATGGTCATATAACCGTCTAAACCCAATGGTCTCATTTTAATTATAATCATGTTATCAAATGAAATTTTTTTGTTGAGTATAAAAATAAAATAAAATAACACATAAAATTAGGAAACAAGATTTATTCAAAATTTCGGGTCGTTACATTCTTCCCCCCTTAAGAAATTGCGTCCTCGCAATTTTTAAAATTGGGTTTTGAAATTTCATTGAAAGTACCACATCAGAAAAGGTGTCAGTAAAATTTTTACTTTAAAAGAAATAAAGGGAAGTACAAATGTCACCCCAGTTAACCCACACTAGGATTCCATGTAGGAAAACATGGACATGGAAGAAAAACAAAGGGTTAAGTTATGGGGGAGAGTGATAGAGAACATGATTAGGAGAAAGTTAACCATAAGAAAATCCCAAACTTATGATGTGTGTAAACGGTCTTTGATTACCTAGTAGGAAACGTAAACCAACAAAATTTTTGTTTTACATTCCTTTTCATAATTTTGATGAATTCATTTACAACATAAAACAAAAACATAAGAAAATATACCTATCTTCATGTAGAGTTTCATCCTTTAATAAGTTTCTACCCAAAACTAATCTTTTCTCCAAACTATGAGCATTAAAAACTACTTTGTCTCATAAAAACACAAGAATCATCTTCATAATTCACAAAATATTAACTATCTATTTCTTCTATCCTTAAACATTATCCCAAAAAAAGAAAGGGTAAGGTAAAACACCTCTTCAAAAAGAAAGAATCCCATAGGAATGGAAACTACTTTTAAATCTTCAAAGTTCCATGGTACTACCCATAGTTCATCATTGACCACTCCATAAATAACGGTCATTAAGATTCCTCAAAATAAACCAAGCTAATATTGAAACCCAAATACAAGAAGGATTTGATAACATAGTCTTCCAAAATAAACTTCATTTTTCATCTCCAAACAACATCAACCACTCCTAACATCTTATAACAAAAGTAGCTAACCTAAACATATTTTACCCAAGATAGGTTAATCATTTCCATAAGTAACATAAATTACTATAAGTCCACCTTAAATTCATCGATTCCTCAAAATATAAGTCAAACTTACCCCTCAATGAAAATACCGTAGTAATCTATTTACCTCGATCATATAGGGTCCCCAAAATAGTGAACATATTCCAAAATAATAATCATATTTTAATCCCCTAATCATCCCGGTCAAATTAATACGACAATGATCTCATTTCCTATCACATTGGTTGTTGGGACACGCTCTTCCATTTCCCGCCATTAACTAAGAAAAGAAACCATAATTAGGGGCTTAAATACTTAGCCAATAATCATGAAAAGGAACTGAAAGCATATAAGGATAACTTGTAGAAGAAAAGTATACCCTAAATTGTGATCCCCTCGGTTCCCATCTAGGTTATCCATGATCATATATTCTTATGTGAATCTTTATTTTATTTTATCTTTGTTCCTTTAATAATGGTTCATACTAAGCTTATGAATTTACCAAAGCATATCCCCCAGGAGTGTCGTAACCAAGAGTGCAGCAAGGCCCATTGTTGTGTACCATTTCCCGTTCGAGTCTAGCTCAAAGTGGTGTTTTCGGGTTTTACCCCTATATACATCTGTTCCAGAGCCACCTCTACCTGCTCGTATCTAGACAGAGATATATTTGCTTGGAAACCCTTTACTCAATACTCACCAAAATACCAGGATGATTTCCTATTTTTTAAACTTTTCTATAGGATTCTTCCTAAAGTTTTCATATCCTAATTTCCACAAATAACTAATCCATCCTTTGATACCAACTATAGCATCCCTCCTCTTTATCACATAAACATTCATTACATTTTACAAAACTGAGGATCTTTAAGGTTTAGTGTCTTGGAAACCAGGAACTTTAAACATGAAAACATAAAAAATTCTTCTAAAACACTTGAAAGGATTCTCTTCATGTTCATCCTAGGTTCATTATTGCATCACATAACCTGGGGACATACATCAAAAGAAAGGGTGAGCAAAAATCCCAGTAAGGGAAACAAGAGAAACATTTTACATGTGAACTTGAGATACTTCAATAAGGTCATGAAAAGAACTTTAAGAAATGAGAATGAAATCATGAGGCATATCATAATAAAAATAAAATTTTTGTAACTTGAAGATGTGGCTACATCATTTGACATAGACAATCATGAACGTATCACCAAGGTCCATCCCCAAGGTTTCATTTGAAAATAACCAACGATATTCACCAAGGTATCGTGAAAATTGTAATCTCTAGTGGTTACATCATTACCCAATGCATTGGAGCGCTATCAGGGCGCACCCTTAAATTTGCCTTTATTATCATGTGAGCCACATATATCATCATCAAAAATTTCATAAATAACCCATATAGCAAAAATAAATGGGTTTCATTTCATAATCATAACGTTTTAAAAACTGCTTTAAAGACATGATCTTTACGTCACTTTAAACCCACGGAAGGGGAGAGCGGGTTTCATGTATATAAATCCCAGAATATAAAATAGAAAATTTTTGTATATATGTGAATAACCCTGTAGAAATAAGAGATTTGAGTATTCACTTAATAACATTAAGTAATTTCGAGAAAAAGAGAGAGGAATTTTGAGATGAAAATTCTGCAGCACAACAGCTACGTGACAGGGTTTTAGAAAACGTTGAAAAGAGAAGGGACATGGGTCAAAAAATCATAAATGACCCATAAAACAGTAGAGGGAAAAAATATAAGGGATTTAAGAACATGTTAATGATATTTGAAAATATACCATATGAAATGAAGCACATGGAAGGAAGACAAAAATAAGATTTCTCTTATGAAAATTCGGCAGCCTAACAGCGTTACATAAACTTCAACCAAAAATGAATTTATGATGTCAAATAGGGTATCTAATCATATGAACATAAAAGATCCCTATGACAGATATAGATATCATACCCCAACACAATAAAAAGTAACTTGAAAGACTTGACATGGAATTAGAACTTTGAAAAGGAGAAGGGTGAAAGAATCCCTTAAAAATTCGGCAGCCTAACGACGTCACTTAATCTTCAACAAAAATGAATTGATGAGATCAAATAGGGTCTCTCATCATATGAACATAAGATTTCCGTATGATAGATATAGAGATCATATCCCAACATAACATAAAGGAACTTGAAATAATTTACATGAAAGTAGAACTTCAAAACGTGAAGGGTGAAAAACCACTTAAAAATTCAGCAGCCAAACAACGCCACTTAAAACATCAAAATACTGAATTGAAGAGATCAAATGGGGTCTCTCATCATGTGATCATAAACGATCAATATGATAAATTTAGAGATCATAACCCAACATAATAAAAAGGAACTGGAAAGAATTGACATGAAATTAGAACTTCAAAACAAGAAGGGCGAAGAACCACTTAAAAATTCGGCAGCCTACCGGCGCCACCTAAAACATCAAAATACTGAATTGAAGAGATCAAATGGGGTATCTCATCATATGATCATAAAATATCAGTATGATAAATTTAGATATCATACCCCAACATAATAAAAAGGAACTTGAAATACTTTACATGATAATAGATCTTGAAAAATGAGAAGGGAGAAAGAATATGTTACAAAAATTTCGGCAGCCTAACGACGCCACTTAAAACTTCATAAAACGAAATAATGAGAGTAAGAGGGGTTCTATCATTACGTGAACATGAACAGGGAAGTAAGAGGAGTATAAAAGAACACCCTTTAACATAAGAACATGGAGCATAAAAGAAATTACATAAAAGATATTTCTTGAAAAGAAAGAGAGAGATCGGATCCCTTACCTTAAAACGTAACTCTTAAAACTCAAAGGATGGGACCTTGAGGGCTTCGGGGAACCTTGGGAGGACTCCTTGGGAGGTAATGAGACCAGAACTTCGTTGGGGGAGAGTGGGGAGTCGAATGGATGAGAGGATGGCTTGGTATTTATAGGGAAAGTGAGGGGACAAGGCATTAATGGCCAAGGGAAACCTCATTAGTGGTTTTGGAAAAACCATGGGCTTGCCCATGGTATTTTCCCATGGTATTGGCCACTTGGGACACCTCATACCTTATCTTACTATACATAAGTCTAACATATTGATTAAAAACTTAATACATCATTTAATGATGTCATTGAACACTCATAACTTAAAAACTGTATTTTCACTATTCATCGAAAATTCAACTTTCTCAGAATAATCCCAAAATTTCACCTTAACCAAATATCAATGCTATGATTTCTAAAATGAACTCTATTTTATAAAAATAATTGTCTAATTTTTTTTAATTTATTTTTTAAATAAATACACTATTCACTTAAAATTCATTTTTTCAAAAAAACCCCAAAAATTACCATAACATAATATCAGTGCTCTGAGTTCAAAAATGAAATCCATTTTATAAAAATAATTTTTTTAAATAATTTTAATTTAATTTTTAATTAAAAAACACTATTCACTCGAAAAAACTAATACTTGAACAATAATTTATAAAACCGTTATTTAACCATTTTATTGAATCACATTACTTAATCAAGGTTCCTAGATTATATTAATACTTTCTTTAAGTGAGATTACTAATCCATTTGGACACATTACTAATCCTAATCATAAAATCACTATTCATAATTTACTATTCATCAAAAATCATGTTGATCTTATTAGACTCTAAATTTCGTACTGAACATAATTGTAGAAGACCATTTTTTGAAAATCATTACACATTTTTAATTATTTAAGGTTTACATAAACATTTTTAAAATATAATTTTTCTAAAATTCATAAAAAAATATGCATACTATATTTATTCGGTCATTTAAAAATTCAAAAACTTCATCATAAGAAGAAATCCAAATTTTTATTTAAAACAAAGGATTACACAAGGTAGTTACAGTCTCCTTACATATCCCCTTATCACACCAGCATATGACCTAAGTGTAAGGTGTGCTAAGGTGAGAGAATCTGAGGGAGGCTCGGATAACATCGCACGAGTAGTAATTTCTATCAGTTTGAACTTCTCGCAAAGGCGATTCCGTTCTAGCTTCACACGATGAAGTTCGGCTTGGGTTTGGTCTAGAGCAAAGCCCAGTGGTGCTACCTCCTTCCCAAGTTCTATTAGATGGGCTTCGATCGGTCCAAGACTACTGGGTGAGGCAATCAAATCTTTTTTCTATAATAATTAACCAAGATTACTTGTATTTAGAGACAATAATCAAAACGTTTAGTTTCCAGCGGTCATATTGACCAATGGTCATATAACCATCTAAACCCAATGGTCTCATTTTAATTATAATCATGTTATCAAATGAAACATTTTTGTTGAGTATAAAAATAAAATAAAATAACACATAAAATTAGGAAACAAGATTTATTCAAAATTTCAGGTCGTTATAGAGATAGTCAAGTTACATGGAGTTCCCCTTTTCATTGTGTATGATCGTGATCCTAGTTTTACTTATAACTTTTGGAAAGGCCTTCAGAAGTCATTGGGTACTGAATTAAATTGTAGTACAGCTTTTCTTCAGCAATCAGATGGGAAGTCAGAATGAACAATTTAGAACTTGGAGGATATGTTACGTGCTTGCACGATGGATTACCAGAGAAGTTGGGACCAAAATCATTCCTTGGTTGAATTTTATTATAATAACAATTTTCATTCCAGTATACAGATGGCTCTATTTGAGGCATTATATTGAAAGCGGTGTTGAACTTCAGATTTTTGGCTTGAAGTAGGGGAATGGAAGCTGATTGGACCATAATTGGTAGAAGAGATTGCATAAAAAGTTCAGTTTATTCAGAAGCACATGAGAACAGCTCAGAGTCTACCGAAAAGTTATGTGGATAACCCGAGTAAGGATATTTCTCTTGAGGTAGGTGATCACGTTTTTCTCAATGTTTCTCCATGGAAAAGTGTGATGCGTTTTGGAAAGAAAGGAATGCTGAGTCCGAAGTTCATTGGACCTTATGAAATCATTTAGAAAGTTGGATCAGTTGCATAGAGAGTGGAATTACCTCCAAGTTTTTCCCAGGTACACAATATTTTTTATGTTTTAATGTTGAGAATGTATATTCCAGATCCATCTCATGTTTTGAGCCCAGATGTAGTTTAGTTGGAAGAGAATCTCTATTATGAAGAACAACCAGTCCAAATTCTAGACCATAGAGAGCAGGTGTTGCGGAATAAGGTAATTCCTCAGGTGAAGGTTTTATGGAAAAACTATATGTTTGAAGAGGCAACGTAGAAATCTGAAAATGTTATGAGGGTTAAATACCCCCATTTATTCTATAGGTGACTAAAATTGTGAGGATGAAATTCTCAAAAGGGGTGAAGGATGTAACATCCCATGTAAATAAAGAATAAAATATTTTCATATTTATTAATATTTGTGAATTAAATAGTAAAGTTTCATTAATGGGGTTGCTATGTTCGATGACATACCTGATATGCAACAACGGATTTCATTGAAATCTTACGTTTCACACTAATAATAAAATAATATTATTTTAAATTGTAGTTAACACGTAGCCGTTGTATTGGTGGGAATGAATATAAATAACTAATATATGATTATATATGTTTGTTTAATGTTTTTACATTTATCCAATAAATGTTAGAGGCATAAAATGTGAATGAATCCATTTTTAAGCATGAATACACTAATATTCACTAAAAGGTCTATTTATTTCCTTTTGATAGAGAACCCTCTTTAAATATAGTTTTGTTCACTCTTATATGTTCAATTGGACCAAATAAAATTATTCTTTAGAATCAGGACATCAAAATTTACTTTGTGTATGTTTTTGTTATTTTACGGATAAAGTTCATTTTTTAATGAATCGTGAAAAATATTGTATTCCAATTCAAAAAAACCTTTTAATATAATTAATTTAGATGGTTAGATTATCTTATTAATTGGTTTTAAAGTGAAATTAAAATATATTTTTACCATTTAATCAAATGGTGTTCATTGGAGTTAATTTCACTTTGAAATTGGACTTAAACAAGTGTCAATCTCTTGATATATATTGTTTCTTAAAAAGACGCTATTTGATTTAACAACAAGAATTAATTATAAAATTCATTAATGCAACTTATATGTTTTTAATCTTGTAAAATAGACATCATTTTTGAATTCTGAATTTCAAAAATATCTTGAGGAGTATTTTTGGTATTTTTCTGAAAAACATCAATTTTTGGTGAATAGTGAAACCACTAAGTGTCAGTTAAAAAAAGTTATTTTTTATTTAAATGAAATTTTACCGCTTCTGTGAATTGAATTTCAAAAATCCTATATACATGGTTATCATTAGTAAGTAAAATGTGGTTCAATGGGATGAAAATAATTTTTGTTGAATAGTAACTTTTACATTTTATTAACCACGATTAAAGGTAATTAGTGTAATTAAAGGTAAAAATAATGTTATAATAATATGAAATGACCTTTACACTTGTCCTACACTTATTGGATGAGTCATGGACGACCAAGAAAATTCTTGGTTCAATTTGTGGGACCCTATGGAGCCACTTGGGTAAGATAATGACATGAATATCATTTATTTTAAGTAAAAATAAAAATTTCACAAATATGAATTGTTTTACTAAAACTATTTTTTACATGGGGTTATATAATTGATATATTTGACCATAAATTTTCATTATAAATCTAAAAAGACTTCCTACATCATGGTATTTTTTATATAATTTTTAGACATCAAATAAATAAAATTATTTATGACACAATGATGATGCAATGTTTACATCATTATTGAATAATTTAAATAAATAAGAAGATAAAGTTTACAACAGTATCCAATACTTGTCCAATTCTTATTGGATGATTTTATTTCGAACATGGGACACATTATCTTCTACTTTAATGATTTTTGGACCTTTAAAAACCGAAATGAATTATATAGCAAAATAATATTTTCAAGATTTCCAAAAGAGCCCCTCCTCTCCCTTATAAAAAGACCCCACATACTACCCATTTCACACACTTCTCTAGCCCTTTGGATCATCCAAAATCTACTCAAATAATCTCACACGATCTCTCTCTTCATCCTAGAAGCCTTACCTTAGGATAAAATCTCTTCAAGAAACCCTTTAGCTTCAAACCAAAATGAGTTACATGATTTAAAGAAGATTAAAGAACGATCGATTCAAGTCGGACATGAGGTAAGGGAATTCGTCTCAATCTCCTTTCATTGAGCCATATTTTTTTAATACAAGACATTATTTTATATGATTTATAAACATATTTTTATTTTCAAATCTTTCAATGGGAATCTTTTTCTATGAAGTGTTTTACTAAACGACAAAAAGGAATGTTTCTTTTAACGTACACGGTGACAATGACCTTTCCGCCTCCGCGAGTATTAATTGATCATTCGCTTACTTAACAACCTGTAATGTTTTTTAAAATGAAAAATAAATACCATATACTCAATTATGTATTTTGGTATTGAAAATGGTTTTGATAATGGATTTTTTATGTCAATATATTTAAGTGATATATTGTGATTGAAATGTGGAAATGTTTTATTTCCTTTATATTTTTTGAATGTGTTATGATTTTATAATGGTACTTAGAAATTTTAAAGGTGGTTACGTGATAAAAAAATGATGGTTGCGGCCGTGAGAAACCAAATGGGTGGTTATGTTATAACCTCTAATGCATTGGGTATGGATGTCGGCCATATGGCTATTCTATTTAGTGACATGTGTGGAAGTCGACCGTATGGTTATTCCATTTAAGTATGTTTATGTTCCAAGTTACCTTTATATTTTATGTGTTATTTATATGGGATTTATGTTGATCTTTTGGTTACACAAGGATAAGCAATGATTTTTTTTCAGTGAAGAGTATTTACAACTTCATATAGGTGAAAAGTATTACTTATGATTAAGTATTCATGGTTTACATGTTGTTTTGAAAAACTAACAGTTTCCTTATTTGTGTATTACTTACTGAGCTTTTTATTCTCATATCATGTTTTTAAAATGTTTTTCATAGGAAATAAAGTGGAATGGGGTCAAGGATGGGATCAATGAATGCCATGCTGTCTAAAACATGGAACTGGACATGACCCTTTTTTTAAGAGTTTTTATTTTATGAGAAAATGGAAACTGAGTAGAAGTGTCTACTTTGTAACTTTTGAGATATAATGGTTATGGCCTAATTCTCTAAAAATCTAAACCTAAAAACATTCTCAATGTGAATTATTCATTTAATTCAATATTATGTAATGTTTTAAGGCCGAGTCCTTATAATCAGAGAAAAATGTTTAGTCATGAGAGTAACCTGTAACCCAGATTTTTGAGAGCTGATGAGGTGCTAGATCATATTGGAGTTATGTAATATTGGCTATCACTCCTCTATATATTATTTAGAGACATGGAACTATTCATGTGTTGCAAATTTATCAGTATCATCATGATGATTCCCATGTCATTAACTGGGAGATGTGGATATTGAATATTATGTGATGTTAATGAAATGAACTATTGAGATTCAAGATCATATGAATAAGGTTCTTCATGAGTGTGATATTCTGTTATTTCAGGTCCTATGGAAACACAATATCTTGGAAGAACTAAATTTTTAGCGGGAGTCATAGATACGAGCTCAATGCATCGAGTTGTTTTCGCTTGATTTGAGGCTTTAGAAGATCATTATAGAGATCATTTATTCCTGAAATATTAATTTATAAATTTTTGGTGGGATAATTTATCATCCTTGATGTGGTTCTTAAGGATATATTCATTAGTATTTGAGAGGTGTCTCCCATTCGAGTCAGATTTGGTATTTTGGTGTTTCATATTTATTCACTCTTACCTCATGTATTGTTGTTTGTGTCTACATGTCAAAGATTCTATGTAAGGTATTTCATATGGTGATTGCTCAAAACCAATTTTTATTTCATTCATGAGTTTTTTTAATTATTGAGGATAATAATTTCTTGAGAGTTATCTGACAGAAATGAACACCTATTTCCCAAGACCTTTCTTTGTCATTTAGGGTTATTTGGGGGATTGGGAGAGTTTTCATAATTATAAAAATTTAGTTCAAAATGGTTTTACAAATTATAAAAGTAAATTTAAAGTGGTTTGATTATTTTATAAGTAAATATAGAATTTTGGAAATAATAATAATCAATTTATTTATTATTTACATGTTTAATTAATATGAATTTATTTATTTTAGATATTTATTATACCCTTATGAAACACCCATCCACGTGTGAAGGAAAAGTCAGTCACCCTTACATATCTTAGTTATTATGAGTTTCAAAAAGGTAGTTCCTTCATTGTGTAAGGAAAATACTTATATTTTTCATTTCATAATTTTGGATCCATGTTAGTGTAAAGGAAAGATAATGTTTTATTAATCTATATAAATGTAATATCTTAGTCTCTTTTTAGGGTATTGGATTTATGTTAGGGTTAGTTTGAATTGATGTTTGGGTAGCACGCTTTTTTAAATACTTTATAAAGGTAAGGTGGATATACCCTTATATAGGTCTTATTTTAAATCTATTTATTGGAATTTCCAACTACCCTTAATTAGAACACCTGATTCATGTAAAAGATACAATTCGTTTTACAGAAATTTTGTATTTCTTATGTATTCATCCTAAAATTCATTTTTATGAATATAAAAGAAAATATTGACTGAAAATCATAGAATTAAAATATCTTGTAAAAAGATTGAATTAAATATTTTATTTTCTAAAATTTAGGAGACAAAATTGGTTTTCTGATGAAATAAAATTAAATTTAATATAAATTAATGAAAAATGATTTGGATGGGACTTTAGGAAAGATCTAGAGAGAATACTATACCGATTGTTGGAATGAAAATTCATTTTCATTCAAGTTTCCTTATTCTTGTCATATAGTATGGGTGATAAAAACAACAACACTCTAGTTCAAATAGTCACATGTTGTTGACTCAATCCCTATTCATATTCCAGGATTGTGTGATTATTATTTGTCTCTACCCCTATTTGGTGTAACATTATGTGAAGCTTCATTTAGAGGTATATGATTTTTGACATATATGATATTTTATGTGAAAACAACATCATAATATTCATTACATTCCATTGAGAATATATAGGATATCAGGCTCAAATAATATATTAATATAGTAATTATTTAAGGAAATGGGAATTATTATCACATGAAATAAATATTATTATTTATCAATCCCGATGTTAAAGGAAGGAAAAGAATAATTATCACATGAATAAGATTAAAAATTATTATTTAATATATAAATTAATGGAGTAATTGGGGTAATGATCTCATGCTACTATTATTATTAGCTTCTTGAAAATTTTCCTGGTAGTATGAATTAATCATTATTTGTACATTTCTTTTATCTTAGGTATTATCATATGTTCATAGAATTTGACAAACAACATGAGAGATGAAAAAATGAATAAAGGGATTTGAAAGAGGAATATGAATTTAATTAATATTCTACCACAAAATTATGAATTATAGTAGTGTAGTTTTATGTATTCCCTTTGAATTTATTTCTATTTTTTTGTAGCTGTTATTATGAAGTAATTCTTTTTCTGAAATTGGTATATAATGAATCGGAAAATTCATGAAAATAATTAAAATTTTCAATTTTGAATAAAATTTATTGGGGATCATAGAGCCCATTATTTTTTGAGAAAGTATTGAATATGTTATATCATCATAACTATTTCTTTAAATTGTGTGATGAATATACTCTCTTCCATGTGTGCATGTTTTAGGATATTAGATCCTTATAATGATTAATCCAAAATTAGTAAGGTTGAAATAATTTGAAATAAATGAGATAAACTGTGTGGGTATTTAGTGGTGGGTGTTTCCATTGATTGAAGGATTGAATATATTATATACAATGGTTTGAGGGATGACACTATGGATGTTGGAATGAGTTAAGAGAAAGTCTGTCACCTTATTTCTTATGTAATGTTGTTTTTGATGGATGGATTTATTATTGAATAATTTTTATGTTTTCTAACTGCTCTATGTTGTTTGGTTCTATTCATGACATGCTCATCATTTCTTGTGGTATATTAGGATGAATCCTAGAGTACCGAAATATAATTGATTGTAAAATTAGATAAATAAATGAACCAACATTATGGGGTATTGTCAATAGGAGTAATGATAAATGTTTATATTATTAGTTATAACCATATAATTGTTAAAATATATTCAAAAAGAGAATGGTATTGATTCCATAAATTAATATATAAAAGAATAATTTAGTTTTATTTTAGTAGAATTATTTGGTAAAACTAAAATTAATGATGGGTGAGTAAATGATGAATAAACTACAGGGTTATTAAATGAATGAATATTAATTTTATATGTTATAAAGTGGATATAATTAATGATATAATCCTGATACTTGTGTGAATGTTTATTATTTGGGCCTTAGTAGTGAAAATTGGGTGTCTTATGAGATGTCAAAGATAGACGAGCCAAAGACTAGGCCGTTTCCCTATGTATGATTTTTTGAATTATATTATAATTGATGGTTGGAGTGAGTATCTCAAGAGGGTGGTGAATTGAATACCAAATAAATATTTATATTATAAAATTTTTAAATAAAATCTCCCAATTGAAATAAAAATAACCTTGTTAATCAAAATAGAATATCAATATAAATTATGATCTCTAAAATATTTCTCAAGGATTGATTTTGTCTCAATTGAAATAATTGTGAAAAATATTTCTACTTTTGAAATAAATTTACATAATAAAATTCGTATATAAACACTAATTATGATAATATATCAAAGTAGTTATTTTGTTTATTGTTTATAACAAATTCAATTTAATGTTTTAAAAAGAAACAAAAACAAAACTCACATCGGAATAAAACAATAGGTTCAGTCTCAAGTTGTGACATAATCCTCTCCACATGGAAATAACCTACTACCATGTGGATTTAATAAAATAATCCTCAATCCATAACCTGTATTGGGTATATAGAATAGCTGACCAGGAATCCAAGAGTCACAATGTCCTCTTCCACATAAAAAATGGGAATAATGTCAACCAATGCCACACATGGACCTCTTCAACAACACCATGGATAAACAAATGTAACATGGGTGATGAAGATATCAAGTATCTAATAGTTATATTATAGGATACAGTGTGTATTAAATAAATAGTTTTAATCTCTCACTTCACAAAAAGTGAATTCAACTAAATAAAAATATCAAGAAATAAGTGTATAGAAAAGGTGTTACTTCTCAGTTTAAAGCTTTTCAAATGCTTGATACTACTTAGGTGTAGCATGAATAAGACCTCAATTAATTTCTAAAATATTTTCAGTAAAATGGAGGGTCTTAGTCTCTCTTTTCTTTGACTATAGGAAAGTAATTGTATGTTGGACGTGATTAAACCTTTCACAGTCGATATCAGGTATGAATGCTTTGTGTCAGGCTCTTAGTAAGTGTCACATGTGACCGTGTGTTATTTTTCCAGCTACTATTATTTACAAACAAACATGAGGGTAACATAATTGAATAAATAGTGCCTTAAAAAAGAAATACCTTTCACAGAATAGTCATCCAGGTATTGTAACACCCTGAGATTTTGGCAAATTTTTTTCAAATTAATTTAATCTTTTGAAAATTGCCTATTCACGAAACATAGAAAATAGATTTTTAGTAAATAAAACATCCCTTTAAAATGGAATGTCATTTAATATGTCACATGAAATACCAAATTATAATATATTACATGTAACAACAAGGTAAGTGTACAGTACACACAAGATTAACCTTCCACGGTGGCTTGCGTAACACACAAGACCGTGTGTAACCAAAATATAATATATTGATAAAAATATTATTATAATAGAATATAACCAAGATATTATGTTTATAGATATGAATAGTATTAATTAAATTATAAAAATATGTGGTTTAAAAAAATTTAAGATTAATTCGTAGGTTACTAATTAAAGATTATGAAAATCGATTGAATATAATGAAAAATATTATTATAGTCACAAACCAATTTAAACTTTGTAAATTAAATTAATTAGAATTTTTAGGTGATTTTAATTTAGTGAAAATTTTATATATTCAATATCATATTATTTATATTCCAGAAATATATCATGTAGACATAATATAAGAATGAACCCAATTTTATTCTTAAAAACCTATATTTTTTATCAAGGCATTTTTTACCGCCATTTAATAGAGAACCCATTCTAAATCCAATTTTTGGTAAATTTGTATATTTAATTTGTAAAAATAAATAATATCATTTTAAGAGAAATAAAAACTTAGGTTAAGATAAATTTTTGGTATTTTTATGTAAGGTTTCATCTTTTAATGAATAGATAAAAATATAGGATTTTAATTAAAAGCGACTTTTTCATATAATTTATTTATAAGGATAAGTTATATTTTTAATTTATTTAATATGTTAGTTATATAATATTTTTACCAATTAAACCAATTTAGATAATTTTAACAAATTTTACATTGAAATTGGATATAAAAACTTAGCAAACTTTTGGACGTTTTTATTTTAGAAACAGGCAGTGTCATCCCATCAACAGGATTAATGATAAATTGATTTTTGACACTTGTGTGAATTGAATTTTTCAAAATAGATTCCATATTTTTAATAAGAATAATTTATAATGTATAATAATGTAATTTTTTTAAATAAAATATTAGTGGATATGATTAAAATTAATTACATTGGTTAAGAGAAAAATTTGGTTAATAAAGTACTAAACATTATATTTAAGACTCCAATAGACCTAGAAACAAGTACAAAAACCATTAGTTGGCCATATTTCTACCCTATAATAAATTTTATCTACCTTTCTCCATTATTGGATCCACTTTCAACATAAAAAACTTGGGATTATTTCTCTCTTCAAATATTTACTAGAGTGGAACTCCTCTACCACTATAAAAGGCCACCACATCTACCCATTCCTCACACCTCTAAAAAAACTTAAGTTAGCACAATAAACACCCAATTTTACTCCCAAAAATCCTACCTTATTCATTTATCCTTAATTTGGGCATAAATTCTCTGAATGAATCCTTTTGAGGAAATCTAAAAGGAGTTACCTAATTTTGAGGTAATGCCCTCGGTCAAGATCCTTTCCTATATTTTTGTTCTTCACACCCTCCACTCAGTTTCTTACATATTTGTGCAAACAAATTGTATCCAAACAATTATAGGGGCTTTTATTCTATTTTTTCAACCTAAATCTACACACAGTTACATATAATGGATATCAAACATATTGTTTCTATGTACAATGATCCACTGCCTCACGAAACCATGATTTTTCATTTCTCCATTACCACCAATCATGGGGGAAATTATGGTGGAAAATCTATTTATATATGAAATATATTATATTTATTATGTATTTTACCTTATTTATTCCTTATACAATAGATATATCTATACTTTACATTTTTTGTTAACATAATAATCTCATTTGAAGAAGTGTGGACTACTGCCTCTTAAAACGATGTGATTTGTTCACACACCACATGGATTGTGTTAAGGATGGGTATAGTGAATATATATGATATATTAATTATACTGATATAAATAAATAAATAAATAAATATATATACATACATTTATATACATAAGTCATTTACATATTTTCTTTCAGTATTACAATAAAAAAACATAGTTCATGTGTACGTACAACTTAATGTCTCCATGGATGGTATATTCCATTTCGTAAATATTTTTTATATAAATTATTAAAAAATACATATAATGGATATAAATGATATTTCAATCATTATTTAAATTCTCGAATTATTATATAAGTATAAGGACCAACGATATAACAAATTAAGAGACATGCAATAAATAATGAAAATATTACAAAAAAGTGAAACCTTATCATTGGATAATTAACAAGTAGGTAACATAAGGTCATATTGAAAAATACATGGTAATATATATAAGAATAGTATTCTGTAAAATATTTCTAATAAACTTATATTTATTATACAAGAAGCTTGTATGAGTATGGAGAGAGGCAAGACACAAGGTAAGGGGATTTACTATCAGTTTTAATTTCTATTAGATACATGTAATGTTCACCACTATTTCCTTTTGTGGGGTGTATGAAATATCTATTTTTTTATTCTATATATATTATAATTAAATTTATGGGTAAAAAAATGTCCATTTTATGATGTTTCTTTCATGGGGTTTATGTTTCAAATGTTACCAAATCAGTAAAAATGTTTTCTCTCAATTTACATTCTTTGAGACTCATTTTTGTTATGAACCATTTTTTTCAAGGTTTATATCAATAAATATAACATGTTATATCATGAATATACTTATTTTCATTATAGTTTAAGCCTCATTTCATTTTATTTTCTTACATGAAGCGTAATATCCCAAGTAACCGAGTGGTAAGATTTTATTGAAATAATCTCATTTCCTTTCATGATTGTTAATTATTATTCATTTTTGATGAAATATTATGATCCATATATAATGAAAATTCAAGAGTTTAATTATCATATTTTTAATATGTATCCTAATGTATTATTACTATTATTACACTCAATGATACCTATGATAATTAAGAATTTTTTTTTAGAAAAATATGACCGTATCTCTCTCTTCGGCCAGAAATTTTTTTTATTTCAAAAACCATTTCTCAAAAAAAAAATTCAACGTTTTTTGAAATGATCATTGAAGATAATTTTTAATAATAAATTATTTCAAAAATATTTTATGGTTTTCAAAGATTCCTTTATATGTTTTCACATATATTTTTAGAGAAAAAGTTTTTAACAAATGTTTTATGTTTAAAAAGACATTTTAAACATTTTCAGTTTTTATTTATTAATATTAAATGTACTTTAAATGAAATGTTTTTCAAAACAGTTTTAATATTACTTTAAAAATTTTCAATGTATTAAAATAATTTTTTTAAACAAAATTCCATATTATTTAACAATTTTTTTAAAAAAATGTCTTTCAAAATGTTTTCTACTCCACATTATAAATTTTAAATGTATTTTATATGAAAATTATTTTTAAATGGTTTTGTGTAATTAAATTACTTTTTCAAATAATAAAGGATATTTTCCTCAAGAAACATTAAAAAAAAGATATTTCAAAATGTTCATCCATCAATGATGATATCTATTTATTTTTCTCATGGTTACCTTGGAAATGATATAAATGATTCGTTGAAATATTTTTTAGGAATGGGTTATGATTAATGTAATGGTCTTTATGAAATTATTTTCTATTCATGGGTTATATGTCTATGAAACCCACTTTTTTTCAGGGGTTATGTTAATGATTAAAGTGTCAGGAAACATGTTTCTTTCGATAGGGTTTGATATGTTTACATGTTTATGATACCCATTTCATTACCTATGTTATGATTTGATTTTTTGTGATCTTTTGTAACATTATTTTATTATTTCCCTATGAGATTTTTGGGACATATATCTCCCTCTAATGGATTGGGTAAAGTTTTATATATCATGGGATAACGATGTGAATGAAGTCGATGGGATTGATCCACTAGGGGAAGATAGGGAAACTAGATCCTGTACAAAGAAAGGATTGTGGATTAGGATGGTGGTGTGTCCCACGTAGTAGGTGTAGTCACCATGAATCTGGATGATAGGGAAACCTAATCCATTATGGGATGTTGGGGAAACCTGATCACTTATAAGGAAATAAATTCAATTGGGGATGGTGGTGTGTCCCACCCAGTAGGTGTAGTTCCCATGAAGTGTGCTAATATGTTCTACATATTAGTCTTGACTTTTGTGGAATGATATCACATGTTTATGTATGCCACATTTTCATATCTTATTACTTTGATATGATTTCATGGATTATGTTCTCTATTTCTTCATGATTCATGTCTTATAAACTGCCAATATTTATGCCATGCTTCATGTTTATGAACTTTTATGTGAAGGTTATTATCTTATAATGCTTTGATCATGTTCTCATACCCCCTATGTTCATGTTTATGCTTGAATTTCCCCTTGTTTACCCATATTGAGTACTTCATCTCACCCCTTTTTATGTTTCCTTCCCTAAGATATGAAGATATGTAGTATGTATGATGTGTCTAAGAAGAATTCTAGTCATGAAGAACTAAGTGGGAGATAATGTAGCTCTTTTATATACTAGTGTTTAGTAATTGGGATAACTAGAAGGAACATGGTTAACTATTAATGAATCATATTTGAAAATTATAGGTATTATGAGAATATATTTCCCAAGTGTAAATATCATAATGAGAATTAAGAAGATGTTATAAGTATTGGTTATACTTCTAAATATTAAGAGACCAAAACAACATATGAATGTTATGTGAAGTTCTTAAATTATTGTTAATCTTAAATGTAAGAAGAATTATTATTTAAATTTTGAAGAACCTTAATACATGATTCACATTTCATATTCTAGTAACGTGGTATTAAGGAATAAGTTGAAGATTCCCAAGTATTGGTTTAAGAATAATGTTGGATGAATAAAGTAATTATGTTTTTGAATTAAATGATTATGTTAGATGAATAATGAAATATATAATTATTTTTAGTATATGTTTTTATTCTGAATTGAAAAGGATATGTTTAATGGTGATGGAGACTTCTAAAAGTGATATTTTGATTAAGGGATTGTAACCCTTAATGTGATCAAGATGTTGATAAAAATCATCTTTCACATGGATAAAGAGATTAATGACTTGGATAAAGAATATTGGATAACAATTATTACTATGGATATAATTATTGAAAAAGTGGTCTATGTAATAATGGATTAATTTGAAAACTTATTGGATATAAGTAATATGTACTATAATTATTGGAATAAGGAAGCATTCATGTTTTCAAAAAAGGATTATGAAATTTCATGTTGTTACTATGTTTCAAGAGAATATATGACAAGGGTATACACATGTTTAGTCTGTGAAAACAAAGATCTAATTTGTGTAATAAAGTGGAATAAATGTTAAGAATATTTCATGAATCTCTTTATTCTATTTTTAATTTTCATCCATGAGAAGAGTTTTAAGGATAACAGATGATGAAAAGTTTAAGTTAAACATCAGAGGAAGTATTTATGCATTGATTTGGTATTTAAAACATTAGTTAAAATGATATTTTTTAGTTAAAATTATTTCAAAAATTTCCATCTTATATATACTTTGGAAATTATATTAATGTGGTTTTAGAATAAGACATCATGTATATCGGGAAAAAACCAATCATGTTCTGTATGGCTGTAGGTCTTGAACCCATGACCGAAGGATGATAAGGGTTTCACATCTACCACTGGCCTATGCAATTTCTTGGTTAATTTTTATTTATTTTTAATGAATAAATATTTATGATGAACTAGTCATGTTACTTTATATGTTTGTAGATAATTTTATGTTGATAGTTAGAATTTTCATTTTTTGGGCATTAAGATCCATTAAAAGTTTATTTCTGGGAATTCATTCCTTAAGGTAATTTATTTAATAGAAATTAATCAAAGAACAAACAATGTATGAAATTTTATTTATTGAAAAATATTAATAATTTCTCAACATTCGGAATGTAATAAAAAAATTATTGTTTCAATACCTTAATTTTCCTTGAGTTGATGGCCTTTTAAATCCACACAGATTTATAACTTTGAGACACTCAACATTCTATTGTACATTCACTTGTTTTGGACTGATAAGCTCAATCAATACCTATAAATATTTATTCTATTCCTCCATCTCCAATCTTCACTACCAACCTATGTTCTCTTATGTGGAATCCCAATAATATGTTACATTGGGTAACTATTATGGTTCCAAATTTCTTTTTTAAGGGATGTTTTAGTAAACATTTTTATGATATGTGTTTCTATGAATGATCCTTTTAAGTATTAATACTTTGATAACACAAACAAAGATCAAGGTAAAATTTATTTGAAGGGCATAGAATGTAAACCCCTCATTTTTGGTGATTTGTTTTTGAATTAATTGAATATTTCGATATTTTTCTCTTCACAAAACACTGAAATTAGCTTTTAACTAAGTCAAAAATTACTTTATCTTGGAACTAGATTGTCCTATGTCACATGCAATCCTAACGTGGTGTACATTATGCAGAACAACAAGGATATCATACATTATAAGCAATATTGACCTTCCTCAATGGCATGAATAACACGCAAGGTCGTGTGTAACCTAAAAATAATATGTTGTTAAAAATATTATTATAATTGAATATAAAATAGTTGTTATGTTTATGGATATTAATAGTATTAAATTAATTATAAAAATATGTGGTGTACACAAATATATGATGAATTCATTGGTTTCCAATTAATGAATATGAAAAACGATTGAATATAAAGGAAATATTATTATAGACCCAAAGATATTTTAACCATGTAAATTAAATTAATTACAATCGATAAGTGATATTAATTTAATAAAAATGTTATATATTCAATGAAATATTTTTGTTATCCATCCAATATATCCTATATATATATATATATATGATATAATAAGAAACCCTATTTTGTGCTTAAAAACCATTATTTTTATTACGGCATTTGACTACCTTTCATGGGTGAAACCATTTTAAATCCAATTATTGGAAATTTTAATGATTTAATTTATCAACATAATTTTTTTTGAATAAAAAGAAAAAAAATTAGGTTAGTATTAATTTTTGGTGTTTTTTGTAAGGGTTTATCATTTAGTAAATAGATAAAAATAGTGGATTTTAATTCAAAACTTCTTCTTCATCTAATTTATTTTTAATGTTAAATAATATTTTTAATTGGTTTAATAGTTTATTTAGATAATATTTATACGAATTAATACTATTTAGTTCATTGTAACCAATTTGAAAATGAAATTAGATATAAAAACATATCAATCCTTTGGATGTTTTTACTTTAAAAGCCCGTAGTGTCATCCTATTAGTGGGATTAATTTTCAATTAATTTCTACCACTTCTCTGATTAGAATTATTCAAAATGGATACTATATTTTTTATAAGAATAAATTATAATTTCTAATAAGTTTAACATTGTTTTTGAACAAAAATTTTAGTGAATGTAACTAAAATTAAATACATTAGTTAAGAGAAAAACTAGGGTAAGGAAGTACTAAATCTAAAATTTAAGACCCGAAATGACCTAGAAAAATTTCAAAATACCATTTTATGGACATATGTAGATGCCTATAATCATTTTGATTGACCTTGATTCACTATTGGATCCAATTTCAAAAAAGCCTGGGTGGAATTATCTCTTCAAATATTTACAAGAGTGCCACTCCTCCTCTATTATAAAAGGCCACCACATCTACCATTTCCTCACACCTCTAAAACCTTTTACATTAAGAATGGAACATCCCAAGTAGCCTAAAAAAAATCCAGCCATATATCTGGAATCTTACATTTTGGAATAAAGTCACTCAAGTAAGCCTTTTGGAACAATCCAAAAGGAGTTACCTGATTTTGAGGTAACATCTTCTCTTGAGCTTCTTTACTTTATTTTCATTCTACACCACCCCACTCATTTTATTACATTATTATATATAAAAATAGTATCCTAATAATACTATTATTTTTTAATGAAAAGGGATATACCTACACTTACAAACACCTCCATCAAATAGATATTGAACATACTATTTCTGTGTCTGGCTAACTACTGCCTCAGGAAATGATGATGGTTCATTTCTCCATTACCACTAATAATAGAGGAAATTATAATGGAAAATATATTTATATATGTCATATATCGTTTTTATTATGTATTTATGAGTTTTTAATCCATTTACAACACACATATATTTACATTCCACTTGGAGTTACTACGGTAATCTCGTTTGAGGAAGTGTGAACTATCGCCCCATCAAAGTGATGTGATTCATTCACACACCAAATAGAATGTATTAATGATTGTTATAGTGAAATTATATGATATATATGATATATTAATGATATTGGAATAATTATATATATACATTTGGAATTTAATTACTTTCCTTCTATACAACAAAAAATGGAAACATCATTCATGCGTATACACGAATAACTGTCTTTGTGAATGGTGTATTCCATTTAGTAATTATTTAAAATATGAAATATTATAATATAAATATTCTGAATATAAATGATATTTATATCACAAATTACATTATGGAATTATGATGTATGTATAAGGAAAAATGTTATAAAAAATTAAGACACATGCAAAAAATAAAGAAAATAATACCCAAAGTGATACATTATCATAGGATCGTTAACATGAGGGTTATATAAGGTCATAAAAAAATATAGTAATAGATATACTATTATGCTTATATAAATTATTTATAATATACTTATATTAATTATTAAGGAATCTTGAATGAGTACGGAGGGAGTCAAGACACACAGTAAAGGGATTTCATCTCGCATTTAATTTCTATGAGATACATGTTATATTCACCACTATTTCATTTTGTGTGGTGTATATACTTAATATTATTTTATTCTAAGTATATTTGTATTAAATATATGGATATTTTAATTCCCATATTATGATCATTATTTAACGGGGTTTATTTTTCAAAATTTACCAAATCATGAATTTTTTTGTCTCAATTTACCTTATTTGAAACTGATGTTTTATTATATACATAAACATTTATTAATAGTGTATATAATTCCATATAACATCTTATATCATGAATATCCTTCTATTAATGATATTTTATTCTTTATTTAATTTCCTTTTCTTACATGATGAATATGATCCAAAGTAACCAAGTTGTAAGAGTTTATTGAAACAATCTCATTGCTTTTCGAGATTGTTAATGATCATGCATCATTGATAAAATATTATGATCCATATATCATGAATAATAATGATTTTCCTTATACTAATTTTTTTAATTATATCCCCATGTATTATTACCTATTTTACACATATCATTACCCATTATCATTAAGAATTTGTTTTAATAAAATTTGATTGTATCTCTCAAATCATTCAGAAATATATTTTATTTCAAAAATAATATTTTCCAAAATGTTTAAATTTTTTTCAAAATTGTTTTCGAAAGATAATTTAATATAATCTCCAATGAAAAAGGATTACAAATTATTTTTTTATGGTTTTCATAAATTCCTTTATATGTTTTCAAAGCAATTGTTAGAGAAAAAGGTTATAAAAAATGTTTTATATTTACAATGGTATTTTAAAGGATTTCAAGATTTATTTATATGTTTTCAATTTATGATAAATGAAATGGTTTTAATTTTTTTCGTGATTTCTTTAATAAATTTCAATATTTTTTCAAAGAAAAAGTTTTTTAAAATTATTTCAAGTTTATTTTACATGTTTTAAAATAGAAAGGGTTTCAAAAGGATTTCAAGTCCTATTTATAAAATTTCAATGTATTATCCTTGGAAATTATTATCATATGGGTTTATATGTTAAAAATAATTTTACAAAGAAGAATGAATATTTTCATCAATATTTTTTGATAAAAATTTTTATCAAAATTATCTTCCATCTAAGATGACATCTATTGATGTTACTGATGCATGTATGGGAAATTATCTAAAAGTTTAATTAATATCATTTATACAAATGGGTTAGGTTTTATGTCATGGTATTTATGAAATCCGTTTCTTTTCATGGGTTATTTACCTATGAAAACTACTTGTTTTTACAGGTTATGTTTAGGCAGAAAGGATTATAAAACCTGTTTTTTCCATGGTCTATGATATGTTTACATGTTTATGATACCCATTTAATTACATGGGTTATTATATGATTATTTATGATCTTGTCAAAAATGTATGTATGATTTCACTATGATATGTGTGGGACCTATATCTCCCTCAAATATATTGGGTAAATATTTGTATCTGATTAGATAATGATGGGAATTAAGTCAAAGGTTTTGATCCACTATTGATTGTTAGGGAAACCTAATCCCTTATAAAGAAAGGACTATGACTGGGGATGGTGGTGTGCCCCACCCAGTAGGTGTAGTCACTATAAAGATGGAATAAGGGGAAACCTGAACCATTATGGGATGTTTGGGAAACCCGATCCATTTCAAGGAAAGAACTGCGATAGGGTTTTGTGGTGTCTTCTGCCTAGTAGGTGGAGCTCCCATGAAGTGCCCTGATAAGATCTATCTATACGTATTGACTTATAACGAATTATATAACTTGTTAATGTATGACATAATTTCATGTCTTATTCCAATTATATGGTATCATGGCTTATATTATTTATTTCTTTATGATTCATGTCTTATAAACATCCAATCATTATGCCCTGACTCATATTTATGATATGTGATCTGCATGGTATGATGTTCAAATGTTTTCATTATGTTCTCATACCCTATATGTTCATGTTTATTCTTACATGCCCTCCTTTTTTTCCCTTATAGAGCTTTTGAGCTCACCCCTTTTTATGATTCCTTCCCCAGGTTATGAAAATATGTAGTAAGTATGTTGTGTCTAAGAAGGATTCCAGTAGTGAAGAACCTAGTGGGAGATAATGTAGCTCTTTTATGTAATATTATTTATATTCCCATGTTTCCAAAGGCACTATAAAAATCATGGCCTTTGGGTGTCCCTTTTTATAATGTTTAAATATACTGAAAATATAATGTAATCTCAATGTTTGAAATGGGAGGGTTTTTATAGGTATCATGCATCCTCATACTAAACTATGATATATTATTTATTTTTCACTGAAATAGTTTTTGGAACAGTGATTAAAATAGACCTCATCAATAAATTCAATTATATAGTTATTTGAAACATTTAATTGAAAATAATAATTGTGATGGTATGTAATTCAAGAAGTGACTTAATGTTGCAGTGATTCGTGAAAACTTTGAGTCATATCTGAAATTGTACTTCTCAAAACATTACCAAATTTATTGGTGGTGAAAAATATTTAATTATGATTCATTTAAACTAAGAGTAAGTAAGTTAGGAGTAGGATATCTTTTGCAGTTTCTTTTTCAAAATTGTAGGTGAAGTTTGGCGATTGGTGTTTTGAACAAATAACCATATTTTTACCCTAACAATGACTGAGCATTGATATAGATTTATCCTCTCTGGTGACTCCTTCCTTACAGTAGGTCTTTTCAATACTTAGTCAAATATTCATCCTAAATGGTGAGTCCTTACTGGTGATGAGTCAATTCTGTACTTATCCAAATTTCACCAAAATTCATAATAGTGTAAAGTGAAATAATAAAACAAAAGACTCATTAAGGAAATAATAAATATGATTTGAGAGAAATAAAAAAAGGATGTTCCAATACTTACATTTTCTAATTTCATCTGATTTATCACCTTGTTCAGTAGGTAACCTGACACCAAAATGTTCTTGTAGGTGTTTTCCTCAACATCCATGTTAGATAGGGAATGAATAGATGACTCTTCCTCTTCACCACTCTCTCTATTAGGCTATAGTATATTATTTGGGAATACCTGATATGTTATGGATTATGGTACAGGGTATGTAATCACAATGGTTATGAATGATTTCAAACTATTATAAATTTATGATTAGGTTTTAATGACATTATATTATAGAACATACATTTATCCAGTGGTGGTGGTTATCACATCCCACTAGTGTATGTGCAATAGTTTTACTGTATTTAGGTATAATACATGGTACACATGATATAACGTATTCCATAGTTGAACTCTATTATTCATGAGTTGAGGATGATTAAGTTATTCCATGCAGCATGGGATACAAAAAGGCGGATATGATATTTTGGGATTTAGACAAGATGATTCATGGAAGGGATGAGCACATGATATGGGTCCTTGGGTGTGTGAGTGAAAAACTAGCAGGGAATTAAATGCGGGGTACAATTATTTATAGACAATTTGATATGTCATGATTACATGTATAATTACTTCCTGAGAAGTCATTATAATGATGGGGAAATAACATTACCTATTTAGGTATATAGCTATTTTTGTTTATTTATCCCCCAGGTTTTAGTAGTATTCTTTCACATTTATCATGAGAGGTTATGAAAAGGATATCACTGAGTATACATGTATACACACCCTATGAATATATAATTTTCTTGATTTATATAAGTTTTTTGGTGATCGATATAAGAATTACTAACATCAAGTGGTTGATTGTGAGTCACCAGATTTAAGGTTCACTTCTAATGATTTTCCTTTATACTTTGTATTTTTTCTACAATATAGGACATTACATTATATGATAGGATTATTTATTTATTTATACATGGTTTTAATTATTGGTATCTCATCTTATCAATTATTCCATATGTAAAGTACATAAGCCACCAATTTTTGATTATATACCCCTGGCTTCAGTTATAAACCCATTATCCAAGGAGGTGAGTTTAAGGGCCATCATTTCTCTCTTCATTGTTGGCCATGTAGAGGTACCAGTGGAGTGGATGGGCAATGAAATTTTATCCTTCCCTTTCTTTTCAAATAGGGGGATTCTTTATAAAAGTTATTAATGATTTGTTATATGGTTTTATTTTACTTGCATATGAAAAAATATTTTTATATGTAATTTAAACAAGAATTAATGAAATATATCTTAAAAATAATGTCAAAATCCCTTTAGTGAAATCATATTGGGTATAATTTTTATCAAACTTTGTATACACCAATGGGTATATGTAGTTCTCATATTTATATCAGGTTCCTAGACTATGATCATTATTTGATTTAGGTTTGGGTTGGTCCAATGATGGATTTTATGGGATGAAATTAACTAACATGGTTAATATGGATATGGTTGGTGTTTGTTTGAGTTAAAATATATTGGGATGTTTATGTATCGAACAATTGTTACTTTGTAATTTATATTCTGATTCGTTAAATTTAGTTTATTTGTTGATGAGGTTTGAGAGTTATTTTATTATTTGGAAACATTATATCCTAATAGTTTGTTTATATTTATTGAAACCATCTATTTTATGAAAGGGAGTTTCATATAAGATGTATCATGCCATATTTAAATGTTGAAACTATTTTGTGATTTTTGAGTTTTTGAGGGTGAAATAATTCTTATTTGATTAGTTTTAGTGGCCTATAAATATTATTTATCCCATAATGGTCTAGAACACACTTTGTGCCTAGTGAAAAATCACGTTGGGTGATGTGTCAGTTTAACTGTGGCCAATTAGTTGTAGTCATACCTTCACATTCCTTCTTATTTACCAAACATTCATTAGTGTTGCCAAAAATCTTCTTTTACCCTAGTCAAAATAGGTATAATATTTTTTTCAAGTTAAAATCTTAATATATATATTATTATTAACATTTGATAGTATGACTTTAAAAATATATGAAACTCTATAAATATCTTGTAAGTCCATATATTCCCTAATTTCAAGTTTACCATTTATTACATTATTTATAAAGGAATAAATTTAATTTTGCGTAGACGTAATGGATTTTTAGAATTACAGTATAAGAACTCCATTGTTGGTGGTTTCCCAATTACTTTCACTTCAAAATCAAAAATCATTTCTTAAATATTATCTTAAATATCATATTGAAAATATCTATCATAATTAGAACTTCAATTATTTTCAATTACTCCATTCCAAATCCAATATTTTTAACTTTGATTAAAACCATTTCAAATTAAATAATTTTTAAATTTTCTACTTGGAAACATTCTTATATATAAAAAATTTATGCATGGATAGAAAAACTTATCACCATTTAAAAAATTTAATTTGGAAAATTTAAAAAATAGAATAAACCCCTTAAATATATTTATCAGTTGTTCACCATGTATTAATCCATCTACAACTCATTATCACCTATTTTTTTAAATATTAAATATAATTTATTGTATTTTTAAATTAAAATTATGATATTCTTTTATAAATAATATTATAGAACATCATTTTAGAAATAATTGATGTAATGAAAAAAATAACTACAAAAACTAATATAAGTAATAATTATTATATATTTCCAAAAAATAAAATAACATTTATATGTTATTGTTCACACTATATTTTATCAATAAAAATATTTTATATGAAATTCAATTTCTTATTATTTAATAAAATTATTATTTTTAATATTTATTAATATAAAATCAACAAATTGCAACATATATAGAACATAAGTTATTCATTTATGAATATTAATTTCTGAAAATATAAATCATTTAATTATAAAATGTTTTTTTGTTAAAAAATAAAAATTTAAAATATAAATAATTAAATAAATTATTGTATAATTAAATTTCACATATTGAAAAACAAATAAAGGTAAATTGTAACCAGGGTAAACTAAAAGTAATAATTAGAGCATGAAAAATGTTTTGTAGATGGATAATAATTCAAGTAAAATAATTATACAAAAATAAAAATTATGTGAATGAAAAAATGTAAAAAATAGATAAAACCGAAAAATATCAATTTTATCATAATGTTACAAATAACATGAAAAAACTAAATCGTGGAAAATCCTTAGTAACTAATTTCTTTTTCATATGGAATAGTGTTAAATGAACTAGGTAATAAAATCAAAGCATTAGAAAATAAGTATCACGAGGTGCAATAAATGATCCAAGAGACTAATGAAGAACGACTTAGAATGATAAAGATAGGCTAAGTTGATAATAGAGGATATATGGATTAGAGTTTAATTTACGAGGATTTTTGAATGATGGGAAGGGGTTTACTTTGATAGAGTAAGTCGATAGAGGTCACACAACTTAAATGATTTAAAATCATAGGACTAAATTTTCACAATTTTTTAAATATTTTAAACATTGTTTATACAAATAAAAGATATTAATTTTTTTACATTAGATATAATATGATCAATATAAAAACATCTATAAGTTTTTTCTTACATAGATTAATAAAAAACCATTGTAAAAATTTATTTATGACATCAGTTACAAATAACTAACTTTATAAATGAATCATTTTAAATAGGTTTTTACTAGGTTATATTGATCTCTTAGTGATGAAAAATTCGTCTTCATTTGTATGGTGATGCATCATTCAAAAAAGGATATATTATTCACTTTAATTGTGATGTGTATGGGGATATATCGTTCACCATGTTGTGGGTAGTAAGACATTATTTACCCAACCAAACATCATTCACCCTATTGTGTGTGGTGACACATCATTCACTAAAAATTATATCATTCTCCCATATTATGATGAGATTGGAATATATAATTCACCTTGTTATGTGGGTATATAAAATATTTTCATAATTTTTAATGATGAAAAATCATTCATCGGGAAAGACCACATTAGATATATCGGTTTTGGTGGTGCACCTCTCTCCCTTATTGATGAGTAAGATGATGTATCACTTATATTAGACTTGAGTCAGTGACATATTTGTCACCTTTAAGGGAGACCCCGGAAGGGTTTCCCCACTAGATGGGGGGAGGCTAGAATGAATATATGGCGTTTTTGAATGGACTCTAATCTATGTATCGTATAAATTTTGAGTTTCGGTTGTTCATGTGACTTAGAAGAGGTTAAAAGGGATTCTAATGTGATAAAAAGTTAAATTATATGTTCTTCACCATGGAGGGTGGGCTATAGTGTATCCAGATTTAGGCTGTGGTGTGGAGAATCCAGAATATAGTGTAGGGGGTCATGGGGGTAATTTGAGGTTATTTCTTTCTTAATAATGGATGTAGTATGGAGTTAGGTTGTGGTGTAGTCTAACTGAGCCTTGTTCCAAGGAGATGAGGGCTATGGTGTAAATTCCCCATGGTGTAAATGAGTTGGTTCTATCCACTATTTAACCACTGTGACATGGAGCTAGGTTGGGCCATATCCCAACACTCAGGTTGATGGGTCATGTGACATGGTGGTTTTAGATGCACTTTAATACACCTTCCCCTTTTTTAGGATCCACACCATGGATCTAGCTAGGTATATCAGATATGGATTTTACCGTAGGCTTCAGCATAGTGTCCTTCCATTTTGTTCTAGTCCTCCTATTTTTCAACAGGATACATTGTGGTCAATGGTGATATGTTGTGGTCATCTAAAAATCTATTTCCCTGTAAATAACCCCGAGTCAGGTGACCCCACCATTCTCCCCTTCACAATTCATTATCCCTAAGTGCCGAAGAATGGTATTTTAAGTCCTTTGAGGTCACTTCTAATTATATTTGATCCTAAGATCCTAGATATCAATTTATGGTGATCAGAGCTAGGTTCGTTATATTTTTGTCTTCACTTTATTTCATTTCCCCCTTGCTATTTTAGCAATGCAATGAAATTTTATCACCATTGTTATAATTGAGTTTTCATTTCTCATTTTTTGGTTTTTTTAAAGGAAAATGTATTTGGGAGGTCATTGTTTATCACAGGAGAGGTGATCTAAGATCCACATTGGTATTCCATTTCTGTTTTAAGAACCTAGAATGTTTGTTTAAGGGTATTAGTTTCTTCTTCTTTATTTTGTAAAAAATTATATTGTTAGATTACATTTTCTTCTTTGTTTGGAAGATGAATTAACATAATAAACGATTATCCATGTTAAATAATAATTTGTTTTTGGTTAGAAATTACATGTCGTCGGTTTTCACCATAGTAATGGTTTTCTTATTGATTGGATAAATGGTGTTCTATATATATTAGGCTTCATATGACATATTGTTATGCATGGTTCAAAATATTGAATTTATGGAATTGGAAAAGAAGATAAATCTATAATTAATTGGTTGTTTAAAGGGTTAAAGAGGAAAGATTAACAAAACCATTGTTTGATATAATTTAATATAAATAATATTGATTTAGGTATGCATGTTTAATTGAATGTATAAATATACATTTTAATGGAACTGAATAAAGAACTTTTATATGGAAATTTTTTAATGAGAAAAACAATTAAATTCATATTAAATGTGAATTCTAATTCATTATGTTTTTTAAACATGAATGTGTTCTTGGAATCATGTTTTAATTAATTATTTAATTATTATTTTTATCTTGATATTTTTGATGCCTTAAGTTTCCCAAAGTAAGAACCAATGAATAAATTAATTGGTTTATTCAATATGGAATAAAAAATGGTTGTTTGATAAAGATAAATTCCTTGATCCAAGAGTTCCCATTGTTTATAAAGGTTGTATTCCTTATTTTAGGGACAAGAGAGCTCATTTTCTTATAAAGGATAAATGCCTTATTTTGTGGGAGAGTTTCTTTGTTGACTATGTTATTTTGACTTTTTCCCTTTTTGTGTGGTCTAGATATAATCATTTCAATATGATGTTTAAAAGGGATGACTGTTGAGATACGGGAGGGGAGGCCAGAAGATGTGGCATCATTTAACAATTGTTACAAAAAGATGCGCAATATTTATGAGGATTTCATCAAGATAATGGAATAGGATAACACTGGGCTAACTTATTATTGTGATTAAAGATAGAATCTTGTTGGTTATCAAATTTATTGATAGTTCTCAAAGGAAATGATTCTTGTCTATCTTTAATTCCATTCCCCACAACTTTTGCTAGCTTTTTGTGCATGGAAAGGCATACATTGGTTGTAATCATAGGTTTCATTCCTAGAGTATTTGGAATTATGTAAATTGATAATTCTTAATAAATGAATTCACCCATGGTATTACGTATTATTGAGATTCTAAAAATTTTAATCTTGATAAATAATGGACTCAGTTGGATTATATTTTGTGGGAATGTACTATAATATGTTGGTTAATGAAATATAATTTGGAATAATGTTAATATTAATTAATGGATAATTAATTAATTAACTAATGTTTAAATGATTATAAATGAAATAAAAAATTTAAGGTATCTCATTTTAATTATTGTGTTATTATAAGGCATCCAGTCCCTAGTAGTAGAATCCATGTGTCTCAATGACAATAACTGAAGTTGAGCAAAAGATTAATTTACGCCTATAGTGTAGTTGTGAGTTTTATTATATCTTGTAGGTTTTATGATTTTATACACCACCCCACCCATATTATTAGGTAAAATTACACCTACTGGACTCTAGGAGGGTTCTTTCCTTAACATCCCAGTGGTATGATGGATTGTTGACTTCCCCCCTCTAGCCCCTCCCTTTTCTTAGAGTTTATGTGCTGGTATGCATAATGGTTAATTTTCCAATATATGTGTGTAGGGGTTTCTGATGGATTGTGGTTATTTCCCACAAATTTATCATTAGATATTTTATTATAAGGATTATTATAGGTATGAAGTGTATAGTATGTGATATATTAAGGTATCTAACTCATTGTATGGGATGAAAAGTCTTGAAGTATAGTAACCAATGTATGATTCAAGTCATATGAACATTGGTGGCTCCCAAAAACTAATCTGTTACTAAATGGAGATGTGTCTTGGGATGATGTAACACCCCAAGTTTTCATAGCATGTTATTTTCTATAAAGTAATTCAATAGCTTGCTCTACGTGCTACAATGCGTTTGAGCACACCACGACATATGAGAACAGCCTTTCAAAAATAGGTTATGAATAATATTAACTGAATTTTGAATTTTATATACTCCATATAATTTTAGAATCCATATTATGTGTTTTTTAGACATAATATAAGAACAAATTCTATTTTTTAGACAAATGAATTATTTTTCAAAAAATGCTATTTTACCGTATTTTAATGGCTAACCCATTTAAAATAAAATATTTGACACTTTTTTATATTAATTTCGATAAAATAAACATATTATATAGAATATGAACATAAAAATTTATTTTTGATAAAATTTTGGTATTTTTCTTATAACTTTTATATTTTGATGATTAATGAAAATACTAAATTTTTATTGAAAACAACTTTCTATATTAAAATAATTTATAGTGTTAAATTATAAATTTGAATGGTTTTTAAGTATAATTAGATTATATTTTTACAATTTATTCTAATTTTGGTCTTTGTAAGTAATTCCACAATGAAATTGGACACATACAAGTGTCAATCTTTGGTAGTTATTATTTCATAAAAACACGCTCTTTGTTTTGACATCAGGAATAATTTTTAAATTAATTTCTGACACAGTTTGTTTTGAATTTTTTAAAAAGTATTCCATATTTGGAATCAGGAGGTCCAAATTGTGTAAATAGGTAACTTTTCTTTTTATACATTATGAATATTTTCTTCAGTAAATATTTTATTTACCATGGTTAAAGGGGTAAATCCAATAAATATGGGTAACAAATAATATTATAACAATATTAAATTACCCTAACATGTGTTATATTACTATTTATTGATACATATACTACCATGGGAATCTTTGGGTCTATTTTGAGACCCCATTGAGCCACTTGAGAGTGATAATGACACTTTAAATTAATTATTCTAAAGTAAAGACAAAAATGACATAACCATATATCTTTTAGTAAAACATTTTTTACATGGGGTTATATAAGTTATCATTTCGTATATAAATTTTAATTTTACATCTAAAAGAATTTTATACATCATGGTATTTTGTTTTATAATTTTTAGACTTTAAATAAATAAAATTATTTATGAAACAATAATGATGTAGTGTTTTTCTCATTAATAAATGATTTAAATAAATAAAATAATAAAAATAAAAAAAATATCCAAAACCTATAAAATTATTATTGGATGATTTTATTTAGAACATGAGTCATCATATCTTATAATTTAATGTGTTTTGGACATTTAGAAACCGAAAATAATTATATAATAAAATAATATTTTCAAACTTTCCTAAAGAGACCCACCTCCCTTTTATAAAAAGCCATCAATTCTAACCCATCCCTCACACCTCTCATTCCCCTTGGATCAACCAAACTCTTCCCAAATAATATCCTTACATCTTTATCTTCCTCTTATAAGCCTTACCTTAGGTAGAAGGCACTATAATGAAGCCTTTTGGATCAAATAAAACCGAGTTACCTGATTTAAAGGTAACACCTCCACTTAAGTTATTTTCATTTATTTTACTTCTCCAACCCACTAAAATAAATTTATTCTTTTATTTTATAACTAAACCTATATCCTCAATATACTAGGTCATTTTTATGTGAATTATTTTAATTACACAAACACACACCTTCATATAATGGGTATAGAACATAATGTTTCTATTGACGGCGAACTATTGCCTCACGAAATGATGATTGTTCAATCTTATTCTATCATCTTTTATGGTAGAAATTATGATTGAAATGTAATTTTATATGTTATTTGTGATATTTATTTTATCTATAATCTTCTTTAATTCACTTTTATATCATACCCTTATTCTTTTCTTGTTGTATATATATGATAATTTCATTTGTGGAAGGGTGGACTACCGCCCCCTCAAAGTGATATGACTTGTTCATACCATACATGGAACATATAAAGGATTTTGTTAATGAAAATAAATGACATATATAAAATATTATATTATAATGTAATAACAATATACATATTTATCATTTGGTTTTATTTCCATTTGAAATAAAAACATTGAAGTAGCGTTCATGTGTATGTATGGATTACCATCTCCATGAACGTAATGAGATTCCTTCCCCATAATAACCTTTCAAGAATAATTTTAATTTTATTATTAAAAATAATATTTTATAACATAATATCTTTCTGGTTATGAATCTAATACATCCTATACATAACAAACATGACTTACGTTACAAAACATATAAATGGAAACGAATCAATTAACACCTGAAACAATGATACTACTAAAATATTATTAACAAAGAAATATTAGAAGATCAAAAAAGATATAATATTTATATATTTAGTTATTTTATAATCTAGTAACAATTATTTAACTATTATACAGGAGGTTAACTTACCCTTGACCAAGGAAATGTACAAGGTAATGGGTTTTCATCTCACTTCTTATTTCCATGAGATTCATGCAATATTATCAATATTTTTTTTGTGTGGTGTATGTATTGCCCATGATTGTATTCCTTATGTAATATAATATAATATATTTGTATTTAAATATTCATTGTATGATCCTTCTTTCATGGGGTGTATGTTTCGTAAGTCACCAAATCGGTAAGGGAATTTCTAATTTCGATTTCCACTCATAGGTTTTTATGAAAACTTCATTGATTATTTTACTCCAAAATTATGTGTGAAATAACTATTTATTTATTTATGTAGTAATATAAACCCCTCTTTGTGTGGATATTATTATGATACACATAATCACTCCATTGATAAATTCTCAAGTCATTGATATGAACTTGATAGGAGTAATCTTAACTCAATTTTCATTCATTGAGTTAAACATCCAAGTCATTGGTGTTGTTGTTAAAAGAATATGTGTGAATATATGTTGACAGTTTTACAATGCACATCCAATCATATTTAGTGTATTTATATTTTTCACACATGATTATTTCATTGATTTATCCTTAACCTAAGGATACTGTCCTTATAAGGGATTTCATCTCAACATACATTCCATTGAAACTTCTTTGTTGTTATACCACAATTCACTTTTATTTGGTGTATATACTGTACATTGAAATAATATATCATGAATACCTTTATTATCATGATATTATTATGTTTTTATTACCTCAATTAGTTGTATTAAATCATCTCACATTTGGTTATGAACTCTAACTAACATATCATTTTAAATATTTTAAAATTTTATTCTTCTAATTCTTTCTCATAAATTTCCATGTTTTAGAAATGGTTTTAAGGATTTATTTATATGGAAATTAATGTTTTGAAATTAAAATTCCTTTTAAAAGTATCAATGTGTTATGGGACACTTTTATTCAAAAATCTATTTTAAACAGCTTCTTGATAAATAGTGATACTTTTAAATGTTTTCATGAAAAATGGGATATTTTTTCTCAAATAGTTTTGATGATTATATTCATCTATGTAAATATCCCTCATTATTCTCAATTGAGATTAATTTATTATAATAAAATCTTCCAAATTTTATTTAATGAGTTATTTTTGACTGTAGATGTGCTATTGTTAAAACATTCATGGTTTATGGTTAAAGTATTGACATTTCGTATGCCAGTTTTAATACGAGTGATTAGATTATGTTTCAAACTTTCATATGAAAAATAAGTTGGACTTAGTAAGTGATGGGTGGAGCCTACTATATCTCATCGATGAATTAGTAGGCCTCATGAGACAATTATATGTGGAATTGGATGAGGCCTTTCCTAATTTTTGATATGTGGTTTTGGAAGAGGCCTTAATAATTTTTAGACGTATTGGCCGAGTCTTTGAAAAAAGGTTTCAGAATGTCCCGCATTATAAATTCCCTCATTATGAAAATAATATTGATGTATCATGTGGTTATTTTACTAATAGGATAACCATGACTATGTTTTATTATGGAATTATTTACTCAGATCATATCCATACCACAAATTATTCATGTTTATTATTTTTAAAGGCATGTGTTTTCAATTATTCACCATGCCAAATGTTTATGTTATCTTCAACTATATTTCTTACTCTTACTGAGAAATTGAGCTCACCCCTTTCTTATGTTTCATTTTCCCAGGATATGAATATTTTAGTTATGAGTGGCTTGTAGGAAAATCTTGAAGGCTTGGATGTTTCTAATAGAATAAATTTATTTTTTATTTCTTTTCAAGTTGTAATGTTGAACTTATGTATGTATCTTGTTTCCAAGAAAACTAAACTAATCAGTCCCATGGGAATTGATTCCTTACAATCATGAAAATATATTAAAATAATGCATCTGCTTCAGGCTTCTGGGGTCAGGGCATTACAATTGGTATCATAGGAGGTTTAGTAAAAATCATGGAAACATGATTTAGATAAAATCTGATTAGAGAAAACTATCCTAAGATAGAGAATGGGGATTATTCTAGAAGAAAATCCAAAAAATTTGTTAATGTAAATATTAAGTGGGTTTTCCAAACAATACATCCATGTATGGATACATGTAGGAAGAGGCGGCTCTAGAACAGATGTACCAAGGAGTTAAAAATCCGACAAGGAGTTTTGGGCTTGACCCGGGGTATCCTGTTACCTAACAACGAGCCTTGCTGCACTTTTGGTTATGACTCTCCCGAGGGATATTCTTAGGATACTTCAAATTTTATTTACAAACTGATTTGAATTATTTTAATATAAGATGAGAATAAATAACCTTGGTTAATCCTAAGGTGTTTTATATTGAAAATATGGTGTTATAATATTCTCTAATAGATTTTATGACTCACACTATTCTTTTTTGTGTCAGTAAGTGACTGGATTCCAAGGAAGTCATAGTAACATTGAAAATTCTATACAAGGTGGGCACGGTGGTGCAAATGAGAAACGGAATGAAATGTGGATAGGAGTAAAAGATATCTTGTTCATGCCAAATTAGTTTTCCAAAAATATGATCAACAACATATATATTAACCAACTTCCAGACTCAACAAAGAAGAGAAATGCGGTGAATGATATGAGCTCCAGTAGTGTAGACCATGGAGAAAAGAAATCTCAATTCCCATTATGAAGAAAATGTGGAGGGAGACACTAGGAAAGTGTCTCAATGGAACAAATAAATGCTTTATGTGTTGGGAATACGGACATAATGTAAATAATTGTCAAGGAAAACTGAAGATTACTATGAATGAAAATAAAAATGATCCAAAGAATCCATTTACAGTAATTTTCTTTAAATGTTGGGGACCTGGGCATTACTCGATTTAAAGCCCTATTCTATAGTATAACCTCTTGTTCATGTAAGAACTTATGTGGAAATAAAAGGATGGAAAAATGTTTAATAGTATCAGTGCTGTTTGTTGATGGGATTACTTTAGGAGACTTTTCTCATGTATGTGTAACCATACAGTTTTTAATCTAAAAATTATATTTTAGTAAGAATTATCTTTTCTATTATTTATATAGTTATAAATAACCATTTGGGTCTATAATATCCTCGAGTTTGAGGTAATTACAAGATATTAGATTTTGGGATGAAAATGGGAGGTATGAGATAACATTTTTGGTGAAATTATGTTTAGGTTATTTTCAGGAATTTATCTCATTTTGGAATGTTATAAAATATAGTTTTTGAAATAGGACAACACACAGACCATGTGAAAACCCATCACGTCGGACAAAGCTGCAGGAATTGATCCCACACCCAGAGTGCTATTGGGATTTATTAACTGCCACTGGACTACATGAAGTCCATGGTTATTGTGACTAAATATTTTTAGTGAAATGATTTTATTGATCAATAATAATATTATTTGGGATTTTATGTCTTACAAATGGATAACCGTAGTATAGAAAAATTATCCAGTGATTAAGTGATAAATGTTATTTTGGAAGACGTTCGCTCTGTTGGGAACACTATATGCCTCAGGAAAATCGAATACTATGGGACTTCATTTGGGAAGTAATGGTGTATTTTTATCTTTGTTTTTATTGTGGATTTATATCTATTTGGGTTATTTATCAAAATTATTAACCTATCATCGAGAATATGTGATTAGGTTAATTAATTTTAAGCATGTGACTTTAAGAGTAGTCAATGTTATTTGGAGATACAATTTAACATGGAAGACTACTTAATCAAATTCTACTATGTTTTGGGATTAAATATTAGTTTGGATTATATTGAAGGATTTTAAGGACAATTTTTTATTTAATGGTATTTATTAAACTTTGGGTATTGTTGGTTTAATTTTAGAATTTAAGATTAGTATTTCTTTCCCTAAAGGATTATCCTTTTTGGGTATCATATGATCTTTTACTAACCATTTTGGTTTTGGATAATCTATGAAGAGAAGGTAAATATATATATTATCCTTTATGGATCATGTGTTTCACTAGATGTTGATTCTAGCACTTCAGGTGTGACCAAGTCATCTTGATTACTCATCATTTGAAAAAAAGATGAGTTAGTGGTAGAAATTTATTAAAGGATGAAACTGTACTCAAAAATTAAGTATATATCTTTACATTTTTAGTTAATATCATAAATAAATTATTCAAATTTATGAAATGGAACTTAAAATAAAAAACATTGTACATTTACTTTTCCTGTTGGGAAAATAGTGACCGTTTATCCCATCATAAGTTTCTAGTTTTCTTATTGTTAAATTTCTCCTGATTATGTTTTCTATCACTCTATATCAATACTTGACACTTAGTTATCTTTCATATCCATGTTTTCCTACATTTAATCCTAGTATGGGATATCTTGGATGACCTTTGTACTTATCTTTATTTATTTTAATGTGATAGTTTTATTGACTCTTTTTCCGATGTGAGTCTTTAAATGAAGTTATAAAGAACAATTTTAAAAATTTTGAGGATGAAATTTTCAAAATGTGGGAAGAATTTAACACCCCATGATTTCATAATAAGTTATTTTCTTTAAAATAATTAAATATCTTATGCTACACACAACACCGAGTTTGAGCGCACCACGACTTACCAAACTAGCCATTCAAAAACTGTTATGAATAGTATTAATTGAATTTTGAATTTTATATACTCCATATAATTTTAGAATCCATATAATGTGTTTTTTTGAAATAATATAAGAACAAATTAAATTTTTCTTATAAAAGAAATATTTTTCAAATAATGCAATTTCACCACCTTTTAATGGAAAACCCTTTATAAATAAAATATTTGACACTTTTTTTATATGAAATTTGACAAAATAATCTTCTTCTATAGAATATGGACATAAAAATTTAGTTTTTATAAGATTTGGGTGTTTTATGATAACTTGTAAATTTTGATGAATATTGAAAAATAATACATTTTAATTGAAAACAACTTTTTAAATTAAAATAATTTATAGTTAAAATTATACATTTGAATGGTTTTTAAGAATAATTAGATTATATTATTACCATTTAATCAAATTTTGTTCATTTTAATTATTTTTTATTTTAAATTGGATGAAACAAGTGTTAATCTTTTGATAGTTATTATTTCATAAAAACACGCTCTTTGTTTTGACAACAGGAATTAATTTTAAATTAATTTCTACCACTTTTCTGTTTTGAATTTTAAAAATTGTATTCCATATTTTTAATCAGGAGGTCCAAATTGTGTAAATAGGTAACTTTTATTTTTAGACATTAGGAATATTTACTTCTGTAAATATTTTATTTACCGTGGATAAAGGGGTAAATCCTGTAAATAAGGGTAAACAAAATAATATGATAACAATATTAAATTACTCTAACATGTTGTATACTCATATTGGTTAATAAATATCCGACCATAGGAATAATTTTGTCGATTTTGGGACCCCATGGAGCCACTTTAGAGTGATAATGACACTTTATATTAATAAGTTTAAAGTAAAGACAGAAATGACATAACCATATATCTTTTAGTAAAACTATTTTTACATAAGGTTATATAAGTTATATTTTCGACTATAAATATTCATTTTAAATATAAAATGATTTCCTACATCAAGTTATATTTTTTATAATTTTTTGAAATCCAATAAATAAAATTATTAAAGACACAATAATGATGTAGTGTTTACCTCATTAATAAATGATTTAAATAAATACGATTATAAAAATTAAAACAATATCCAAAACCTGTCAAATTCTTATGGAATGATTTTATTTCAAACATTAGTCATCTTATTTGAGACTTGAATTAGTTTTGGACATTTAGAAAATGATGATCATTATATAATAAAATAATATTTTTAATCTTTCCTAAAGAGCCCCTCCCCCGTTATAAAAATCCCTAACTTCTAACCCATCTCTCAAACCTGTCAAGCCCCTTGGATCATCCAAAATCTTCCCAAATAATATCCTTGCATCCCAATATTCCTCTTTTAAGCCTTAAATTAGGAATAAGGCACTTCATGTAAGCCTTTTGGTTCAAATCAAAGGGAGTTACCCGATTTAAAGGTAACATATCCTCTTAAGTTCTTTTCATTTATTTTACTTCTCCAACCCCCTAAAATATATTTATTCCTTTATTTTAAAAAACAAAAATATCCTCAATACACTAGGTTATTGTTATGATATGTATTTTAACTACACTTACACACACATCCATCTAATGGGTATATAACATAATGTTTTTATGGATGGCGAGCCACTGCCTCACGAAATGATGATTGTTCAGTCTTATACTACCACATATTATGGTGGCAATTATGATGGAAATGTAATTATATATGATATTTTTGATATTTATTTTAGCTATAATATTCATTAATTCTCTTGTATATCAAACCCTTATTCTTTTCATGTTGTATATATACTATAATTTCTTTTA